>OY282471.1:0-600000 GCA_958295575.1 Leucania comma | reverse complement strand
AGAGAATGGATATATTATATATGTTGGTTATATTCGTATATTTATTTAAAAGTAGATTTTTTTTCTTCGCTCCTGTGACAAGGAACCGTGCATTTTTTTCAATATGAATTAGGTAGCGATGGCATTCGGCGATATTATGGTTTCAATGTATATTTTTTAAATCGGATTAGGCTTTCCTAAGATTTTCTAATTTATAAAAAAATCGAAGTCTTCATAAAATTATTTCAGAAGCTATGATAGCAGCTACAGTTCTTTTTTACTATAGTTATTCTGAACAGAACTGAAAATGTTGGTGCTTCATAACAATTAAGTTACATGCAGAGCAAGAACAATTTTAACACAAAAATTAGTCATAAAGAGATAGAATTAGCTATCATGAACACACAGTACAAGTCTGTTTGTCAATCTAATAAAAAGAGAGTTGAATAAACTACAGTGCAAAGACAGATTATCATGACAAACGTGAATTAACCGTAACTATGTTAACAGTGAGCTGCTGTTTTATTATTTGTTATGAAGGACTCGAACATGAAGAAAACATTTTAGTATTTGAAAGTTTTTCGTTTGACATAGATAGATACAAATCAACACGCCAAGAAAATGATATTTTATTAAAATTTAATGTAGTTTTTATTGTTTTATATATTTTTCATGGTAGTTTTTTAGTTTATTAGAGTTGAATGTTCGAGCATTTTGCCGTTGATGATGCTCCAGTAGTTTTAGTAGCAGTACGTGAATATCTTGCTGGTTCGTAAGTTTGATTATTCAAATGACGATTGATTCATCTTTGTTGGTTGCTCGAAGGTTCAAAAAGATCCAATTCGGACCCAATGGCCCAATCCAGCTCAAAGAACCAAAAAGACCAATGACAATCTTCCAGTAGTTGTTGTGCATTGTAAATGATTAACACCAAACTAGTAAGTAACACGTTTAAATGATTAGTTATTAATAAAATTTTGAGTTATGTTTAGTCATCTGAGCCGCACATATTTAGTACCTACATATTACCTGGTGCGGAGGTGTAGTTACGATTAACTAAAATTATTGAATTTATCACACAAAACGTATTTTAATACTGGTTATTAGCTGCCACAATTAGGTGCCTACTGTTTGTAGGAAATCAAATCTTTAATTAAAAAAAAACGATAGGTATCATAGAGTAGAGAGCAACAATATCAACAGAAGCTGTAACCGCATTGGTTGTGCTACATAAACGCTACCAGGGTTCAAAAAAATGATGAAGGAATACTACGAGTACCTATCACTTAAATTTTTGTTTTCCTTTCTCTTTTCTATATTTTAATATTTATTAGTTTATTATTGTATCCATACATTTAAGTTTCTGTGAATTGTTACTATTTTGGTGTACAATAAAGTTTATTCTATTCTATTCTATTATTTGATAATTTATTTATGTATTATATTTTTGCTATTAAATTATTTATATAAATATTTCTATTATTTTTGTTCTCGTTAACTGAAAACCCCAAATCTTTTCTTTTATTTCAGTCCATCCCAAGGTTGTCTGGTAGAAATTGCCCTGTGTAATAAGACCGCCTATTGTACACTTATTTTTTATAAATGTAATAAATAAATAAATTATGACATTTATTCAGTAAGAAATATTGTAAGAAGAAACTTGTTCCCCGTGATGCTCCGCGTGCCATTTACAATAACACTCGGGTAAAGCAGTTAGTAAGTTTGCGCGGGGACACGTTTACTTTCCAACAATTTACTTTCTTCCTTCTTTACAAATCTGTAGAAACTTGTTTGGAAATAAATACGGCTGCGACACAGAAGTGCACTTAGTTAGTTAGTGAATAGACGGCGCCAGGTGATGCCGCACTTCTGAAGATTTGGAAACCGAGACGGTTGCAACTCGCGTCGAAGTTGCTGTACTGTTTTAAGTGCTTTCATTGAAGTATAACTATCTAAATGTAAACTGGTTAGTGTGAAGGATTGCTGTTTATTTTAAATGAGATATATAAACTTATCAAAATAATATGGATGTAAATAAATCGCTTTTTTTAGGTTGGAAATACTTCAATGACTTCTCCTGCTTTGAGGCGGAGGGAAAGGGCCTGTCAGACTGTAACACTAAAATTCAGCTGTCAGCACACCGAAGAGGTCCAGCCTGCTAACTGCAGGCAGGCAGGGTCGAAACCTACAGGGTTTTTTTTTTAAACTACTGGGGTCATGGGTTAACTTCCGAAAGGAATGCTCGGCCCCGGCACGATAAGCTACGAAGGAACGGGGTAGGTTTTTTTAGTCAGTAAGAGTCTGACACTACTTCCCGCTCCGCCCAAGGGCGGGATTTGTCATTGGATGATTTTACCTACCATAAAAAAAAAAACTCCTATGTTCCTTCTTTGCCTTATATAAACCGCTTGTGCGCTAATTCAATCTATTGTTATGACTATGAGATACAAAGTTTAAATGTAAAAGACATTTTCATAAGTTTATCATCTTTCGGATGATTAGTTACTCATCTGATTTTTTATTAGCTTTCAGTGGTACAAATTTGCACTATTTATTTAAAAAATCTTCGTTGCCACTACACTAGGAATTTCTCCTGTAGCGGGGGTGCGTCCACAAACATTGAAACTATCCACAACAAATAACTGTAGGCCTCTCAAATATTAGTTCAGTGCGGAAATCGAAATTGCGATATGAACGCAATAGTTGATCGCTTAAACAACAGTGTCGATATTATATTTACATATTAAAAAAAGGGCAAAACTGCGACTGACCCAAAAAAATAACTCAACATATTAATTCTTTAATTTCGGTAGTTGATGTCAAAAAATATTAAACAAAACTAAAATCACCGACTTCCGATATTAAAATTCATTTAGAAGTCGATTGTAGAAAAATATATTAGCTTTTCCTTTTCATTTATTATAGTATCCAACAGCTAAAACTAAATAGTGAACAAGGTTTCTGGTAAAGAACTCGTAACTTTTTTCCGTTGGTCAAAAATCATCCAATGACAATTCCTGCTCTTGGGCGGAGCGGGAGATAATGTCAGATTTTTACTGACTAAAAGTCTCATCCCATTCCTGAGTTGCCTTGGTTCCAGGGCCCTGGTGTGCACTTTTACATTAACCCAATGCTCCAGAGTAGGCTTCGACTTCGCTGGGCCCCTACAGATTTGGGGAATTCTCAATTAACGTCTCTCGCTCTTGGGCTGACAGAGAGGGCGTTTCAGACTTTTACGGACTAAAACGAACCTATGTTCAGAATACAATCGGCTTGACAACTTCCTCCTGTATTAGAAATCAGTTTAAAAAAATTTATGTTTCTGACGTATAAATCACGGAAGCGAAGCCACTTAAAAACAAGTCAGAAATAATAACGGAAAGATCCACTTAGAGCACCTCTCAGTACACAGCAATACCTTTTCAAAAGCTCTGAGCTACCGAGCTGCCGCGCCACCGTGGCCGCGACCACTTACCGCCTCGAGCTGCGCGCTAGGGTTGAACTGCGTGCCAACTAATCTTACGTACCTATACAAAATCACTATTTAAACTTACCCTCAGTTTTAAATCTGATTAATCTTTGACTGTCTTCTGTCAATTTCATTTAAGTTGTTGTGTTTGGTAGGCTAAAGTAAAACAAATCAAAAGTTAAAATTAAATTTAACAACAAATAAATTGTCTTTCAACTGATTTGTGACAATTGTATACTTGACTTTCAAGCGAATGAAAATTAAACGATTTTCTTTTAATCCAACAAGATTATTATGCAGAAGAATTTTTAATTAGTTCTTGAGGATTATTATTTAATTATTTATTTTTTTGATTAACTGTTAATATATAAAATGATAGTCAAGTGTGTTTATAAATATATAAATACTAGTAAACATATTACAGTACACAGTGCATAGTAAATACTAGTAAAAAATTTAGGAAAATAAAATATTTTGTATCTGGAACTATATAAAAAAAGTGTTATTTATTACTTACATTAAAATAATCAAATCTCAATCGTTACAAAGGAAAAAGTGAACCACGACACAGTGATAAATCATTAAAACGTTATTCAATTTCAATCGTAGCTCGAAAACCATATTTACAAATCTGGGTCGAATGATTAATTATTCCTCATGATTCATCATAAATTTTCCATGGTGAAGCACCCCTGTCAATCACTGAACAGGTTTCAACCTAATGGAATAATTTGCTAAAACAGAAGTACCGATTGGTGCCGACCCTAGCGGAGGTATCGCATTACCGCCGAACCCGAGACCCTCCGGTGTCTCTACTTTAATTAACTAATTCATTAAGGTATTCGTGTTTCGGATTTCCTGATCGATTGACTACGGATTTAAGAAAAAGGTTTTTTGGTTAATCTTTTCAAGATTTTGAAGATGAAAGTGATTTCTGGGAGCTCAGTCAAAATTCAATAAGCGAAGTCATTTATTTATAGGATTTGTTTAAACTCATTTTGTCTCAGGTTGAACAAAATGCGGCTTTGTTCCGTTTTTATTGCAATATCAATTTCCGGACGGCGCCGCCTTGTTGTACTGTTCGCCTGTCTGTCTGCAGGCTATATCTCACATAAAAGAAGTGTGTTTCCTTCAGCGTACATTTGTTTTAAAAGTAGCTCTTTTCTAAAAACATTAATTTTGTATCTGTAACATTAAAGTAATAAAAAACTGTGACTTGCGCACCTAGGGTTTGCAATGCCTCATTTTTTGACACTCACAAAATATACTTGACTGCTTGCAGTTGACCTAGAAGCAAGGTCCTACAATGGTACGGAATCCTTCGTATGCGAGTACAACTCGCACTCATTAAACAATACTCTTTCTCAATCAGCGTCGATCGTTTAGCCTCAGAAGTAAACCAACAGCAATAAACTCAGGTTGACCTCCCCGCGACCTGCCGTTCATCACGACAGCTGCACGGAGGGCCGCGGCAGAGTTGTAAACGTCGCGCGATGTTTATACCGCAATAAATAGGCGGATATGCAAATTGTATGAAAATACGATGTTTGTGACTGATAAGGGGACATGGAAACTTAATGGCCATATACATTATGTGGAATAAAACTTGAAGGTGACCTATATAGCCATGACTGGTCCCATGATACTACTATCGGGGCCCACCGGTACTGAGCCTTTGGCTGAAATAAAAAGTAGCATACATCGGTCGACTGCCATATACAGTGTATTTCAATTTCTATCAATAAGCAATGTTCGCAATCAGATCTATACAGATACACTTTTATAGAGATTATTTCTTATAAACAACCTAAGAATTTCCTTGCTGCGATCTTCCCTTTCGATTATGATTTCGGTGTCTTTATAGTTTCAATGAATGCTTTTAAAAAACTAGAGCGTGTCACCATCAACGATGGCATCACTGCTTACCATCATGTTTTTTTTGGTGGGGAAAATCATCCCATGACAGCTCTCGCCCTTGGGCGGAGCAGAAGATAGTGTCAGACTTTTACTATTCAAAAGACCCACCCCGTTCCTCCGTTGCCTTTCATACCAGACCCGAGCATTCCTTTCAGAAGCAGACCCTTGGCCCCAGTAAGCTTCGACCCTGCTGGCCCCCTACGGTTTGCTGACAATTCCTTGCGCCGTAGACGACTTAGCCTCGGTTCGGACGGTTACCGGTCTGTCAGACAGCGAGCTACCCATTGCTCGCCGATCGCCCCCATGAAGACACGCCAGTTCTTTGCTCACGTAGGACACACCTCTACTGTGTGCTCTACCGGTTTCTCCGGATGTTCCACGCAGTGCGTTTCATCAAGAACCTCCCGAATGTCCGGACCTGCATCATGCGGAAGGTGAGGGGACCTATCGGCATAATTATGGCGTCCTCTCCTTACCATACGGCGAGATTACAGTCAATTACTAGTTAATATTATTAAATTAAATGATCTCTGTATATTATTATAAACATAATCAGCCTCATAATGTTCACATTACTAGGATTCAGACTTTTCAAGGTGAGGGGGTTTATATTATGCTATAATTTGTTATTAGAAATGGTTTATATTTTTACACAATAGCAGATACCTAACTTAGGATAAGCGTATAGCACAAAAAACTTGTCTGTTAAGTTTACAGAGCCCCAGAGGCACCGAAGTATGTTTCTTACAAAGTTTTTTACGAGTACAAACAACTTGGGACTTGCTAAATGCTCAAGACAACCGTATTAAGTCAAATAAAAATTCTCTTTAAAAATCTTATAAAGAGGCAATTTGTTGCTCAAACTGCTTTATGAAAAGTGTTAAGAACGAGGACAATTACTTAATGTCTTCGTTGAAATTAGCCTGAAGCCGGCCATTAGGCGCCTGTTGGCGGGCTGGCGGGCTGGCGGGCTGGCGGGGCGCCCGCGAGGCCGACTGGACGGCATTGAGCGCAACGCTCACATTACCACTTAATGTGCACTTTTCTTACACATTTACAGTGCACTTGAGTGAATGGGACTTGCTACACAGACATACTTGACAGAAGTTAAAACTTAAGCTCGTGTAGATGTCAGCTATCAAAAATTATCGCAAGGAAACATGCCTTATTCCCATTTCCCGGGATAAAAAAAAGTTTAATAACCAATAGAACATGAGAGACTGTGTTTCAGAATACTTTAATATATTTTCTAAACATTTATCAAGCAACAAAAACCAATATTGCTATATTTTTGTAGCATTAATGGATACTATCGCTACTTTAACTATCGTCGGGTTTTAGTTTTAAAATAACGTTCTTCTACTTACCGATTTCAGATGCGTATTATTCTTGATCGTGGTATAATGTAAAGTTGGACTAGATTCTGAGTAGTGAGTCTTCTGGCCTCATCTTTATGTGCCGTCATGACACAGAAAATATAAAATGAACAACATTTTTATGTAAATGATCGGCTCGAGCCAAACAGACGTTCCACTCGACTGTTAAGTTACAACAATAACACTTAATATTGGAATAGAAAGAATTTATTATTTGCGGTCTGTTAAGAATGTTACAATTTCAAAGCTTTATGTTACTTGTTGGAAAAAGGAGCTTTTTTAATATTTGAGCACTAAAACGCTGCTCTACTCATTCTATAAACAAATAACTTTTGAAATTTACGTACATAGTTACAAGTCGAAGTTCAGGTACTGTAAATTTTTCCGCGACAGTTTCACCAGCAAAAATAGTAGATGGACCATAATTTCCAAAGTTTACTTTTCACAATCTCTTAAACAAACAATTATTTCTTTTAAAACTTGATTTCTTTCAGCCTTGGGTACGTAAACCACTACCACGATGAGCCTAATTATATTTCCTCTCATTTTATACGCTAGCTCTACTGAGCTCTTAATAAATGTAATCTTGTGCAAGCTAGCTCTCAGCGCCTCTCTTCCACAATTTGTTAGTTTCCTTTACTAGTTGCTCACATTATGAGATTGTTTATTATTTAATCTTCGAAAGCGTCTGCGCGTACATTGTAAAGGGGACAAATGAGCCAAGCAATTGATGGTAAGCAGATTTTCCCATGCTACATTAAAAAAACTACAGACTGTTTATAAATTAATAAAATTTAGTATATGAACTGTATAATAAAATGAATAATAGCGCAGACCTATGTGGACGTCCGACATGAACGTCTTTCGGCTGAAATGTTGATGATGCTTAGAGCCTGGCTGGTCAGATCCAAAACTGTGGGTCCTGGTTCCTTTATTTTGGGGGAGGCTTCCAGTCTAGTATATACAGTTAAATACCAGTATTTTGCATAAAGCAACTGCTTTTCTGATTATCACAACCTAGTAAAAGTGGTTTGTCTCACAAGAGGATGATGGTTTACCATCATCCTCTTGTGAGACGGGTCTCAGACTTTTAAGTTTCTGTCTACCCGTAACAACTGTTAAATATCCACGACCATCGGCTTAACGTAGTTTCTGAGGCACGAAAGAGTCTCAGTATGTTCCGGTCAGTTGGTCACCAATCCGCAGACGGACCACAATAAAGTGACTTAACCTTGTCAATTAATAATATTTTAAAGTAAATGACCACTCGATTGATGGATGTTATTCTATAGTCACGGCCACAATATTCGACTATCTGTAGGTAATTATGAGCCAAGCTGCTTGCGAAATTCAAATATATCTGACTGTAAACAGTACAACAGAAAAAAAATTAATCGTTGCTTCAAGTAGTAAAATGTTTATTAGTCCCTAAAAAATGCCTTCTTCGTTATGACTATAAACGTGCCTACCTACCTATTCATGAAAAACAATTTGACATCTCTGAAAGGATCTCATAAAGGTTAGAGCACACATTCTGCGTTAATATCTTTTCCGATAATAGGAGAACATTCGGATACTTTTGCGGCGGTCGATGCATTGGAGGCTTTATTCGTCATACTCATATTTTTTACGAGATAACATGACAAAAGAGAGGCCGCCCACGACATGCCCTGGATATAATTTTTAGATTCTGTTTACGTGATGCTAATATCGGACAGCGCTTCATATCGGATTTATGGGCAAAGATACGAGCGGTCGTCCCGTTGTTAATAAAAAGGGACTGTTTTATTAAGAAACATACCAACAGATAATGATCTCATATTCGATAGTTATTTTTATATTCATGCTGTCATAATCATCTTCCTGATCTTGATTCATGTTACTTGGGGTCGACGCAACTCGTTTTTTTTTTTAATACAGGTAGCTTTTAAATAAAAGTAGGCACTTCTAGCCTACTTATATGTATAACTAGGTTGCCCATTTGTAGATTCAAATGGACAACTAAGTCATTTAATGTTTTTGCAATTTCACCAGATAGTTTAGTCTCTTTCAAGTAATAATTACTAAAATAGCTAACAGCTGTAGCCAATCATCAACCACTCTCATAAAGACACGGCCCATCTCCATAACATTATCCCATAACCCTTCCTAAACCATGGCAAACGATAGTTTAGGCCTAACTGAAGCTTAAGCTGTGTACATACGTTAGCTAAACTGCCAGCTAACGAGGGGCCCTTGCCGACCGGGGGCCCTTGGCGTAACTCGTCGGATCTAATTCGTGGCCGCAAGTAATTAAAACGGAGAGGATTAGCATTCATTAACAGACGGTAACAGGTAGAGGGTGCGGTAAGAAGTACAGAAGATCAGCTCGTAATACCGGATTGAAAACCTAAGGATTTGTTGATGACCTTAAGGTTAACTGAAGCGATATTCATAAGGTGCTCGGACATTTTTACTTGAGTGTTGGGATTAAACTTACTGGCGATCTAACTCAAGCATCCTAATAATACACTCAAAAAATTATACTTTTCAAGTGAGTTACGCAATCAAAATACAGATCTATAAAGTACGCGAGACGTAAGCGTTATCAACATTAACATTTATCAGCCGAATGCTCGCTGGGACTATCTATTGACACAAACGATGAATTTCCATTCATTTCATTTTCAATAACTGTGTCTTAGTGGTTTTGTTTTTTTTATTTCAATGAAGAGCAAATAAATGCCTTTCTTTCGTCAGTCTATCCCACTATCTTCGCCCGTGTTGCCGTATATCTTCCGGGCCCGCCATTGTGTTAGATTTGGTCCGACATGCGACAAAAATAGCTCCCAAGTGAAGATTTTTTTATTTGATTGTATTGTGGACCACTGTTGAGCAAATGCCTTATTTTTCCAAACCTCTCTGTCTTGGGTCAAGTTTACACCAGGTTCGCCGTGATTGACTTCAACAATACCGTCCTCCTTCAGGCATTTAGACGAGTCCAAACAATTTATTTAGGAAATTTTGTCAAGTGGTTCTTCTGTAGCTGTTTTAATATTATCGAGATACTTAAGTCGCGTAATCTCAAGTTCGCTCCGCTTAGCTCCGTTGGCTCGTCTCGCTCGTAGCGACAGCGACAGCGGTGTGCACTCAGGGCTATTAGTGCACTTTAGTAGAACAACGCGCGCCGCTAATGTGACACCCTTTAGATCGCTGGTAAGTTGTTGAATGGAGATCGTCTTCGAAGGTTAGTTGAAGTATCTCTTCTGTTGAATATAATTATTTTAAAGTTTTGTAAACGAGAATTAAATATAATGTGTTTGTTGATTTAGGTGTATGCCTAACTAAATGAAATTATATTTAATACCTGTAACAAAAATGATGTTTTTGCAATTTTTGTCAGTTTGTATGCTTGTTCCAGCTAATCTACTGAAACTGATGGACCGATCATGACGAGGCTTTCACAGCTGGATGTTATAGGAAGTGACTAAGAGTAACTTTTATTTTAGAAAAAAGTTGAATGTGATATGGGATTTGCGAAAAAATAAACTTGAATTTGTGACCTAATGGTGTATTTCTAATTTATGAGTCTGACGCTGGCGAAATTGCGAGGTTTAGTTTGAAAATAAAAGTGTTGGGCGCGCGGCGTTGAGACTAGCTGACGACATGGTGGCCATCGCTGGATGAACATAGCTAAGATTCGCAGAAAACATGAGGACTGGCACATGAAATTAGAGGCCTATATGCCATATATAGGCAATATGCCCTGTAGATGAGTTTGTTAACCGGTCAGACAGAACATGCAGTGCTAGGTATAAATCTTTGAGCACAAGTTGTTCGGAATTTATCATAAGTTAAGTCCCAACCCGCTTATATTCCTTATGATTTTTCTCATCAAAACAGATATTTATACTTGAAATATTTTTCAAGCCACTGACCCGAGTAACCCACATTCCACATTCCTTATCCTCCCCCGTCCTAGCTTCAAGTTAAATCCCCCGAATATATTTCGAAACAACTTTATCCATTGACAATAAAACATCGACAGCTAATATTATTATTCTCCCTCGTTCGGAGAACTCGGAAAAGCTTTGAAACTCGGAACTCTACAAAAATCCTCCGGTGGGAAGTTCCAGCTTTTAACTGGAACCTTGCAAATTGCTTCCAAGTTGCACCTGAGGCTTCCTGTTGGATTGAACGCATTTTTTTCTTATCAAATTATTAATATTGGTGAAGAACTTTCTTTTTATTTCAAACTTTCTCCAGTTCAGCTCCGATAAGTTTTATTTCTAAATCAAACGCCCTGAAAGTATCAGTTCATTTTACCGCAAAAACGTACTTATGTACATTAAAAATATCTAAGCTATAAAGCCGTGAAAGAGTCGTAACATTTTATAGCAATACAAGCGAATATTTTCTCTTGATTGCGTCACGACTACACACTCATTCCATTTCCACACGAGTGCGAATACGTATGTAGATCATGTATTACGTAATTAATTAACATTCAACAATAAATCTTGCGTTTTACGGCTCAAAATCACTGGAGTAATTAGGACACCGCTCTTCGTAATGGGTTTTGCATGAAGTAGGTGATTGTTTTGGCATGCATCGTGTACATTGCGGGGCTTGTAAAGAATTGGTTAGACCTCCTGCTTTTAAAATGCCAATGTTTACGTTGTTAATGAAAGTAAACATGTGTCAAACGTAGGTAGTACCCACGTAGGGTCGCGCAGTGTTGTATTGTAAGTAATTTGCTAAGGTATTCCTTTCTCACATAGCGAGCCTTTCACGAGCTTTTAGAACTGTAATTCAATTATAATTTGGTAATAATAATATTATAATATAATATTCCACAACTATCACACAACGGCTTCTAGTCCCAAGATAAGCAGAGCTTGTGTTATGAGTACTAGACAACTGATAAACATACTTATATATTTCTAAATACATACATAATATAGATAAATATACACCCAGAAACAGAACAAATGATGATATAATTGAAAAATTAAGGTAAGGTAAAATATTTAAATTGTTCAAAAATTCAAATTGTTAACGATGTCTACGCTATTCATGATTCTTGAGTATCTGTCTCGCGAGTATCCAGAATAATAACAGCTTTCCGTGAACGATTTAAATGCCAAGCTAAAGAAATGTTTCAAATTCAAATGCCAAGTCTCGGCTTGACATTTGAATTTGAAACATTTCTCTACCTTTAATAAGTATTTCTAAGTACCTGATTGTATTAAATAACAGGTCAAGCTGTTTATTGCATGAATACTTAATTTTAGGAATCAACTGAAGTTTTGTCGATAGAATTGAGCAAAACGAGTAGACTAATATTTACATATGTAAGGAGTACGAGGCGATAAGGCAAGGAAGTTCTAAACAAAGACGCAAATAGCATCAAATCACACAAAATTGTCACAAAAGCGTATAATATTCGTAATCCGCCATTGTGTAAGATCTCGACTCCTAGTACAAACGAGAAGGGTTCATGAATGGCTCCAACTGGGTCAAACACGACCCGTGACCGGCGATGACACGTGAAAGGCTCTGGCCGACAACAAACGCATGTATTTACACCATTAAATGTGGCATTTCAAGTCTAAAAATAGTTTTAAATCTCTGTCACTCACGATTGTGTGAAAGTCTATTTTTAAAGCTCAATGTGTTATATTTCACGATTTTGTGTAATTTGACTAGCCTGTTAGTCTAATGATTAGTGCCCTTGCTATGCTAGAGGTCGTGTCTCAGGGTAATTTATCTATAATAAATATGTATTTATAAATATAAATAATAGTATGTTTATCAGTTATCTATATATAGTACCTACTCAAGTACAAGCTCTGCTTAGTTTGAGACTAGATAGTGTTGTGTGAAAGTTGTGGAATATTATTATTATATTATCGCCCGGAAATTGTATATTGTCGATGAGTTTCGCTCGCAATGGCGTCAGACGAAATCTTAGCGATAGCAAACCGAGGCGTAAGTTCAGCGATAAAAAAGTTGGTGTGAGGTCGCCTCGCACAAGTTAGATAAAGCGAGTTTTGGTTAGAGTTCGTAGATTTGACGTAACACGGGGCCGCAGCTTCCAAGTCTGTGCTTGTGAGGCAGATTAAACGCCTGTAATGAACTCTCCCAATTACTACTTCACGGAGTTTGTATTGAATCAAAAGTTTGATCATAAAGTAGGTTTAAAATGAGGCGGGTGAAGAATACGTACAATAGGTATGTGCTGCTTGTTGCAGGAAGCTTTGGAATCAGATAGTCCAATCAATGAGCTTTACTATTGTTTATAAAAAAAATATAGAACCTGCTGAGATGCCTACGTGTTGAAATCACTAGCATGGGCTTACCGCAGGTGTTGCTCTACCTGGCTCTGCCTTCTCTAATTCATGGTTTTCTCGTTTTTCGTTCACAAAATTACCACAAAATTTGTGCAAGCTTTTAAACGCTAAATTTCCCACGTACAATGGTGCATTATGAACTGAGTGCGAAAACTAAAATCCAGATATAATGATCATGAAAACCATTGTCCTGTAAATGTATATATCTATAAAAGCTTAATGAGGTACTTACGTCACATTCACAGCACAGTTCAACAAGTGGAGAAAAGGATCCAATTCACTTGCTCACGAGATAATCTGAAACAACACAAGTGTGATTTATGAATCTCGTCAGACTGTCAGTACATGCTTCATTTACATTGATGATAAGTTCTCTAGTATTCTAATGTAATGTTCTGATGAATTCAAGGCTTGTCAATATACAGGGCATGTAAACGCTCGTAACAAATGTTATTGTTGCTGAAACATGTTCAATTAACTGGAATATGCTTGACTTCACAGTGATCTCGGTGATGGATGTATACGATAAGTATACAAGAGTGTACATAGATACATAGACACAGTTCGTTATGCTTTGAGGTCGTACATGATCAATTAAAGGAAAGTAAATAAATCTTTTTTATAAACGTCTGATCAATACTTGTTACGGGCGGTATTTGTTTTACTTAATATATTTCTTCTAGAAATTAATTTGGCAGCTTTCAAAGTCGCTTCAATTTTCCAACCTTCTTTTGTTTTCAATTGCTCCAATTTTTGATTCCAATACATTGTTTAGTCTGATTCGGTCCATATTGGGCCAATCTCCTCGTTGTGCCGCTCTGGCAGGCTGCCAGGTCCTACTCTCAAGCATTGCCATACATTCCCCACTTTACACAGACTTACGCAATAGACTTGAGACTTAATAGTGTTATCGAGTTTCGATACCAACACTCGTGGGTGATTGCGCGCCAAATCAATTCTTGTAACTTATTATCTAGGTATCTCGTTTGGATACAGTTTTGGTTATTGCTTTTTTTACTTGGGATATCACCAAATGACTTAATCTTCTAATCTGGGTGGAGCGAGAGGGATTGTCAGACTTTTACTCACAACATTTTTTTTTATTTATAAGTTCCTTCAGTTGTTCTTAACGAGGGCCTCGATAACTCGTTTGAACAATACGCAGCCCTGGCAGGCAACGGCCCTAACTAGCCCCGTCAAAGTTCGCGCGTTTAACATAATGCGCCGTCGACAACGCGCACGGTGTCTCCGGCGAAAGTCGGGGTGCCACACGATCACAGTCTTGTCTCTGTCACACGGTTTCGGCTGCCTCCTTTACATGCATTACTACTTCACAAAACGAGTTATCCTTCGCTCATTCTATTTTGCTCCATACCACGGCCTGAACCAGGGTCAGATGCGAGGACATGGTAGTGCTCCGCTCCAGCGGAGTAGATCTACACCGTATGCTCCACCATATCCTCCGGGCGACCCGCACAAAAGTGCCTCCTGGGAGTTTCTTCCCGCCAAATTCGACACAGAAACCTTGATTTGTGACTTGTGATTTTCTAAAAGAGCTTCAATAAACCGGCCAATAAGTTTTAAGAGGATTGATATTAATCAGTTTTTTTTATAATATTAGTGCTAGACTACCTGATGGTAAGCAGTGATGCAATCGTTGGTGATTTGAGCTAGTTTTTTAAGATCCTATGCACTCTAGACTTGAAGATATCTAAATTATAATCGAAGACCGCAGCAGGCAAATTGTTCCACTCCTTCGATGTGCGTGGTAAAAAAGACGAGGTGAATCATATCATAGACTACATGTGACTACTATATAAGATAAGCAGGTCTACGTTTTGATTTGGCCTTTCATTCCAAATCA
This sequence comes from Leucania comma, assembly GCA_958295575.1. NCBI lineage: Eukaryota > Metazoa > Arthropoda > Insecta > Lepidoptera > Noctuidae > Leucania > Leucania comma. Next base: position 585,063 of record OY282471.1, on the reverse strand, counting down.
TAAATAATCTCATAATTTCTAGCTCTACCATTTCAATAAAAGTTGAAAAAAAATATTGTAACATCATTCATTAAGTTCGTGTAGATATAATAAGTATCTACACGAACTTAATGAATGCTCAAACTGCGTCGTCAGGCAACCTTCGCGAAGGTCTAGAAGTAACAGAACACTGCAGTACCCACACGGACAGCAGGTGATTAATGTAATTATTATCCAACAGAACCAGAGCCAAGATAAACAGACGGAGCTTTCAGAGGCTCGTCTTGAAGAGGCTTTCAAACTAATGAATCGTCTGAGCCGGTTTTACTGTCTCGATGGTCGAGGCTATTTACCCTATTATCATCAAATTAGTTTTGCTAAGTGGTTGCTCTAATCTAGTACTCAATCTATACCTGTCTAGATCAAATACTGTTATGCTTACTTTTAGTTATAGGTCTACCATCTACGTCATGCAAGTAAGACCTAATAAACATTGTTAAATGATAAATTATATATTTTTTTGCTAATAGGTTTTTAGAAACATACGTCAACTATTTTCGTTAATTTAAACTAAATGAGGCCGGTGTATCCTACCTGACTACCCTAAGAAGAAACATCGAAACAACTAGTTATTTATTTTAACTACTATTTTGGCTAAGTCAAGTGTTATCCTCACTCACAATAGAGAATCAAATTATCGAGTATGCATTGCCCAAACATAGCGAAGGAAACAATCCGATAGCCAATAGTTAGACTATCGCAACTGTAGCCACACAGCCGAACTTTTAATGATCTCAACTCGATTCACTCGATGCCGTAACAAATTGGGTGTAATTAATTCCGCTATGTTTAGAAGTAGGAGCTGAAGTATTTGGTAAGCGCGAGCTTGTTTGCCAAACTATAGTCGTTTATCATCGATCGACTTTCGTCGGGTTATGTTATAATTGTGATGAGGTCGTATAACTGCTTGACCGATAGCTGGGGCTTGTTTTGACCATTAATAACTGTAGCTACGTAGCTGTTAGATAATGTTATACATTATCTAGTCTATTAAAACTAGTAGAGCATATTATATTGTATTTTCTAGTTGTAGCAAACCACAAGTGTGGGTTTGTGACACAGAATATTTATATTGGGTGTGCTCCAAATTTGCAATAACTAAAAACATTTACCACAGATTTAAGAATACCGCAAATAGATTCATTTTATTAAAAAAAAAACAATCAAGTTCAAGATCAAGGTTCTTAGAAAAATAGGGAGCCCGTCACAATGAGCGGTATAGCTAGCAGGTCTGGGTGTCCCATGAGTTGATGTTTGTGAATGAACTCACGATACCTATAGGAAAATTTTCTAGTAAGGGGCAAAGTTAAAAAATAACAACGACAAACAAACTTATTACAGCCACAAAATCCCATAGTTATGTTTATAGATTGAAGGGCGTCAGTGACAGCGCCATCACAGGCACATACGACATGTTAGCTCATGTCAGTGACGAGCAGGTCAATGACCCGCAGCTGTAGCACGCGTCCCGAGGACACGTGGCACTAGAGCTGCGGCAGCTGGTACTACGTGACAGATAAACACATCGCAAAATATACAGCTTTTACTTAAGAAGAACTACTTTCTGCAGACCATTATTAATAAATAGACATAATTAAATTGTTTAGGTATTCGTAAAAGTAATCGTAGTCAGTGTTTTAGTACTAAAAGATAATAACTTTACTTGTCTGCTCGCACACGTACAGTAGATAAGTATTCTTCGCCTAGCCGCGTTATTACTCGCGTTCGGAATATGTAGCAAAAAGTGTCATAAAAAGTATATCAACTAGGTACCGACGAGTGTGCTGTATGTAGATAGGTAGATGATGTATATGTTGTATGTAGGTAAGTGCGATGTTCGTAAAATAAATGTTTTATGTAAGTAGCGGTACGTCAGCGGATGCTCACGTGCTGACATCAAACTATTTCATGGAATTCGTCCTCAGACATCTCATTCGTACATCGAGCCCTAAGCTTATTTTCCAAATGGAGCCTCAGATACATAGGAGCTCCTGAATCTACCTTAATTTAATGGATGACCGCTGTTTAGTACCCAGGTATAGAATATTTCTACCTCAACAGTCCAACTAATAACGATACAGATTGAGAATTAGACTGGATTCTACGTATCAACTTTGGCACATAAAGCAGCAAAATCTAGAGACCAAACCAATTGAAGCCGTTATTATATTGTAGAAATGTTATGAACGAGGTGAAAAGGTCGGTAACTCGAGTGCAGGAACAGGCTCTCATAATTATTACTCCGATGTATTACTAAGACATAAATGTGTGTTATATATTGAACACTGAATAGATCGTAAACAGTAACAGCTTGCTGAACACTCAGCGAACAAAAGAGTATTGACCTATTTCACATAACGGCTGCGTAACCTTTCCTGAAGCGCCCCAAGAAATGTGCGGGTTCAAGGCTAAAATCCATTCATTTTAGTACTTAAATAATAAATTTTGAGAAGTTTAGGAGTCATAATAACATCAAATACTCCTTGTAGACCAAAGGTGGGGTGGGTGCTCGCTCACGTTGTATTTTATGTTCCGAACTTTGACGACCAAAGGCTTTCGAGAAAGTGATATTCTGTCAAATCCATAATTTTTTCGATTGATTGCATTTTGGCGTTTCGATAATAGATAGCGACGATATCGATAGGACGCATTGTCTTGAAAAACGATCAGCACACTCGTCACTCGACACTGTTGCTTACAAAACTTTGTCCAGACAATTCTTTCGTGCTTCTTAAACTGAAACAAATTCGCCGAAACCCAGAGGGTGACAGCATTAAGCACAACTTAACTGTTTTACGTTTTTGTGTAATACGACACTCCCAAAGGATACTTGAACGGAAATATTATATTCCTCGATAAAATATTAATTAGTCTATAAACCTATTATTAAAATCGTATAACAATAAAATGTCCCAATTTAATACAGAACGCAATTTACATTTACAATAAAGTAGCAATTTGCAGAACCCGTCTGTTGTATTTACGACATAAAGATCCTGTCGTATTGAATACGCCATAAAGGCTTCGTATCACTTTCATATTTATTTGCGAGGTTGTAAAAGTGAAATTAACATTTTTACGTTGTTTTGTCTCGGGGCGTCACCTTGTGCGTTTATAACTCAATTAAAGGTTTATTCACACTGGCCGTGTGTTGATCCAGACTGCGTTATCTACATAAGTGCACCATAAACTATAGTGTTTCACTAATCATCAGAATTCCCCGCCGCGGTGTAAAGCTAAGAGGAGCTTCCAAATAATTAAAACGTTAAAGTTATGCACAATATTATAAAGAAATTAAGCTGAGCATCTAATGATATAAAGAAGGTATCTAAATTGTTATCCAATTTGGGTACAATAACTTGGGACAGACGTACTAACATACAATACATTCGATGGGTAGCTCGCTGTCCGACCGTCCCGCGTACAATGAGGATCAAGCCCAATTCGACGGCTGTGAACCAAGATTTCATAAATAGTAAGTATTTCACGTGTAAAGGTTATCGTGGCGTATAATTTAAAGTCAAAAAAGTGTCTATCTTCTCTGTCGCCTTGTTTATTGATAGCGCGTCACAATATGTCCACGTCACCCGATCACATCTAAAGTCCTCATAAAGAACAGGTGATGATGATGTCGACATGTATTTAGTTTACTATTTACTCGGATAACTTCCTGGACGGTAAATTCTGTTAGCATTTTTATTATATAAAATGAACGAAACCCTTTTCTTAGTTATTAGAAATCGATAATCTATAAAAGTAGCTAATAAGAGTAAAACAATTAGGCAAAAATACAAAGACAATGATATCTACACTTTAACCTGTGTACGCTAACCTGACAGCGGCGCTTGTTGCAGACCGCCACAAGTTCGGCCGTTCCGCGCAGATGGCAATTGTCGACTGCGCAAACACCTTGATACCGACCAGTGTTGCCAATTACCGCTGTTCGAAGCCATTAACGAACTAACTTTGTAGTGTGCAACACTGTTTATCTTCAAAACTTTAGTAGTTCGTGCCATCGACGAAATTGTATTACAGTCTGATTTATTCGGACTTCGGCACATTTGACGAAAGTCAACTATAGGTAGTGAAAAAACTGTAAATAAAGATTATGAGAAGCAGCATGAATGAAAATAATATTATCTCGTATTTTGAAACTTGTGTTCAACAGAAAACACATTACTTTAATTTTGCAATAAAATTGCTCAAGTGCAAGAAGATATGTGTTAAATAAAATAGTCGTTAAATATCATGTTTTTGAATTTTCTATATATGCAATATAAAAAAATCATCACAAGCTTATAAATAGCGTAGCATCAAGACAGTGGAAACTCAATTAGATCTGCCTCGCAATTACAAGCTAATAGACCGGCCTGCGCGCTGCCGCTGGTGCGACTACCAGCACATCACTGGATCAGTTCGAAGCAGCCCCGGCTTCGCCCGACCCTCACTAACGCGAACACCCGAAATTAACGATGATTTACGTGTGAATGGGACTTTGATGTCGAGACAATAGGCTCTGAACCCTCTGTGGCGCGTAGACCATTAATTTCACTATAATAATTGAACATAAATCCCTACTAAATAATGCAGATTTAGTGTTTCTATGCCAGCGACCCAACAATAGGTATTGAGGATCCACAACTTTAAATCGCAGCCCGGCTTTGCCTGCTTTCGTTAGCTAACGACGACTAACTTTAACCATTTACAACTGGATTTTTTATGTAGTCCGCTCATAGCCAATCGTTTATGGTTACCGTCTGTCTTTTAATTGCACAACTTGCCTACAATGGTGGTAGTTTGAAACTTTACGCGCACAAACCCCGATAAACAGTTCTGTTATGCCGGGAATATTTTAAAGTGTACATATTCATTTCATTTCTATTTAGATTTACTGAATCGGTAGAGTGTAAAAATAACGCAATGTTCGTGGGATTCCGTACCCAAAGGGTAAAAACGGGACTAAATTGCTATGACGATGCAGTCCGTCTGTCTATCACCAGATTGTATCTCACGAACCGAGATAGCTAGATAGTTGAAATTTTCACAGATGATAGAATAGAATAGAATAAACTTTTTGTTTTCTTTGTTTTGAGATTATTTGCCTCTATAACAACCAATACTAAACAGAATAAAATAAATATTAAAGCGGGGGGCTCCTATGCAACAAATGTTTTTTGCTAGTGACGGTATGGAAAGCGAGTCCCACTCTTCCACCATTTTTCACAGCCACGTGACAACAGCTTCCCAATCTTTTGTTTAGCGCAACACTTTTACAGGCCCTTTGCTGATCAGTAAACTTTGAACTCATGTGACCCCTTAAGTATCCTAAATGTAGATGTCATAAACATGATGGCGGCCCAGTTATCCTAAATCATTAAACCATCTTCAAACAATACGAGCGAGTTATAACGCGAAATAAAACGTTTAATTTCCCTGCTGTACTTTATTTTATGATTCACTCAGTTGTAATGCGTGTAGTAAAACGTTAATGTGCATATGCGCACGAGTTTATTGTACTGGATTGTTTTGTCTTTGCCTCATAAAACAGATGCACGCGATCGCAGAAGCATTTGAATGAACGCATCTCCTCACCGACGGACTTGAAGCTGCGCTTCCTATCTTAGATGTTGTGTTTGTTTTGTTTTGAACTAAGAACCATGTATGTGTCTTCAAATGACTAAAGACTATTTTTTTAGGCTTTAATAATATTATAATATTTTTACGTCACCGCTTATTTTTTTACAACTTTACCAAACTTCAAATTCAATCTCAAACTACACATCATTGCCTCTTTCAAAAACTTATAAAAACTATTTCGTTTCATTATTTAGGAATGTTGAATAACATATATAAATACGAGTATATACATAGTTGAGGCAGAAGTTTATGGATCATAAAATCTCACTAAGTACGACGAATAAAGTTTTTATATGTTAGATATTATTTTTAACGAACGTCAGCGTAATGATCGCAAAGATTAAAACTTTAGTTAGAGTATCATGAATTTAGATGTGAGTACATTCCTGGAATTTGAAAGGAAGTTTGTAGCAAAAATATTAACATAAAGTTAATATTTTTGCTATAAGTCTGCTGTTATGAATGGAAGTATTTCAGGTGGTGGTCCGCTCCGCCGACGCTCACCAACATTACAACTTTACCGAAAGTTTGTTGTTAATTGTTTTAGGTACTCTTCCACCTAACGCTCTACAATAATTCAAATTACATAGAAACTCGAAGAAATTGATTTTTTTTAAAGATTGGCAAGCCTTCTGCAGACTAAAGAGGATAAACTGCCATGTAGTTAGATGGCACAAGAAAAATAATTAATGTCCAGTTTGAAAGTAACTCTACGTATTATATACCTAATAATAATATTTTTATTTCTCATCACAATATTACCTATACAATACATCATATTTTAAAAAATGATGGCAACTATTTTTTTATCGAGAGAGACAGGTGCCTAAACTAGGCGGCAAGCCTGTATTTCATTACACCAGGAAATGATAGATAATGAAGAGTATGGAGTCATGTCAGCTGATATTAGGCTCCATACACGAGGTATGGAGCCTAATATCAGCTGAAACTTGTACGGTCCTTCCTCAGAACACGCTTGCTCCATAAAACACTTCTTCTTCTTCTTTTAATGTCGATTTTTAGCCGACTTCAAAAAAAGGAGGAGGTTATCAATACAGTTGTATTTTTTTTTATGTTCGTTACCTCAGAACTCAGTCGTTTATGAACCGATTTGTAAATATTTTTTTGTTCTTGAAAGGGTATGCTTTCAGATTGATTCCATTTTTCTCAAAATCCATTTCTGATACTGGGATCCATGAGGAATCGTGGGAACTCCTCAAATATCATAGGCAACTATATGGTCATTTTGGTATTTTCATTGAGAACTTAAGCATTTACAGTCAAAAAATAACATTTGATGAAGTGGAACTGATGAAGAAGACCAGAAATGGGCAACGGAACTTCATACTCACATCGATATCACAATGAAGAAAGTTAAGCGACTATGACAATACAATAAAATAAATGGTTGTAAATAGTTATGTAGAAAATAGTATCATCGAAGTGACTTGATGATGATGGAGCTGAAAGATAGGCACCGGAACTCCGTAATTAATCAATATATCCTAGCCTTATTTGGGCTTATTAGAATCGTCATTAGATGCACTTTGGCTGTAAGGTACCATCATACTGATCTGATGATGAAGCCGGAAGGTGGAAGGGAGACACGGGAACTTCATAATAAAACGACATATCCTCGCAGTGTTTGGGTTAATTGAAATTGTCATGAGAAATAGACACTCTGGTTATAAGCGTATTGCAACTAAAAAGTGTGAAATATAAAACTTTTTACAAAAAAACAATAACCGAATTCATTAAAAAAACACTAAAAGGATTAAAATAACTTTAATTTCGGAAGTCGGTGTTAAATAAGAAACAAACAATATTGAGGAACACCGACTTCCGAAATTAAAGTTATTTTAATCCTTTTAGTGTTTTTTTAATGAATTCGGTTATTGTTTTTTTTTTTTTGTAAAAAGTTTTGTCCGACCAGTATTTAGCCACCTGGACAGCTCTGTCGTTGTCCTTGTACAAGATATTGAAGGTGCAGGTGGTAGTGCACGCTGGCCAGGAAAGGAGTTGACGCATACCCTGTGAAAGAGCTCCACACTGGCGCTGTATTTACGATGGGTCAAGGAATCCCCATTTGGCCAGAATATCTCCACAGCGGCCGACCTGAGCCCGCAGTCGGTTCTGAGATTAACATATAACACTGAAACATTAAAAATAAATTCTTAATACCTACTCAATACTCAATACTTTATTGCATTCCATATTATGTACATAGATGGTATGAAATATTGCAACACTTAACACCTCACTTCACAAGGTGTGTTTCTCCTCCGCAAAGTCCAAAAAGGCTTTATAGGTGAAAAATTATCCAATGACTTATCCCGCTCTAGGGTAAAGTGAAAAACCCATAAATCCTATGTTCCTTCTTTGCCTAGCGTTCCACGACCCCGGGGTTCCCTTTCGAAAGGCAGCCCATGGTCCCAGTAGACATAGATCCTGCTAGGTGGTCGCTCCGGACAGCAGCCTGTTCCAGGGCCCAGCGAAAGTCCAAGAGGGTGTGATCCGCTAAACAAAATCACTGCCTAAAACGAGCCTTCTTCAAAATGAGTCCTCTTCGTGACCACTTTTGACTTTTGACCTACAGGACGTAATCATGAATGAAGGGTCGCGGTACACTGCCATTTAAATCTGACTTCGTTACGTCAAAACGCTGACATTTTCATAAAAGTTTACTCTGAATTATTTGACAAACATGGGTTTGAAATCTCTGAGGAGGGTGAAAGAGGGGTTTAGGTAGTCGACTAAGTAAATTCGAATGTATTCGAGATCTATTGTTTCAAATAGTTTCATATATTTTTTAGATGATAAAGTCAAAGGGTAACTATGAGTAATTAGCCTTATAGCTTTTTATTATGATAGCAGCCTCCACTAGGTACTTACTTATTTTTTTTTAAGAAGTGAAGTGTTTGAAAGTCAGTTAAAAGGTTTTAGCTGCGTATTAAGACATACAAAAATTAAGTTAATTTTTTTATGAAATGTTTTACTAAGTGTGTTGTTTTTTCCTTTATGAGTGTTATTTCTGCACATTCATATTGCGTATCATGTCGTCCATCCTACGCTCGTACGCTCCACGCAGTGACTACGCGCGACCTTGGTGCGGCCCACCGGCGGGGCGTAGTATTGGCGGCACGTTCGCCCCGTCACACACACATCCCTCGGAGCCTTTCATTCTGCTTGCTCCCCGGGGCTCTGGTTGATGCTCATTCATAATTACATCGAAGATCACGTCGTGAGTACTAGACCGTTCCGGGCTACGACTCCACGAGCTAAAGGATTCTTTTTTCGATGTGATTTTTATGTAGCGATACTATTCACCACACTTTTTTTTGTAATTTAGTTTTGTTATTATTAAAACCGTATATAGAAAGTTTTTTGCGATACACGTAAGTAAATATCGTAAATGATATAAACGCAGGATGGATGAAATGATGATAGGTTGCTGAAACAACTCGTGACCCACGGATGCCCCTCAAGTCGAAGGATAAAATCTACATGTCTGTGATAAGGCCTGTCATACTGTAGGGATCAGAATGTTGGGCTGTGAAAACGATGGATGAAAAAAGTTTGCACGTAGCAGAGATGAGAATTTTGTGATAGATGTGACGAAATCAAATAAAATACGAAGGAAGTATATAAGAGAAAGTTTTAAAGTGATGCTAGTGACTGAAAATTTTAAAGGGACTCGTTTGTCTTGGTAAGTATAATCATTATGCAGAGAAGGGATGAAACGCATGCTTATAATAGAGTTATGAGTGTTAAGGTGCTGCAATAAAACGCTTTTATATAATTAATTATGTGTTGTATTATTAATAGAAGCGTAATTTAGTATATTATTTTTATAAAATATTTCATTTCTTTAGTTTTTGTTATTTACTTGACATCTCGATGTCAATCTTCTATCTAAATATGAACACCTAAGCTTTTTTCACCATAAACCTTAAAAAGTAACATTACCATGCCAGTTTGCAAGTTAATGTGCATGTGCCATCTTTAGTCGCCACAGTATACATGTGGGATGGATGGAGAGGGAGAGGGAGGTGAAAGAAAAGATGGATGGATTGTGTGAGAAGTGGTATGAAAAGAAAGGAATTTTGTGACAGCGTGACGGGTGACAGGATAGAATGGAAGAAATACCGTGTTGCACTGACCCCAAGTAATAGGCACAAAGGCAAAAATAAATAAAAATTCCATAAACAAAAGTTGACATAAAAAAAATATTAAATCAAATAGTCAGCATTAATTCAGACAGCAAAAAATTTTCCGGTTGTGTTCCTACACAAAGATATGTTAGCGAAATTGTAAATAAGTGGGACGAAGCGGGGACCAGCTTTGATAAAAATAAAATAAGTTACAGCCGACAGCAACATCATATAAATAATTGAATACCCTCAATGAGCGCCGAAATATAATATAATAAATAATAATATTTATGCCCAGACAAGATGTATCTAGACTTGTGGATCGTAGGTACTCACAGTAATTGGCTAAGTTAGCAAGTTTGTATTGATCATCTTGAACAACTACCCCTGAGTCAATATTTCTTGCCAATCTACGTGAAATTCCACCAGCAACAGAACTAACAGAAATATAATGATCAACCTTGAAAGCTTTATAGAAATTGTTATACAATTATTATCGACGCCACATGGCCGTCACGTACGTAGAGTACGTCGCAAATAAGTTGAATTGGTTGCTGTGGTTACGCGCCCACTTCGATTGAGACCCGAAAATCGGTTATAATCGTTGTCACACAAGTTGAAGCGGCATAGCAAATGGTTTAACTTATTTGCCGCGTCTTATCTCTTTCATCATTCCAAACTAAATGAGACGTTATGCCTTTGTAAGCGTCGATACTCCTCATTCTTCGGAATCAGTCCATTGAAGACCGTGGAACGTGTAACTTTGGCACTACACCGATATGTTTGTTAGAAAATTGTAAGCATTAGATAAATCTCGGATTTATAGAACGTCAACTTTACCACACACACCAAACTACCAAACTATCGTACATGTAAAACGTTTTAATTCAAGTAGCAATATCTGTATCCATGAGAGTTAAAACTTGAGTTAATGTAGTATAATAATGATCAGTAATGTGTTTGACGTATAACACACGAACAAAGTGTTTTTATTAATACCAAACTGTTAGTTTTAACATAACGTTTAATAATAAGTTTCCCCCGTATTTATAAAAACCAGTAAAACTTATTACTTGAGTAAAAGTTATTACTTAAGTAACAATTTGTATACTATAGTTAAGATAAATTTAATTTTTAAACCTCAAGTAATGACTTAATAATAAATTACCTAGCAACAAGTAATTACATTTTTAATATTAAAGGAAGAAAAAAAGTGGAGAAGTCAATGCCTAAAATAAATCTGAAATAGCCAATCTAAGTGTGTGACAGTTCCTTTTAAAGCTCGCTGTATCTCATCTCATGTGCCTGGTGACACAGAGTAGACGAGCGTGACAGAGGCACTCACTCGCGAGCGTCACGTTTGAGACGCACGCCTACACGTGTCGCAGCTCATAACTACACAGTACTCGTGTCACCCAGGTATTCTCATATTTTATTTTAAAATAAATATTAGGATTGTAGACAAGGAGCTTTCAATAATGAAGTTTAGATTATTCAAATGCTTCTTTATTATTGTTATGAAAGATTTGTATAGGATTTTTTTTGTAATCTTAAGTGCTATTCGTCAAATAGAAAGAAAGAAACATTTGATTGCCAAAATAATCATAAATTTTATTATTATAATGCCTGTCAACTGTAAAAGTTACAAAACCGCACGCCGACCCTACACCGATACCTTGCAGAGTACATCGATCTTAATGAATAATAAAACTTCAGCTAAGTATAATGAAGTTTTTTTTATCAAGAAACAAACTTCCAGAGCGGGTGTTCCCAGAACCGATACCTTCTTGTTTGATTCCGTGATGCCGCGAAACACGACATTACTTTACCTTTCCTTATTACTTTCCTTTTTGACATGTAGGTATGTATACTAGCTTTTGCCAGCGGCCTCACCCGCATGAAAGTAGGTTCCTCTTAACAAACTTTGGACCCCCGTTTCACCCCTAAGGGGGTGAATTTAGGAAAATCCTATCTTAATATTCGCCTATAAAGTAAAAGGAAGTCTTGTGCAAAACTTCACACTCCTAGTCCGAGTAGTTTGGGCTGTGATATGTCAGTCAGTCCATTTCTCCTTTTATATACGAGTATGTATAATTGTATATAGAGATAAGTACATGAATTAACTTTTGCAGCTAACATCATTTTCCTTATTATATATCTACCTGATCATTACCAGCAGCAGTCGAAAGACACTGGACCCTGCGACACAGTGTCTAGCGGGATCCAGTGACACATTTATCTTTGTAAAAAATAAACTTTATTATTATTAGTTTGATGTTCTTAAAACCCGGGCAAGTGCGAGTCAGACTCGCGCACCGAGGGTTCCGTACAAATCTAATATGAAAACAGTTCAATTTCTGAAAAGAGTCTCGAAGATTTTTCCGAATCGCAAAAAATGTTTTATCTGACGTAATTACAGTTTTCAGATTTTTTCCATACTTGGGTTATGAGACCATTGCTTCATACCAAATTTCAGGAGTCTAGGTCAACGGGAAGTAGGTACCCTATGAATTTTGATTCCTTTGAGTGTGTCAAAATATACGTTTTTACGACATAAACGGCCGTATCATTTTTTTTCGTTAACTTACATAGAAGTTTCATTTTTTACGCTTCAAGAGACCACAGACCCGAGTACCTATATGGTTCTTATTTCAACTCGATAACTCCGTGCATTCCCGAGATAAAGGGTCACAAACAGACAACAAAGTGATCCTATAAAAATTCCGTTTTTATTTCCTTTTGAGATACGGAACCTTAAAAATAAACCTTTTATCATTAGATACATATTATATCAAACTCTGTAAACAAAAGCTTTGCAGAAAGATGCTTCACATTGTTCCTGTTCGTCACGATCGATGTATATTCGTCACGTGACGCAGAGCCGGGAAACGAGATAAATTGGGACAGCGGAGGATTATTGTGTTTGAGTTACTTTCAATAAACGAACATTATTTGACGTATTGAGTTTGATATGTCTTCCTAATGTAATATTAAATTCAGGAAGTAAATCAACATTCGAATGGGTGGTTATTTAAACCAATCATAATATTGATGGTTTCCCTGGTGATGGACCCTTATATTGATGAGCTATAGCAATAAGTTAAGTGCAATTTATATCGAGACGGTTTGATTGAGTCCAATCAAGCCCAAGAATCGACCTAAATATTTACAAGCAAACACGACAACTTCGGCCTACACACATTACTTTGAATCCAATTTGTTGATTCTTTCTTCCAGATGATTTGGCATCAACATCTCAGCCACAAGGCGCTCGGTGACCAGCCTCCAGTTTATTAAAATGGAGTCGCGAGATTAAAGCTTTCGCTGGTAAAGAGGCTTATTCATGTTTAATTAAAAATTCTTTGAGTCACCCCTGCCCCCCTGACCCCCGCCCCCGCGTAGACCCGCGGGGTACCGAGACAAGTCTCTGTTTGTTTGGGTATCAGATATCGTGGAGATAATACATTTATCTCAGCTGTAGCTAAGTCTTAGTTTTGGATAATCATGTTAGAGTCAAGGCGTGAACACAAAGCGGCAACCTTGTTATTCTTAACACATAATATTAACAATTTCATAGCTATCATCTCTAAAGACACAACACAATTTCACGCAGATTTTCTTTATCTCGAAACTAAATCAGTATCGTCGAAATAACGTGTATTCAATATTTTATTGGAATGATATTTTGATATAATATTTCGTATAGATAATGCCTATCCTTATTATAATCTTGATTAAAAAGATGATTTCTACTTGACAACCTACCAAAGCAATCTTTCTAAATATAGTGTGATATGAAAACCTCACAATTGATCGCGTCGTGTGTGCCACGGGTCCTGGTGGCGAGTGTAGCGTGTGAATCGTGTGTAGGTAATACTAACCCAATTAAAAGTTGGCTGGTCGCCGCGCCATTTCTCGCGGTTCACTGCTTGGTTGCCATGACGACCACGTGACGGTGGGATAAGGGGGATTTTCATAAACTGACGAACAATTTTATTTTACTTGAAATAGTTAGCAACCCTAGATATTATTCAGTAAGATAAAGTAATAGAAAACAGTTTGGCACAAATTAGAGCAAACATTTACAAAGAGTATAAAAAATATTGGTTGGAAATGCACATAAATTGGTTATGATTTAATCCTAAAAAAATTGTCGTGAAGCAACACAAAGTTAAGGTATAAAGTTATTTTATAATGATTTAAATAGAAGTAAACAATTAAAGCTTAAGCCCAAAAACCTTTTGTGGAGATCGAATTAATCCAATCTTCTTCGTAATTTAACATTCAGAAACTTTGTTTAGTCAATCATTCGCTCGATTTGATTCAATAAACCTCAATAAAGGACTTTTACTGTAGGTAGTACTACTCCAGACAAGCACACTGCCTCTAAAGTAATCGTCTCCTTTCAAGATCAAACCAGCTCGCTCAATAACGGACGCAAATAGAATCGAATAGTTGTGTGGGTAAAAGCTAGAGTTGGTTCCGTAGATTACATTTTCACAGAGAGACCAGATGGACCTGGATGACGTACTCAAGAAATTTTATTAATGTTTTGACACCTGTTTTTGATCAAGTACTGACTTCTCCTTAGTATAAATAAAACAGATAAATCATGGAACGGCTCCTAGTTAAACAATTCTGTTTGCAACCAGTATGAATATCTTCTTGTACATATATAAAAATGAATAGCTGTTCGTTAGTCTCGCTAAAACTCGAGAGCGGCTGGACCGATTTGGCTAATTTTGGTTTTAAAATATTAGTAATAGTCCAGGGAAGGTTTAAACGGTTACAATGAGAAATATAGAACAAATCCAGGAAAAAAAATCCAACTATTAGACGCTACGAAGCTTGCCGGGTCAGTTGGTCATATTATAAATTATTTCAATAAAGGGTAATTTAGACGTTACGTGTTTCTCGCCTAGAACGTACGATAATCGTAAGGACATAGAAAAAATTTCTTCGTCTAAACACATACCTAAACGGTGCGAGTTTCTCGTCTCAAACATACGATTCTTGCCAGAGTGGATGAGCGAGAGGTATGACTTACCTCTCGCTCCGATTTGTACGATACTAGTATGAGCAACAAAAAATGTCATATGAGATCGTGTATATATAGACAAGTCGAGATTCTTATATGCAAGTATCTTCTCATGATAATTTTGCCGTCTAAACAGATGCAGTCATGCAGGACATTATCGCCTAGCGAATATTGCTTACAAGTCTCGTATGACATAATCGTAGGCGAGAATTTATTTCTTACCTGTGTGTAAACACTTTGATACGATGATATCATGGCGATTATTGCGTACGATTTTCTGGAACAAAACTTTCGAGAAACTCGTACCGTCTCAATTACTCTTTATAGTATATTTTATAAATAAATAGAGTTTATAAAAATGATGCCAAGTGAATAAGAATTTTATTACTATCGATCAATTATAAAACATAGTGCGCAAGGTATCTAGAGTTCTTAAAGGAATTAAAAGGAATTTTGTTTAAAATTATATTTGTTAGAACGACAAATTTATTTAAGAAAATTCTTGTATAAAGTATTTTCGCAAACATTTTGTTTATAATAATAGATTCCTTGAGAGCGAACTTCAAAGATATCTATTTTACAATCCTTCAGTTTCACGCTCGTCGGATATCGTCGTCTCAAACGATTAAATTATTATGAAAATCGCATTTTAAAGTGGGACTTTACTAAGACAACTTCACTGAGGTTAAATCTACAAAGGTTATCTCTAACCAAGCGTTGTCTATCTTTAATTACTTCATCGATTGCCATCAAATAAACACGAACCATAAAGCCACTAAAATTTTGTATCTTAGTCAAAATAAGCGCGTTATTCCGTTGCTTAGACAAAACTTCTGTTCTGACCCTTTAAAAGCGCTTTTGCCTTTAGGATATTTTGAAAGGATTTAGATCAGTTAGGGATTTCAAAAGGTTGCGATTGGTAAAAGCTAGCATCGAAGTCCATAATGTAGTCTATTTTTAGTACCAAACGTCTTTTGCGTTGGATGTCCCAGAATCATAATGTCCTACTTCTCAGGGCCAGACTAAACAGAATAACAAACAGACGTAATATTTCACATGAAAGCTTTATACTTAGTACGTATTACAGGTAAAGAAAACGCATTAGTTTCTGCTACCTATACATCGTACACACACACGTCAAAGATGAAACTGCAGTAATGTGTGTCTTGACAGATGTGTTCAGGTTTGAAGCTATGAAGGGAATCGGGAAATTAATATACCAGAAGACCAAAATCCGACGTTTGCTATTTTATGACCTATTTAGTCGTTGTTAGTTTCTTAATGTTGTGTAAGAATAATAATCAACACGAAATACCGTAATTGTGGATCTATTGATTATACTTGTTGCGATGTTGAAATGCGCTACGTGTGATCACTTCTCTACCTACATCTCCTCCTTGTAGCTACATTTCTAGTACCTTAGGACGTTTTTTTTTTTTATGGTAGGTAAAATCATCCAATGACAAATCTCGCCCTTGGGCGGAGCGGGAAGTAGTGTCAGACTCTTACTGACTAAAAACCTACCCCGTTCCTTCGTTGCCTATAGTGCCGGGGCTGAGCCTTCCTCTCAGAAAACGGCCCTTGACCCCAGCAGGCTTCGACCCTGCCTGCCTGCAGTTAGCAGGCTGGGCCTCTACGGTTTGCTGACAACTCCTTGAGGCGCGCAGGAACAGAACGCGCCGTCGACGACTTGGGCTCGGTCCGGTCGGTTACCGGACGATCGGACAGCGTGCTACCCATTGCACGCCGTTCGCAAGCCCGCGCCCACGGTGGCCGGAAATCGGGATCAGAATCCCGGCGGCGGCTGGGGCGAGCGCCCCGTTGCCTCTGCCTGATGCGGTCGGCCTCCTCCTTTGCTAGCATTACTGCTTCGCAGAAGGAGGCGACCGCCTGCCATCCCTTCTCACTACGGACCATGGCCTGAACCAAGGCCCGGCGAGAGAGATCGCTGCCGCCGATCGCCCCCACGAGGACACGGCGATGCTCCGCCCAGGCGGGGCACACCTCTACAGTGTGCTCCACCGTGTCCTCCGGATGTTCCGCACAGTGGCGACACCCGGGCGAATCCTCCGCACGAATCCGGAACAGGTACTTAGCGAACTTTCCGTGTTCGGTAAGCACCTGCGTCGTGCGGAAGTTGAGAGCGCCGTGAGGTCTTTCCAGCCACGCCTCAAGGATGGGCCTTATCGCCCCAATTGTGGCGCGCCCCGAACGAGGTTGCGATAGTCGCTGACGCCATTTCGCCATGAGATCCCGCCGGAGCTCTGTCCGCCATGCCTCGACTTGTCGCGGCAGCGGAATTTCGCCCCGGCGTTGCATCTCCATGCGCTTATCGTGCATGTGTGCAAGGACTGTTGCCTCCAGATCCCATGGCGGTTGGCCAGCAAGGAGGGTCGCCGCCTCGCGGGAAATCGTTCGGTACCCTCGCACTATGCGTATTGCCATGACCCTCTAGTACCTTAGGACGTGCTGTTTCTGATTTTTATACCGTATGTTTATTCATCCGTTACCAATATCTTAAAACCTCGAAGCGATCGGGTTACACTTACGACACACGTGTGCCTAGAGCCCGACACACGCAACTGGGCACGCAACCGGTTGCTGCAACGTGTAACATATTGGTTTAGTAACATGCTTTATCCGTCGGCTTCACTTCTGTGGTCTAGGATATAGATGCCGTGCAATATTTCGGAATAAGAAATATGAGCAACTGAAAGCATTTATTGATAGCGTAGTTATTTTTAGTGAGTTTTCATAACAAAAAAATTGAATTATTATTTATTTATATTATTATTTTATCGTTTTTTAGTATATTTATTAAATTATATAGGTATTATTTTATATTTTTTGCATTTAGTCTGTTTTACCACAGTAATCGTTTTCAGTTTCTTTGCGACTCCCATTCGAAATTTCTTAGGTCATCAGTTAACTTACGACTTAAAGTGCCATTGCATTCCTCAACTTTTTTTGATAAATCCTTTGCTGTCCAGGCTGCTCGTTTGTGGAATGCATTGCCAGATCCTATAAAACGTGCTCAATCGTTGCCTATTTTCACTACCTGTCTCTGTGATTATCAAAAGTGGTCATTTCTTTTTATTGCCCGTATTTTTGTTATGTATGTATTTATGTATATATTATATGGCATATGTATGTATCTGTGTATCTATTATAGTATATTGTAGTAAACTTTTGGTGCTTATTATGACAGCCCCATATCATGTTCTGAGAATCAAGTCCATTCATGGTTGCCTGGAAGAGATCGCGGAATGCGATAAGGCCGCCAATTGTTTGTATTTTAGACATAAGTTTTCGTTGTTATATGTATTTCTTGTAAGTACCAACAATAAAGTATACAATAAATAATAATACGTGTAGCATGTTGCAACAGTACTGTATTACAAGCGTAAATGGACGATGGATTTTATAGCTTATAATGTTTTACGGATATAAAGTGGATCAGAGGCACTACAAAGATTATTTGAAAGTGCAAGATTCAACTCTAAATGCAAGAACAGTATGAATCATGGCTTTAAAATATCAAATATTTTAAATGAATTGAAAATTATTTGGTGTCTTAAATTTAAAAAATACACTTCATTAAAGTCAGGTCTCAATTTTAAAGACAAAAAAAGGGAGCTTACTTCACCACAAATTATATTAAAAACAAAACGCAATTTTAGAGGAAGAGAGACAGTTACTTGATAACCCCTTGGCCAATTTGAAAGGAAAATATTTAAATGAAAAAGGAACCAAAAATCATCGGAAGTGTCGACGAACAGACGGAAAGTGTCACTTTAACAGACAAGTGTCAAACTGTGTTTACATTAGCGGAGTTTTTACTGAGCCACTCGAGTTCGAGACTGTACTTCTTCGTCTGCGCAAACACTTTTGTCGGCGAGTGTCCCTCATTGTCTGCTAATATTTTCGAATGGTGCTAAAACTGGAGCCGCGTAATTTTTCGGAGGTTTTCAATAGCTTTACAGTAGACCCTCTGGAGCGTGACGTGGCGGAGACGCGCCTGCTTTGTCACGCTCTAGAAGAAAAGTCTTACAAAAATACGGCATTGTTTAAAATCTAAAATGTCGGCCACCACAGCACACAGAGTAAATGCGTAAGAATTTAATCTGCAAAATTGTTTTTTTTTTTTTTGTTGCGTCATTTTTCGTAGCTGGTGATGTTAATTACAACACACAATTTGCAACAGCAACAGCTTTTGGAAAAAATGGTCTCAGCCCTGCGGCTTACAACACTTGTAAGTTCTTCTGATTTACTATTTTTAGGGAATTTTGATGTACTCTCAAAATCAAAGTAAACTGTAACCGCAGGGCTGGTGTCGGTTTTGTAGTAATTAATATTCTAAAAAAAGTTAAGTTTTTTTAATGATTTTAATATCCTAAGTCATGTCCTTTATAATCGCTTTGAATGTTCAGCAAAAAAAATATGTTGATCAAACGTTTTAATAAAATTTCTTAAGGATTAGTAATTCAATGGATCGCCTCAAGCCTTGAGTAAAAACAGTCCAAGTAAGGCTGGTACCGTCTCGCTGGTCACACGTACTAGTGAGTGCTGAGCTAGCGATCACACACAAACGGAATATTACGCGAGTGATTGATGGAACCGAGCAGCTGGCAGGAGGTAATTAATCAAATAAACAAAAACCTCGCACCGAGAGCTATATTAATATGACATTGGAAGTGTTCACACAATTAATGGAGTATTCATTTTTACAAAAGCCGATTATTGTGAGAAATAGAGCAGTTAATATTACGTGATACTATATTTCACAGGTTTTATAGTTAATTTAGTACTTGACAATAAATCATCGAGTAATTGTAACCCAATTGTATTATTGTCAAGTGATTTATAGCACGCGTGGCACGCGCCGACGTTTGTTCGTAGCGGCACACAATCGTAGCCTGCGTAGCACACGCGTAGGCATATTCGTAGAGGCACATATGGGCGTAGCGCTACGCGGCTACTTCTGCCGGTGGCTGGTGCGCATACATCGTGGCGGATAACGCAATTTAATTAAATGTTAATTACCCCACATTACGTAGAAATGTGCTCCGCCTGGGCAGAGCACCGCGGTGTCCTTGTGAGGGCGATCTTTCGAATTTTTGGTTCTAGGACATGCCGGTTTCCTCACGATGTTTTCTTTCACCGTTTTGAGAGCAGTGGTGATAATACACAAAGTGATGCGCCTGCTACAACTCGTAAGTATGGGCCGTTACCACTCGGCCACCACTGTTCTCGCTCGCCTCCTTCTGCGAAGCAGTAATGCTAGCAAAGAAGGAGGCTAACCGCATAAGGATGCCGCCGGGATTCCGTTCTCGATTCACAGCCATCGTAGGCGCACGCTTCCGAACGGTGAGCAACGGGTAGCTCGCTGACCGACTAACTCCGGTAACTGACCGGACCAAGCCCAAGTCGTCGACAGCGCATACTGTTCCCGCGCGCCTCAAGGAGTTGTCAGCAAATCGTAGAGGCCCAGTTTGCTAGCTGTAGGCAGGCAGGGCCGAAGCCTACTAGGGCCAAAGGCCGGCTTTTGAACAGAAGGCTCGGCCCCAGTATGATAGGCAACGAATTAACGGGATGGGTTTCTTAGTCAGTAAAAGTCTGACACTAACATCTGTATTTATAAACAAGTAAAACTAACTCCATGAGTAATAGTAACTACTTAAGTAACAATTTGTATTCTATAGTTAAGTTAAATTGTCATTTTTCATGAAGATTTCTCACCTCTGGTAATAACTTTAAGAAATTGCTTAGCAAGGAGTAATTACGTCTTTTTAAATACACCCGTATCTCCCGCTCCGCCTAAGAGCGGGGGATGTCATTGGATGACTTTTACCCACCGAAAAGAAAAACCCCACATTACGTTAATGACGGAATCTCTAAACAAAAGATCAACCATATTATAATCCGGCGCTACACAATTAAAGGAGCGAGAACTTTCGAGTCGTATAGTACATCAGTAGCCGCTAACGTGTGGTGCTCGAAAAACCGTAATGTTCCGAATCATTGGGGATTGATCTGAGAGGGGGGGGGGGGAATCTGGAGGTTGATGTTAAGGCGTAATAGGCAATATGGAAGATTTTGGCAATAGTTCAAACTTTGTTTATGTACAATTTTTTTTTATTCATCATCATCATCATCAGCCTTTTAATGTTCCCACTGCTGGGACTCAGGCCTTCTCTCTAGGAGAGGGAATGGGCCGTAATCCACCACGCAGGCCCAGTGCGGATTGGTGGATATCACATGTCTTCGAATTTTTGGTTCTAGGACATGCCGGTTTCCTCACGATGTTTTCCTTCACCGTTTTGAGAGCAGTGGTGATAAATTAAATTACACAAAGTAATGCGCCTGGCTGGGTTTGAACCCGTGACCTATAATTCGTAAGTCGGGGCCGTTACCACTCGGCCACCACTGCTCTACTCGGCCACCACTAACTTGTAAATGCCTGCCTATGTAAATTGCCTTAGCATCAGGCGGCTGGTTGGCAACAATGAAAAATCATTGTGTAGAACAATAAAAAAATATTTCGTTTCATGGATCGAGTCTTTGATCTGAAGCAATTCGATCCGATTAATTCAATTCACTGCCGGTTGATTTTAATCCAAATTCATTTAGATTTCTCTTCACTTTGCTTATTGAATATATCGCAACCTCAATCGTTTCCCGCGGGGAAGCGGCGCATATCCGCGGGCACGTTTATGTCAAATCAATAATAAGCCACACGAGGACGGCATCGTCCTATATCCGAAACATACTCACTGATCAGCCGTCATAAAGCGACGTCATTACTCGCCGGAGAGATTGCCTTTCATACTTATTTATGACTAAAGCGACATTTCTGTTGGTTCTTTTCATCAATTCGGTGAAAAGGTAATTGAAAGTCTTCTATATAATTTGGGTTTCAAAGCTTCTTTTTTTGGAATTACCTAATTGGGCACTTAGTTCAAGACTTAAATGACCCAATTAACTGAAGTACTTATGCGCAGTCCCTTAGCGGACGGTGACATGAATACTTCCCATGCACAGGTAACGCATGAGAAATGAAGAATAATGGCGCTTCTGTTCTTTGCCGGTACTTTCGCTGCGTACCAGCCCCCCGGCAGTATCTTAGAATATTTTTTTAGGTACAAGTCATCAAATTCCTACTTCCGCTCTGAATGGAGTAAGAGGGAGTGTAGATTTTTGCTGACTAAAACCCACCTGTCTTTCTTCACCCCTTTGTGTGGCGGTGACTCTCTCGGACAATGTTGCAGTACGGAGTATCTTAACATCTCGAGATAAAGCAAGTATCGCGTATTACCGAAAGTCTATTCGTGTACAATGCCAATCGACCTGCAATACGCAGTAACAGATTTCCAGATCTCAATCGAAGTGCGGCACAACAGGGGACTGCACGTAACCTAGCAATTGCGGCCATTTTAGTTCAACTTATTTGCCTCGTACTACACACGCCAACTTCACCTACTGCTATTATTTTGTGTACCGAGCACACTATACCGTAACACATTAAGGGTGCTTATCCCACCATGTTTACTTCTGCATCGATACGGATCTCATCAGGGGGAGAGGGCGGGGGGGGGGGAGACAGAACAACAAGCTATGTCACTTATTATTAACTGAGCCACCAGAGCAACAAAACCATGTTCTCAGGAGATGTAAAAACGAAGTTAATGTGTCTCTTTAATGAGGTAAATATGTGGCTAAATATATTTTCTGCTAATAAATGTATTTTCTTTCTTTCTTAAATGTATGAGTGTGACGCTTTATCTTGTTTGTGGTAACAGGCCAAAATATACACGCGTTCCTATTAGATATTCTTGAATACAATATTAATGGTAGTGTCCATCAAAATCTCAGTCTGGAGTTCAAAGCTAAAGAATTTATAAAGTAAAATTCGCAGAATTACTTGAATTAGATTATTCCTATGCTTATAAATTTATAGTTAGATATTCTGTTTTATAATAAAAAAAAATAAAAAATTAACAGGTTTTACTCAAAAATAGTGGACTAATGAAACGAGTACAGTACGCGGCAAATAAGTTTAACCATCACATCCGCCAAGGCTACGCGCAGTCGGTTAAAATGCTCGGCACATAAGTAGAACTATCATGGTGGTCGACCTTAAATGCTCAGTAACCGATTTTCAGGTCCTAGTCGAAGTGATGGGCCGCGCGCAACTACAGCAAATGGATCAACTTATCTACCGCGTACTATACGATCCATAATTACCTTTTGTCACGTTATTTAAATTAGATATTGTTTTTAAAGTATTTTTTTTTTGATTATACGAATACCTAGTTACTAATACGATACGCCCCAGTAAGACTAGTCATCAATCTGCTCACGGTACCGGCGGTGAAGGACCTATAAATTAGAGCTGGGAAATGCATCCTATACTTGGTCTCTAAAGTTCAAATGCGTATATTTCGATACCTCATAAGACAAAAAGTGCATTTATTCAGGAGAGCCATTTTTTATTTTATAATTGTTAACGATATTATAAATAATTTACGAAACAAGTAAAACCAATTTTTTTGCATTATTCGTTCAATATCACAGTTTGAGCACCGGACACTGGATATAATAAGAAATAACAATATTTATTTTTATTTTTAAAGCTTCGTACTTCAAAAAGAATAACAGAACCATTATAGGGTCACTTTGTTGTCCGTCTGTCTGTCTGTCAAGACCCTTTATCGCGGGAATGCGCGGATCTCTAGGGCTGATGATGATTTAAAACCATTTACGTACTTGCAATTGACTTAGAATCCTGAAATTTGGCATAAAGCAAGGTCTTATAGCACAGATATATGAATAAATCTGAGAACTATAAAATTGTTGGTTGCGCCAATTTGCTATGATCCGCGATTTTGTTTTTTGTAATTTATTTTTTGGCCTAGCAATCCTATCCCTTCCGTTTCCCTTCCCCGCACGACCTCAAGAAATGAAATGACATTACGTGTTTGTGCATCGATTGTGAATGTGTCCGCTCCGCTAACATCGCCCGCTCGAAATTACAAGAAAATTGACTATTTCGTGATCCAACCATTCAAAGACTCAACAATAGTGCAGTGTAGTGCAATACAGGACCTGGCAGTGATTGAATGTGCGAAGTCGGGGTTCGCCGGCCGGCGCCACGTGGAACCTTCGAGGTCAAAAGGTCAGTGTTCCTCCCTAAATCAATCCATCCATTCATCAATAAAGGCACAGTACCTGCATATTGTTAACAAACCTTAGATCGCTTTTTCAAACATACAGTCCACCAAGCTTATTTGCGCAACCAATTGTTGTTACTAATATATCTTATTTTTGGGATTTGAAAAATATCTCCATTCGGGAATTGAACTATTTACCTAGCACATTTGTACGGAACCCTAAATGCGCGAATCAGACTCGCGCTTGCCGAGTTTTTTGTAACATAATTTTGCTCAAAAATATGTTACGACTGTATGCGTAGGAGGTATCGATTTATCCAGCCTACTTATCTGAGCCGCGACCGAAAACGGTTCACTCTACACGCGTCAATTTACTCTACCAAATGTTTATTGAGCACATACTCATACATGTATATTTATATTCTGTACAGGCTACAGGGTTAGTAATAACCTGACCGTATCATCATCACTTGCGGACGGCGAGCAATGAGTAGCTCTTATCTGAGCCGCGACAGAAAACGGTTCACTCTACACGCGTCAATTTACTCTACCAAATGTTTATTGAGCACATACTCATACATGTATATTTATATTCTGTACAGGCTACAGGGTTAGTAATAACCTGACCGTATCATCATCACTTGCGGACGGCGAGCAATGAGTAGCTCTTATCTGAGCCGCGACAGAAAACGGTTCACTCTACACGCGTCAATTTACTCTACCAAATGTTTATTGAGCACATACTCATACATGTATATTTATATTCTGTACAGGCTACAGGGTTAGTAATAACCTGACCGTATCATCAACACTTGCGGACGGCGAGCAATGAGTAGCTCTTATCTGAGCCGCGACAGAAAACGGTTCACTCTACACGCGTCAATTTACTCTACCAAATGTTTATTGAGCACATACTCATACATGTATATTTATATTCTGTACAGGCTACAGGGTTAGTAATAACCTGACCGTATCATCATCACTTGCGGACGGCGAGCAATGAGTAGCTCTTATCTGAGCCGCGACAGAAAACGGTTCACTCTACACACGTCAATTTACTCTACCAAATGTTTATTGAGCACATACTCATACATGTATATTTATATTCTGTACAGGCTACAGGGTTAGTAATAACCTGACCGTATCATCATCACTTGCGGACGGCGAGCAATGAGTAGCTCTTATCTGAGCCGCGACAGAAAACGGTTCACTCTACACGCGTCAATTTACTCTACCAAATGTTTATTGAGCACATACTCATACATGTATATTTATATTCTGTACAGGCTACAGGGTTAGTAATAACCTGACCGTATCATCATCACTTGCGGACGGCGAGCAATGAGTAGCTCTTATCTGAGCCGCGACAGAAAACGGTTCACTCTACACACGTCAATTTACTCTACCAAATGTTTATTGAGCACATACTCATACATGTATATTTATATTCTGTACAGGCTACAGGGTTAGTAATAACCTGACCGTATCATCATCACTTGCGGACGGCGAGCAATGAGTAGCTCTTATCTGAGCCGCGACAGAAAACGGTTTACTCTACACGCGTCAATTTACTCTACCTAATGTTTATTGAGCACATACTCATACATGTATATTTATATTCTGTACAGGCTACAGGGTTAGTAATAACCTGACCGTATCATCATCACTTGCGGACGGCGAGCAATGAGTAGCTCTTATCTGAGCCGCGACAGAAAACGGTTCACTCTACACGCGTCAATTTACTCTACCTAATGTTTATTGAGCACCTACTTATGCATGTATATTTATATTCTGTACAGGCTACAGGGTTAGTAAAAAACTGACCGTATCATCATCACTTGTGGACGGCGAGCAATGAGTAGCTCGCTGTTTGACCGTCCGGTAACCAAACGGACCGAGCCCAAGTCGTCGACGCTAAGAGCTGTCAGCAAACCGTAGAGGCCCATCCTGCAAGCTTCAGGCAGGTAAGGTTGAAGCCTACTGGGATCAAGAGCCGCTTTCTGAAAAGAAGGCTCGGCCCCGGTATGACAGGCAAAGAAGTAACGATCTAGGTTTTTAGTCTGTAAGAGTCTGACACTATTACCCGCCCCGCCTAAGGGCGGGATTCGTTATTGATGATTCTACCTACCATAAAAAAAAAACTGTATCATCATCACCATTTCAGCCGAAAGACGTCCACTGTTGGACATGGGTCTACCCCAAGTGTCGCCATAACAACCGGTCCTGTGCGTCTCGCATCCATCGGGTTCCCCCGGTCCACCTGTGGGAGCCACTCTAGAACCTTTCATTTCTATGGACCGTCTGTTTTGTGAGGCGTGTGCCCTGCCGACAGCTACCTAAGTTTGGTGACACTTCGGGTTAGGTCTACCGATCTTGGTTCTCCAGCGAATATCTTCATTTCTGATGCGATCACACAAGCCCTTTCCATTGCCCTTTGTGTTATTTAAAGCCTTCTGATTAGGCCGATTTAACGATTTATTTCTGTCTGATCTACGTTTAGTTAACGTAGATTAGACAGAACTAAATCGTTATCTCAAACAATCTGTCTTGACGTAGATCTCAACGCGTTTTGTCGCGAGCAAAATATTATGGCTCGAAACATTTTCAAACTTAATTAATTCTCACAAACTTTAAAAGGTATTCAATAATTTTCAATATAAGATTTACGCTAACTCGGTAGATATTTTAAGCAAATCTATTATTCTTTAGGTTATGATCACAAATACCTCTTACTGAGGCAGTTTTTTTTTTTAAATTAGTAGTTGGTTTATCGGTCGAGCCTGGCATATATGTTTAATCCTGAAACATAGTTTCAGCTCGTAAATGTTCACAAATGGGCCCAAACCCACCATACAGCCTGAAGCCTGCAGCTTTAGCAGCTTCATGCAATTAATTGGATTTACGGGTCGCAGCACGATCCCAGACACGAAATTTATTTGACATTATTCCTCCCGCTTACTCTTTGATTGCCGGCTTTAGTACAAAATAATTTATCTTAAAGTATAGTTAAGTACACGTAATTAATGCTTCAGTTTAGATAGACAGATAGTCAGAAAACCGTCATTAAGGCTCTTAATGAACTAACAAAATATATGTGCGTGACTTCAATATTAATTAACTACGAGCTTATAAAATAATTTAAGTGGATACCTAACCATAATTATTAATATTCTAAAACGTAGTAATAATTAATTATACTGGTACTAATACTGCGGGTAATATTATAACCTAACTATGCACATAATTATGTATTTATACAAAATCAAATCAAGTGAATTTAATTTGTTACTTCCACACCAAGTGTATTTGATTTTGTATAAATACCTCAACATCTCTGCCATCCGGGCACACCGGAGACGTGCCCAGAAGACTGGCAGTATTACCATGTTGAATGGTAATGCTGGTGTTATTTCTTTAGGCAAGGAGCGAATCAGCTCTCTAGTCAAGGAATGTGTCGATCAGCCGGCGAGAGGAATCTTTGCAAAGATGACATGCACTACCAAGTGGTTCAAAATTGAAATACCTAATACGGTTAACCTACACGTTTAAGTTAAGGTTACATTTTGTCGCTAAAATGCCCCAGCAGCCGCAGCAGCAGCATCAACACAGGCCGCCGTACTTATAACCGCGCCTATATTTCTTGACGGAATTCAATTAATTGTTTTGTCGCTTAAAGGAAATATAAAACAATGTTATAAGTACATAACGTTTCGCTCTGCTTTGTCGGCCGCTGAAATCCTACAGTCTAATAATTAGAACACAGAATAGAATCCTAATTTTCCGAAATTGTACATGCTAGACGAACCACGTAATGAAGACAGAAGTACCACTATTCTTTTAGGTATAACGATTAATATGTACTCGAAATAAGAATAAACACATAGCTAGAATACATCAGGCAGGACTTTTATACAAGTTTCCTAAACTTAAGACAATATGAGACAGAAATTGAAAAGATTCATAGCAAGTTAGTTTTATAAAAGAAATTTCAATAAGCAAATCTAAGTTTTAGGTCACGTGATCCGCATCTCACATCGGTAACCTTACCTACTGTTAGTTTGGTTTAGCTATATTAGTAGCAAACACAATTTTTATCGAGAGTTGGTTTTGTTTTTGCCCTAAGACAAGAACTGGGCATTGACAAATCAGTTTTTGATGGAACTTCTGCGTCCGTCAATTTCTGACGCCATGGTCACGAAGCGACGGCACAATACATCGCCGCGTACACCCCGCCCCGCTGCCCCAGAGCCCCCCTCGCAACGCGTCCGCCATTGTTTCACTTGTAATTAAAAAGTTCGGAAGCAAGTTCACGCCTCCAAAGAACGAGGAAATGAAAACATAAAAAATGATTTTGTAAAGTTTCAGTGGCCCCCGCCGACGGAATGATAAACACAGTCGTTTCTAAGCTGTATTGTCATTCAAATGATTTGCTGCAACAATGACACAGACATTTTAAGTAATGCCATTATTGTGTTTTAAGTATAAAAGTTTTTATCGAAATTATAATAACAAAGTACCTATACAAGATGAGATTTGAATAACGATAGTCAAATCTACATAATATATATTTTGGAAATGAATGTGAATTTGAATTTCATTGTAGTCAAATATAAACTTCTAAACAACTGTATTTCATAATATACGGCAATATTATTCAGTTATTTTACAAGCCTTTATAAAATTTAAATAAAGATGTCAACGTCTTGAATTACGATTTAAGGGAAGTATTTCCACAAACTCTTGTTAAACTAATATTTATCTGTGAACATATTATGAATTCATTAATTTCCTACTTAAAAACTGATCATCATTCGTTCCGGCGACTTTCCATCATACAGCCGATAACCCAGTGTGCCAACCGACACATATCAGGTTTACAACTCTCCGAGTTATCACCTCCAACAATCCTTAGTTTTCCACCCGGTTCCTTCCGATAAGAACGTAAATAAACTCAATCCAATAAGGATCACCGCAGACCGACTCGTCATAAACCTAAGGGTCGTCACTCACTGATAGTTTCCAGCCACTAGCTTATATATCCTCCATTTCTTACGCAGAGTTATTGTGTGAATACTGCCTCGTATATCACTGTCACATAGTTTGATGTATTGTTTCAGTACATTAATTTAAAAATAATGGCTTTTGTTTTAGTTATTTAAACTTTATGTACAATAGCAGTACATAGGTGGACATGATGCAATAAGACATTCTGTACCGGTCAAAGTTTGGTTAAAAAGATTACACTGTGGCAGATGCGTGGTGTCGTCTGGGTGTGGTGACTTTCTGTATGTTTTTAGGAAGTGGTTGACAGACGGAGTCCTTCGGTAAAAGTTGTAGACCTGCTTGCAAGATGTTTGGGCTTCTGACCGATTGTTATCCGAGCCGACTATCTAAGAAACCTAAACTTAAAAAAAATACTATTTTTCTGTTTCTGTAGTGCATTAGGGACGTTTGCACACGTGATTGTTTTTTCACCACAATGCGACCATGATGTGCATCCCTGGTGCGCCGCGTATGAACCAGCCCTAACGTCAATCAGCCCAGTATTACAAGCAGGCTGGGTTATTTGTAGTTTGTAAAGCTTACAGCAACGATTCAGTCTTTTGCTACAAGTTTTTTACCTCGACGTTGGGTTTGTAACAGGGATTCGCATATTATTATGTTTGTTAAGTAGGATACCAAAAAAGTCATAAGGAATGATTGTTACAACATTTTGAGTCTTGTTACTAGTAAAATTAATTTAAATAAATAAATAAAAAGAGATTTGTTGTAACTTCAAACTTGTTATGCTAATGGTGTGTATCTATTAATAGCTCACGACTATGTAGTACTTAGTTGAAGGGTTAACAGGCGTACTAGAGACCTTCAACGTTACTAGAAATGTAAAAAAAATAACACTTCTCGGGGAATTGAAGTTATCAATGCGCTTTGGAGAGAAAAATATTCTCGAATCCGAATATCTACGATAGTCAAATACTCGATATCTTTAGGATTCCTAATATAAACCTCTTGGAGGTTGTTTAAACGTTAAGTCATCGGCTCGGCTAGCAGTCTGCAGCTATCGATGTTGCTGAGCCAGCGAGCGCTGAGGCCAGGCGGCTGCGGACCTTTGTAAATACTGATATTAATTAAGGCGAACTGGAAACTGCACTCACAGTAATTGCTAAAGACTAACATGATTATACAAGAAGAACGGATATAGACGGTAAGATGGTAAGATTGGAAATTTGAGACTAATTGAAGTTCCTGCAGTGGAAGCTTTTGAGAGACGGTATGCTGAGAAATTTACCACTGTTATCTTTATTACATTCTGTAAAGTAATAAAGTTGATTTTATTATTTGAAATTGAAGATTTTTATTTGACCACGTTTTTCTTCTCAGCCCGCAAGCCGCAACGAATTGTGATGCGGTTCTGACATCATTTAGTTAATTTATTTCGGAATGTTATTGTATCACATTATTTTCTCTAGACAGAATTGCATTTTTTTTTTATTTACTAAGGAGTCTGACACTGGAACGAACTGGAACTTCTGCAGAATTTGTGTATCCGCTTCATTTTTGGCCTTCGAAAGTATGACCATGTGTCGGAATTTCGTGGGCAGTTGAAGTGGCTGCCTATTCGGCAACGTCGGGATTGCCATACTCTTTCTTTTCTATTCTCTGTTCTTCATAATCCCAACTCCCCCTTGTATCTTCGGGAACGCTTTGAGTATCTTGTTCCGAGAGGAAAACCTTGTCGCTCATCATCCTCTCTTCTCCTTCGTGTTCCTTCCCACTCTTCAAGTCGTTACAGTGGATCTTTTACCGTTCATGCTGTGCGCCTCTGGAATTCTCTTCCACACATATTGAGAGGTAGCCCTTCGTTGGAAGTTTTCAGGGGGAGAATTAAGGAACATTTTCTTTCAATATGACACGTAAATATGTACTTATGTATAGGTTTTTATTTATTTATTTATTATATGTATATATTTATGTATAGTGTGCTGTACACATCTATTTATTTTATTTTTTAGTTTTAAGTTAGTCTTAATAATAATTTATGTGATTAAGTTTTGTTGTGCATGTGTTTAGTTATCCTCAAATATAAAGTTTATCTGTAATATTTTTCATGTATGGTTTGCTGTAAGAAAACCCAATTATGGGTTAAGCTCGCCTATGTACATCAACTGTCCTATTATTATTTTTTTTATGTGTGGAATTGTATGTGCAATAAAGAATAAGAAATAAGAGTCCAAGACATACGTTTTAATAAATTAATATTATCAGTGCTTAGTTAACTGATAGTTGCGTTAGAGTATTGCCTTAAGCAGAAAAATGTGATCTCTCTCGGTCGCCCAAAGGTTTGTTGGGTGAAAACTCATCGTTGAGTTGAGCTCGCCGTTGTACACGAATTGTCAAATCACTGTGTTTAATAATAAGTTTTGTGTATAATAAAGAATTAAAAAGATGACCTATTGACATAGTGACTTAGATTCATATTATACCCAATAGTGGAGGAATTTCAGCTGCGATGATGATCAAGGCCATTATAAGCATGAAAAACGATTTTTCTCGATCCACGTATCATGTCCCACATGATCGTATCGGCTGGAGCTGTAACACAAACACGCGACTAAAAGCAGAGCAGCGCTCAACACTAATATTTACAATCGAACACTAATGTGTTTTTTATTCCGCGACTATCTGTGAGACTGGGTCATGATTATAGATGCGCCGAATAGTGGTTTTACCGAATATCCGTTTGCCGGATAATATTTGGTTAAGTGCTTACCGAATCGAATATACTGCCACATAATTCGTTTCCCCGTTCCATAGTTTTGCCGCGCAAACAAGTTTATACTCGCTAGTTTGTCAAAGAGCGAACGGAGTGATTGTAACTTGCCTCCCGCTACCGGCTGCACCCCGCCACTATCATTCATTCGTACGAAAATACAATACGGGTGCCAGATTTTAGTGCAGTTCTTGCTCGTCGATGTTGATGGAAAAAGTCGCGTGTGTGGGAGACCTTAAAAAAAATCGAAGATAATGATAAAAAAGTGCAATGCAGTACTTTCTCGTGGGAGTACTGGGCGAATTGAACTTATAGCGCTTTAGATAATCATGTACTACATGATTACGCTTTACATACTAAAGCATAATATTTATTTTCAACAAGTTGCTTCGACATCGTCTTGTAACAACTGGTCCCGGCACCAGTGACTGTGCCATCATCGATTGTCGGATCATCATCGGTTTATACTGTGTGTGTAACAAACATTGTAGGATTAATTTCTTATAAAGTGAGATGGACGACCTGGGAGCAAAACAAATTCATGGAACCATCATTGAAATGATTGCCATTGATAAATCAGTTTTGGAAGTTAAGAGATTTAAAAGGTTGTTGTACATATTAAAGCCACCAAACTAAACCGAATACATTCGCCATTTCAACCGAATGATTCGGCCGAATACGAATACCTCAAAATATTGCCGAATACCGAATATTAAACAGATATACGATACATCTAGCATGCTGCACGGTCCTACATATCTGAGTATGAGAGAGCGTTAGCAATAGCTCTGCGTGTTCGGGATCTATAGTTTATAGTTGTTAGTGATTTATGTGGTGATGATTGTTGATGATCATTTTAAAAACTATTTTGAGGAATTCTATAAGTAGTTTTGTTTTGAAATCACCTAATGACTTCTCCCGCTTTAGGACGGAGCAAGAGGGTGTGTGACTTTTACTGACTAAAACCACACTTGTATTCCTTCAACGCAAAGGGCAACCTTTGCACCTTAAGACCATGAGTTATCTTTTCAGAAGTCTTCCTATAGCCCTAGTACCTTGGCATCGGCCGTAGTGGGCCCTTACGGGTTTTTCTGATATCTTTTTGACATACGCGTGGAACATTACGCGTCCGACGACTGTCCGGACGATTACCGAACGGCTTGATGACGAGCTACCCATTGCACGTCTTCCGTAAGCCTGCGTCTACGGTGGCCAGGTTCTATATGTAGTAGATTCATAATCTATTAACTACTCTGTTTGCGAAAAAAGGCCGATATTGAAGTAACCATTTTTCTTCCATGAATCTAAACTAATATTATAGAGGGGTTTACTTTGTTTGCAGGAGGTAATCTGTGTAAGTGCTGATCCGATGACGGACGGTGTTCACTGATAGGAAGTGACACTATCGCTGAGTGATGTAACGCACGGTCTACGGGGCGAGCCGCGGGACCTGGCCGCGGGATAACTTAGTGTGTGATTGAACGAGCACCAATCTAAAGTTGCGCTACTGTAAATTAATCTACAATTTTACTCGAAACAAAAAAAAATCTCTACGCTAGCCTTAAATATATTGTTTAGAATGACAGGCCCGTCTTTTGTTACACGTCCTACTAGATAATAATTTCTAACAAAAGTTCCGGCCAGAAAAATACACTAAACTTCCTTTGGTTAACTTAAAAAGAATTCTTTGCGTAGAGGGATTTTCCTCCGCTCCAAAATTAGCGGTGGAATTACAAACAAAAGAACATCAAAACTAAGTTTATCTCGTAATTTAATGCTGCCACTTTATAACTTCTAAACGATTTAATATGACGTTCTAAACTTACATTCATAACTCAAATAATTTTGGAAGC
The DNA here is from genome assembly GCA_958295575.1 of Leucania comma. Lineage (NCBI taxonomy): Eukaryota > Metazoa > Arthropoda > Insecta > Lepidoptera > Noctuidae > Leucania > Leucania comma. The sequence goes on along the minus strand of OY282471.1, from coordinate 551,404 downwards.
TTGACCACGTTTTGTGAAATTTTAATGCTGCTTAAATCAAGGAATCCTTGCGATTATTTGTAGTCCAAATTCGATGTTAATCACTGAAATTATCCGGTACCCGATGAATATTACCACACTAGTTGGTATGTGAACCTTCCTGTGTACCAATCAATTTCAGTTCGTACTACGTACTACGATATTCATTTGTTTCACAAATGAAATGAACAAATTCATAGGAAGATCTACATACCAGTCGGTTTCAATATTCCACGACCTAGTAGCATTATACAAGAATTGTAACTCCACAACCACAACATTAATAAAACTATCGCGTGTAAGCAAATAGATCGCGTTTTATGACGTCATAAGTGATGAGTTTTAATGAATTGCGGGTAGTAGAGGAGGTCGCGCGCGGTTGGCGCGTGATTACAAGCGGCGCACGCGCTCGGCGGCGCGGGTGACGTCATGATGATAGGCTTGTCCAGTGGCGTCCAGCTACGAGTGGGGCACGAGGAAGTACAAGCTAGAAGAACCAGTGATAGCTTACTATAGTAACTATAAGGATATCTAACACTGATTTTAAAATTAACTGACATTCTTTTAGGAGGGGATGGTACTCGTAAATACATATTTTATATTATTATCATTAATCAAGGGACCATAACGAAGTGTTAAAAAAAACGCAGTTGCTACAGTATAAGATATTTATATTCACGCGTAAAATTAATCTTTTAGGGAGCGAATGACCGTTCGGGTCCTACTCGCCCCCTGCAAGATTAACTTTGAATTAAAATACAGGTATTAAAAACTGATAATTGAAATTATGAACCTTCTGCAGTATTTTTGTTAGTAATACTGTCACCAAGCTCGTTAAAAAAGAAAGTATCCTTTTTGATTTATGCAGAAAATATGCTCAAATGTTTTCATGAATCCACCCAGTTGCTATATTCCAATAGCAACACTCGTAGTCCTTATTTACGTTTTTTAAAGCTTTGAGCTGGCAGCTGCGCCTACTTCGATATAACCGCCTTTGTAACACAGGTAGATGTCTGTACTGGTCCATTTACGATCAAACCTAAATCACATAATTACTCATTTTGAAACGCACTCACAAAATAAATCCAATTTATCTGCACTTTCATGCAAATCATAAGTAATTTCATCTCCAAAGTAACAAATTAATTACATGACGAATATAATCAAAGGGAATCTCACTGATTACGCATCTCAATCACAAACACGTGAAGTAGATATCAAGTGAAGTAAGGCAGTGTCTCCACGAGCGGATCGGAGTGGGACAAACAAAGCGCCGCCATTAGCAACGTTTAGCGCCACACAGCTCAACACGCCCGTAATGGAAGAGTTAATTTATTCGAACAAGCAGTAGTTTGTAACTCAACCGGAATTTAATTCGGTCGCGACGACCGAGAGATTTCCATGGCGAAGCCTACCGGTAGCGGTGCGCGCGAACCATAAGCGAGTAGCGAGTGAAATGAGGGCGTATGTTGGAAATGCACTCCTAGCAGGTCATCTAAATAAAATTCAGTTACAGAATATTTTTCTCCTGGCGATAATGTTCAAAATGATACAAATTTACAATTTTAGCGGCCATAAAGTATCTTGGTTTATGACAAGTCACGACATCTAAGTGATAAAAAGCATTTCAATAGATGAAGGAAACATTACCATCACTCATTACACCTATCGCTAAGCACCGTCGCTTCCGTTCTGCACTTCCACCAAACGTCCCTAAATTATAATGCGCCTGTTTCGGCGACGACAGCCGACGCCGCGCGACGAGGTGACGTTGTCGACGCGTCGAGTTGCCGGCTAGCAGTGCTTGTATGTCGTACCACTATTTAGTCGGTTCGATTATGCTTAAAGCACCTTAAGAGTGCAAAGAACTTATTGAACATATAAATACATTCACTGCTATTAAAATGCATTGTGCGCAAATGCAACTACCTTTTCACTTTGCATAAACATTTCTGTTTGCAGATCTCATCGTAATCCGATAGCTACGTTTAATAAGTATCACAAAGAGACTCTTTTTCTTCAATACTTGAGCCGGCTCTACTGTACCTCATAATAGCACAATCTCTTCAACAAACTCACAATCTCAGTAAACGACCCTACATCCCTACCTTTTGAATCCTAAATTCTTCGTGGAGCGCTCCGTCGCTCAGAGCTCACTGCGAATAGGATCATTTGGGTCTATCTGCGAGTTCGGCCTATCTGCAGAGTAGCTAATGCTCCGACAAAGTCTCAGTCTTTTATTCCCTACTGCTCTGTGTTTAGGAAATGATAGCAGGCGAGGTTGATTAGGAAACTTGCCGTGTCGTCACAAGCGGTGACTTTTTGAAATATAAAACTGATACCGAGTTTTGAATTTTTTGGCATTACTTTTGTTTTAGTGCAACAAACGAAGTGTTTATTTTATTAACATATGGATGCTACGGATCATCAAAGTTCCAATCTATTGAGTGAGAGAATAAAGCCCGGTACGTAAACGAACGAACAAAGAAACGAACGATAAAATTATTCATCTGCAGCACAAGACAATATTTTCCTGTCGTTTTCCTGCTGGGTAACGAGGACATATCACAACCATGATAAACAACCATTAATTTAATGTTAAGACTAGAAAGAGGACGAAAATTAATTTGTGAATAATAATAATTATTATTTCTTTATTTGCCAGAATGTAGGTGTACAAAGTAGTATAATCTGAATCTTAACTCTATATATTAACAAGAAGAAAATGTAGGTAAAAAAAATATTAAATAAAATATAATATGAATGTACCTAAATTTACCTAAACAATTGTACCTTTATCATTCACACTGTACTTTTGTTTATCACGAACTTTGGTTTCACAAATGCATTATATTCCTATCCCTATTACGTAGTTGCAATCATCATCAATCTGCCAAAGCCTAGTGACAATTTGCATTTTGACGTCTGCTGTCATTAGGTTACATTATGTATTCAGCAATGAACTGTTACACGTTGACCTAAACGTCCTGATCGACGGGCGAGTAAAACCACGGTCTTATTGTTCGTTGGTAAAGCTTGCCGGTGTATCATCGCAATACATACGACGAGCCTAGCTCGTGACTCGTCGTGTTTGCTTCATTCAAAACTGATTGAATGTGTGTTTCGATTACTTATTATATGACGTCTGTGCGAGTTAATGTCATACACATATACTATTAATTATACTTCTCATAAATCAAGACCGCATCAAGCTGTTTCAAACTTAATGAACTGTTTTAAACGATCACGGTAAACTACATTAGGTGCTCACCAACTGTAACAACAAAACCGCAGGAATACTGTCTCTATGGTTTAAGAGATGTGAAGTAGTAATTAATGCGAACAATGGGCACTCCAATCAGCCGGAGCGACGGAGGACCAGGCCCCAACGCACTCCCAACTAATTCTATTTGCTGCCATTGTCTAACGAGGACGAGCACGACCGAGGAACAAGTGTGTTCCGTGTTCCCCGTCTTTCATCCCGGATTTAGTTCCTTTAACAATTATCTGGGATGGTTTTACAATCTGAATTAGAATAGAAACCTTATGTATATGATGCGGAGACTCATATGAGGTACCCGCAGCGGAACGAGGTAAAGGCGTAGCGCACGGATATAAGTCAAAGTGAAGTTTATCTATATGTATGTGGTGTTCTCTCCAATATTCCGAAGCCAAAGGAAGGCTACTGTTATATTAAACTGTTGAGACCGGCCTTGTGGTTTGAGCTGGTTCAACAAATCTCTCTCATTCTCAACACATTAATAAAAATGTAAATTAATAAAAAAAAAAATTATCTTTCGGGTGTTTGTGCTGTCATATAACTAGCTTTTTTTTTAATAATTATTGATAGGCTTGCGTTTAACTTTACTACTATCTCACCTGATGGTAAGCGGCGGTGTGGACGACAATGGGGCGTAATTGCTTAGAGTAACCCATTTATTTTTTACTTTAAAACCCCCTGGTTGTAGCTGTCAGTTTATTATAGCTCAAATACATCATTTTATTATGTTTTTTTTATGCCCACCTTTCAGCTTCGTCATAAGATAAGTTTGATATTTCATCAGCACAACAATTTAAACAAATTGTTTAAATTTATTCCAACATAGATCTTTATCAAGATATTTTTTTCTGAAATTCCGTTTTCCGATTCCGTCCGGTCATTATTATATACATTCTGAATAATACTTAATGCTTGGTTTATTGATGAAGAATACCGAAAAAAAAACAGATTCCTAAAAGAAAGTGAAACTCGTCCACAACCCCTGCTCCTTATTAGACGATACACAACGACCTTGAGACATCCGAAAAATTCCATTCCAATATTTATTCAAACCCTAATTATTTATTTTCTTTCAATTCCAAATCACAGATCTAATCGTTAATTTCACTAAATTTAAATTAAAGCTCCATTGAGTCTTAAAATGCGCTCCTAATTTATTACTTTAATTAATGTGAGTCAGCGTGTAAAGTCACGACAGGACACTAAACTTGGATGCTGCAGTCAAGTTGTGCCATTCATTTAATTTAGTAATTGTTTTCAAAGTAATTTATTTGGATCCAATTAAGATCGTTATCAAGTTGGAGGCGTACAACAGTGACTGTGCTGCTTGTTAAAAATTAAAGTCACAGTTCATAAAGATGCGGTCGCAGTGGGAGCGGGTGCAGAAGCGTTTATATAAGCGACGTGAAGGAATACGACAACGCCCTTGACTTTATTCAAAAATCCAGGTCAACAAACGATAATTATCTAATCTATTGTAAGCCTTTTACACATTTCATGAGCATTCAGTAAGCTGTAAAGAGTTATCTTACGTTTGAGAGACGCAAAGCAATAAAACAGCAAGCGCGCCAAATAGCCCATCAGGTTAGTTCCACGTCACTGCACACGGTTATTACAACCATACCAAAATAAGTGAGCCTAAGTCAACATCCGAAGTTAAACGAGAAGTTTATGTGAATACTCTCAAAACGTGTTAGTTTCAAAACATAGTACGTTAAACTCAAAGCGTGGGTTAGTTACTCCATCACGCGTCAACAAAGCCATGTATCACGAATTCACGATGTTTTCAAATCGTAACTTTCGTTTCTTCATTCAATCTGATTATTCGAGACCAGTAAATATCTGCTAAACCACTTGACACCCCAGCTCAGCTAAGAACTCACTCACAAGTCACAACACAATTTAGATAATTGAAACCGAATCGTGTTGTCATTTGTAGATTAGTTTTGAAGTGTACCTCCTACACACAGCGGTGATCGCTTCCACCTCATTCGTTAAGTACCGGCTGCATCTGAGGACTTCAGCTTGCGTCTGCGTCTAAGCTATCATTGAAATTGCTGTTTTTAGTGTTATTACTTTTATCGTAAAGTTTAAAGAAAATTGGTCCATCTGGTCCACGAGAGGACTGGATGCAGGTGCAGGTGCAATATTGACAATTTTCTCTTAAAGTATCAAAGCTACAATAGCGACATCTGACTTCGGTAGAGAGAGTTAATTGGCCATTGCAAAACATGACCTAGCTTACCTACTTAAGTATTCAGTTTATCTCAGTGGTTTTGTATTCAGAGGAATGTTGACATTTATTCCTTTTCCCAGTAACATAAGCAATTATGCTTCCTTTGTACTATTTCCTATTTGCTGGTATTCTTTTATTTATAGTCAGTTGAACGGAAAGACAAAGCAATCGCAAGTTAATTCACTACAATTATTTTCATAATCGTGTAAAAGACTCGCTTTCATTAAAACCTATTTGTTCAACAAACAGTAATTAGATTTTTTAATTGCTTTACAGACTCTTATCATTTTTCTTTGCGAAATGAACTTATTGTTTGAATATCAAATGTAATAAAGAATATTCTTAGTACTGCTGTCTACTGAGTTCTGAACAAATGTAATTAAATTAAAAGTGCTTTTTACTATGATTTTCTTGAAGATTATTCTTTAACTTTTGCATCACATTAACTCTTGATATTTTTCATGAATATATTAATCCACACTGTTATGTTTTTACCTCTTCAAGTCTGCAGATTTGCGTGAAATTTGGCGCATCGATAGACCTGAATTAAGACAAGATATTTTTATCCTATTGCCAGAAGCTAGTAGCATGAAAATAATTTATTATATTCTAGGTCAGCAATAAATTCATAGCTTTGATTTTGTAATCAGATTCAGAACACAATCACAAAAGCGTTAGTCGAATCTCTGCCATAAATACATGGAGTTTAACTGAGAATTTATTACAGAATCAGCAACAATCCGTAATCATAAATCGAACATCGGGAGAGACGGCATTTGTTTCAATTACATTGCCACCAAACAATACTGTCGTGCAGAAGTAACGCTACTTCTCGCGGTCACTCACTTAGCAGGCATGAGGCCACGAGGCTCGATTACATTGTCGTTAGCCTAGCAAAGGATCAGCCATACAATGTTCCCACTGCTGGGACTCAGGCCTTCTCTCTAGAAGAGGGAATGGGCCGTATTCCACGACGCGGGCCCAGTACGGGTTGGTGGATATCACATGTCTTTGAATTTTTGGTTCTAGGACATGCCGGTTTCCTCACGATAAAACATCGTGAGGAAACCTTCACCGTTTTGAGAGCAGTGGTGATGAAATAAATTACACAAAGTTCGTAATGCACCTGGCTGGGTTTTAAACCGCGACCTATTAATACTCGTAAGTCGGGGCCGTTATGGACTGATTTATCAGTTACTGTAAGATCCATTACACGAGAATTCCTATAAGCAACATTTTTTGGAAGAATTCCTATTACAGGAAATACTTAAAACCCAGTCTATTACGCTGACAGCCAGTTGAATAGTTTGTCGAGTCGTGATCTATTTTCGTCAACCCTAGTTTCCCGAATCAAATGAGCATAACAATACACTACAGACTCTATCTGATTCATACGTAAGAAAGCGTTTAACACAATTGAGGCCTCTTGCGAAAATCGATGCCTGATAAGACTGACATACCCCGTAGTTGTACTAAGTTGACCTTCTGTGCTAAAGTCAGCGTTGACCCCGCACTCCCGCCCGCTCCCCGCTGCCTCCACCACCGTCGCCCGCGCCTCTACAGACGAGACATTGAGATTCATTTCCAAAGTAGGTACTGTTTTATGTCCTCCATAATTTATGGGGACCATCTAATCGTCTAGTACTATTGAGACTGGGGACAGACTTTTTTATACCTAAATACCTACAGAAAAAGATGGTATACAAAAGAAGATACCTCAATTTTGGTTAATATAGTGTACAAAAAACTAAGAGTCGAGCTAGTGGTGGTAACTAATATGTCTTTAATTTAGTTCTCTGTTACTTAAAGCGAGTTACAAGACTCACGTTATTTTCTCCACTAGACTATGTCATGGTTTAAAACTAGAAAACAGCAATTCTACGAGTACATGGCAAGCGATACAAATTATAGTATTAACTGTAGGAAGAACATCCGAATGTTGACACAGAGAGCTCTGTCAAAATCATAATTAAGCTACGATCGAGATAGCTGATCAAGAGAGTCAGCGGATTGTGAATATCAAAGACAGAGCGCAGATCGCGCGCCCGTCACCACTCCTACAATATCTCACGTGAAATAAAACTGTCAAAACTGATGTTACGCAAATTTATTTAATTAAGAGAAAGTGTTATCTTCAGTACAAATATTTTCATAATCATGGTATTGTTATCAACATCCTTTATTATTCTGTATGTTTTGGAGTAAAGAGTGGCGCTTCTGAGCAAACTTGTTACAATGAATTACATTATCCAAGTTAGAAGTAACATTTGTGAATAATATATGTATTAAAGCAGCGAAATAAGTCAAGGATTCTGTGCATTTTTAACTTCCCAGAGTTATAATATAAATTAATTGTTCTTAACCACACTGCTTATTCATAATTATATTTATAATAACGTCTTTAAAGTTTCTGCTTATTTTAAAGTCAAGCATTATTTATTTATTAAACACAAACACTAAATAATGAGAAACACGTAGGTAGATAAAAAAAACTCAAAATTAAGAAATCACAACGAAGTACCTACTACTTTTTGTTATATAAACAGTCACGAGAAGTGAAAAACTTTGATTAAATCTATAGATACTGGGAGTAAGATGTGGAGCGTCACGATTTTGCAACCAGATAAGATAAAAAAATATTTTGCAAATATGGGTACATGTTATAGTGATACAAAATAATAAACAAAGAGGACAGACATATTTTGCCAATAACAAGGCATTTATATGACAAGAGTTCACCTTGCATAATTTTCTAAGTATTTAATAAAGGTTTTTTTTTTTACAAGTTGAAAGAAACTATTTAATTACTATTCAATTCAGTAGATAAAATAAAAGTTGATTAGTCAAATAATAAAATTCATGGTCATGGTTATTCTGTACATTGAATACTTAAATAAAATTATGTATAATTTTCAAAAATATGTCCTTATTTAATGATAAATGATATTTATTTTGCATATAGGTTTTTAAAAACATTTTTACAGGTAAATTAATAAATGTAATTGGGCTTTGTCCGTGTTATGTTAAAGTACAAATAAACAAATAATAATTAGTCAGTAAAATAATCAATGTCACAACTTTCAAACACGGATATATATACAAAAAAAAATTTCAAACAATGTCCTTCTCCGATACAAAATCCGCAACACTATAATTACACTTTATCTACTAATGCCACGTTATATTCCAAATACTAGGTATTTTATTATACACCGTGAAATTTTGGTCATTTTAATCCCGTGGAGAGTCGATTTGGTTCATGAAACACTATCTATTTGTAAAGATAAAATTAAAGAATAAAGTACTTTTTTCTAAAACGAATTAATGTACGCATGTACGAAATTAATTTCTTTAAGTAAACGTCAGCTGGCGAGGTAAATGTTTTAATTTTTGCAACGGATACACTGCCTACTCTTGAAAGTCAAAGTCAAAAAGCATTTATTTCAAATAAACTATTTACAGGCACTTTTGAAAGGCCAAGAAGTCAGTCAAAGGACTTTCTTGTCACGCCTATACTGGCCTCGACTGGCCTGTTGGTCTACTGTTAGTGACCCTAACTGCTATGTTCGGAGGTCTTGGGTTCGATTCCTACCCAGGGCAAATGTTTGTGTGATGAGCACGATCATTTGTTCTGTGTCTGGATATAATTTGTCTATAATATGTATGTATTTAAGAAATATATAAGTATGTTTATCAGTTGTCTAGTACCCATAACACAAGCTCTGCTTAGCATGGGGCAAGGTGACGTGTGTGTGATACTTGTGGAATATATATTATTTATTATTGTACCGTAGAAATAAATCAGCCATTCGTTCGAAGCGAACCGGATTTGATTTTATAAATATTGAAATTTCTAAAATGTACAATCGTAGTCGGGTTAATATTTTATATTGTTTGAATTATGATACACCTGCCACCAGTACTATGCAATTTAAAAATAGACCGTATGCACCTTTTTTGTGCCGTGAATATAGTTTCTTTTTCTATTGACGTACCTTAAAAGATAATTCCGTAACGAAGACGGCATTCGACTATACCATAGTACGCAGTAAAAAGTGCATCCAGATGTCCAATAGCCGCTAAAGTATGTTGACGTATAGAGTGTATGCAGATTTACTTAGTTTCTGCCAGAACAACTACACCATTAACTAACTAACTGCAATCACTAAATAATGCAATTGAAATGAATAAAAAATCCCTAACGACCTGCGGGAAACAACAATCAATAAACAAAACAGAACATGAACAAAGCAATTATAAAGTATACAACACTTGAATGACATTATCTCTGTATTTCCTTGTCACTGCTAATGCGTCCATTGAGCAAACTATCTGACAGACACACCGCTATAATTACTGCACTTAGTCCGCCGGTCTGTCTGTCTGGCAGTCATCAATCACGGCTGTTTTAATATGACGGGGAAAAGTACATGTAAACGCAGATGAAAGGATTTAAATTATTATGATTGAATGCCGATTAAATCTGCTTGAAAGTTGGTAAAGACATGTGTCCTAACAAAGATAAACACAATCGTCCATGGTGCAAGTGGTCTTTAAATCATGATTTAATCCTAGTTTTCATATTTTCAATATTCTTAGGATCAGAATCATTGCATAGATTCAGTTTCAAATCATAAAGTAAAATATAAACTAGATGCCAAAAATAAATCGATAACAGTCAGTTCTCGCTTACCTACTTAAATACTATTTTGTGGAACAGTAAATCTTGTTATGTATCAAATCGCATTTTAATATTTTCTCCGATACTCGGTCGTCTAAGATTCCACTTAGAAGTAATTAGACCAGGAAAGATTTAACTTACTTATTCGTAATCGTTATTAGATAATCGCTTCCCTGCTAAGTGGCAGTTTCACAACCAGCCGCTAATCGGCTGCCAATCGATAGTAACTAGGTATGGATGACGCCATTTAGTGAGATTTATCTGACCATTGTGCTAAATGATGCTATCGGACACGATAATAACATTGTGTCATAAGATGTTAGCATTTACATTGGATGGAAATCGAAAAAAAAAACATTGACGCACAGAAGATAATGCAACTCAGAAAATCTATCGGATTTACGTAATGCGTTCCTTTTTTCCGGTTTACGATGTCGTTGCCTCTAAGTAACTCATTCTAAATATCACGTACTCTTGCTAAAATGTTCACGCAAATAATGACTACACAGTTCTTACACAGAAAGTCGAACTACACTCTTTTCTATTTTAAAACGTAAGCATTCCATTATCCCCGCGTCATTACGTTCCTTCCCGGTAGAAGGCAGCCCCTGATTGAGCCTTCCCTTGCAGCCGCAGCCTCCCGACTCTGACCCGGCTTCATCTCGCAACGGCGCCATTTAAATAATAACAAGTGTTGCCAATCTCATTTATCTGAGCTTAGCCCATCGTTGCGTTATACCCAAGAACGTTAGAGCAGAAGTCTAGAATATTAAGATAACATAATTTGTTGCTAATACTGAATACAATCAATAAAAGAACAAATCAGAAACGTTTATTTCAAACAGAGCAATCACAGGCACTTATTGAATTGCCATAATGTCGGTCAGTCCAAAAAAACATGAAGCTAAATTTCACGTTCCAAAGCGTTTTTTTTATGGTAGGTAAAATCATCAAATGACAAATCCTGTCCTTGGGTGGGGCGGGAGATAGTGTCAGACTCTTAGTGACTAAAAACCTACCCTGCTCCTTTCATTACCTTCGTCCCAGGGCTCCGGGTTTCATTTTCACATAACCTTTGGGCCGAGTAGGCTTCGATCCTGCTGGGCCCCTACAGTTTGCTGACAACTCCATGAGGCGCGCCGGAACAGTGCGCGCCGTACCAAAGCGTAGATCTCTATTAATAATAATAATTATTATTATATAATATATTCCAAAACTATCACACAACGTCGTCTAGTCCCAAGCTAAGCAGAGCTTGTGTTATGGGTACTAGACAACTGATAACTCTTTAAATCATTATTATGATATACATAAATCATGGTTTCATATCTCTTGTCACTTCTATTATGTGAGCACAATGTAGATAAATAATGAAAAGAATATTTCTATATAAAAAAAATATCTACTAATAAAAAATATAGAAATTGAAATAAGCTACTGACAGCTAAGAGATGACCAGTCTCAACTGATGGCACCCGTTCACGAGCATGACGCTTGTATCAGTCCCACTCAGCCCAAACATTTTGAAGGGAATTGAATGACTCAATCAGCGAGACATAATGAGTAAACATACCAAACTCGTAATTGCCATGCTCGTTGATGTCAAACAAGTTATAAATTTGAACTTCAGCTTAAATGTCTATGTATGGGCTTCCACCCCATGGGTAGACCATATAAGCATACAGTAAATTGGTGTGATGTGACCCTCATCAGCAATCCACTTACATTACCATAATCAACGGATTTGCAAGCAGATTGGCACCTCATTGTCGTCATTTACGATTCCACAAAAATAAAATGGACCCCTTTACCAGGAACCTCTCAGAATAGGTGCTAACATTAACATTGAAATCCGTCTCATTTGTATTTATTTTCATAAAGACTTTCCAAATCGTGTTATCGACAAACCACATTGTAGAGTAGGTAGGTACCTACTTCGGCCAAGATGGATTAACTTTATTGAACAGGTCCTGTTCCTGTCGCAGTCACACTACCGTGAACCACTACTACAAGATAGAGAACAAAGCGTGCTAAATAGCTAATAGCTTTAACATATTATAAAAGTTCACATATAACACTTTTTATGTAGTGTAGAACAGACTGATCCTTCTGTACTCTCATCGTATGCTACATCAGGCCACCACCAGAGGGTCAAGGAGGGGTGGCATGCCGGGGTAGTTCCCTCCGACTATAAATCTAAGCAAGGCGATGTCCCCACTGGCCGTGAAAAACGCAGCGTAATTAGTTTGTGTTAAAATAACGGCCCTTGTGAAGTTACATGCTCGCACGCTGATATATGAGCGTGGAGCAAAAACCCTCCCTTGTGTGGAAAAAACCTATGTAGTACATTATGTTCAAAGTCTTATTGAGTGCGGTTTTGGTTAAGTGGTTTTCTGAAATGAAGTAAGCTGAATTTTGAAAATACGGTTTTCATTTCTGTAATACCAGTCGGTAACCCAACAATGCATGTAGAGTTTTCTCCCAGCAAACCTTAAACACTGAAATGCGTAATATTCTATTATGTTTGTTCTTAAATTAGCTTCTGGCTTATATTGATGAATTCTGGCTTAAATATGAATTGTCGTAAAGCCGATTTCTGAATCGGATATTAACGTGTATAAACCTATGATGCAACTTCAAATTATAAATTTAAAAAATGTAGTGAATTTATGTACACTTACGAGCAATATAACATATCTACTCACTAATATCTCATTTCATATTATTCACAAACAGCCTACCCTTCCTGTTTGCAAAAAACAGTTTGCGCCAGCATTGTTTTACAAAACTTATAACGTTTTACACTATTAGTATAGTAGCGCAAATATTGTTTTACACTGAACTAATTTGCCAGCAGTAGTAGCTGCCGTGTGCCTGGAGCTGATAACGTACACACACACACAGCATTGCATGCACATAATACGAACTACACACAATAGATACGGATCGGATAAGTACCGGATCAAGTGGGATCGCGGCTAATGTGCACATCAGATAGCGCAAATATTCTGATATTTTATTAATTTGAAAACGTTACCTGATTTTACATAAGCAGTACTTATCGGTTCAACAATTTTATCTGCTAATAATTTCAAAGGAGTTTCAAAACGTATGAGTTTGCTAAATATCTGCCTAATGTTATGACATTAGCAACACCAGTAAATGTATAGGTTTTCTAAATAAACCAAAAAGTTACAGCCATAATTATTTAGCTTTAAACTAAAAAATATCCAATAACCAAATTTACATTCGATAATAGCACCATTATTTTATGAATTGATGCAATTATTTTTATTTTCAAATGTTAAAAAATATAATATTCGTCTTAAATATAATAAAAATAGTCTCTATAATTATTAATAATTTTGTTATATAATACGAGTAATATCCAATGATTTTCAGCAATTAATACAATTTAACAATCCTTTTATTTTCATTTATTTATTTCATTAACTACGTATTTATTTATTTTATTTTATTTTATTTATTGAGTAGGCACCTCAACGTATACAGTATACACATAATAATAAAAAGACTAGAAGAGAGAAACAAAAAATGGGCAAAACATCACCTTCCATGCGGTATAATAGACCGAAAAATTTATTTGTTTTATATCTGACTTCAGCTTGATCGACACATTCGAGTGGTTACATTTTATCTTAAACCTTTTAGTGAGCTTTCCAAACTAGATCGATGCTGAGTGAACACCACCACAGGCTCTTCTACCGCAAACCGAAGTTTACAATATCTCTTCAACCAATCCTTCACTGATATGCAAGCGACCTCAGTCATAGTTTTGAATTTGGCTATCCCCGCTCATCTGATACTGCCCTTGAGTGTAGCTACTCCCGGCGTGATTGACGGGAGCCTTCAGCAGCGAGAGCTAGCAAACACTGGTATCTATCTAATAGAACAGATTAGCTGTGGGGCACTCGTGCGTGTACTTGATTACGGACAACATAGAAGATATTGTGATATTCATGTTAAAGTATACTGGATGCCTAGTATTAGTTTTGCTATAAGTAACCTCTTGATTATTATGAAAAACCATTGCGCAAACATTGAGAGGCTAGACTATGCAAATACTTTACTATAACACACCTATATATAGAAGTTATATACTTAAGCGATACTACGTGAAATGTGAAACAAAAAATAATTTTTCTTTAGATCCACTGAAAGTTAACCATTTTAATTATTGTGTCAGGATGAATTGAAGGCGTCCTTGACACGGTTGTTGAAGAAAGGGTTCATTAAAACAAGCAAAAATAATAAGCGCTTGTCCATATTTATGTAATCAAGGACTCTGAGAGCCACTTATTTGTCGTTTAATTGCTCAAAAAAAATTTGAATGACGCATTTCGCAATCTTTTGTGAATTAGTTAATTGTCTATGCCATAAAAAACACAGTTTTATAGCCAACCAATCCGTGTGGGAAGTGAGAATTTGACAAACAAAATAATAAGTCACTATTAGCCATATATTTGATTTGATACCGCCTTGGCAATTCATAGGTTCCTTGTCATAATTTATTTTCAGTTTATAGTTTAACAAGAATTCTTACAGAGATAAAAATATTCATTTCTAATCTCCTGTAAATGGCGAAATTACTTTTACGTGCAGCATAAAGTCTGTAAAGGCCTGGTCTTTTATTAAGGCATAAAGTAAAATATATAATACACTTTTCATTTCCTTCCTCATGGTATAAAACATTTATTATACGACTCATTAATGTAAAAATATCTGGTCCGTTGACATTTGCAAGAATACACCATTACAGGTACGCACATCGGAACTGCAGAAACGCCACGCCTGTATCGCATGCCACGCGCCGCACTGAGCGCGAGCGCAAAACCGACCGACATCCGCCAGTGTGCACGTAGCTTTATATTGAAATCGCAGAAGATAAGTTACTTTTTATGTAACGATAACATATTTAGGTAAGAATTTATAGAAAAATAACATGAAAGTATGTCGACGGTACGTAACAAAAATATCGCGAGTCAGAGTATAACGTTTGGTTATATAAAAATTTTTAGATTCAAACTTAGACGAGTTAGCAAGTAACAGTTTTGTTATGACGTGGTAAATATTGAGCAAACAACGAGATAAATTCCATCAAGCCATTTAAAACTCAAAGTGAATAAATAATAACGCTCTTACATGAAACTTTCAAACAAAACGGTTTTCAATAATTTTTCAAGAATTACATCGATCAATATCCACGATGACATATTTATCGCCCATTACGTGTAGAACAGAGTGTGTCTTGTGCTCCGTCATATGAATAGCTGTAATAATTCACACTCACCACGCAGCACCCACGAGCTGCTGCAAACTGCGCGGCACTGCGCGATGCTGCGCGCTGTTGCGCACACTACTATCTGGAACAAAACAAAACGGCGAGATTTGAATCAATTTGAAACTAAAATGAGAGCGAATTGGACACGCTCATGATATTCGAGATAAATTTAGTTGAATACATTTATACTGTTTATGTATGTAAAGATATGAGGAGTAGATTAGAGGGACAAATAACATGTTACATCACGCCTTCAGTTGTAGAGTAGTAAAGGAATTGGTAAACTTTCTTATATTTATTTGTTTTGCTTTCACGCCTCAGCGATCGTCGTGCGCCACTTTATTTACGCCGCTTATCTACCTCCACAGACTTCTTTTATTTAATTAAAGCAGCATACAAGAGCCTCCCCCTGCTCCGCACGTGTGTCACGTTTCTTACGACCATCCTGATAATAACCTCGTAAAAATATCATTAAAATTGCCAGAAGCTCTTTTCGTCGCCGGTGCATTCCGTTAATCATATTTTATTACCCTTTTTATCCACTTTATGCTGCTGTTTGGACGCTATCCTTTCTTAATCCGCATAAAAAGTAGGAATAGACTGCCTCTCTACTTTTAATACACACTGTTAGAGAGTGGATTTGCTGCTAAAACACCGTGTCCACGCAAAATATAAGCCTCATAGTATGTCCCATAATATGTGTGGAGTTAGTTTTATACTTTCTTTTTCTTTTTTAAAACGTGAACAACATTTTAATAAAATGAAAAAGAACACACTACGAATAACTCCTGTATCGTGAGTGCGTTCATAAACCTGTAAACTCACATTACTCACAAGACACCTAGACCCGGGACACCAATCTGCAGGCTATACAAATATTTATTCCGTGCGGGGATCGAACCCGCGACACGCAGTACAGCAGTCAATGGTTCAACCATTGCGCCAACCGTGCCGGGCACATATATATTTGAATTTCAATGTATTCAATTCAAATTCACAAGTAAACAGATTGAGATGCTAATCTAAGCGTTGTCTGCGGTACACCGCACACGGCTCACGCTCAGCGATACGTATTGTTTTCGTAACGTTCATACAATTTAATAAATTATCGTGTGAAAGGAAATCGCAGAATTGCCAATTAGTTGGGAGCGATGCGCTGACTGACGTGCGGACGTTTTCCAATTCTGATTACGAGCAGTCATCGTGGCGGAGTGCTTTGTTTACTCACTGTGGCTGCTTCTCGCTCAATAAAAAATGCATTCGTTTCTACAATTATGTTAAAGTTATTAATAAGAATAAGCTTAATGTTTCTAACTTTGTAATGTCAGCCGGTCTATAAAAACTAGTAACATGCAGAAAATTGCACTATTATGGCTCAGCGACATGCAACAGCGGAAATACCTCGCTACTCTGTGTTTTTTTTATTATTTATTCATGAGTTTATTTTATTTTTCTACGCTTTTATTTCATTGCTGGTATTACCCTCATAACATAGCCCGAACGGTCTGAACATAATTTTTCTTAGCTTGTAACAATGCTCGCCAGACTCTCAGCTAAGTATAAAGCGGAAACATCTAAATGTTTTCAGAACAGGAATTAATTTGGACGTTTAAAATTTATATTGTCCGCCCTTGAGCTCGATTTTTTCATGAAAGATTTATACTAGAGCTCGAGTAATATTCCTAATGGTGCGTCCACACGGCACAGACGTAGATTTCTATAGAATTATGAATTCTGCAACACAGCGGTGCAGACAACTGTCAGTGTATTGGAAAAGACGGAGGTATATATAAGTATCTTCAAATAATTATTTACAATATGAATAATTATCTCCGTACAAACAGGAATTATTATACTGGCCGCTTGTTTCAATATTTTGGTACTACATAAACGTATTTAAAACCTTCGTATGGTCGTCCGTCCAGTTGCTAAATATCGTAATGTTGCTGATAATCTTTCTTCCAGTGTGCTCTTCACATCGCTTTTCACATCATCGTAACTTATTTTTTTATTAACAGAGTAACTAAATGTAATAATCCGAAATAAATATCTACGTCCAACCATCTTCAAAAGTCATCTTTCATGATATAAGATTTTGTTCATGTCTCGTTACAACTGTTTGCATCGAGGTTGGCTACTATTCTGGTAACAATTTTGGTTTAAAAAACTGAAATATTCTCACAGATAAAAGTCTAAAGTAATGAAAAGTCTGCTCAAATATTTTCTTGACATTCTGTACACAGATGTTTGTACGTTAGAAGTTGTACTAAGTATGTACCGTGTGGACGCACCATAAAACTACGGCTCGAGAGCCGGCCGAAGGCAAACTTTCAAGCACACGGTGTTTATGCCTCGGCGAGTATGCTGCTCGAGTATTCTAGTATTGCTAAGAGTTCCAGTGTGTATCGAATAGGTTTAATTAGCCGACGCTGGCCGCCGGACGGCGCGCCTCACAAATATTTGGGAGTGATGGCGGTAACTCGATATATTCGCACAGACCTCGTCTAGGACAACACAGAATGTACACTATCTTTATAGGATTTGTTCTAGAAAGATTCACTGTAGGGACTTTGAAACCTGGCAGCAAACCAAATCGAAGAAATTAAATAAATACTTTTACACTAATGTAGTGGAAATATTGTACACAACACAATGGAGATATGATAACTCTCAGGCTGCATATAAAGTATTAGGTAAAGCTTTTGTAAACCAAATTCTAATTGGATAAGTTAAAAGTAACCTAAAACAGAAAGCAATTTTAATTTGTTAACAAGTAATTATTTAAGTAATAATTTCAGCTAGTTAATAATATGAACGTTTTAAGTAGCTGTACGAAATTATTTTTAAACTACTTCAAAAAAGGAGGAGGTTTTCAGTTCAGTTGTATTTTTTTGAAATTGTATAACGTTCGCCAAAATAAACATTTTGAATTTCCCTCTAAATATTTATATGGAACGCGCTCTCTTTGTACATCAATTAAGTAATTACGCTACTGCTTTAGCTTCGAGCGATGGCTTTTACGAATTAAACATTTAACTCCGCCTTACGTTCTGCGATACCACCGGGATGTTTATTTAGGCATGAAATAAAGGATACAACCAATAACAGCGGCCGGCGAGCCTGCGCGTCTCTTGTATTATATTGCCTCTGACAAACGATTGATTCCCAAATTAAAAGAGCGCTCGTTTCTCGAAGTTTCGACGACTGAACAACATCTTTATATATTTTTTTTTCTTACATTCGTCACAAGGACACTTAAGTACCAAGTCGTGCTGTTGACGATTTCATATTAATTTACGAATCGTCGTCACACCTTTATATCTTAACTTTTATATTATTATTGTGAAGTAATACTTCATGCGACTGACACCATCTAGTCTAGACTAACTACGAAAGTTCTAAACTTTTCTTTTCATAGATTTTATATTCTTCGAGTTTTAATTAACTAATACGCTTAATTACAGCCCGACAAAATCACTGGCTTGTAAAAAAAACCCTTTCGTTAGCGTGTAAAAATTCAAACGAAATCTTGAATTTATTGTGTGATAGTTGTGGAATATTATATTATATTATATATATATTATATTATATTATATATATATATATTATTCAACAAAAAATATCTGCTGGAAAAGTCGAATTTTAAAAGGCAATACATTTGCAGGTGTCCCGTCGCGAGGCATGTTTAGAACTGTGCACTTTAATGGACATAACATAAACCTGGCGGCAGTATATTCCCGGGATGCAGTCGCCGCGTGTCCCGCTGTTTGTACTTCATACGTTTAGGGCCGTGTTCCGCCTGGCGCGCGGCCAGCGGGACAACACGCTAACTACCCACTGACCGGAGAATATCGCCCAACGGTTGCGATCTCTTAAACTTATGATACAACAAACACTAGATCCACTACAAAATAGACGAATAAACAATTGAAATAATAACAATCATTTTTGTCAGTTCCAAATCCCATTTGCCGTAGTTTATTGCTTCGAAGTATTCTATATCCGTGGCGGCGGCAGACGGAAATAGCTAAACACTGAAACATTCGGAGAAGCTCGGACAAACACAGGTGGATTATTTCGCATAAATGTCTCTTAGCGTCCACTGAGAGGAGTAATGCGTGATGTACGTCCGCGGCTAATGTATCAATGTTGAGAATTTATCGTTGTGTATGTACACATAGAGATCACGTGAGGGTTAGTCATCGCGGCGGCGGCCGAGGACAAGAACTCGGTCTCACTGCGCCGCGCAGACAGCGAGCGTACAAGTGCGTTTACTTACATCTCTGTCGTCGGCTACAAAACTTATTTAACTTCATTATGGATGGGGTGCTTCTGACTAAGGTGCTTAACTCGTGAAGAATTCTCAACTTTCTCGTAACTTCGGTATCTATGGATTCAAACAGATTTTCTGTTCCTACAAACCCAAAAAAGTTGGTCGAAGAAAATCGCTAGCTGTCTAGAATTAAAGTACAAGTTTAACTTTTACCAAAACAGTTAACCGACCATTATGTCTTTAACTCACCGTATAAACGATCGTGTACTAATAAATAAAACATTTAAGACTCCAACTTAACCTATAAAATAATTTATGCTAACTATTCGAATATCGTTTCTTTATGCAAATCGTCGTGCTTGAAACTTGGCGGGCTGGGAAGAAAAAGTCGTGGATGTAGTTCAGGCGCAGAGGAACTGTGAGCAAGTCGAAGGCATTAATATTCAAAGGCAGGAGTTTAGTGCGCGGCGTGAGCAGTGCTTCGGAACGAGCCGCGCCCGCTCCGGACGTGCACTCGGGCAGCTCCGGGACAGGGCTCTCTCTGAACGTTGGATTACTTTTTGATGCTATTCGGTGTACTGTTATGCCATAGAATTATAAGTATGAAACTCGATGCATCTCCCACTCCGCTGAATATTATACAGGTGTATGCGCCCACTAGTGCTGCAAAAGATGAAGATGTAGAAAAGTTCTACAATGACATAGAATCTTCAATAGCTACAGTACCAAGTAGAGAACTACTAATCATACTAGGTGACTTTAACGCGAAAGTGGGTGATACACGGATGGACGCGGGCCTGCGGAATATTGTGGGCAACTATGGTCTCGGTCAAAGGAATGATCGTGGGGATAGACTACTCCAGTTCGCAGCCGACAATAACCTCACCATAATGAACACAGTATTCCAACAACATCGCAGGAGACTGTATACCTGGACGTCCCCTGATGGAATACACCGTAACCAGATTGACTACATCCTTGTCAGATCTAGATGGCGAAGTTCAATTATGAACGCACGCACTTTGCCCGGAGTCGATTGTCAATCTGACCACCAACTTCTCGTATGCAACCTCAAACTTAAGTTACGCAACTCCGTACCTCGTAAAACCAATAAGAGGCTTGAAGTTGTGGACCACAAGTCTCTTAAGAACCAGCTGGCATCCAATAACAACACTGATCCAATCGTCTACTCGTAGAGATCGTAATAACCCGCTCAAAAACATCTGCATAGAGCTGGAAAAAAACGCAGAGCGCCACGAAACGAAAGATCTGTTTAAGAAGTCATAACATAACTCGTCAATTTAAACCAAAAACCTGGGCCATTGAGGATGTAAATGGAGCGACTGTAACAGAAATTAAGGATATTGTGGGTGTGTGGCAAGAATATTGCGAACAACTTTTTAGTGATGGCAACATAGTACCAGCGTGCAACACTATATTGCCACAGAAGGCTATGGAGCCGCCAATCCTGAAAAGTGAAGTTCGAGCAGCAATTGATCACCTGAAGAGAAATAGGGCTGCAGGAGCTGACACCATTCCAATAGAGATCTTTAAAGCAATGGGTGAGTACGGAGTGGATATTATGCACGTAATCTGCAACCGTGACTGGGAAACAGAAAAGTGACCTCGAGACTGGGCTCACTCCGTGTTCATACCACTGCATAAGAAGGGATCAACGAAAAAATGTAGCAACTACAGGCTTATAGCCTTAATTACCCATGCCAGCAAAGTACTCCTTCATGTCATCAACACCAGATTGCAAGCTTTTCTTAATCCTGAAATAGCTATTGAGCAAGCGGGATTTGTCAAGGGTAGAGGAACAAGAGAGCAGATACTAATTCTTTGACAAATAATCGAAAAGTCTAGAGAGTTTAACATCCCACTCTATATCTGCTTCGTTGACTTCCGCAAGGCCTTCGATACCGTGAAATGGCATATTCTGTGGGACGTGCTAATTCAAATGGGAGTACCGCTCCACCTAGTTAGTCTCATACGCCGACTTTATGAGGACGGAACTGCGACTGTTCGTATAGACGACGTTGACTCAAAAAGCTTTTACACCCGCGCTGGCGTTCGACAGGGTTGTATATTGTCTCCACTCCTGTTCAACATTTATACGGAGTATATAATGAGAATCGTGTTGGAACAGTGGGACAAAGGGATCTCAGTGGGAGGTAGAAAGGTGTCTAACTTGAGATATGCCGATGACACTACCCTTCTAGCACAATCGAAGGAAGATATGGAACACCTGCTGACACTTCTAGAGACAACAAGCCTCTCCTTCGGTCTTACGCTCAATAGAGACAAAACCAAGATGATGATAGTGGACCGAGCTGTACTGAATCATCCTGATATCACTGTGATTGCCAATTGTGAAGTTGTTCAATCATATGTATATCTTGGTTCCACCGTCACCAACACTGGAGGATGTGAAGATGAGATTCGAAGGAGATGTGCTATCACACGATCTGCTGTTGACAGGCTGAAAAGGATCTGGTGCAACCGTAACATCACTAAAGCCACGAAAGTCCGCCTCATGAGAAGCTTGGTCTTCCCAATATTTCTTTATGGCGCCGAAACGTGGACGGTTCGCCTCAAAGACCGACGCAAAATCGATGCACTCGAGATGTGGTGCTGGCGGCGACTGCTGCGGATCCCTTGGACAGCGCGGAGGACTAACGTCTCGATCCTGGAGGAGTTAAAAATCAAACAGAGATTATCGTCGACTGTGCAAGTACGAATCCTTAAATATTTTAGTCACATTGTTTGCAACGAAGAGTCCATGGAGCGACTCGTTGTCCAGGGACAAGTGGAAGGGAAGCGGTCACGCGGGCGCTCACGTACGCGTTGGACAGACCTCATCAGAGCTGCAACACAGACTTCCATAGTCCAGTGTTCCCGAGACGCCGTTAGCCGGGAAAAGTGGAGACGCATCGCGGGAGCCTCACTCGCCAACGAAAACGCAACATCGTCAACCACGACCACTCTGTCAAGAGTGAACGACTAAGGAGGAGGATACTGTTCAAGCTTGACTTTCTACCTCGATTTTTAAGTATAAGTACAAAAAGAGTCACACTGCTTTTTATTATTGATGTAAGAAATTATCTCATGACTTATTCCGCTCTAGAATGAAGCGACATGTTAGACTTTTGCTGACTAAAACCATACCTGTGACCTTCAGTTTCCTTACACTATGACTATGCGATCTACCACGGGCCTTCTTTTCGGTTTCCCAGTAGTCCTATTGGGCCTTGTACTTGCTGGGTCTCTACGGTTTTGCTGCCATATCTTTAACATCTTGAACACTACGCGCTGTTGATGACTTGGGCTCAGTCTGGAAAGCGAGTAACCCATTGCTTCTCGTCCACAAGCCCGCGCCTGCCGTGGCTGGCAATCAGTGTCTGGGTCTCGGCGGCTGGAGCGAGATGATGTCCGTTCACTAACATTTCTAGAAGGCGACCGCCTCTCTGCCCTCTCGCTCCGGACCATGGCCTGGACCAGGTGGCGCGAGAGGTCGCTACCGCTAATCGTCGCACGATGATAAGGCGGTGCTCGGCCCAAATGAGGCACACTTCCACCGTATTTTTCATCATGTCGTCGATGGCCCGTACAATAACAACACCCAGTTGAATCAGATGCAGGAACCTCCTGAACTTATTATGTTCAGTGAGTAATTGTATCATACGAATGGTGAGGATGCCATCATGATTATGACATACCCAATTCATATTTAAGAAAACAATATCCGAAGAGGCAGTTATGTCAACAAATAGGTTTTCTAGCGATATTTTTCTTAACACCATGTTTACCTTGCCTTGGAATTTTCTGTGCCGCAAGTAAGCTCAGAAAAAGAGGAATCTGACAACAGTATATTTCTTTAAATAATAGAAAATATTGAGGCGATTCTTTTTCAATATCTGTCAGTTGAGGTGTAGGGTTGCTCCGTTATTTCTGTATCTGAAGGCGCCACCGCCGGGTGCCGACAGACGTATATCCGATTTGCGATACAGACAGGCTGCCGTGGAAACATACAGCTGATGTAAGCAGAACGAATCAGTTAAATGTAGACTATAAATAAATCTGACCCAAAATTAGGTAGCTACGTTAAAAACGGAACGGTAGCCAAAGTCAAGCGCTTAGTTCAAAAATCTACAACAGTTAACCTAGTCGGGTTCTACACTGTAAGCTGGCCAGTGACATCGTCGTAGATTTCGGGAAATAGGACAGCTGTCACATTCAAAAATATAGAGAAAATAGAGGCTAAACGAAAGCTAAAACCTGCGCTTTGTCAGGCAGCCAAGCGCCCAGCAAGTATCCCCGTACGTTTCTCACTAAGTGAATCTGATCTGGAGCGTCTCTCAAGCGGCGTCTTCCAATACTTTGCTGCAAGTTATCTACAAGACGTGTCCGTCCGTCTGTCTGCGCTCTAATGTGACACTCAATGCACATAATCAGGAGTTGCTTCTTATTGGTGAATATCACTATTGAAAATAAAACGAATTTAAAATAGAAAATATTATCGTTTTCATAATACTGATAATACTGTCATGAGATATGAATATCTAATAAAAGATACATATTGTTGGACTCGTCGCTTCCATGAATCACAATTAATGTGCAATATTTATTCACATTGGATATTTGAACGTAAACACGTTCCGTTGAACATAAATAAACAAATTATGCTGTATGACCGCTCTCGATCACGAGGCTAAATAAATTAATAACGCTGATTTACAATGAATACCTATACAAATAAGTTTTATTTCATGCTACGAATGATACAATGGGCGATTTTATAGAAAACTGCTGTGCCAAATTAACTGGTTACCAATCATTAGCTCGCAGGAGCTTTAATGTAAAACAGCGAAAAGCTCATGAATTTATAGGAGGTGATGTGTACACCTCGATGCGAAAGTAGATGAGCTGGTAGGAAGCTATGTCATCACTGAGAGCCGCCAACCACGAGTGCAACGGCAGTGCATGTGCGTTTACTGTGGCACAAGGTAGGGGGGCGAAGTCGAGAGCAAAAACTTGTATGAGATAAAACATGAATCCAGCTCAATCAGCCGGCCTTTGATTAGCCAGGATAGATTCAGTCATAAAGATTGAAGCAGTCAAACACAGATTGCTCGGCGAGGTAACATGGTACGAACTCGATATCATATTTTATTATTCTTTATCTCTCCTCAGAATTGAAAAAAGAATCCAGGTAATTAAATAAAGCACTAATAAAAACAAAGAAATAGCTAACAAATACTAATTTAAAATTAATTTTAAGCATACAAATGTTTTTAGTAAAACATTTGTGATGCACACAGTTACTAATTACAATTTAATCGGAAACAATCATGTGCAGAGAGTGATGCTCCTGTGACACTACTAGGAATGTAGTACCAGGTATAGGTATGTAAAATCACTTGAAACTTTGTACCAAATGTTGAGTAGTTCTTTATGATTTTACATGAGTTCAAAATTCGCATAAATATCAAGTCACGTGTGACGTTATTTTTCTCTCAGCTCCGCTCAGCCGCGTTTTGCCAGCTGTAGTAGCAGTAGTCGTGCAATATTTTGTTTTGTTTCATCGCTTCCAGTCGTATAAATTCAATTAATAATGGATAAAGGCTTCGGAAAAGGATAATCAGCTAACGGATGATTGCATTTAAAAAATATTCTTTTTTTTATATTTAGAAGTTATAGTGAAATGCCTAATAACACGCAAGTAAGCAGCAAGGTACTGAAGAGCAGGAACGGGCTGAGCAGTGAGCGGGCCGAAATACCCCTCGTCGCACGCTCACTTTAGAATACATCTTGGAAATTATATGGAGGTATCTAAATAATTCTTTCAAGAGTGTTTTTATTTTCGACCGAGAATATAGAAAACTCCCATTCAATTTTAGTGAACTTTCTTCATTCATTAAGGAGTAGGGATTGGGGAAGTCATGATAAAGCATTCAAGGCACTGTGGTAAACCAGGCATCAGGCCCCAGTCGGTAATGTGCCCCACTTGCAAAACTAAGACATGTAAGTAAAATTTGTTACTTATGTGAGTCGATCTGATTAGTTTATAATTATGAAGCTTGCATTGTCTTAGTTTGGCAAGAGGGGCACGTTACCAAATGAGGCTGGTTTACCCCACCTGCTTGTAACTAATAATATGGAGAGACAGAGCTACACAGGACCAATAGTCAGTAGACACTCTGCTGTGAGGCAACAGTAGTTCTCTTTCTCAAAAAGATGATTATGATTTTAAGATGTCATTATAGGGAGTCAGTTCTTAATTTAAAAACAGTCGTAAGAGAAAGTCCGGAAAACCCCAAGCAGATAAAAAAATGTAGATTGTTTTTCATCTCAGATTAGTGAGTAAAATACACCCGGTCCATATCTCACGCAAATTCCGCCTAAATTAATAACCCTGCTTCACAGAAACGTCGCGAAATAAGATGATGAATAATTTGTAGGAAGGAGAGTTTTTTGTGTTTCTCCAGTAACCTTAATTTGTTTGTGACGACGACGAATGTCTTCACGACTGTGCCGCCGCGCCTTTAAATGGGCTTTTATTTAGTTTCCTTGACTCGGTATTTAAAGGAAAGTTTGTCAAACTTTGGACCGAAATAGAAGGTTTACTTAGATAGAAATACTCCTCAAATATGTAACAAACACAAAAGTTTTTTACAATTTTTTTACCAAAAACTCGGCACTAGTCCGACAAGAAAATGCGTAAGGTGGGCTTTACTGAAATATTTTCAGTTTTCAATAACAACTTACATTATTTATTATTTAAGACTGAAAGAACCACACGTTTGTTGACCCCACTTGTATAACATTTTCCTTTTGAATCCTTCATTAATATTTCGGTTCGGTTAATTCAACGGATATCAGACTTAATTATTAATTAACCACGTTAAACTTGTAAATGTGAAAATAGTCGCAATTATTGCTACATTCATATCTCGAAAACGGACGGAGCTCCGACCACAGCATTCGGAGAGCCTGCTTGGAATATAAACAAGGTTTAATAAGTAATTATGTAATACTTATCTACTGATCTGTGTAATTAACGTTAGAACCGTATTATTCCTGAATAAGTCAGTAATCAGTTAAACTATAAGCGATTGGGTTATTTGTTTCGATTGTGTTATTTGTTTTGCTAGAAAAACAAAATATGCTACGAATATAACAATGATTATTTTGAAGGGTATTGTGACTAAGAAATTGATGTGTAAAAGTGTTTTTGAACACCTATTTGCAAACTAAATATCATTTATCATTTAAAAATAAGTGCCTAGTTTCAATAACTAGTATTGAAAGATCGAAAAACGATATAAAAATTGGGTTAATACGTTATTATAATAAAACAAACACAGCTCCCCCGTAGCCCGCAGCCCGGAGCTCGATGGCGCGTGTTTTGTTTGCGTTGCCCCATTTTTATTACTCGACCGCTTTAGTGGCTTCCCCATTCTCCCAGAAAGGAAATATTTCCAATTATTCCATATTGATTTGTCCCTATAATATTATAACAACGGTTTCCCCGAACTTTGTTGAAGACCTCTTTATAAGTCTACGAAAAAAAATTAAAGGACTGTTGTGCGATACTGCGGAAATATTTCCCAGAATACAAACATTGAACCTGCCTCCCCCGTAGGCTTCATGGTCACTAGCTCAGTCTGAGAGGTTCAAACCCGAATCGAGTATATGTTTATTTAGTTTTACGTATCGAATCTGACCGTAGCCGCGCAGTATTGTAGGCTGGCAACGCCATGCGATGCGACTATTTTCGTAAAAGTGATAACAAAAGGCTTCTTTGGCACGTGACGATGATTGGCACAACCATTTAAACGTTCTATTTCTGTACGTTACCTACTGCAGTCACACATGTATGTGTCAGCGATGCTGACAGAACAGCACGTAGGTATATCTTTTTTTTGATGTAGGTAATTATCTAATGACTTCTCCCGCTCTCTTGTGTCAGACTTTTACTGACTAAAACCACACCTAAGTTCCTTCAGTTGCCCTTGAGTTCGAATTCGATAGGTTTCGCTCTCAGAAGACAATACGTGATCCTAGTAGGCTCCAGCCCTATTGGACCTCTACGGTTTTGCTGAATCTCTTTGAAGTGCGCATGGAATACTACGCGCCCTCGATGATTCGGGATCGGTCCGGATGGCTAAGTGGACATCTTAAAGAAGGTACTTACTGCCACGATTATGGCGTGTTCACGTAGATATAACTAAAAAATAAACCCGGCAGATTCTGAAAAAGAGGTCTGTTTGTTAATTTGTAAGAGATATTGCCTGGAAGCTACAGTAAAGTTACATGTACGGAGCATCTTCGGGGACATTTCACCCAAAAAAATAAAAAATAATTGCCGTACGCCACGGCAGCACAGTGGCAATTAAAACGAAGTTATTTAATAAAGTATCAAAGATAATAGGTATTTCAGAAGCTATAATTTATTGGTCTTTAAAAATAAAGATAACTGAGTATAATTTATATTACCTAGTGGTATTTTTAAGTGGTCCTTTAAAATTAAGCATTAACTTTTTAGTAGAAAATGTTTGATGTCTTTCTTAAATGAGTTATAACTGTGCAAGGCGTTCGGTATTTTGGTATTCTCTAAGACACTGTCACGTTAGGTATGTATTTTGTATCTCTTTCATAGGGCAAACGAATTGCCACACACATGGCAACAATTATTTTATCGCCTATAAAACCTTACACTCTGTAAGATTTAACAACTTCTCTCTGCGAGCGTTGCCATATACGCGTCTAATGTTGCCATCAAGTGTAATTTCCTTTAATTACTCGTTCTACAGGTATCACCGGTATTACAGGTACCTGTTACAGGATCATGATGTGTTACAAAACTGTACTGTATGTTTGTGTGATGAGTACTGTTATGATAAGACAAGATATATAACAAGCCTCTTAAGTTATGGAGTTTCATTTGCCCTTGAGTAATAGCATAATTGATCAGCACGTAAATTATGTTATGCTATGCTAAATAGGTACGCAGTAATACTGGAGATCTTTCCTAATATACTCGTGAAACAGATTTTATACAAACCTGACAAACTGAGTTCTGAATTCTGTATTATTTTGTTGAAGGCTCTTTTATTGTACATTCATTTATTTCTACTAATTGAAGCAAATAACTTTGTAAATCACTGATCATTTTATATGAAAATTTTCATCTCGCTTTGTTTTTTAAATTGAAGTAAGTTTTGCTGGAAATATATTTTGTGACCTTTTTTTTTTTTTTTTTGTTGTCGAGGGGAAACCTTCAAAAGGCGCCCGGACTTTGGGGATAAGTCCGGGGAGTGTGGGATTTTTACCTCACTAAAACCACCCCGGTGATCACCATCAGCACATAGAAGGGGCCCCGTTACCTCTCAAAAGACCATTCCGGAACCCCCTCAGTGCAACGCCTGTTACGGCACATCCCTGAAGAGACTAAATATCGGTCTCCCCTAAGCCTTTCTGAGCACGGCAGCACGTGATCACTGTGCCACCGTCTTCCCTGGAATCACTCGATGGGCGGGCAGAGTCCCCACTCTGAGCGCCCGTGGTTCCAAAGTCCCACTTGTATTGGATGATGCAAGCGGGGTTTCGGCGTGTTAGGCATCGAGGCGGTTGCCTCCCCGACGCCTTCTTCTTCGAGTGGGATCGGCCCTTTCACGATCTCGCTCGGCGGCCTCCTTCTGGACCATCACGGTCTCACAGAAAGAAGCAACTTCCCTCCAGTTTTCTGGCTCCACCAGCATAGCCCTAACTACTGCTGGCAGAGACAGATCTTGCCCGATTTTGGCGACCAAGTCTCGTCGCTCATTGGCCCACGCTGGACATTCTTCCAGCGTGTGCTGTGCAGAATCCAAGTCACTGCCACAATGGTGGCAATTTGCCATGGCTTCGCGCCCAATTCTGTTCAGGTACTCACCGAAGCAACCGTGCCCGGTCAGCACCTGAGTGAGTCTTTAGGAGATGCGCTCCTTTCTTGTCAGCCAGGCTTTGAAGTGCGGCAGGACGGCTTCGACAACGCGCTTGCACGAGAATTGCGGCTGCTGTAGCCGCTCGCGCCACCTCTCGAGCGCGAGTCGCCGTTCCTGCCGCCTCAGCCTTACTACAGCGATTCTCGGCACGCTATTGCCACTTTGGCGTATATCTCGAATCTGGTAGTAAACTCTTGCGTCCATATCCGCCAGGATGTCCAGTGGTGGAAAGCGTGCCAAGAGAGTTGCCGCCTCGAAGGATACCGTTCGGTATCCACGTGCGATGCGAATGGCCATTTTCCGCTGCAAACTATTAATTTTAGTCCTGCAGCGACGGACACCTGACAGTCTGTTTGACCACACAGGTGCCCCATAAAGGGCCATCGACCGCACGACACCCGCGTAGAGGCGGCAAACTTCTTCCCGAGGACCCCCGAGGTTGGGTAGCAGTCTGTGCAAAGCACCCACTGCTTTACCAACGCGTGGGACTAGCCGCTCGAAGTGCTCTTCGAAGCCCCACCGACCGTCCAGGGTTAGGCCAAGATACTTTATGTATAGACCCACCGGAACTTGCGCATCTCCAACTGTCACTGATGAGCTGGGTGGCTCTTTGGTCCTCGGCAGTTTGTGGAACCAGATCGCCTCAGTCTTATGAGGCGCTATCTCCAAACCCAGCACACGGATCGAAGCCACGACTCTTGCCACACCAAGCTCAGAAAGCTGGATGGTCTCGTCGAAGTTGTTCCCGCCAGCCAATACCAGGGTATCATCTGCATAACAGATGATATTTACACCTATGGGGAGGTCGATGCGCAGGACTACATCATATGCAAGATCCCACAAGAGAGGCCCTAAAACCGACCCCTGCGGAACCCCACACGTTATCTCCCTCCGATGAATGCTACCGTCCCGACTCACATAGCGAATGTGCCGATCACGTAGGTAGTCCCAGATGAGGCGCTGCAAGTAAGGCGGTACTCTATGGTATACTAGTGCCGCCCTAATCGTACTCCAGGGCAGGGAGTTGAAGGCATTGACGATATCTAAGCTTACCGCCAACGCCACCCCACCCTGGGACACTACCTGCTCCGACAGTGAGCGAACGCGTAAGATTGCATCGACGGTAGAGCGCTGCTGTCGGAAGCCATACTGGCTATCGGCAAGGTCAGGACCAACACGCGAAAGGTGCTCGATGAGCCTCTCGGCAATTATTCTTTCGAATAATTTGGAGACCTCATCGAGTAAGCAAATGGGACGGTATGCAGAGGGAGACTCTGAGTCCCTACCTTCTTTCTTCAACAAGACCAATCCAGCCTCCTTCCAGTCGGAAGGGAACACGCCCGAACAGAAGCAGCTATTAAATAACTGTATTAAGCGCTCCCCTAGAGCATCCATAGCCAGAACCCACGCGCGGCCGGGAATACCATCAGGGCCCGGTGCGGTATTACGTGCCGCCATGCGTCTTACAGCTCGGTCCAACTCGCCCTCAGTAACCCCCAACTCGTCGGACCAATCTGAAGGTGGCAAGAGAGACGAAGGACTGTCCCTTATTACCGGAAAAAGCGTATTTACAACTCTCTCCAGCAGTCTCGGATCCATGGTTTCCGTGATTGGGGGGACCCAGGGACGCAGTTTGGCCATGACCAACTTATATGGTCTTCCCCAAGGGTCTCTATCCAGCCCTTCTAGAAGCTCTTTCCAGGACCTTGACATGGCATCCGCGATTGCGTGTTGAAGCTCCATTGTCGCCTCTCGGTATGCTCTATAGACTATCTCTATTTGCTCATCTGAAGCTCTTGGCTCTCTTCTAACATAATCAAAAACCGGGCAAGTGCGCGTCGGTCCTCGCGCTGTGTAGGGTTTCGTAGTGGCGTAAGAGCCCCGTTCAGCCGTGTGATAGTGAAGAAGTAACAAATATAATTATACTATACACAAACTTTCATCTTGATAATATTAGTGTGTAGTTCAAGCAATTAATGGTTGGGAAAAATGTAATGATTACATTACATTTTCCAATTATTAAAACATACAATACTACAATTACTTTAATTAGTAAATGAATAAAATGAAAATGAAGAAAAAAATTAAGATACAAAAGGAAAATAGCCTCTCACTAGTGTGATGTACCTATGTACCGGGTGTGTGAAGTATTGTCTGACAGTATTATATGAATTGTCTGAAAATTAAAAAAAAACATTCCTAAAAATATTATCAATTAAAATTGAGAGCATTTGTTGAAAAGATTGCTAATCAACGTCACGTTATAATTTTAATACAGATATTAAAGTAAATATTATATGAGAGTTATGTTGTGATAATAAATTACAAAACATACCGCGATATTGTTACGCCATACCATCAAGATAATTGCAAACGCCGTAAGATTGTAAAATGTCTCTGGAAATTGTAAACAATTTTTTTCTAAATAAATACGTTTATATTGCAAACAAATGTATTTAAATATAATTTATGGTATACAATACGATTTTCATAATATATAGAGAAAATATAATCTAATAAAGATTTAGTACCATCATAGTGATACAGAGTCTGCAATTTTCTGGTAATATATAAAAGTATCTTCACATTTTTTTACCTTATAAGATAATCATTCACAGCACTCACCTTCAGCAATACCACAGTGAGATTGCACGTTAAAATATTCAATATGAGGTTTTGTTAGGAACTTACACCTAAACCGGAGTTTGAAGAAGCACTTACGTTTAGAGTACATTAAGAAGTAGCTTTCTAGTACTCACAGTTAAGCTAAGCTGCGGTCGGGCGGACAGACAGGGCAAGGCCAAACTTAAAGGTTTCCTTGATAAGCCAGTGAAACCCTAAACATGGTTAATTAAACACGTTACGAAAGGCGTCTTTTATAAAACTTTATTAAAATATATTTCTTATTATCTACTACTGGACGCTGAAAATGGTACAAACGCTGTTATTATGTACTTTATTAAAATATGGCGAGAAAAATTAATAGATACTTACCTATATTTGAAGTCAGAATGACCTAAGTCAATTTACCCATTGTATTATTTTAGAAACCTCATTAAAACTTATTAATACCGACCTACCTACCTAGTACTACTGCAACACTTGTACAAATCACCTCGAAGCCTAGTTTTAAAATTTCATGAGCAATCTCCCGAAGGACTTCACTGCATTTATTTCGATGAGCCTACCCCTACAAACTGACGTGTAATCAATTAAGTTTTAAATATGCTACGCTATCTGGTTTTCATTTATTAATGTGCTAACCGTACCTGCTGAATTTTCATTAATTAACCATGGGATTTTTACTTAGTTTTGTTATCTAGTTAACTAGGCATAAGTAACTAGAAATGAGATGCTTGTGTTGTGTGTATTTTATTTTATTAATTTCACTGTCGGTAAAAGTTACCGTAATAAAACTATGTTTCCTTCGAGCAACTTTCCTGCACAACTTTTATTAATATAATTTTCTATCTATTTATCCCTATCTGCACTCATTTCTGTGCGCACGAAACGTGTCTTTGGGAACACTTCCATTGCACGTACAAATACACGATTCAATTGCTCCAACACGGGGATCATTAATAGAAGACTAAATAGGCTAAGTTTAGGCAATCGGCTCCATTGTCAACCTGGTTAAAACATCAGGAAAAGCAGTGATCAAGCTTAACAATCTTAATTAAATTTCTTATTGGGTACATCTGCGTAAAATTTTGTTTATTTTTTTATCTCTTATGATTGTTTGTTAGTATAAATAAAAATATATTTAGTTATTTATTTATCTTACTAGTACATTGTCAAAACTCTTAAAGAGTTGATTATATATACTCAATTTTCACATAAAATATAGACATAACTGCTGGGTTATAAAGGGTCATTTTGACATCAAAGATCTGAAATTTTATTAAATTAAATATTAATACAAATAGATTACACTACCCTGTCCTAATTATTGCCATCTGAAATTAAAAATTCTGCTGCTCCATTGTACCTTTAATATTAATCAAATGAAAATACAAAATGCTTTTGTGTAGATAGATGGTCAAAAAATAAGTAAATATTCTAAATAGTATAAAAACAGTTTCAGATCAAGAAGTACTAATACACTACACATAAGTTTGTAATAAAGTGACTCGAGAAAAGCTAATATCGCTCGGTAAGTGACCGACCGTCTGTCACACGATACGTGACACTACGCAGTTAAACAGAATAACCCCGAACAGCCCCGAACTCTCCCGAACATTCCCGCATAAAATCCGCTAATGTATCACAAGTAAACACAAGCAATAGCCTAAAGAACAAAAATATTTATTTTTGCATCCGGTGTGGACTATAAGCCTCCCTTATATATAGCCCCGAACAAATACTGGCTAAATTTTCGCTCAGTAATTAGTCTATGGTCTCATTGACAACGATTGTCGTAAATTTTTCGAACATTCGTTTCTCTTTTAGAACAAGGAATGTGCAAAAGAAGTTCTTTTTTTCGAACGAAGAAGTAACTGTAATTAAAATAGTTTTTATTGGTTAAAAGTACACTCCGTACAGATCTATCCTCTACTCAGGGCCATCGGTAGTCCGCGGCCAGTGTGACCGCATCTCAACTGTGTGTGAGCATGCACTACGTTTGGCAATGTCCGTGTACTTGTTCTCGCAATAATTACTGTGTGCGACCAACGCGCGCCGGGATACGGATGTATTGACCACACAACACATCACACACCGCACCACGCCATGCTGCCCAAAGACACGCTACGGGTTGATCATTGATATATTGCGGCTTCCTACATAAGGTTGAAATTATTTAGATTCCGTTTATTTTTCCTGTCTCAATGTAAACGGGTTTCGCACACGTAATCAGTCCGCTATTTGTTTAATGCGATAGTAAAATACCCACAACTGACAACATTAAAATGTACAAAGCTAACAATGAGGCGAACTTTTTCTGCGTAAATACTTTTTCAGAGATAAACTACGCACTCCTCAATATTAACGCGAGAAGCGGGAACATGTGTACCACGTCAGCAATTCGTCTCTCCACAAAACTACGTAGTGCCAACGTTACAGCCGGGCCAGCGAGCTGTAAAATGTGCCGCAACGTATCTATCTTTTACTAGAGGTCTTTAAATCTCACGGTTTATCGCGGCAGCCGGCTCAAGTGGAATGAATACTGCACGAATAGCCTCCGCTTCAAACTTTCATTACCTATCCTGGGAGAAAATAGGGCAGCGGTACAAAATCAGTTTACTAACAAAAAATGCGACAGTAAAGTGAGATCGCTCATAAAAGAGGTTTTAAGTGAAGTTGCAGGTATCCTAAAACTGTGGAGCGACCGGCCTGACGGAACATTTTTAACGAACCGTAATCAAACGCGGCCCGGAAACTGAAAGTTCAACAAAACAAGCGGCCACTGTTCCAAAATAAAACAATGTACATACCTCTGGTTGCAAACCAACCATACATACGCACATCTCTATAGGTGTTTTATTGAGTACGCTGGCAAAAAGGGCACGAGCTAGGGATCAGAATAACATTTGGAAATGGAGCAGCAAAAAAGTAATGTGTGGAAAATTGTAGCAGAAATCATATAACGTATCGATATTTAGGTACCTAATGCACATAATATGGAGAGTGAAAAGGGTGAGCCTTTCCTTGTCATAATGTGGAGTATAATATTATGAGGGGTTATTGTGTGCATCCCCGAGGCGCGCGGCTCATCGCCGAGGTAATGTGATCATCCACTGCATTATTTTATTATGCTATTATTGGCATTGATAAGAAACAGTTAATTATGCGGATATAACTCGATTTATTAGTGTTTGCTTGCGTATTTCGGCGTGTGCAATTTTCTAAATCTATAGTTTTGAAACCTAACTTATACCAAATTTTTACTTTTTCTTGACCATTGTAAACAAAATACTAACCTATATTCAGTTATGCTCCTCAATGAATACCAACATTCAGTAACGGTGATAAATGCCAGGAAATATCATTTTCGAGCCCAAACATTTAAACAATATACGGCCAGGGTCGTTTCATTGCTCCGAATGATGTGATATTTCATTGTAATGTCATTCAAAGTACTTGATAAACTGACCCGTCCCGTTCCAGTGCGTGTGTAATTGCTTTCATTTCTATTGTTTGATGTCACTGCGACAAATGTACACCGTGCTTATAAGATATCAAACATTTATGTTTTTGTTGTGAAGTAAATTACCTAAGTTAGGTTGCGCCAGCGCTAGTTTTAGGGACATCTTGTTTTAATCCTGCCGCCTCTAGTTCAGCTGACATTAGTTTAGAGTTAACAATGTAAGCGGTTAATATTTCCAGAAGGTTTATGGATTAGACTGTCGAGACATTTTGTATTAAGAGAATTAATTTAGAACTTCACTTAGATAAGTTTAATCACTAAGCACTTTTTGGGACAATCACAACATTATGATTAGGAAGTCGTGTTTAATTAGGTATACTGATAATTAAACACATTATTAAGTGTTAATAATTACGGCTTTACTATACTAACAAGCAAATTAGCTGTTAAGCCAACGAGAAACCACGTCATATCTACCTTCCTATAGATTAATTAACCCGAACATCAACAATGATAATACATTATTCGATTCAAGTAATTACTAATTAACTTGTAAGCTTTACATACACGGGTCGGATTTCCTGTAGCAATTATCAATATATTCGAAGAATATGAGGGAAATCGTGAAAGCAAGCTTAGTCACGGCATCCTATCAAGTATTATTTCCTGGTTTTCAATTTATATTTCCATTACCGGGAATGTTTCACTAACTGCTGTTGTAACACACGTATTGCTGTGCCTACTCCACCAGGAAAATATCGTGAACACTGCACTAATTACAATGGTACCACTCAATCAGCCACAACAACATTCAGAAGGGTCACTCCGAACAACTCGAGACATAACATAATAACAAATGAATACCACAGCTACAGTTGCCAGCCGTTCTGTGAAAATCTCACCCTTAAAGCTTAAGTGAAGTAAACGTATTGTGAGTTTTTATTCCCTATGCTGCTCACAGCTCACACCACCGATGTTTTAAAGCTGACATTTTTACAGATTTTTTTTTTATTATGGATAGGCTCACGCTTGACCACTATTTCACGTGATAGTAGCAATGACGTGGCCGATAATGGAGCACGCTGGCCTAGAAGTAACTTATTCACTCTTAACTTTAAGATCCATAAGTCGTAGCTTATCAGTAAACACAAATTTTTTGACTCCATGACTCTCACTGTAGCGATTCATTTCAGGTGAAAAAGATTTCCGTAAGAAAAAAAAGCTAAGCAGGTAACTGATTTCTGATTTTTCGATAGCGCTTCTGTGCACCTTGTTATTTATGTTACCGCTTATATGTTTTTACTTGTTTTATAAAGGATGAACTTTCAAGTAGATTGATTAATGATTGATAGATGATCAAATCTGAAAGAAATAGCGCAAAATACTTAAAAAAATCTCAGTATTTACCGGATTTTGATGAAAACCTAACTGTGTTTTTGGTGTGTTCAAAAATCAATTTTCCTAGCTAGGAATCGAACCCGATGATTTTGAAAAAAAAAACGCTGTCATCAAAGTCGTCATTTCAGCCGAAAGACGTACATAGGCCTCCCCCAAGTGTCGCCACAATGACCAGTTCTGTGTGTCTCGCATTTATCGGATTTCTATAACTATCACAAGGTCGTCAATCCACCTACTGGAAGGACTTCCAACGCTGTATTTTTCGGTACCTACGTGGTCGCCACTCCAGAATCTTTCGGCCCCATCGACCAACTCTTCTACGAACAATGTGTTCTGCCTACATTCACTTAAGTCTGGTGATTCTTCGGACCATATCGATAACCTCTAGTAGTCCTGCGATATCTATTTCTGGATCACGCTTGAACATTCTGATGAGGCCCATGGTGGGTTTAGAGCAGAGCCTTAAGTTATCATTACCAACACACACTGGTCACAAACTTTCGTTGTGAGACACTGTGGTATAACGGACGAGAAGATACCGCGCAGTTTCCTGTACGCTGACCAGCCGGATTGAATTCAACGATTGACCTCTTTTTCTAAGACAGACCTTAAGTAGATCTGTCCAGACTGGACCGCCTATCTTAAGTAAATGCACAGTGTATTATTATACGATTAGTGTGTTTTTTAAACTATATAAATTAGTGCTTTTTTTTTGGTGGTGGGTAAATTCATCGAATGACATCTCCCGTCCTTGGGCGGAGCGGGAGATAATTTCAGACTCTTACTGACTAAAAACCCACCCCGTTCCTTCGTTGCCTTAGATACCAGGGCAGAGCTTTCCTTTCAGAAGCAAACCCTTGGCTTCAGTAGGCTTCGACCCTACTTGCCTGCAATATAAATTAGTGCTTGACTGCGGTCTCACGTGCTGGTAAACAGTAATGCAATCTTGTGTCGTATCATCAATAAGAATCATGTTTTAAAGAAATAACGACACACGATTGGTTAATATTATTTTGTGTCGTTTAACATATTGCGATAACTCGACAAGTTTTCCAAAAGTTTTAACGTCCCTGTATTTGTGGTACGATACTTGGATTTCAGCAGTGCTTGTACTGCTGTCGATGTCGTCAAGCCAATTTTGTATAATTATCTTCCTGTCGGTACAACAAGTTCTCTGCATCGTGGGTCTTCTATATCACGTAATGTGTGTACAGGCTCGCCACAGGTCACGATGTGATCTCTCGTGCAATTAGAGTGGGTCGCCCTCTGTTTGTGAGGTCACATGTGGCATGTGTCCCCATCACGCGGAAAACCCCTTTGTTTGGGCGCGCCCTTCATTACCCTCGTGTGGTATCGATACGATGGGCTTGTTTTTTTTGACTGTGCTATGTTATAGGTAAGTATTGAGTTGTAATGAAAAAGTAACTGTATGTTGATACTCGTACGTTGTATATTTAGATTGTAAAGCGACTGCAACATATCAACTTTTTTTCAAATCGACTCATTTCATTGTGCTAGTTTTTTAAAAAAGGTACATGGAATTAGCGGCCTTATCACATTCCGCGATTTCTTCCAAGCAACTTAGGATGGACAGAGTTTGCCTGGACACTAAATGGGATTGCACTTGGTGCATTTGTAATGAAAAACAAAGTACACGCCTCACACTAAGAACGATTCACATGTGCTGTGGCGCACCCACAACATTTACAAACATAGGTATAAACACATACACATTTCAAATTAATTGCTTTTTTTTCATTATTTTTTTTATTCATAGTATATTATAGACATATAAATTATATTAAAAAAAAGCAAAAAAAAAAATAAAATTTAAAAAAATAGTGTCCCACCGGTATCGGGAACAGGGTCCAAGCTACAGAGGTCCAAGGTCAGGGATCCAGAGAAAGGAACCTCCTAATCCCAAAAGCACCCTGAATGCGTTATGTACAATACAGCCAGACCTTTCAATAAGCCATACAAATATTTGTTCCGTGCGGGGATTGAACCCGCGACACGTAGCTCTGCAGCCAATCGCCCAACCACTGCGCCAAACGATTAAATACAGAGTTAGTAGATAATACGAGTATTAGCTTGAGCCGCTCAATTTATCTTAAATTTACTTTGATACTACAATCTGCTTCAATACATTTTTGGTTTCGTACGTGAACAATATTATATTAATGACTATATCAAGATATTCTGTCGGTTACTGATGGATCACGTCTGAATTGCACCCGACGGATACATAAAATGAGCGGGAACTTTCTAATTTGTTAACGTTTTCATTAATTATGAGTTGTTTCATGTTACCCACTCTTCTTCCTTTGAGTTGTATAATTATTTCAGTATATACCTAGCTAAGTATACCTAGTATAATCTTTCAAGTATTTTTGATACTCGTAGATCCGGTAAGTTCTTTTTAAGACAGATATCTTGGCTTCTCATATTCGTCCAGAATGCTATCAAAGAACATTTTTATCGTTTGAAGATCGTTCGAGATCGCAGTTATTGCCACCGGCTGCCAGGTGAATTAATAGTATTCTCTTCATCTCCGACAGATAAGAAACTAGAATGAATTGATGTTTATTATTATGGAGAGATGTAAGCATGCATTAAGTGATAATTGTATACATTATCAATAGCCTAGCCTTTTCTGCACCTACGAGTGCAGCTTGCGGTGGAACCACTCGTAGCTGAATGCTAGCATTTTACATGAAGAGCCTGCTTATCTGACTTCTACATCCAGTAACTGGATAATGATCGTCCTTGGCACGACGGATAAAGATGTTCTAATGACAGCCAGGACTAACGGCATCTCTACTCATCATCATCATCATCATTTCAGCCGAAGGACGTCCCCTGTTGGACATAGGCCTCCCCCAAGTGCCACAATGAACGGTCCTATGCATTTCGCATCCATGGGATTCCAACCCAGCAACCCTTGCCAGGTCATCGGTCCACCTTGTAAGAGGCCTTCCAACACTGCGTCTCTGGTACGCATCGCCACTCCAGAACCTTTGGGTCCCAACAACCATCTGTTCCTCGAGCAATGTGCCCTGCTCATTGCTATTTAAGTTTGGCGATTCTTCGTGCTATGTCGGCAACCTTGGTTCTCCTGCGGATATCTTCATTTCTGATTTGATCACGCAAGAAAACTCCGAGCATAGCCCTTTCTATTGCCCTTTGGGTGACTTAAGCCTTCTGATGAGGGCCATTGTGAGTGACTACATTTCGGAGCCTTATGTCATCACTGGCAGCACGCACTGGTTGCACTGGTGGCTTTCATCTTGAGACACTGTGGTATGGTGGACGAGAAGACACCGCGTAGCCTTCCAATGCAGCCCAGCTGAGTTGGACTCGACGGCGACCTCTTTTATCATCAGCATCTCTACCACAATAACGGTAATTCTACACTAACTTGCCGAACCCTTACCGGTTATTTAATTTCACGTCGTCGTTATGTACGTCTCAACCTATTTTTGTCATCAAAGAGAAACAACAAATAAATAATTTAATTCGTCTTAAAGTTTAGTAGTGTTTGAAAGTCAGAGGCGACGACCTCTCGCGGCTCAGCCCTGGTACAGGTCATAGTCCGAAGAGAGGGGAGTGGGCGGCGGTCGCCTCCTTCTGAGAAGCAGTAATGCTGCAAAGAAAACGGCCGCACGCGTGAGGAAACAAACCTCACGCTCCTGCTGTCGAGATCCTGAA
This sequence comes from Leucania comma, assembly GCA_958295575.1. Classification (NCBI taxonomy): domain Eukaryota; kingdom Metazoa; phylum Arthropoda; class Insecta; order Lepidoptera; family Noctuidae; genus Leucania; species Leucania comma. The sequence goes on along the minus strand of OY282471.1, from coordinate 510,434 downwards.
CATCTGGGTCGGGGTCTCGGTGTACTAGCCACCGTAGGCATGGAATTGCGGACGACGAGTTATGTGTAGTTCGCTGTACGGCCGTCCAGTAACCGTCCGGACGGAGTTCGAGTTGTCAACGACTCGTGTTCCACGCGCGCCTTAAAAAGGTGTCTGCAAAAAATTTAATCAGTAATAGTCTGACACGCCGCGCCGTCCCGCTCCGCTCTAAAAAGGTAGAACTCGATTTTCCACTTTAAAAAAGGGGGTGACTAGCATTAGCAAATTACTTATTTAATAACTTATGTAAGTATATGTTTGATTACATAATCTCTTTTGTTTCTTCAATAAGACTCTTGCTTAAAAATAGGTCTCCATTTAGTAAACACTAAGAAGTACATAAAGATTATTACCCAGAGAAATATTTAAAAAAATAACTTAGTTTGTTATTATATTTATCAGATAATTCATTCGTATGGTTGTTCGTGTTTATGGCCACCGCTGAGCAAAGTTGATGCTCTCTGACCTGAGGTCATTGCTAACTGCAACATCGCTTTATATTTTACTGAACTTTATTTAGTTCGCATTTAATTGAAGGTGTTTCAAGAAATATCATTAAATTACAAGAACTTTACCATGATCTTGAAGTTAACGGAATAGGTTGTTCTCTTTTGCAACTCAGTAATGTAACCTGTCTGCCTGTCGTACATAACATGTAAAGATTGACAAATGCTCAGAAATCAAAGGATAGATAAATATATAGGTAGGTTCTATCAAGGTTCCTACTGGTTGACCGATAAACTTCTAACTTATGTTACATTTTTTTTTCTATTTATTTAAGGAATTCTTATACATGGAACCTAAGTACCTATATACCAATTCGTAACCTAAAACGTGCTTAACAATACAAAAAAACATATAACCAACTAGAGTTAACAGTGATAGTAATCCAAACAACTAAACTTACCTATATTAATAATAACAGGGACTAAAACACATAAAAAATATTTTGGCTGGTTTAGATGTAGGTCTAGATAAAAATTCATTCAGTTGAGTTTTTTCAGGTTGAGGGTACTCATCCATCAGGGACTGTAGGTGTGTTTGATACCGGACACATTCCAATAGCAAGTGATGCACGTCTTCTACTACACCACATACTTCACAGTTAGCTGGACTTTTTCATCATAAAGGCAAACTTGTTTATTTATTTATTTATAACTTCTTGCCCAAGTAAAAAACTGATCTCGGACGTAACGCTTACAGTAAATCAGTTAAGCATCTACTTAACTCTATAAACTTCTAATTTATGTTACGATATTATTATTTTTTAATTAAGTATTATAATTATTATGCTTGTTAGTATATGCTAGTGCTGCTGCTGCTTAAAGACCTTCACATTGCTTAAAAACCTTTTCCAACGCTCTATTGACACGTGAATCAAGGGCTGGATTTTACCTTGGGCAAAGAATAAGCATTGCCATACAGCGTGGCAAAGCTGCCAGCCTTTTAGGTACATTACCAGTAGATAGCGATGCCGAGAAATTGTTTGAAGCCATACTTTATATTACTTTTATTAGTTCTTAAGGATTTTTTATTTTATTTAGTTTATGATGTGTAAAAACTGTAAATATCAAGAAAATACTAGACTAACATTACGATTATTTGATTTGAAGATTGTAGTGTTAGGAAATTCTTTTTGGTCAGGTGATTGTTGAATTTCTGCTCATGATGGTGTGAACTGTTAGTATAGAAAATGATATGTATAAATGAACAAATTAAGTTATAGGTATCTAAATCTAACAAAAGATTGGCATCACATTCCTACGAGGGATAATTTGTAAAACTACAGATTACTACGCGTTATGACTTTATCTCAGACTAGTCTAATTCTACAATGAGAACAATGTTTAAATTTCTTTGTAGTTATTAGAAATTTGGAGCTTTCGACTAACTTCTCGCATTCAAACTATTAGAATCAAAGATCGTCTAGTCACAGTTAGAATATTGTCTGTACAGTAAAATACTTTTTTCGCTCTAGTGCAGTTATTTTTAGTCAGTGTTCCGTGCACTCGCTCGCTTTCTGTCACTCACTAGTGAAATCCATCGACCGGCAGATCGGCAGAATATCAAGGAATTCTATTCCGATTTAATTTTAAAATAAAACGTTATAGTAAAGGTCTCCTGCTCCCTCGTCCACGAGCGCCTGTTTGTCAGTGTTACATCACTGTTATCTATTTTAAGAGAGATAAATACTTTATTGCGATCCCATGTAAACATTACGAAATTCTTTAGCACGTTATCCTCAGTGAAAAATTGCACTTGAATTTTTAAATTTGATTTGCAACTATATACCGTTAAATTTTGGACGTTTTAATCCCGCGGAGGGTCCATTCAGTAGATGAAACCGAATCGACCCTGCACGGGATTAAAACGACCAAAATTTAACAGTATATAGTAAAACCAATAATAGCATAGCCTTATAATTTTCCCACTACTGGGACTTAAGCCTTCTCTCTAGGAGAGGGAATGGGCTATTTCCTATCCTATCCTATCCACCACACGGGCTCAGTGCGGGTTAGTAAAATCGAATATAAAGTAAAGTAATCTTATTTATGATATAGAGTGTCTGTATGATTAGAAATTTTTATAGAATCACGCCATATCGACTGAAAAAAACTGCATAAAATGTTGAACTTATTTTTTTATTATTATTGATAGGTTCGCGCTTGGCCCGCTATCTCAACTAATGGAAAGCGAAGATGCGGTCTTGCGACTTGAGAGTCCATGATCTATATTAGAACAGACAAAATGATCCATCCTAGTAATACGGTCTTTGGGAAAGTTTTTGACCGCAAAAGCTAACAAAAGCCATTATCTATTTCATAAAAATGATTGTGACATTGACGAAGAAACTAAATGTAACTTTTCATATGACCATCACACATCAATAGTAATTTAAATAAAGAGAAAAGATTTGTATTTCTGTTCGTAATGAATAAACTCAAAAACTATTGAACCTGTGATTGAACCGATTTAAAAAAAAAAATCAGCAGTAAAATGCTACTTTATAACGGTATATTATATTTTCTACTTTCACGGGAACCGCTAGGAGAAGCCAGTTTCAAATAAAATCGTAATAATTTAAAATCTATAAAAAACTTTAGCACTTAATTTTAATGTTACATTAAACAGTGATTCACAGAATTATTGCAGAATGTAATAAAATATTACGTATCCAGTCGGTGACAGCAGAAAATATATATAAGTCTATGTCACTCAGTTATAAAGTAGTATTCTACTGCTGAAATATTTTTTTAATTCAGTAAACTACGAATTTATTACTTAAAAACAAAAATACGAAAAAAAAACACATTTTTCTAGTATAAAAGTATAGATGTAGCTAATATCTAACTTCTCGAAACAATCGTGGCAGATGCTTTCTAACTTGTGTTAATGCGATCACAGTAAGAAAACATTGCCAGAACTGTTCTAATTAGGTATCTAAACAAACAAGAACAATTCAAATCTCCATTTTATTCCACCTTTTATCTGTGTGTCAATAGTCTCGCAGTCAGTCGTTATACACAGCGAGATGCTTCCCGAATGCTATCAGTAACGAACGCGAAATGGAAAGCATTATCACTAGTTGCTTTTTAATTACACACTGATAACGTTATCACTCGCTCGATACCGGCTTTCCTAGCCGAGCAGTGTGAACATGTGTGATATAAATCACACGGTCGCGACAAGTGTCACACTTATCTGAGATAGTCACACTCGTGTGACACGCTGATAACTGGGGAAAGCTCAGGCTCTGGCGCGTTTGACGCGAAGGCTGCGACAGTTAGAAAATTAGGAAGCGATATATCTACCTGTTAAAGTTTGCCTCTAAAGCGATACAGACGTTTATGAAGATTCACTGGCCATAACTTTACGTTAAAGACACAGATTCCGAATTCAAAATCTCCGTAGAAAAATTGCATTAAAAGTACTCGTATATTGTGGTTTTTCATAAATAAATAAGGCCTATTGAATTCGAAAATATTATTTTGGTTTTCAGTAGACAATATATTCAGTATGAAACTTATGTAAGTTCTTATTGATACATAAAATTATTTACTAGATACTTACATCAAAGTTTTTCAAAGTTCAAAACTTACAGTCTAACAACACTAATAACGGTTTAAAGTTTAGTCTTTTAATATTAACAATCCACTAACTTAACATACACTGTACGTAGAGAGTTTAAAAACCACACAAGAGAGGACTCGTGTGTTCGACGAGTAAAGTTTGTGAGCAGAGGCGCTAGGGGGTGTAAGACACGAGCAGCCGGGGCGAGCGCGGCGCGCCAACTGACGCCGGCTACAGACTACGCGATGAATGACTCGTAGCGCGTAGCTGCGTAGACCGCGCCGTCAACTCCGTAGCACGCCTACGAACTTGTCTCAGCCCTGATTGCAGGAGAGTGAAATGTTAATGTAATCCCTCCCCCTCCACTACTTGAAGAACTTCAACATTTAATGGAATTCATTTAATTAAGAAAATGTTCACGACTCCACGACGACTAGATAAGCGTTTAACAACTTTGGATTTAATTGCCCAAAAATCCTTAAATCTTTAGATTAAGGGTTCGCTAATTTGCAAAAAATATTTAATTACGAAAAATCTTTAAGTATTATCTACACAGACTCCAGTTCTGCGGATCGAGATAAGCTGAACCATAAATCTTGTGATTTGCACCTACTCAAATATTTTTAAATGATGCCAGGTTTAGAGTAGTAATGAATTTTATGTATTCCTATACATTGAAATCTGGGGTCGCTCACCAAACTAAACGATTGCCGTATTTATTTTTATCGACGAATTGGTTATATTAACGAAAAGAGGGGTACCTATGACAGGTTTGGCCGCTATGTCTGCGTGTATGTCTGTCAGTCTGAGGCACCATAGCGTAAGAGCTACGGATGAACCGATAGTTTATCAAATCCTGGATTAGTGTTGTGGATTTAGTAGCCTGTGTTAAAAACCAGCCAAGTGTGAGTTGGGCCACGCGCTTTATGCGGTCCGTAGTGGCTCGTTACAACATGTGGATTCAGAAGGGGCTTAATGGTGATTACTATGGACACATTAATTGAGTCAATGGGCCCACATAGGGTAATCCAACTTCACAAGAGAAGCTGGCTTTTTTTTTACTACAATAAAGATAAACGATTGTAAAAAATGTGTTTTGAAATGTCACTGCTTTCTAGAGGCACACATGAGCAGATCACTCCATGTAGGTACTTCAAATAAATTTTTGCCAACAATTAAGCTATTCCCTTAGAAGTATATAATAATAACTTTATTGAAACAATTTTACCTTATACACAAAGTTAAGACTTACATACATAGGTACATTAAATTCGGAAGGTATTTTCTAATATTAGGACCCTGCCTCCTAAACTAGGTGAGACCTGTGACTTAGGAGTCAGTGTTCTGCTGTTACTTCGTATACTATTGTTCCTTTTGGTGTGTTTACAGTAGGTAGGATGTAAGTCTAGCCTCAAGTAATATAAGAATGAGTTTCTATTTTAAAATAATATAATTTTTAATAAAATAAAAATTAAATGGTGTATAGTGTGAGGGTGTGTATGGGTTAATGTGTTTTTGTATGGGTGTGATAATGTGTGTGAGCATGTTATTGCGTATGTAGCGTGTGTATGTTGGGTTTATGTGTGCAATCACGCACACATGAACATGTTTTCATGTGTTTCATGTTTAGGACTAGCGTTGGAACGTAAGTAAATCTTCAGTACGAGAATAGTCCTGATCGTATAACCAGAGTTTCAACCTCTTCTTAAGTTCATGCTTGTTCAGGTGATTTATTTGAAGGTTCTTGCTAATTTTCCTGTAAATAAGTGAACCCAGAACATAAAGCTGACGGCCAGCAAAAGCTGTTTTGTGAGGTATTGCTGGACATGTGATTTTTGCCCTACGTTTGGTAGAGTCTGGTGGGGGGATGTCATGATGTGTACGAAGGGTGGCTTGGAGCACAAAAAGTTGCCGCACAGTGAGTACCCCACAGTCCGAGTATAATTCGGAAGTAGGGAACCTATATGGCTTGCACGACAACACTTTCAGCACTGCTCTCTGCGCTCGTTCCAACCCAAGCATCTTCGTCTTACCACTCCCACCCCAGACGGGAATGCAGTAATTGAGAATGGACTCACAGAGAGCAAAATACACCATTTTGAGTGTTTTTAAATCTGCGCACTGTCTTAATAACTTAAATATATATATGAGTTTCCTGACTTTTGAAGCTAGACTGTCAATGTGAGAGTGCCATTTTAATCTGTCATCAATTATGACACCCAGGTACTTCGTATTGGTGACTCGAGATATCATTGTACAATTACATGTAGTGCACGAAGGATACTCTGAGCATGTGTGTGCAATTATTGTAAAGTCAGTTGGAGCTTTGGTTCTAGAGCCAATAGAGAAGGGTATGTAATTCGTTTTGCCCAAATTGAGTGAGAGAAGGTTACAATGTAACCATTTCATAACCATTCTTAGAGCCAATTCAGCGTGATGTTTCACATTAATCCATGAATCACCATACACCACAATAGCTGTGTCATCAGCGTATGTGAAGATTTTTGAGTTAGAGAGAGGCAGCGTGCAAATGTCATTTATATATATTAAGAACAAAATTGGGCCAAGCACGCTACCTTGTGGAACTCCGTAGGTGACAATTTCCTCCTCACTGACGCATGCGCCGATCTTAACACTCAATTTCCTATTTAGAAGGTAACTTTCAAAAAATTCCAACGCTTTGCCGCGAATCCCCACATCTTCCATCTTAGATAGAAGTGTGGGAACAGAGACTGTGTCAAATGCTTTTGTTAAGTCTAAAAATATTGTTAAACATTTTGTGTGTTGATCCATTTTCCTAGCGGCGAACTCGGTTAAATGAGTGATTGCGTCTTCTGTCGAAACACCTTTTTTAAAACCATATTGGTTCCGCGCTATGATTTCGTGTTTATATAGAAAGCTTAATAAGCGGCTACTGATCAATTTTTCCATAACCTTAGACATCGCCGAGAGGATAGATGTGGAATAGAGAAGTTGGACTGTATTAAATAGCTGGTGTTGGTGGTTGTTCTGTATGAAACTCGGTTTGAGCTTACCCAATCTTGGAACAAAATGACGACGACAAGTCAAGAACGTCTTACCTTCATCGCCTTTTCAGCCTTCCTCGAAGTACTCTGGATGAAGCAGCACTGTTGAAGCTGGTTACTGATCACACAACACGGTTATGCTCACTTTGTCCCTTGATTTATCGATTTATTGAGGAGTGCGCTCAAAAAGAAAGTTACCGCACGGCGGCCCGATTTCAACAACACGAAAAACCGGGAGAGGGCGCTTGTCCTGTCATCTAAGCAGCCCGCTATTGGCTGATTTCTGGCATATAGGACGCTCCATGATCTTTGCGCCGTCAGCTGAACCAATCATGGGTTAGAATACAGAACATACCCCCTACCGAAACCATAGTGATGGTTTCCTAAAAATGAGATTACTATACTATCTAGGACATTGATAACTAATCTTAAATTATACTCTAAATTAAATAAAAAACGTTTTATTTGAAATTAATTGGCGTAAGGTAATAGGGCAAGTTTATTTATAGGTCTCTGTAAGACACCCTTTTCTGTGCGCAGTGTCACGCACCTAACTATTGAGTCGGGACCGGGATGTAACTTCTCAATCTTGCCGAGAGGCCAAGTGCAAGAGGGAACATTGTCAGTTTTAATTATTACTAAATCTCCAACTTTAGGATTAGAAGAAGAGATAAACCACTTGGCTTTCTGTTGTAAAGTGTTTAGATATTCATGACTCCAACGTTTCCAGAACAGTTGGGAGCACTTCTGGATATACTGCCACCGTGACAGCCTATTGATATCAATATCTCGCACGTCGTACTCAGGAATGGAGACTAAACTTCGTCCAATTAGAAAGTGTCCGGCGGTTAATACGTTAAATTCGTTGGGGTTGTCACTTGAAGGAAGCGGACACAAAGGGCGCGAATTCATTATGGCTTCTGCCTTACAGAATATCGTAGCAAGTTCCTCAAACGTTAAGGACTTTTCCCCTACACACCGCACTAGATGATATTTGGCTGACTTAATGCCCGCTTCCCAGAGACCACCCATGTGAGGAGCACTGGGGACATTAAATTTCCAATCAACCTGCCGTTTAGCGCAACCACCCGAAATGTCATCTTGATTCTCGCGCCAGAACTTTTGTATCTCCGACAGATGTCGGTTTGCGCCAACAAAATTAGTTCCACAATCAGAATAGAGAACAGCGCACAGACCTCTGCGAGCCACAAATCTATCCAGGCATGCGAGAAAACAATCAGCGGAGAGAGAAGACAACACTTCGAGCTGTACTGCTTTAGTTGAAAAGCAGACAAATAGTGCCAAGTACGCTTTTGTCACTTTAGCATTACGACGTAAGCTTTCTTTAATTAAGAATGGACCTCCGAGGTCAACTCCGACGTTAGAAAATACCTTATTAGGTATCAACCGAGTTGTTGGCAACGGGGCCATTTCAGGCTGAAGTAACGATGGTTTACATTTAAAGCACGTTTTACATTTAGATAACACGGATCTAATAACGCTACGAGCCGATAATATCCAAAAGTTTTCATTAACAACACTTTGCAAGGTTCGCGGTCCAACATGTAAATATTTTTCATATAAATATTTAATCAATAGTTTTGTAAATAAACTATTTTTAGGGAGAAGTCGCGGGTGTCTAGCATTATAAGGAAGTTCGGAATAACCGATGCGACCCCCTACCCTGAGAAACCCATCGCTATCAATGAACGGAGATAATTTTCGTAACGATGGTACGTATTCTTTATCTGTTATCATTTTAATTTCCGTTTCAAAGTAAGTATTCTGAACTAGCTTTATTAATTTATCGCGTGCCTCGTTCAGTTCACGGGTTGATAACACGTGTGATTTAGCATGGGTGGGTATATCACCCTGTTTGCGAGTCAATCTTAAAATCCAAGCAAAAGATCTTTGCAATTTGGAAAATGACGAAAATTGTGCGAAGATTCTATCACAAAATTCCATTTTAGTTTCAATAATATGATCACTAATATTGTGATTCAGCAACAAATTAGTGGAAGGTTTTAATTCCGGTAGTTTATGATTGCTCTCATTCACAAACACCGTCAGAGGCCAATCGACGTAATTTTGATACATCCAATCGGCACCCTGTAGCCAACGTGGGGTGCAGTCTATCAGTTGCGCCGGAGACGCTCCACGCGAACAAATATCTGCTAGGTTATTTTCGCTGCCAACGTGCCGCCAAAAATGAGGGGGTAAGATTTCAATAATTTGAGTAACTCTATGACTGACAAAGGTTTTTAATTTATAAGGTTCCGTTTGAAGCCAGGACAGTACGACTGTCGAGTCTGATACTGCAGTTATTTGGTTAATTTTAATTCGAGTAACAAATGTATCGCAAACGAATTTTATTAATTTACTTAATAAAACCGCTCCCATTAATTCTAACCGAGGGATTGTTACGGGTTTTATTGGTGCTACTTTGGATTTCGCTGTTACTAGACGAACCTTTGCGTTACCCTTTTGGTCACGACTGATGACGTACACGCAGGCTGCGTAACCTCGTAAAGAAGCGTCACAAAATCCGATTAAATCACAAGTCGTTTCGCCCGGTAACAGCATATGGCGTTCGATACGTAACTCGCTTAACCGCGGAAGTTCAAAAATAAAGTGCTGCCACGATTTTTTAATGTTATCTGGCAACTTATCGTCCCAACCAATACCTAGCTTCCACAGATCTTGCATAATCTGCTTAGCTACTAAAATGCATGGCGCGATAAAACCCACGGGATCGTAAGTCGACGCTAGCAGTTTTAGTACCGATCGCTTGGTTGTTTCATTGTCCGATAAATTAACTGAAAATAAAAAATGATCGGATTTTGGAGTCCATTTAAGTCCTAAGACCTTAATAGAACTGTCGTTTTCGTCTTTAACGAACGTTACGGAATTTTCCCTATTTTCAGACGGAACGCGTTGCAGCAACTCCTCATTGTTACTCATCCACTTTTTTAGCGTAAAGTTGGCACTTTCAAAAATACCTATTAGTTGATCTTGGACTAGGCTAGCTTGCTCAAGGGTTTGGCATGAATATAAGATATCATCCATGTATATTCCCTCACGGAGGACCTGAGCAGCGAGGGGAAAACGTTCACCCTCGTCTTTCGCTAACTGGAGCAGCGTGCGAATAGCTAAGAATGGAGAACAACTGAGTCCGTAGGTTACAGTTTTTAATTCATATAATTTAATTGGATCGTTAGGGGATTCCCGATATAAAATGTGTTGATAACAGCGATCTTCTTTTCTTAAGGCAATAGCGCGATACATTTTACAAACATCACTCACTAAACAATATTCGAATAGCCGAAACTTCAAGATTATTGACGCAATGTCCGGATACAGTTTAGGGCCGACCAATAGAATATCATTCAACGAGACGCTTGTGGTGGTTTTCGCAGACGCATCAAATACTACTCGCAACGGAGTTGAGGTACTACTAGGTCTCAAAATACTGTGATGTGGAATAATGTATTTACTAGGCTGATCACCCTGATAAAGTTCCATATGACCGAGCTTTTCATATTCACGCATAAATTCCTTATATTTGTTATTCAACTCAGGTACACGTGCGAGTTTACGCTCCGAGTAGATCAGTCGTCGCTCGGCCGCGGCACGCGATTGTCCCAATGGCGCGGGGTTAGGTGCGAACGGCATTGGAACTACGTATTGGCCGTTCGACTCCCGCGTATATTCATGAGAAAATATCTCCTCGGCTAGTTGATCCATTGGACTTGTTGACGGGGTACACGGCACCTCTTCAACTTCCCAAAAATCACGTAATGTTTTGTCAATTGACTGTTCGTCGTCATACGAAACTGATAAATTAAGATTTTGCGATTTATATTTATTAAACGGATATAATTTTCCGCTAACTACATCACCAAAACGACGGGTCCTACGTATACTAGTACAAGTGCAAAAACACAACTGTTCAGGAGAGCGGTTTAAAGGTTCCAAAGCTTGTAATTTTGTCATACATCAATGGAAATACTTGAAATTTTGATATGTTATATTTGAATATCTAAGGAAAAAGACTGCATTATTGGTTTTTCTTATTTTTTTATACTTTGGAAAATAGCATCACATGCATTGATGTAGCTTGTTTTCTTTACTATGGTAGAACCTGTAAACTGATACAAGTGGCCACTTATACCAGTATATAGTGTACTTGCTTTTACTTATAATATAGGAAAATTGAAGGATTTTACTCTTTTATCATGCTATTTCCAATCTATTGATTAATATGATGTTATAATATTAACAATAATATCTTCTTTTATCGACTTTTAAACACTTACAACAGTTTTCTCAGTACTAGAAAAGTACTTGCAACAGTTTTCTGCGTTGTTATTAACCTTAAATATTTGAATAGGTGTGGCAGAAAATGAAATAAAAACATTAAAAATACAAAATAAAATTTATTTCAAATAAATGACTTTTCCAGATAATAAGTGTTAATATTTTGATGTTAATATATTATGGCATTCTTAATGAAAAATAAAATCAATGGCCTTGCCACCTTAAAAATAATAAAACTGAAAAATGTAATCTTCTTAAGTAGGAACTTTCGTTAATTATATTAATTGTTTATTTATATTTTCATTAGTACTTCCCAATGAGTCTTACGTAATACTTAATCAGTCTTTCAGACATTGGCAATATGTCACATTGTTATTTATCGTAACAATAATTACAGTAGATAATGGTATAGAAAACCCAGTAAAAAAAGAGAAACAACATGTTGGAAAAGACAACCAGGATTTCTAAAAATTTAACCTGGTCAGAGACATCTTCAGTGTTATCGGTATCTTAAAATTATTGTAAAATTAATGGTACCGCTCAGGAATCACATTTGACTTGCAAAGATCTTGAAGATCTTTAAATTTTTTCTTGTCAATTGGTAATAAACTCTTGTAAGCTACATCTAATCTGTAAATACAGCTGGCTATTTCATTGGCACTTTTTTAGCTGTCTGTTCGTCCCAACAATGACAATAACTCTGCAGATCAGCGGTATAAAATGGAGAAAAACATTTTTTGGGGCATTTACAAGTACTTTAAAAAAATAAAAAGTTTCCCATGTAACTTCCCCGTTCGACTCATTATAATTAGGAGGATTAGAATTCTAATCCCCTGTTTAAATTGAACTTACGTCTTTCATCAAACCACATATTTTGGAACTTCTCTCGCAATCTGCCCTTATCTTTCTTTATTTGAGTTTTTTTTTTTTGCACACTTGCGGGACTACTTAAAGGTGAATCAGTGTAGTCTGAATTTAATAGCAATAAATTGTCAAATTCATCATCAGTTTGTTGGCAAATAGGTGAAAAAGAAAGTAATGGCGAAGGCATTGATGTTAAGCTATTAATTTCATCATCAGGAAGGTCATTTTGTTTTAATACATTTGATTCATAAATTGGATTTTGACGTGGATATAGAATTTGAGATTCATCTTCTTTATAGTTGTTTTGCACAATCACACTCATCTCCTCGACGCTATAGCAGTCAGAGGACTTGGCAGAATCTGAATAAATGTTTAATAAAATTCGCTATAAACTTTCTACTGTAGGGGTTTCCTCGAACATATCTTCTGGGTCGCTTAAGCTTATAACCTTATTGATGAATGACATCTCTTTAGCAAAAAAATCCGCACTTGGAGGTAAGGGGGGATCTAAAATTATATAATAAAATAATTATGCTGTGAATTGCTTCTAAAATGTATTAAAAATAGTGTTCGATTGATTTTATTAGTAAATACATATTATTATTTAAATAATGTAGGTAACTTATATCAGGTAACAACATAACAAAAACAAAAAAATCTGATGTGATTTTGTAAACTGATACAAGTGCAAAATTTATTTAAAAAAAAAACATGAATTACAAAACCACGTTTCATTAATTTAGTTTAGTATGTTTGCCAGGATTTTCTATTAGACTTTCATTTTTGAAACTATTTTTTTTTAATAAAATCGGTCGGTTCCGTGGTCCCGTTACACATATTCAAAGTTTGATCTAAATCTTCACGTGTTTCGCGTGATGGTACGATCGGCTGATCTAAAATAAATCAAAATTAATGTATTAATTCATTTTTAAATATATTTACAAATAATCGTTAAAATTTATTAAAACCATTAAACTTGTATACTAGTACAAGTGAAAATACAATTAAACAACACGTAATTATGATTTTTTAAATTTTACATTTGATCAAACAATATAAAATATATTATTATACTATACTACTTAAAATGTCAATCAATACTTACCTTCGCAATTTTCTGGACTGTTTATTTTATTATACTTATTTTCTAATAAATCTATCATTAATTTACCTCGTGAGCGCTTCATTGATGTGACTTATTACCACTACTTACTCAAGACAAACAAAATCTGAATAGTTTTTAACAAATGAATACGTTAAACTAAAACGCATCGCAGTTATACCAGTGTTTAACGTGCTTCCGACTCCGTCGCCGCGCGTATACTAGAGTAAATGTCACTTGTGCTGACGTGTCGCGTCGCACGCGACTACCTACACTGGTGCAAGTGACTTATATCAGTGTAGATGGTCGTGTGGCTGAAAATGATGTCACTTATATCAGTTTACAAGTTTGTATCTTTGAAATTACTTGATAATTTAATATAATTTTAACAGGATATAAAGATAAGGTAATTTTAAGGCTTTTGGTGCAAAAAAACGTATTTCGTCGTTTTGCGGGTTACACCAGTATACGTAGGACCCGTCGAAAAACTGTTTTAATCACACTAGGAATACCATCCCTAATTACGAATGGTTTATCAATAATTATATCTGGGACTATGTCATTCCCCAACAAAATATCTATTCGTGAACGCTTGAAAAACAATGGATCCGCCAACTTATAAGTTTTATATTCGCTAATGACATTTTCAGTAAATAAAACATTAGGCATATCCGCGGACACCTTTGAAATAACTACTAAATTAACTCGAAACGTCGGACCACACGCCTGTCTTGGTTTCAATGTACACGTGACCATTCCTTGAGTTTTTACTACCCCTCCGCCGATCCCATGAATAGTAAAAGGACATTTTTTACGTTTTAATCCTAGTTTTTGAGCACACTCAGTTGTTATAAAAGAACTTTGTGCCCCGGAATCTATAACGGCTCGACAATCGTGAAACTGACCCACACAATCAATTACATGAGTGAGAGTAGTACCTAGAACTACCTCATATTCACACAGGTTATTACTCATGAATGATTGTTGTGTATTTGTGCATGTGACGTCACTTACGAAGCGACCAGCGTTTAGTGCGAGCGAAGGAGACTGCACCGTCACGGACGATGTTCGCGCGCTATCTGATAACGTATTATCTTTATGCAACAAATAATGATGTGGTTCTGCACAGACCCCACAACTCATTGTGCTTTTACAAGCATTCGATTGATGGTCAGATTTAAGACAATTATTACACAGTTTTAGTGAATGAACACGGTTCATTCTTTCATCGACGGACAATTTACGAAATTGATCACATCGATAAATCATGTGATTTTGTTTACAAATCACACAGCTTAAGTTTGCATTACGGTTATTAATATTTTGCGGAGTTCGTGCCGTATTGAGAATCGACTTTGACGAAGATCTCTGATTTTTATTTTGCGAATGGTTATTACTAGACTTCGACGGGTTATTAGTAGCCACATTTATAAACGAATGTTCTAGAACTTTAATTTGTTTGTTTACAAACTGCATAAGTTCTTCGAAAGTAGGTATTAATTTTTGATCCCGACTTTCTTCGAATAATTTTCGCGTATGAGGGTCGAGTCTTTGTAATGCTAAATGACACAATAGAAAGTCGTCCAAGTGTTTAATATTTAATGCTTGAATCGCTTTAAGAGAATGATCAAAGGTTTCTATAAATGAAGTTAAGTCCGACGAGGTATCTTTTGTTAACGGTGTAAATTTCAACATTTTATCGAAATACCTACATGCTAGTGTTCTGTGATCATGGTATTTATCAATCAAGCTTTGCCAAGCTAATGCGTAATTTGCGGCAGTTATCGGCAGTTTTTTAACTATATTTAAGGCAGGGCCCTTTACGCATGAGAGTAAATAATGAAACTTATCGATATCTGTGAAATTTCGATTGTGAACTAATGATAAAAACGTGTCATAAAAGGTCATCCAATTTTCTGTTTCACCGTCAAATTGAAATAATGATATCTTTGGTAACGCGGGTTTTACTAAATCCTGTTTGTCTATCGCAGGGAAGAAATCATTTTCCAATTTAGAATATTTACT
Source organism: Leucania comma (assembly GCA_958295575.1). Taxonomy (NCBI): domain Eukaryota; kingdom Metazoa; phylum Arthropoda; class Insecta; order Lepidoptera; family Noctuidae; genus Leucania; species Leucania comma. The sequence goes on along the minus strand of OY282471.1, from coordinate 494,990 downwards.
AGCGATTAACTGGCACGCATTATACATTTCGTCAAATGATTCCAGCTCACTTGTTGACATTTTCACTTTAGTAGGTTTTAATTGTACTTCTATTTCGAACAAATCAAATATGGTGGATTCAAATCTCAGACGGACACTTTCCATTTCAGACATTAATACCGTAAACATTGGCAATATATCTGGTTCTGTTCCCAACTTTTTGGAATAATCATAAAGCTTTTGTAATTTTGCAATTAAATATTCTTTCCTGCATGTTAACGTTTTTCGTTTCATTTCTAAGACCTCCGCCATTTTGGACGCGTAGGTCTAGCGCTAGCCAAATGTTTTTCCTATTTGAATCTTATTGGAGAGATGAAAATGAGAATCCGTCTCGAATGGACCAGAATGTGGAATAGAGAAGTTGGACTGTATTAAATAGCTGGTGTTGGTGGTTGTTCTGTATGAAACTCGGTTTGAGCTTACCCAATCTTGGAACAAAATGACGACGACAAGTCAAGAACGTCTTACCTTCATCGCCTTTTCAGCCTTCCTCGAAGTACTCTGGATGAAGCAGCACTGTTGAAGCTGGTTACTGATCACACAACACGGTTATGCTCACTTTGTCCCTTGATTTATCGATTTATTGAGGAGCGCGCTCAAAAAGAAAGTTACCGCACGGCGGCCCGATTTCAACAACACGAAAAACCGGGAGAGGGCGCTTGTCCTGTCATCTAAGCAGCCCGCTATTGGCTGATTTCTGGCATATAGGACGCTCCATGATCTTTGCGCCGTCAGCTGAACCAATCATGGGTTAGAATACAGAACAATAGATATTGGTCTATAATTGTTTACACAGTCTCTGTCACCACTTTTGTATATTGGGTGTATCAAGGCTTTTTTGAACACTTCTGGAAATAATCCATTTGTTATTGAGGTATTGATAATATGCGTTATAAGAGGTACAAGGGCTTTTCTACATAATTTTAAAAGACTAGAGGAGATCCCATCCCACCCAGTAGCACTGTCTTGTCTTAGGTTCATAATGGTAGATTCGACTTCGGCATTATCGACCTCCAGTATGACAAAAGAGTTTGGCAGAGACTGTTTGGGTGGAGGGATATGCGGAAGTACAGTGGGATCTATGTTTGCAGCCAATTTTTTACCAATGGTGGCAAAAAACTTACACACCTGACTGGCTGCGGCATTTGGGTTAGGAAGAGTTTTTAAAAGCTCTAGAGGGAGAGCCGTATTTTTCCTGGTACTGGTGATATCTTTTATTTTATTCCACAGTGATTTTGGGTTATGCTTAGCTTTTTCCAATTCAGTCTTTTGGTACGTTGTTTTAAGCTTTCTAAGTAGCCCATTGCAATGATTCCGGTAGCGTCTATATGAAATCTTTAAGATATCACTGTTAGGTAAGTTACAAGCCTTTTTATGGAGTTTGTCGCGATGACGAATGCAACGCAACAAACCTGGAGTAATCCAGGGTTTGAGGTTTCTTTCTTTTTTGGGAACGTTTGTCAAAATTGTATGTTTTTTCAGGACAGTCTGGATTATATTAATTAAATTGGTAGCTGCTGTATTAGGATCATTCGTATTTAGCACCTCAGAGAAGTCTTGACTGTCTATGTCTTTTTTAACATTGGCGTAGTTAACTTTCTGAACTTGGTAAGAAGGAACACTCCGTTTTACCGATCCTGTAAATTGGATTTCTACAAGCAGAGGTAAGTGATCAGTGATGTAGGATTCCAAAACAAACACGTTCGTCGTTTTATTCGATTTCAAAATAACATGGTCTATACAGCTATTTAATCTTGTGGGGAAATAATGACCGGGTAATAGACCATGTGTTGCGTTTAAAGTTAAATAACTAATACAGCGCTCATCTTTGTCAGGTGATTTAATATCTAAATTAACATCGCCGATAAGATAAATGCTGTTCATTTTGTTCATGGAGCTGAGAATACCGTCCAAACTGTCTAGAAAACTATCAAATTCTGCTTTGGTTCTGTATGACGGTGAACGATACAAAGCAATAATTGCCAACTTGCCATTTATTTGGCAGGTTAGGCAATTGGCATTACTAAATACCGGTTCATTAATGGTGTACTGAATGTTACTTTTAATATATAATACCACTCCTTCATTCTGGTTATTATTTTGTTTCGTAGAATGGCAATCATATCCGTCTAGTGCAGGAAAGGTTAAGGTTTTATTTAACCAACATTCAGTTAAGATCAGCACGTCGCAGCTTACGTTAATTAGGGTCAGTAACGTTTGGAGTTCATCGAAGTTCTTTTTGATGCTACGAATATTGATGTGAAGAATTTTAATAGAGCTATTTGATTTTTTTAAGTATTTTGAGCAATCTTCCGGATCACAAGTATAAGCTTTAGCTACAGTAATATTGTCTAAGTCAGATATGATATCATTAATCAAGTTAGCCATTTGGAATATTAATTGTATACAAAACTGGACAACTGTGCATGGTGTCAGAGATATGTAAAAAGAGGACAAAATTTAAGGTATAATTTTATGGTTAACATTCGTATAAAGCGTCTGGTGAGTGTTGGCTTAAAAATGTACACAGGATTTGAAAGTTTGAGTTTTGGGTTATTATAACCTAATAAATGTGTGTTTGTGAAGTATAAAGTGTGAAGTGTGGCTATTAGACGTAGAAACATAATACAAATTAAAATATTAATTAACAAATTAGGGATCATAAATTGAAATACATTACGAGAAAAAGCAAATTTGATATTCAGTGGAATGGATTGACGTAATAGTCATTTTTTGCCTTGTAAATCCCGGAGAGTAGCCTCCGATTTAACCAGTACTTGTTTGTGCCCAGGTTGTTGGCGCAGAAAAATGTTGCCGTTAGTCGTCCAGCAAAATTTATAATCGTGCTTTCTTGCATACTCTCTGGCCAAAAAGAATAGCTTCTTCGTGGAGCTTGGTAGGTGCTCGTCGACGTACACCGCTCGCTTTTCACCACTTAAACCCAGCTGCTCAGAATTAAGTTTATTCTCCTTATTTGGTTGCTTACTATTAAATCCGCGTACTCGACTAATTAATTCGGTTTTGATAAGCACACTTGTAAACTCCGCAATAATCGGCTTGTTTGTATCCGAGTTTCCTGGAACACGGTAAATGTCGCGTATACTTGGTGGAGAGATTTGAAGGCCAACTGTGCTTCCAATAGCAGTAACGATATTGGTGAGGTCAGCTGTAGACTCTTTATCATAGCAAGGGATATTCCGCACCTCGATACTTGATGATCGCGATTTGTACTGAAGATCCCTAACAGTTTTTTCCAAAGATTCTGTATAATTTTTGTATTCTTTGAACTCTTCCTGAAGCTGCTTCATTTGATACTTCATCTCATCATAAAGAGCACTGACAGCAGCGCAAGACTTATATATTGTTATAAAGTCCCGTTCTACCTACCAAGACTATCTTCAATTTTCAGGTATAGCTTGAAAATGTTAGGCTTAATATTAAGCGTTAAAGGAAGCCCAATATTATGACTTTTTATAAGTAATATGTCTATTTCATCGTCTTCTTTAACAGTAGAGCATACAATGGAGATGTATCCCGCTTGGGCAGAGCACCACCGTGTCCTCGAGGCGATCGGTGGCGGCGGCCTTTTGTGCCAGGCTCTGGTACAGGGCATGTTCCGTAGCGAGAGGGAATGGAATGCGGTCACCTCATTTTGTTTATTTAAAACTTTATTTACACTGTACAAAGGCAGTTTTAATGCCTTAAACATTTTGTACTAGTCGACCTTAGGGCGAAGCGGAGACATAACTCCTTTTGCAAAGCAGTAATGCTAGCGAAGGAGATGGCTGCAGTCGTGAAAAAACATACATCCTTTCCTCACACCTCAGCTGCTGCGACAGAAAACGCTCCGGAAACCGCAGTGGCAGGGCCATTGCCGACCATCGTAGACGCAAGCTTTCGGATGACGAAAAATGGATAGCTGGCCGTCCGGCAACAATCCATACTGAATACGAGTTGCCAACGGCACGTAGTATTACATGCACGCTTCAAATAGATCAAAAACAGCAGCGCTGATGCCCGCTAGGGTCACTGAGAATTTCTTAAAAAGGAAACCCTTGGTCCTAAAACGCAGAGAGCACAGATGTGGCTTAGTCAGTCAAAGTCTGACACGCCCTCTCACACCCTAGAACGGGAAAAACGAATAATTTCCGACCTTACTCATAAAAACAGTATAAAGGTTTAACATAACAAGTTGATAATCAGGAAGTGATAGCAAAACCTGAGAAGAGGGAGTAATGTTGAATAATTCGTCAGAACACATTTACAACAGCGTCACTCCCGCTTGAATGCTTTCTAACAATTTATTCAAGCGACAACAACACATAACACTAATATCAAAGAGCCGCAAACGTATTAATATTCAGGTGACTCGGTGTTCAGGCCGCGGGTGTTAATTCTTTATCAGAGGACGTGAGGCCGCCGCTAATGGCTCGCGTTCTCTTGAAAGGCATCAAAGTACGCGTGTTTATTATTTATTCAATATCGAGGTATTTTTGCGAATATTAATGGCGGAGATAAATCTCGCGGGCATCAGCAGCTGTTGATGGAGGAAACTCAGGCCGGAGCTGAAATACAGCGGGTTATTGTTAAATGCTCACTGAAGTATAGCTTTGATAAATGCTTTTTGCTCAAAATAGCTTTTTATCCTTTCAAAAAAAAAGTATGTTTTTTCTTACATTTTCTTTCTTATGTTTGGCCTTGTGGATTGCCACAGAGCTATGGAGCGCAGCATTTTGGGCTGCGGGGTTCAAATATGCTTGGAAGTCACGTCAGCCGCATGCACGGTGACCATTGAGCAAGTGTCCACACAGTGCGTTCTTTTTTTTTTTTTTTTTTTTTTTTTTTTTTTAATAACTTTATTGACACAAGTCCTTACAACATACTTAATATCAGTTTAAGTTCACAATAATTAAAGGCGCACAAAAGTTGATACCCTGACTCCTAAACTAGGAATTCCTGTGTCTTAGGAGTCAGTGTTCTACTGCTACTTAGACACTATAAACCCAATTATGTACGAATTTTGAGCTGACAAGCTGATATTGCTCCAAAAATACGAGTATGTTAGGTACATAGTAAAAAAAGTAATTAAATTAAAAGTAAAAGATTGAAAAGTTGAATTAAATTAAAAGTAAAATGACTGTCTGGTGATTGAGAATTGTGTTTCTGATGTGTGAGCGTGTGTGGGTGTGAGTGTGTGTAGGTGTGAGTATGTGTGGATGTGAGTGTCTGTGGGTATGAGTGTGTGAGGGTGTGAAAGACGTGGTGCCGAAAGAGTATGTTTGAATTGATACGAAAGAATTATGTAAGGGTGATTAGTAGTTCCTCAGTTTGGGCGTAGTTCAGGAGATACAGCATGTTCTTCACCTTAGCCTTTACTTCGTGTTTGTTTAATCTTGCTATTTGTATGGTCTTATTAATATTTTTGTAAACAAGAGAACTCAACACATACAGCTGTCTTCTGGCAAAGGTGGTTCTATGCGCAGGGGTTGGGCAGACTATTCTTTGACCTCGTTTATTTGAGTCTGGAGGTGGTACTAGGTTATGTTTCCAAAGAGTGGTTCTGAGTACAAATAGCTGTCGAACAGTTAAAAGTTTGAGCTCGGTGTAAAGCTGATGAGTCGGATAGCGAAAGGGCTTTTGTAGCATAACCTTAAGTACTGCCCTTTGCGCGCGCTCCAACTCGATGAATTTAGTTTTGGCCGATCCACCCCAAGCCAGAATACAATAGCCGATGATGGACTGGCAAAGTGCAGAATAGACCATTTTTAAAGTCTCTAAGTCAGCAGAGTTCCGCAATGACTTGAAAAGGTGAATGGTTTTCCTGACCTTACTGGCAGTAGATTCTACATGTTTGTTCCATTTCAATCCATCATCGATCATTACGCCCAAATATTTGACAGATGTTACTGAGGGGAGCTCTAGGCAGGAGCAGATCGGGGTGTTCCGACAGGTGTGAGCTCTAACTGTGTATATGTTTGGGGGTTTCGCACTAGCATGAATAGAGAACGGAATGTAATTTGTTTTTTGTAGGTTCAGGGTCAGTAGGTTTTTGCTAAGCCATTGTGAGACACTTCGCAGAGATTCTTCAGCATTATTTTTCACCTCAGCCCAGCTCCTCCCATGTACCACAATGGCTGTGTCATCGGCATAAGTGAATATATTGGCAGATGGTAGACTGAGGGTGCACAAGTCATTGATGTAAATAAGGAAGAGCGTTGGGCCGAGGACACTGCCTTGTGGAACTCCATATGACATCGTCTCATCAGCACTGGTATGTGCTCCTATATTCACACAGATTCTTCGGTCGATCAAGTAACTCTTGAACAGATCGTGAACAATGCCTCGTATGCCGATTCTTTGCAGCTTGAATAGAAGAGTGGGAACAGAGACTTCGTTCTTGCAGATGAAAAGCGCCGTCGAGATCCAGAAAGAGGTGGCGAGATGATTTAGACGCACACCACGAGGACTGGTTCGAGATTAGTGATTGCAATCCGGCGTCATTTTCAGTTAATCAAATCAGGATAATTGCCACCTTTTGTAATGTTAGTAATTTAATCAAGTGTTATAGTACATTTGTATATATAGTATATCATCTGCAAGTCGCTTCTAATAGAGCTGCAAATATTACCCGAAAAGGACTTTTCAGCTTCTATACTTCTCGGCTTTATTATCAGCAAATTAATGATGAATAGCAGACAAGTATTCTCCTCGAACTCCGTCACTTTCAAAAATACTTTATCAGTACTTTATCAATTCTTTCTGTAATATCAAATATTATTAGTATTTTGGTACCGGATCCGTTAAACGTTTAATGATGCCGGATTCGACGGATTACCAGATCCAAGACCTCACCACGCTTAGTAGCAAACGTAAAAGGTTCACGACATTGACGTTGTGGGTGCGTAGCAAAGCCTTTCTATAAGTATGAGAAATAGAGCTCAACTGATGTACGAGTATATACCTATCCTATATAGATTATTGAAATGTAAAATATAAATAGCACTAGCTGCTGCAAGAGGCTAACCCCAAGGGAACATACTTCTAAGAAAAAAGTATCCTATATGCAATCCAGGACCAAGATTATCCGTATGCAGAGTTTCATCGAAAACTGTTCAGCCGTTTGAACATATAGCCATACCATCACACACACTCGAAAACTTTTGCCCTTATAATACTCGTATTATGATCATCATCATCATCTTCCTTTCGTGTTATTTATGGTCGCCGCAACATGTTTTTATTCTTCCATTTTTATCCCGTAACCTGCCATTATGCTTTCACTAACTGACTTTTTTCATATCACCATCATCATCACCGACACGCTTAACTCATGATCATTTGTTAGATGGGGAAAAGTATTGAGACAAAAAAAAAAATTAAGTTAGTAAATTTGTAACATACGTAACTTCAGTATCTTGCTGTATAATGTGAGACCCTTCACAAGGCTGGTCCACGTGTCACAGCCCTTCAGGAAGCCTCTTTGATATTACTTCGTAAAATTTAAATACCACTGATTAATAGTATAGAAACGTAATTACCTATCTTGAAACCATTCTTTCAAGAAAGCTTAACGGATTGCAAAAAAGCAAATCCGCTTTTCATCTCCTTAATCTTGCAGCGATCCCTCACTCTTATGATTGAGATAAATTCAATGAAATATAGTAATGGTATTAAATGAGAGTGGTTCGTGAGCCTCTATTGAAAGAAGTGAAAGAAATCGGCGCGATATTGTATCCTGTCAAAAATACTTACAAACTGAATAACCGGCTTTTCTTCAAAATGATGAAGGGTATACCTAGCCTGTGCTCACAGGGCACAGTTTCTAAAGAATTTAATAAACTACGGCCCATTAATTCCAAAGTGATTACCATCACTTTATCTCCTCTCAGAGGCCCTCAGTTTATAAATTAAACACATCTTTATTTAGAAAACTTTAGAAAATTTAATACTTATTTTCAACGTCATGCTGTCATGTTGTAGACATTGCAGTCAGCGTTGAGACCGCCAATATACCAACCTGTAGATTTAAGTTCGTGTAAAAGTTTTGTTTAACTATTTTGATGTACAATAAACTATAATTATTCTACTCTATTCTATTCTATATATTTTGAAAACATACAGGATGTGTCAGATTTCACTAACTTATTTAAAGGCGATTGTTAGCCACGAACAATAACTATTGTTAGAGATGTTTAGAAAATATTGTTATTTATTGTACGCCTACAACAAGATGACCAGTAGTGTCGACTAAAACTGACTATTTTATCGCTCCGAGATTAGGGATCCACTATCTCACCTGATAGCAAGCAATGATGTGGTCTACGATGGAACACACTTGCCTCGAAGTAACCATTCTTGGAGTCTTGACTTAGACCCTTTAGCTAGCTATCAATAAAAATGGACATTGGCAGGAAATTCCACTCCTTAGCTGTACACAATGAATATATCCCCAAAACGTTTTGTGCGCATTCCACATCTCCACTTCTGGCAAGTGGCGCATCGCCATACGCATGGTGGTTTGATGGTGGAACGATCTCAGCAAAGCTATGTATTTCCGACGCACACTATTCGAAATTCAACCCGTAGAAAACCGACAAGCTAGCAACATGGCGTCGTACTCAAGAATTTGAAACTTTGACTCGCCAAGTTCATCATTACCAATCCTCTGGGCATGTTTCTCAATTGACTTGATTTAGGATCTAACTAATCCGTCCTTAAAATAAAAGCTGTACAAAATTGCGCCTAATAGAATTTGTGCTGTTGTTCCAGCTTGAGCGTTCAGACTCGCCTTGCTAGGATTCCCAACTTTTTAGCAGCCAGCTGAGCCTTCGACACAATTGTATGGCATTCATATTGCCATAGTTAAAAACTAATAAATATCGAATTGCTATAAATAAATATTCACTAATTTTATCAAACCCTTTGTAGTATCACTTCAAATCACTTGAAACTTCTTCATAGCTGAAACTATGCAACTTAAGTCCCTGGCTACTCGAGACTTTACCTACATTTAATGAATTTGCTCATAGTTTAGGCTGGTGTTCGGGCAACAGCAAACTGGAGTGGCCAGTCTGAGTTTGTTTTACGATAACGTGATCGACACGTTTATGTTCTTGGGCGCTGCGATTGGCCCGCTCCAAACTCTTAACCAATCAGAGAGCCAAACGCGGTAAACGTTTCAGTCACGTTAACGTAAAAACAATTCGCACTCAGTGCACTTGTACCTGACACAACATCGAATATTCCAGACGTAACTATCGTCTGTCCACAAATATTAACTAGACTTGGTTATTTTCTAGTCGATGCTCTGTGGTGTGACAGCTAATCAGGGCCGCGTGTTATCTCAGTGACAGATCGGCATTAGTGTCGATGTTGACGCGGCGCGGGACCAGACAGGTGCGAGCGCCTCTCAACTGTATCTACTCAAACAGAATTCTTCGCGTAGAATGTTGTGCGACAAATGTCTTTGCCAGAATTTATGAATTCTATAATTCGGAATTTAACGGTGAGTGACTTCAAAGAACACGTCTAGTTCTTTCCTATTTGCCACTCATTAGATACTATGCAAACTCATGCGTATCCTCATAAGTTAGCATACTGGCTGTATAAGGGTTCGAAGATTGTTAGTATTCTAGATTTAATTTGAATATTTGTAAGAGTAGATTGTTTTGTTGTTTGATCGAGTTCCATGTAGTCGTTCAAAGAGTGAAGAAGTATTTTTTAAATATATCATCGTGAAAACCCCCAAGTTATTTCATTTTATAGATAATTGATCCCGGTAGTCGAGCCCTAAGCTCCCAGGGTTCGACAATACCTATCAAGTAAATGGAAAATAATAACAGCGAAATAAGTAATAATAAATATTTAATCTCGCTTGACTAAGCACACAAGGTTGTGGACATATAGGTAATAAATAAATACAAATAAGAAATAATAATGGCCCAAGAATTGAATCCTAAAGGACTCTCATTGTTACTATATAGACCCGGGTCTGTAGATCTTCACTAGATATATAGATGTGAACTCGCGTGAAATTGGGCTTGTTGTCGTGTCGTGTCAAAACTGTCGTTACGCGGTTGGATACCTTTAACGAGGAGTACCACCTACAGGCAGCACTCCTGATACATCAGGACTTTTCCATATACAGGCAGTACTCCTCCATATGGCTCGCATTGTGAGGAGCTTCCTGTCTCTAGAGCCCTAACCACCAGTACCTTAGACCCTTTTCCCGATATGTTGTTGTTGCTCCCAACATGTGTTTAGGAAAAATTTGATAATCTTTTTGTACAGAAAATGAATATGAGATAAATGTATCGAACCATTTTTTAAACTACCACAGTACAGAATTCAACACCACACTTCAACTCGTGGTGCTTGCCGTCCTGTTGTCGACCGTTAGCCGCACGATTGCCGCACCGCGCGCTTTGTATGAAAATGGAAAATACAATCGTCCGTACGCAGTACGACTAACGCACCTGGGGGTGAGGGGCTGACGTCGAACACAGACGAAGAGGCTGTTCTCGATGACAGTTCACGGAGCGCGATAGATTAGTTCGGAATTAGGCCGCGTTTATGTAATGTTCGTGTGAGGAACTTACCCGACTTGTTAATAAACTCATTTGCAAAGTTTTTGTTAGATAATACGTTTTATAAAGTTAACACCACAGTCATGTGCTGTAGTTCATATCGAGGGCAGCGGGAATGCTTGATAGAGTTAGCTTGGCCTCGAAATGCAAAAAGCAACCGAAGGAACTTTAATGGGTTTTGTCTGTAATATTCTGACTTGCCCTTTTTCTCCACCCAGAGTGGGATATTTTATTTGATGATATACAGCTTCAAAAAAATCAAATATACACAACCATATTTTTACACGACTGCCCCAAAAAAGGAGTGTTATGTTTTCAGGGTTTTTTTTTGGTAGTTAAAATCATCCAATGACAAATTTCGCCCTTGGGCGGAGCGGGAAGTAGTGTCAGACTCTTACTGACTAAAAACCTACCCCGTTCCTTCGTAGCCTATCGTGCCGGGGCCGGGTATTCCTTTCGGAAGTTAACCCATGAGCCCAGTAGGCTTCGACCCTGCCTGCCTGCAGTTAGCAGGCTGGGCCTCTTCGGTGTGCTGACAACTCTATGAGGCGCGCGGGAACAGAACGCGCCGTCGACGACTCGGGCTCGGTCCAGTCGGTTACCGGACGATCGGACAGCGTGCTACCCGTTGCACGCCGTCCGCAAGCCCGCGCCTACGGTGGCCGGAAATTGTTCATGTATGTATGTATGTATGTTTGTGAGTTTCTTTATTCCACCGTAACTTCTAAATGGCTGAACCGATTTACACGTATGAGGTATCGTTAGAATCCTTGCATCGCCCCGAGTAACAGAGGCTATTAATTGAAAAAATATAGAAATCCAATGTGCTGGGTATGATAAACAAATGAACACCCACCCATTTTTGTTGTAAGTTTATACGCAAAATATTGAAAGAACCCCAATGAAAAGCAGGTGAAGTCAATGCGATTCCTTACATAAAATTTAATAACATCATACAATGGATAATACAACATACAATAATAGCCTATAATGTGTTTGACTGTTAAGTGAATCAATTGTTGTATAACTAATAATAATAATAATAACAATTGACAGTTTCGAGTTTTTTCACATACAAATTTTTCAGCTAATTTATTAATAAAATTATGTCTATTCACCCGAAATCAATAAGAAAAAAACAGGAAATACAATAAAAATAAATATAATAGTACCGAAATGATTTCACCTGACAACATGGCATAAACAAACAATGAAACCGAAATGCTGACAAGAAGCCGGGCAAAAAACATAAAAACACACCCAACACCATCGGATTCGTCGCTCAGCTCCGCCTCACAGCCGCCGGGACCAACGCCAACCGTGAGTCAAGAGATTCCGGTCGCTGCAGTTGCGTCGAGCTCGAGCGACGAATACTTCTCGCCGCCGACGACACCACCACCTGCGCGTCGACGGGGAAGAGGCCGACCTCCGGCCAGCTTGGGACCTCGAGGCCCTCCGGCTTCTGATAGGGTCCCCGCTGCCGGTGGAAGTGTGCAGCGCATGCGATGGACACAATCCATTAATGAAAACGTCATGCGCTCATACTTTGGGGCTACAGAGGGGGGAAGTAACCTGACTGCGTACCGTAGTCGGATGCTCTCTCTGTTTCAGGTACTTGAACCAGCTGTCAACGTTTCGGCCCAACGACTGTCGGATCAGGTGCGGGTCATCCAGCGTAATCGTATGTTGGATGACACCGTGCTTGATAGATTGCGCCTGGAATCACAGAGTAGCCGTGTTTCAACTGCTACACCACAGGCCGCGGTGCAACTTCAACCCAGTGCTTCACCGCGACCCGATTACGTTAGTGACGCCGTTGATGATGCGGCTATATCTGTGAGTACCCAATGCAATGTACGATTGAGGAGTGCTTTGGAGGACGCATTTCGAGAGTACCGCTCCACACCGCCGGAGCTTAGACCCCGTCTACCTCGTTTGCCCATGCACAAGAGAAATAGGGCGCTGGTGTGTGCTCTAGATTCGCAGCTATCAGACTTTTTCGATAGCAGCGAAGACCTCACTGATACCCACTCGATATTGTACTGTGCGGCTGCAGCGGCATGTCGTGTAGCTCACGTTAAGTTCCCTAATTGTGACAGAGCTACACGACCAGCCGTGCCAGCATGGCAGTGCAGGATAGAGCGCCGTATCGGTGAGGCTAGAGCACTCATCGGCAAGCTTATCTGCTTCAGGGAGGGCAACACTCGCCCTAGGGTGATGCGCTTTGTGAGGCGGGCGTTCTCGGGGACTGATATTAGTCCTCAAGATTATCTGCCCCGCGTCACAGAGCGTATCGACCTCCTGAAGCAGAAGATCTATGCATGGGCAAACCGTATTCGTCGGTACAAGCGGCGAGTGGAGCGGTACACTCAGAATCGCACATTCCAAAGTAACGAAAGGTGGGTTTATAGGGCTTGGGAGCGACCGGACCAAGATGTGACTGATACGCGCCTGCCGGATGATGACGCCATGTGTTCATTTTGGCGCAGCATCTGGTCGGCGCCTGTCAGTCACATCGAGGGTGATTGGATCCGAGAGGTCGAGTGAACATGTGATCTTTTACCAGAAATGGGGGCAATTACCATCAGCCCCCAAGATGTAGCCCGTGCAGTCCGTCCGTTGCCTAACTGGAAATCTCCTGGGCCGGACGGGCTGCACAATTTCTGGATAAAATGGTTTCAAAGGTCGCATGCTCGCTTGGCATCTCAGTTCCAGTCTGCCTTAGAGTCAGGGTCGCTACCCCAGTTCCTAACAACAGGAATAACCCACCTGCTCTACAAATCAGGTAGTACTGCGGATCCTAAGAACTATAGACCGATCACGTGTTTGCCGACGGTCTATAAAGTTCTTACATCCATTCTGAGAGCTAAAATCAATAGTCATATTGAGACAAATTCTATCATGTCGGCCTCTCAGAATGGATGTAGGAACGGGTCACGCGGTACTAAGGAGCTGCTCCTCATCGATATGGCCATAAGCCAACAGGTTCGACGTTCTCGAAAGAATTTGTCGGCATGTTGGATAGATTATAAGAAGGCCTATGACTCTGTTCCTCATACATGGCTCATGAGGGTGCTAGAACTGTACAAAGTTGATACAACTCTGCGCACCTTCTTGTTGACGTGTATGGGGCAGTGGAGAACAGTCCTTCGTTATCCAGGATGGCGACAAATTCAGGGGAACAGTGAACCGATAAGGATTGAGCGTGGCATTTTCCAGGGTGACAGTCTGAGTCCACTGTGGTTTTGCCTAGCCTTGAACCCTCTCAGCACATTGCTGGAGGGTTCTGGCTTAGGCTTTCGGTTGAAAAGAGGTGGTCAGGTCATATCTCACCTTCTTTACATGGATGATCTGAAACTCTTTGCCCCCAACGACTTGCAACTGATGGAGCTACTGAAGGTAACTGAAACCTTCAGTAGTGCCATTAGGATGGAATTTGGTGTGGACAAATGTGCAGTCATGCATGTAAAGCGAGGAGAGATTATGGAATCCGTGGGAACTCAACTTACGGATTCCATACACCTTAGATCCCTCTGCTCAACTGAAACTTACAAATATTTGGGTATGTCGGAAGCGTTAGGCATCAATGCTGATCACGTGAAACAGTCGTTGAAGGAGCGCTTCTTCGGCCGCCTGAATAAAGTGAAATAGTCTTTTATCAGGCGGGAACAAGGTGCGCGCTTTCAACGGTTGGGTCATGCCGGTGTTGATGTACTCTTTCGGCATACTCAAATGGACTCAGACAGAACTTGACGCCTTGGATAGGAGGGTCCGCACACTGCTTACCGCAAATCGGATGCATCACCCACGGTCATCGGTGATGAGACTGTATATCCCGCGGAAGTGCGGGGGTCGCGGCTTCTTAAATGCTAAGACCCTACACAACCGCGAGGTGTGCAGTCTCAGGGAATATTTCCTAGAAACCGACGTGGGTATGCACCGAGATGTGGTAGCGGTGGACAAGGGCCTCACTCCGCTCTCCTTGGCTAACGAGAACTGGCGCAAACCTATAGTACTGGATACTAATGACCGCAAAGAAGTATGGCAGAGCAAGGAGCTTCACGGACGCTTTTACCGGGCCTTACATGGGCCCGCTGTAGACCTATTAGCGTCCGTATCCTGGCTGCGCTTTGGTGACCTCTTCGGGGAAACCGAAGGTTTTGTCTGTGCGATAATGGACGAAGTTATGATGACGAACAACTACCGGAAATATATTGTGAAGGACGGTACGGTTGACATCTGTCGGGCATGCCACCGGCCCGGAGAATCAATCCGACACATTATTTCTGGATGTTCTCATCTGGCTAACGGAGACTATTTGCATAGACACAACCTCGTAGCCAGGATTATCCACCAGCAACTTGCTCTTAAATACAATCTTGTGGAGTCAGAAGTACCATACTATAGGTATGTGCCCGACCCAGTTCTCGAAAATGGCAATATCACATTGTATTGGGATCGATCTATTATCACTGACAGGACTATTGGTGCCAATAAGCCTGACATAGTGGTGATAGATCGACTAGAGCGTCGCACAATGATTGTTGATATAGCGGTCCCTCATGACGAGAACCTCGTGAAAGCTGAGAAGGATAAACAAACTAAATATCTTGACTTAGCTCGCGAGGTTGTCGACATGTGGGAAGTGGACACAGCAGTCATTGTGCCGATAGTCGTGACGGCCAACGGCTTAATAGCCAAGAGCCTCGACCAACATCTGAGGAGGCTCTCGCTAGGCAGTTGGATCAAGGGCCTGATTCAGAAAGCAGTACTCATGGACACGGCGCGCATTGTCCGGAGGTTTCTCTCTCAGGAGCCCTGACCACCGGCAGCTTGGACCCTGTTCCCGATGCCGGTGGGCTACTATTTTTTATATTTTTAAATGTTTTTTTTTTATAATGTTTTTATAAAGAAATATTTAAAAATGTATGAAATATGTATATATAATTTAAATAAATGGAATAATAATAATATATCACAACTATCACACAACATGAGGCAACTTGAAGGTTTGGCAATCAGCATTTTGGATCCACGTAAAATAATTCACGAGCCGCACGACAGAAAATATCTTGAAGAATTAGATCGCCTCAGAAATCTTTAGCAATTCCATATTAAGCGATGAATCTTCATCTCTTCTTGTATTCGTATAAATGCTTACAAACTATATTGTGTTGCATGGTATTCTTTAAAATGAAACTATAATATAACAACTATATCACTAAAAAAATAAAAATAAAAAAAAAATATTATAAAAATTAAAAAACACGACTGCCATTACAAAAAAAAAGAACTAAAAAGCAATAAAACAAGATTTTAGTTTAACTGTACTTGTTTGTGCTCACTGAATAAACAACAAGTCTCGAAAATTTTTCATCTTCAAAACAACAATTTTCACCGCAGTCGGGGGACTTTTTATATAAGAAAGTACAGATTGGTCCCTCGACCGCGATGAAAATTTAAAAGTAAATCTTGTTTTATTTCTTTTTAGTTCTTTTTTTTTTGTAATGGCAGTCGTGTTTTTTAATTTTTTAATTATTTATTTTTATTAGTACCTGTATGCGAAAACCGAAACACGGGTCTAATATTTTTTTTAAAGAGTCTATGTACAAAATTTCATAACTGTACCATGAAAAATCACAAAGTTATAAGCTAGTTTTGTTACCTGATTGTCCACACAAACACATGGTCACCGGGTCATCCGGGCGACTGATGAGGGACTGATTTGCTCCCACAACCAGCTGTACCCGCTATGACCTGCCGTGACCTGTGTTGTACTTAATCTTGGTGGTGTGCTACTTGTGATTTTTTTAATATTTTTGGGAAAAAAGGTTACACGCACGAATCTGGAACAGGAACTTAGCGAACTTGCCATGTTCGGTAAGGACCTGCGTCGTGTGAAAGTTTAGAACACCGTGAGGTCTCTCCAGCCACTCCTCAAGGATGGGCCTTATCGCCTCGATTGTGGTGCGCCCGAACGAGGTTGCGATAGTCGCTGATGCCATTTCGCATGCATGTTACGTGGTGTAAAAATTATTGGAATCTTTTCAGTTATCTACTGATTCTAAACCAAATACGAGTATATTGCATATACTTACTAAAAATAATGTAGTGTAACTAAGGAAAATCATTAATGTATTAAAAAAGTTTTGGAAACACATTCATTGTGCGTACAGCCAAGAAGTGGAATACCCTGCCAAAATCTGTGTTTCCTGCTAGCTACAACCTAGGGGTCTTTAAGTCAAGAGTGAATAGGTTATTTCCAGGTAAGTGCGTTCCATTGTCGATCACATCGTCACTTTCCATCAGGTGAAATAACGGTCAAGCACAAACCTATCAGCAATAAAAAAAAGAAAAAAAAGAAATAAACGTCCATATCTACGAAGATGAAATAGCGGATATGACCGCTGATTTGCGTTCAGAGCCAAGGTTCCAATAAAGAAACAAAAAGTAAATTTCGCCGATTCAACATATCTCAACAAAAATATCCCATAAATTACGTAAAATGATCATCATAAAAATATCAGCAAAATAATTATAATAGAAGATCAATGTGACGCATCTGGTAGTAAGTCACGCGTCCCGGGGCGCGGCGGCCCTGTGCGGCCCTGAGGTGTACACTGGAGACTAAACAATTCCGCGCCGTATTTACGTCAGCGACGGTTGGCGGCAAACCTGACGGAAACGATAAATTAGTTTTATTTGATTCGGTCGCGTTCAATAACTCTTCGGTTATTACAGCGGTCGCCATTTAGCGACTGTTAGAGAAAGCAAGGAATTGTTATTTTATTCAGTTTTAAAAATATTAATATTATAATTCAATTGACACCTTTCTATGTTATACAAGCAATAAAATGTTCATTGCTCATTTAATTTACCATTATGCATTTTAAAAACATTCCAATTTCCTGAATAAAACCGATTTCATTGTCATGCTGCCAAGAAATGTGGTTTTTTAGGTATTTTTATTTTTAACTACTGTAAAAGCAGTACTTATAGCCTTGGGCACGCCACGATCGAGGCGGTAAGGCCCCTCTTTGAGGCGTGGCTGGAAAGGCCCCACGGCGTCGTCACCTTCCGTTTGGCGCAGGTGCTGACCGAACACGGCAAGTTCGGTCCGTACCTGTACAAGATTCGTGCGGAGACGACGCCCGGGTGTCGCCACTGTGCGGACCGCCCGGTGGACACGGTGGAGCACACAGTCGAGGTGTGCCCCGCTTGGGAAGAGCATCGCCGTGTCCTCGTGGGGGCGATCGGCGGCGATCTCTCGCGCCGGGGCTTGGTTCAAGCCATGCTCCGGAGCGAGGAAGAGTGGCAGGCGGTCGCCTCCTTTTGCGAAGCAGTGATGCTAGTGAAGGAGGAGGCCGACCGCCTTAGGCAAAGGCGGACACGCCGCCGCCGCCGCCGGGTTTCTGATCCCAATTTCCGGCCACCGTAGGCGCGGGCTCGCGGACGGTGGGCAATGGGTAGCTCGCTGTCCGTCCGTCCGGTAACAGACCGGTCCGAGCTCAGGTCGTCTACGGCGCGCACCGTTCCCGCGCGCCTCAAGGAGTTGTCAGCATACTGTAGGGGTCCAGCAGGGCCGAAGCCTACTGGGGCCAAAGGTTATGTGAGACTGTCACCAAAGGCCCCAGGATAAAGGCAAGGAATGGAAAGGTAGGTTTTTTAGTCAGTAAAAGTCTGACACTGTTTCCCGCCCCACCCAAGGGCGGGATTCGTCATTGGATGATTTTTACCTACCACTAAAAAAAAAAAAAAAAAAAAAGTACTTATAGCCTAAATTCAACTGCATGTTAGTTAGTACTTAGTAATACAAAAACCATTATTCAAAATTCTCAGCATACACCAGATTTACAACAAAAAAAAACTCAATTTCAATCGAAATAATGAAGGTATTTGCGGGTGAAGTTATTTTATGAGCAAATAGGGTTTTGGGACAGATAACAGTGAAAATAAAATGAACCTTTGACATTTTTTTTTATGTTGCAGAGGCCATTACTAAATGATTTTTTTTTGACTAGGTAGAGAAGTCTTTACATTAGCAAAGAAAAAAATTACAAAATCATAAATTTGCACTTTGCACTATCTTTATCAGCCTATGCTTGTGCAATTCCCTATAATTAAACTTGTAGGTACCAAGCAGAGTACACCATTTCTTATGAATTCCATGGTACACAAAATCACGAAAGTTTATTAAATACAAATTAAAACAGATTTAGCAAACAATATAATTAAAATTCAATTCAAATTATTAAAAAAAAAAAAAAATAGTGCATTGAATTTTCCAGTAAAATAATGTGTGTGTATATTAATAAAATTGTTATATTTTTATTTTACATTTCAACACTGCAGTACAAGGGTTAAATATTTAATTATACATATGCCAATTGATAGTTTCCTATAGAAACGAAAAGGATACAATAACGGTTACTCTAAAAAAAAAAATACTTTATCAATTATGAGAACAGACTGTAGACCAGTTTACTTAGTACCAAGTAAGTAAATGTGGATAGAAGTAGAAAAGTCTACAGTCAAACATTCACATCATACAAAAAACAAACCTTTTATCCAATGTCATGATTACATAGGTAACACTAAAATCTGTATCATGTGCACAAAAGTCTCAACTGAAGTTAGTCGGAATAATCTAAACCATCATTGCAAAAAAAAAGACAATAAAGCATAGGCAGCAATTAATAGACGATATGGTGTTTTTTTTTTATAATCTACATGAACAGATTAGAAGGAGTCTTTGCGACGAACGATTGAGAATTAAATGAATTTGAACACGCAACGAACAGATCGCACTTAAAAAGATAAAATAGTTTCACGGAGGTCCCGGGCTCGCTGGGCTTGCGGGGCTCTCGCCTGAGCTGCACAGTTCTTACTTCAAGAAAACTTTCTTGATGTATGATAATATGTTGCAAGATTTATCTGTCTACGGCTCCCCGATTTGTAAAAAGAGGAGCTATAGTTTCTATGCTGTTATAGGTACTCTTTATTCCCCAATTTTGCCTCACCGTCTTGTGCAATGTATTGCTTGAGTCGCAGGAAGATTTCGAGATGTTTTATGTGACTTAAATAAAATTCATTACAATTGTCCTTTCTTTCCAAAATAGGTCAATCTATTTTTTGTGAATGTTTTAAATATATTCACATTTTTTGTTCAATAGCAATAAATTAATACATAGATAACATTATAGCTGCAGCGTCTGCAGCTGCAAAAAAACATTTTAAGGAGAAATATCCACATAAAAAAATAGGAAATCTTCATTACTATTGAATTTGTGATGTATAGAGAATGTTCCAACGTGTTCTACGATCATCACTCGATCGCCACCATGTGCTACTCCAGCCTAACTCCCAATACGCATAAGTTATCGCCGGCTAACTTGCCTAATCTATCAATAGAGGCAAACTCGAGATCGAGACGCGCCACCGTATGCACTGACACGCGCCGGCACAACACAGAGAACAGCAAAAGGTCTCTCAAACAACAGCTTTTTGTAGCATTTGTTTTTTTGCACGCAGTGGTGTTGACTCTTTGTGATTAAGTTAGTCTGTTTTTTGAAGTATAATGGAGTCTGCTGGCTAACAAATATTTGCTATATTATGTTAATTACTTTGCACACCATTGTTAAATTCAAATTTTCCAAACTTAAAGGACTTATAATGTGAAGTTTTTTAGAGCCATTTTTGTCCAGCTAAATAACTTACAAGTGCTGTCAGGCAGGCGTTTTTAGGGGCTATCTCTAAGCCTTTTTTTTAAATTCAATAATGCTGGCTCTCAGCCTGATTTGAATAAACTGATTTTCATTGTGATCCTTTAGCTGTACTGAGTGAGGAGCGCACCAACTTATGTACGTACTTAAGTTATGCACAGACTCTTACCGGACCTTCTGCATCCTCATAATGATGAATGTTAGCTGAGCGCGGGGGAGTGTCGTCAACAGTGCAAGAGCGGGGAGGGAGGGGCATACGGAGATTAAAGACGTGTCACATGGACAGATAGACTAATTTAAGGTCAAATTAGTCTGACAATACTGAGACACTGATGGATGGGCATGGCATGACATTTCAACACACCAGAGATCCTATTCTTTTTTTTTATCTCAATATTCTATGTGTTTGTAAAATAACTAAGTTCTGAGCAATATCGTAAAAAATAGCTTATTTATTACACGCAGCCTCCAACTAAATTTGCTTGGTTAAAGTTATTTTAGAGAATCTTTAATTTTCACATAGCTGCAAATCAATCTGAAAATTGTGAAAACCATTGCCCGACCTAGAGATCGAATCAAGGTGTACTCCATGTTGAACTGTTTTTTTTTATGGTAGGTAAAATCATCCAATGACAAATCCCGCCCTTGGGTGGGGCGGGAAATAGTGTCCGACTCTTACTGACTAAAAACCTACCCTGTTCCATTCATTGCCTTCGTCCCAGGTCCCCGGGTGACATTTTCACATAACCTTTGGCCCCAGTAGGCTTCGGCCTTGCTGGGCTGGGCCCCTACAGTTTCCTGACAACTCCTTGAGGCGCGCGGGAAAAGTGCGCGCCGTAAACGACTTGAGCTCGGACCGGTCTGTTACCCGCGAGCTACCCACTGCCAGCCGTCCGCGAACCCGCGCTTACGGTGGCCGGAACTCGGGATCGGAATCCCGGCGGCGGCGGCGGCGTGTGCGCCGTTGCCTGTTGCGGTCGGCCTCCTCCTTTGCTAGCATTACTGCCATTCCTCCTCACTCCGGATCACAGCCTGAACCAAGCCCCGGCACGAGAGATCGCCGACGTCGTTATGTTGAAGTGTTGCATTTGTCACCACTAGACCAAACAGACATATGTTAAAACCAAACGCAGATTGTGGACAGTGTTATTTTTAGCCATAAGGTTCTATTTTCTGTGAGTAACACCAGTGATTCCTCAAAGTTGTAATTGCCAATGTGCTTACAAATAGCTGCAACTATAAAACTCAGGCACGGAACATCGTCGTTAATTCCGAACGTTATAATTTTCAGCAACACTTTTTGCGAGCTTTATTAAGCAACTCCGACTAATGGCAGGAGTTCATGTTTATTACAGTTTTCCATGTTGCAGGCGTACCCACGGCACCAGCTCGTTATAGTGAGACACGCCTCACCCAGCAATACGAGTGTCAACATTAACGACCTGTGTATTGTACATGTATACTACGCTATGGCAAACTGTCAGGCGCCATAATCACGGAAAAATCGTTAAATACGCGCACAGTTTAAGTATTTTAGGAAACTGATGCTCAAAACTATAATTAAATGAACTGATTCAACGGCTCTTGAAGGTAGACTAATAACTGGTCATTGCTCTCATAAAAATAGTTAATATATTTACGAGTATCGTCATCATTTTTATATACTGACTGCTATGCCGGAGGTCGTGGATTCGATTCCCACCCAGGACATATGTTTGTGTGATGAGCACGATCATTTGTTCTGTGTCTGGGTGTAATTACTCTATAATATGTATAAATTTAAAAATATATAAGTATGTTTATCAGTTGTCTAATACCCATAACACAAGCTCTGCTTAGCTTGGGACTAGACGGCGTTGTGTGATAGTTGTGGAATATTATATATTATTATATTATATTATTATTATACTCATTATCATCAGCCGAAAGCCTCCTCCACTGTTGGACATAGGTCTCCCCAAGTGCAGACACAATGATCAGTCTTGTGCGTCTTGCATCCATCGGTCAATAGACTGGTTATTAACTACTAATGTCAACCTGTAGCACAGCCTATTCACCTGGTCATGCCTGCCAGCTAATAAAGATATTCTGTGTGCTGGGCATTGCATTCAGAGCACGTAGTAGCCGCGACAAGATTATTACAGTAGTCCCTATCAACTCATTTATTATAATAGAGATTATTCTTTGTCGATTAATTTGATACATAGAACGTTGTAACGGAGGTGTTGTAAGGGTTGAGTATAATATACTTCAACCTTCCAACACCTTTGCTGCCAGGAGTTGACACAGTTCCAAGTGTGATAAATCAGACATAGTTGTAGACATGAAAATGTCACATAATGTCACGGCCGCTGTAAGCATCGTGTAAATTAGCGAGCGCCCCTGGGACCCTGCATCAAGTCAAGACAAGAACAACTCCATCAGATTTATTCAAAGGTAAAACCTTTTGAGAGGTTAGACGATATTCAATAACGTATCCTATGTTTATGACAGTTAAACATACTCGTACACACAATTTAATGCTGTACACTAAATTTTGATGGTTTTAATCCCGTGGACGGTCGATCCGGTACATGAAACACTATCGCTTTGTAAAGATAAAATAAAAAAATAAAGTTTATTTTTTTCTAAAACTCGAATTATTATACGCATGTACAAAATTAATTTCTTTATGTAAATGAGTCAAAGACCTTGTGGTAGCTGTCGGTCGTTGCGTACTAACAACCTACAGGTAATTGAACTCGTCCAGCTGGCGTTTACTTAAAGAAATTAATTTCGTACATGCATTAATACTTTCGAGTTTAAAAAAAAAGTACTTTATTCTTTAATTTGATATTTACAAATCGATAATGTTTTATGTACCGGATCGACCCTCCACGGGATTAAAACGATCAATATTTAACGGTGTATAATTATGACCCTTATGCAATTACAATGTAAGACATAGGTACCTATTAGCTTTTATGCACTAATGCAGACAATCTAGTCGTGCTAGTGTTTTAGAACCATAAAGATGAAATTATGTGCAATTAAAACATGATCACCTCATAGGAGCCTCTTGAGCTGGTCCATCAGACTGGTTATAGCAATTAATTCCGGTTTGTTTATGTTTCTTTATATTAAACCAGGATCTTATGTTTTTGTCCCAAATGCAAAAACTGATTTCTAACAGAATTATAAAATAAGATATACCTACTTCACACATATACCTACACAATGTACTACAACAATTATACTTCTACGTATATATGCCTGAGAAGTTAAGAGGGCTCTTCACGACCCTTATAAAAATATCATCAACCTGCCCAGCATGGTTTAGAAGTTTGTTGGTTCATCAAAAAGAGGCAATGCGAAAAAAGAAAGCTGACATCTGAACTCTCTGCTAGCTGATAATATCGTCATTCAATCGAATATTTCACAAAACTTGTTTCAGAAAATACGTGTCTTCTTTAACATTTTTTTATCAGTTTCTGAAAAAAAAAAAACAACATTCATAATCTTTATTAATTTTTTTAATCTACATTTTTAATATATGGGTACATTATGAAGGCCCAAAGTTCACACAAAATAGCAGATTTTCAAAGGTCTGGATTAATTTTACACAGAATTATAATTGAATTTCAATAGAAACTTAGTTGATATGTATACACAAGATGTTCCGAAAATACCTATCTAGAGAAACGTTTCTCTAGATATTTTAAGTGTAATAACGTCATAATCACGTAAGGGTTGTAAGAAAATGTGTTTCGGGTGCTCTTAACCTAAAGAAAAACAAAGGAACGCGGTGAAGTTTCGTTAACGTCACTCAGTGCGATCGACAAACTGCGCCAACTTTCTGAAAGATACCCAGCAACATTCCTCTTAATATAATTTGTTTAAATACAAAGTTAGTCAAAACAAAGCACAAATCTTCCCACACACAGTACAGCGAGACAATTTAAAAACAAAAGCTTCCAGACAGAGGGGAGCAGTTTATATCCTGCGACTGTAGGGCTGCGAGTAAATAACAACAAATCTTAACAAACTTCTAAACAACTGCAAACGATGTTTGTAAAAAACTTCAGTGGCGGCCCTAACATGCTTTATGGTCGGTGTGAAGCAACCCTAGCGCTGAGAACACACGGCCTCGCGAGCTTGGAACGGGCACGCACAATGACAGCACAACATTGGATGCTTCCAATTGAATGACGTGCTGAAATACAGCATTTAATTTTATAGGTGAGGTACGTTTCCCAACGATCTCTACGTACCCCAACTATTCATCATTGTAAACTGTTATTACCTACTGCAGTTTCCCTCGACTAAATTATAATTAAACTTGTTAACATATTTTTTACGATTTTAATGAATATTAATATAGATGACGTTTCTAAACTCATCTAATAACTGTCAATGAACATCAAAAACGCATATATTATAAATGCAGTACAATTGTAACATAATGGAATAAAGTAGGCATCAAATCATTTATGCAAATCAGATTTGGCACAAGCTTATTTTTAAACAGCGGCGCTAGGTAAGTTCTGTCGAATGTTTTCATTTTAATGTGTTGACAATATCGACAGTAGTCAATTAATAAAAAAGTTTTTACTCCTGATTAGATTTACGATAGTCGGAACAAATAACACTAACTAATGTCATTAGCAACGAAACTAGACTCACAGTTAAGATCAGACGCGTTTGTTATTAGGTACGTCGCGCGCTCGGCTGTGGCCATGAGTCCATGTACTAGGACATTAGAGGATGAGAGGAGCAATGCAATTAAAATCTCAAATAATTTGTAGTAGAAATAGAGATAATTGTTGGTCATTTGAACAGGCAAGAACTAATTAGGGTTTATTGTATTTGTAAATTGTCTAGATTTAAATGTTTGACTTACATAACTTGGGCAATCAACCGGGTTTACTGCGAGATATTGATTTTAGATCAAACATCAATTTTAATATCTCACTAGACCTTCGATTGCTACGACAGTTTTTCTAACATTTTCTTTACGTTTTTATCGTTCATGAATCTTTTAATAACATTCACATTTAAGTTCTATTTTGCAAGCATATAGATTGAACATTCGCCCTGATGTTAGATGATGTATGTACGCCATAGAGTGCGACGACACCATCGCACACACTACCCATCAGCGACACGTTATTAGCGAGCTCACGACTAAGCGACTAATGAAAAGGTCAGTCCGCTAGCTGGTGTTGATGATAAAACACATCACATGCATATGTATGACTTTAATATCGTATGTGTAACGATGTGTGAGCGTATTACGTTACACATAATATAATCCTGGTGGGTGTTAGCATACGTTGATGTCCTTTTAACAACTGGCAACGCTTTCAAACTGACGACTCTAGTTATATCACTACATAGTATAAAATAAAGTCTCTTCCCGCTGCCTGTCCCTATGTATGCTTAGATCTTTTTAATAGATAGAGTGATTCAAGAGAAAGGTTTATATGTATAATACATTCATAATATATATTAATCACTATTGTACCCGTACGAAGCTGGAGCGGGTCGCAAGTCATGTAAATTTAAAAAAAACTTTTCTTAGAATTAAGACACTCTAAGTCAGTAGTACACTCTGGTCAAATGGTCAAATCTAATTAGATTTACATGTAAAATCCTTTGGTAAAAAATATTATTCAAAAACCTATGTGCCAGTTAGTGACTAAGCTTCTTCTTCTCTCTTCTTAAAGACTAAGGGTGTTTTTGATATCATGCGGATGTCATCTCCGCATGCAGAAAATTTAAAATGGCAAAAAAACGCGTCCCGCGTGCGTATTGCACGCTTTACAAGAAATACGTGTATGAAAGAGACATTTGCGGAGGTTACGCATGCGGAACGAATTTGCACGTTATTAAAAACACCCGTGCGTAGTAAAATCACAATATGATCTTAAAATGTGTGCCATGTTTTTGCAGCAAATCTTGTTTTTCAAATAAAAACGATTAAGTTATTCACATACACACACAGACTAGGCAGGCGCCCGAAATGGTAATAGATAGGGTGGTCACTGACCTCCGGGGTTTCACGCATAAATCTAGGGCTGTCCCTGAAATACTTTCAGTATATTCCATTCTTGTGAATCTAAACTATGTCCACGGGTACGCAAATCAAACGATCATTTTCGGCAATGTGAATATACTATAACTAATAATATGTGTTATGTTAGTCATGGTGCGTAACCTGTGGTATTAGGTGCAATTGTCATGTGAGATTTGGAACCGGTTAATAGCTATTAGGATCGTTACCTATTCCAAGGGACTTGAAGATACTTGTCATCTATAACCATCTACACTGCTCTGTTTATGCCTCGGGAAGACATAGGTCTGAAGTTAGGTACGAGTGACGGTACACGCCCACTTCTACAATTTCGTTGCACAAAGACAGTAAGTCAATAATGTTAATTTTCTGAAAATATACTCATTTATTTTATTACATTTTATGATGTTGTACGTAAATGCGTCATTATTTACTATATACAAACTAGCATTTTATTGATTTTACTATCACGCCCTCTATGAACAAATAGTAAATTATTTAATTAAAATTCTTAACTATAGCAGATACTTGATCGAGTTCAAACACCACCTCTGACTGCAACCCGCAGGCGTCGATGCTGGGCGAGCTACAACCACAAAGTATATGTACAGAAGGTCGACTCAACAACGAGCTAGTTCGGGCTCAAAAAAAAATCAGGCAAGTGCGAGTCGGACTCGCGTACTGAGGGTTCCGTACAAATTTACCTATGAAAACAGTTCAATTCACGAATCGAGTCTCGAAGATTTTTCCGAATAGCAAAAGTTTTATTTTTGTGACGTAACTACAAATTTAGTTTCAGATATTTTCCTATAGACCTTGCTTCATGCCAAACAGGATTCTGGGTCAACAGGAGTACCCTATGAATTTTGATTCCTTTGAGGGGTCGAAATATACGTTTTTTGCAAGATAAACGGCCGTATCTTTTTTTTTCGTTAACTTAAAAGTTTGATTTTTTTACAGCTTCAAGAGACTGCTGACCTGAGTATATGGTTTAAATTTCAACTTGTTAACTTCACGCGATCCCTAGATAAAGGGACTTGTCAGACAGACGGACGGACGGTTTTTGTTTTTAAGATACGGAACACTAAAAAAGGTATAAAAAATGTATTAATAGACTTAATACATTTTTTATACCTTTTTTAGTGTGTCCATAGTTGCTGCAGCACGTTGGTCTCGATCGATTAGTGTTGTGGGACTGCAGCTGTTTACGTCACAACGAGAACAAACTTGGCTTTAGTATAAGCACGATTAGTATAAGTATTCATAGTACTGTATCGCAATGAATTTTTGTGTTATATGATTTGATGCGTAATTCACGAGGACGTACTGCCGACAAACTGCAACAGTTTGGCAGATGTTTATAGTAAGTTTACTTAATTAACAAAATACGATAAAATAAATAAATAAAAAAGGCGCATATAACACATACGCCCGTACATGTGGCCATCTCAAAAAATCCCGGTCGCATGCACTCACTGTTATACGTGAAGCGCGTGTCCATGTGTGCATGATCGCTCGTCTTGTGGAGCTGACCTTCTGTTCCAGTCTGTTTGAGATGAAGTATGCAAATTAAAGTATGTACGCGCCATGTGCTTTCTCTAATGAGTTCTCGCCTCATCAATGAATCCTCCACATTATAAATAGATCGACGGTCCCTACGTACAAAAGGTCAAGTCGAAAACCGAGGTTTACAGGAGAGCGAAATTTGTGTTCAACACGCCCTAGAAATAATTCTATGACCATTAATAAATATTTGCTTTCTACAATATTTTAACAGTTTTATAAGCTTTATAATGCTATTTACACATATTTAATTTTTTTACGTTTTCTTGGAAAAACTGATAGATGACCGTTTCTACGCCGATAATAAAATAGAAGTGTGTCAGTCATGTCTATGATACCTTTTTATACGCAGGAAACAAAAAAACAGTGTCTGATATTGATTTTAAATAAAATGTTTTATGAAAATATAGGATTATGTTACTGTTTTAAAATCAATACGTTAAACATCCTGAAATCGTCACCCATATTATATAAAAAGTACTTCAATGAAGACATATCACTTTATACGTGGTTATAGTCTTTCGGGGTAGGACTATAGTTCTTGTAATGTAAACAAAGACATGTCTTTAAATAAAATGATCAGGCTTGTGTTTTATTAATTAAACAAGGTTTATAAATTCAACATTATTTATTATTAAAAAAAAAAATCTTCTTAGCATCTAAATAATAGGTAACTAGGTATAGTCACATTGACGTAGAAACTAAACATAAAAAATCACAGCACTGCACCTCCTAGGTTCTCCAATTTTGGAAGACCGTTTTTCTTTATTCGTTGACGACAAAATTGAACGTTTTAACAACATTTCGGTAAGACTTTCCAAAATTAACCTACATTCGGCTTTCACCCTCACACGGTGTTGTTGTTTTACACCAACTTTCATGTATTTTCTCCGCTCTTCCCCTTTATGAAAGTAGCCACATCCCTTGGACAAAATTGTTCAGACCATTTACACTTTCATGCATACTCTAACTTCCATATTAAATGTGACCCTGGATGATCGAGTATGGCTACAAGCCACCCATTCGTTTTGGTGGACTCGGTATCCGCAAAATTTCTAGTGTAAGCCTACTGGCGTTCCTATCTTCAGTCAACAGTACTCAACAGTTGACCAATAGAATTTTGACTCCATCACTGGTTAGCTGTGAGTTGCCGTGCTTAGCCGATGCCGTGAACGCCTGGAAAATGGCTTGATCGGATAAGGCGTTGCCCAAGAATCCATTTTCCCAGAAACAGTGGAATGAGCCGCTCTGCAGGTTGGTACAGAATGCGACTGGCTGCTCCTAGCGGAGCTCCACATCGGTGTCAATGCGCTGAAGCAGTCGACCGCCTCGGACACCATGGCCTATCTTGCAGAAGAAGCGTTTGGTAGGCCTTTGGTGTGGGATGCAACATGTGTCGACACCCTTGCGCAATCTCATATTCTGAGTACGGCGGGCTGCGCTGGGGCGGCTGCTGCAAGTGCAAAAAACCTCAAAAGGTGTAATTATAATATATATCGGAAGTTATATGTTTGAGCCGTTTGGGGTTGAAACACTAGGGCTATGGAGTCCGAACGCTCATCGAGTTTTGCGTGGTATCAGAAAACTGGTCTGGGCTTTACTTCGGTCAACGAATCAGCATTACCATCCAACGTGGCAATTTCACTGGAACCTAACGGGATTGATCTTAAAGAATAGCGCTACTCTCACTCAAATAGTTAAACTCACTTACGGTGTCCCCAAAGGTCCTGCATGGACTTGGCATTGGTGTTGTAATCAAAGATTCTTCATTATCATTTTCAGGTACTTGTCGTGGTGTTTCATTTTCACAAATAGGTGTCTATTATATAATTTAAATCAATAATATATTAGCTGATTGATTTTCGTCGTTAGAAACTTCCTCAAGATCCATTAAAATTTACTATTTTCGGTATAAACACGACGTGAGTCTAAAAAAAATCAAACTATAATCATTTACACCGAGGAACACAAATCTCTTCTCTAAAAAAAGTTTATTGTAAGTAAAAAAATGTTTAATGTTTTCTAGTAAGTAAACGTAAATAATAATAAGTCCATAAATTTTTTAAGAGTTACGCGTAAAAACAAACATGTAGGACATAACTTCATTTACTTTGATAACAATAAGAAGTTGTTTTCTTTGTAACAATTATTTAGGAAATCATATTTGAAAGAAGCCTACAATTTATTATTGTTATTTGTGAAAAAAAATTGTCGCAATTACTAAGTCATAGTATAAACGGACATGTCTGACAAGACCGCGTTAGCACCGAGCGGCGCGCATTTTAAAACATCGTACAAAAAGATATGTACAGATGTTCGCATCTACGACACTTATTCGTTGTATTTATAATACTTGTTCTCTTATACGATTTGTAAAACAAAGTAAATAAACAAAATTTAAAAAAAAATCTTATGTCAGTATGTGCGCATAGATAATCTAAAGCCAATGATACAATAAAAAAAAAATGCCATTTTCGACATGTCTTTATATACGTAGGGACCGTCGAGATGATTAATCACGATTATTTGCGAAAGTCAAATTAAATTACGACGTACCCATTTATATCTAGTCTAAGCACTGATCCTTTCTTCCATTGTCATAGCCTTCCAAGTTATTCGCCGGCACCCACACATATAAAACGCCACCTAATCAAAACTTTCTTCCAGATCCCTGGTGATCATCCTGCCTCTCTCTTATTCTTCAACTTTCATGCTGTCAGTTTTAATTCTTATTTACTGCTCAATATTCTCTAGTTATACTTCTTCACCAAACTGAATGGAATTTTGTTTTGTAGTTCATAGATTGTTTTGTGGTAAAATATCATTGGAAGACCGCATAAGACTTTTGTCATCTAATTAACTCTCTCTTTTTATAAGGTAGAAAATTATCTCATGACTTATGATTTCTGTTAGCTTTTCTTTTGGAAGGACGTTGCAGGCTTTCACTAACTAAAACCTTGTCATTGGATGATTTTACCTACCATAAAAAAAAACTCCCATAATCCTTCAGTTGCCCTTTGCGTTCTAGGACAACGCAAATGTTTTTAACATTATAAGCGTCAGGGCTGCCCCGGTCGCTAATTAAGTAGTTTGCGTCGCGTCGCCTCTTCGCTAAATAAATTAGCTTGCGGCACTAATTACTATCCGCAGGTAAATAAACTCTATTGAGGATTTCTGATTAAAATATTAGTTAGCTGGAACCTTATTAACACTCAAGTTTTATTGCAATAATTCCTAGAAATAACTGTGTTTAAGACATATTTAATAAATAAAATGTGAAAAATGATATTACTTTATAAATATACATTAATTTAATATTTCTCATTATAACTAAAAACTGGTACTACCTTATGCGATTGTTCAAATGCTTTAATCAGTAAAAGTTTGACACGCTTTCTTGGTGTCGTAAGTGAGACACCCTGACCACCTATATAAAGGCTATATATTATAGCAAGCAATCTTTTGTACGCTGTCAGATACACCCTGTATTGAACAGTTTTTTTTAATATGTTAAGTGCTAGTTTACTCTATCTAAATATAAATACATTAAAATAAATTATGTGAAATTATATATCTTACGTCGGTTTACCACTTTTCAAGCTTATAGACCAGTTCACAAGTTGTGTGGCTCCTTACACCGGACACGATACTACCAACCCAAATCTACCGTCAGTTCCATTATTTATTATACCTTCGTGTTAGTGCTTTTCAAAGTCCCTCTAACTTAAACCTTAATGGAAATCTATAGTTAGGGTCAAATGATGTATTGTACATTAGCGAAGCTTATCGCTGGTAGCCGCACGTGTGAGCTCACGCCTCGTAGGCGGACTGGGCTCCACTGCAAACAACGACACACATCAACTGCTTGCGACAATATTACACTTGACGCTTAAAAAGGTTCGACCAATCGCTCGATATAAACGTTAGAAAATATTTACGGAGGACACAACCTACTGACAAAAATACAAGCTATTATTAGTTCCTTTTCGAAATTGTGCCCGAGCAAGTGTCAAGTGTTGGTAAGTCACACTCTGCAGATTCTCTTTTACAATTCTTATTTCGATGAACAGATGTTAATGGCGGTAATGTTGTAATTTCGTGGCCAGATCTTAGAATTGATCACTTCGTGATATGCCAACTAAAATTGGCCAGACTTTTTAAACTGTAACGGTTAAAGAAAGAAAGAAAGAAAAACATGTTTATTTGGCACACCATGATTATAAACAAAAGTGATTGCAAATTTTAATTAAACATAAAAAGAAAAAAAATTGAAATATAAACTAATAAAAAATAACAACAATAATAAGTTGCACGGCTGCGCCAAAAAGGTTCAGTTCAGCATATGTCAGACAACTGCGGCTACGCAGCAGTTGCCTGACGCTGGTTTTCAACGGAACCTTTTGTTAATGATATGTCCATCCATACATATTTGGCCATATCATTAGATTTCAAAAATCTTATTCTTCATTAACAATATTTATCGTATACCAAATAGTAATGGAGTTTTTGCAATTTTTAAGTGACTTAGAGCAGCCGGAGTCGGGCGGGCGTCGGACGGCGCCATCTTTGACTTTATCATGAAATAATACGATGAGTTTAGTTGAAATAGCACCATTTCTTAAAATTACCGGTCACACCATGAAGTTGTCACGTCATATTATAAAGATGCAAGATGGTTATGTTTGTCCAATTAGATTCTTTGTGTAGAGTATTTTATAAAAAATTCCCAAACCAACATCAACTTAGTGTTAGCTATTTGATAAAGTACGCACATTTCAGGTCGGTTACCTGCTCGATATGTCGACTTTACTCTAGCTGAAAGGAAATATGTATGCCCTGTATTTGATACAGACAGTAACCAGGCGGCTCGGAGAGGACACTTCACTTCACTCTCTCTAATACATCCCGCAGTACGCGACTCTTGACTTCATACACCAAAATATTTAACTGGGTAAAACAAATATAAGACTTTCACGTTTAAGTTCAATTAGGGTAGGTAATACATAAAAAATAATAATAAAGGGTGGTATTTCATTGGATGCTCTATCAGGTACTTGAAGATGACAGCAATAAAGTAGCGGCATAGCCGTCATCGGTAAATTTCTCTGATTGAGAATTTAATTCTACTCCACTAAATTTTTTTTTCAATTTTGTTTCACCTACTCCTAATTAGGTAATTACAACTTTAGGTGTAATGTAAGCTAAGTTAATCAGCGATCCCATTTGAGTGTTCAAAATACTCAACTAATTAAAAAAGTGACTGTCATGACTCCAGACGATTCCGCTCTTGTGACTCCTCAACAACGACACGGCAGCTCTCAGACTAAAAAATCAAGTGAGTGTCTTATTACAGCTAAATTGTCACATTTCCCGACCTACTCATAAACCTCATTATAGTGAACTTTATATTGTCGCATTGCAATAGAGTCCGATTGATCGATTCCCCTCCCAGAGGTCGGTTGTTCCAAGGAGGAGAATCTCACAAATCTGTGGCAGGCACGTACTGCAATAACTGACGCGACCAGCTTGCTGATTACTGCATATTCATGGCAATCGCTACGAAGAAGTAAAAGTTACGCTGCCAAACAGCAAGACCGTTTTATATATGACAACATTTGCTTATTGCTTGAGCTATAGTTTGTTGTCTTAAACTCTCGCGGTCTATCCATCTGAAACCGTTCAAACAAATGCATCATAATATCAGCATGAACCAAACACAAACAGGTATAGTAATACCCTCGGAAACTTTCCGTCATTCGATCATAAGCTAAGAATAAAAAAGTTGGATATTTTGCTTTGGAGGGCTTCCATCCGGCGAATTCGGCGACTTTCGGCGCCGGTCCGGCACGTGTCCGACCTGGATATGTAGGTCAGCGACATCAGACAACAATAGAGCCGAAAGCCAATGTTGTAACGAAGTACGCCGGTTCCTTTTTATATTCAACAAGTACGTGTGCTGTGGTAGCTAAGGAAAACCAATATTGCAACTTAGAACCTTGTTGTATGCTGGGAAGAGCATCGCCGTGTCCTCGTGGGGGCGATCGGCGGCGATCTCTCGCGCCGGGGCTTGGTTCAAGCCATGCTCCGGAGCGAGGAGGAGTGGCAGGCGGTCGCCTCCTTTTGCGAAGCAGTAATGCTAGCAAAGGAGGAGGCCGACCGCATTAGGCAAAGGCGCACACGCCGCCGCCGCCGCCGGGATTCCGATCCCGATTTCCGGCCACCGTAGGCGCGGGCACGCGGACGGTGGGCAGTGGGTAGCTCGCTGTCCGTCCGTCCAGTAACAGACCGGTCCGAGCTCAGGTCGTCTACGGCGCGCACTGTTCCCGCACGCCTCAAGGACTTGTCAGCAAACTGTAGGGGTCCAGCAGGGCCGAAGCCTACTGGGGCCAAAGGTTATGTGAGAATGTCACCACGGGCCCCGGGACAAAGGCAATGAATGGAAGGGTAGGTTTTTAGTCAGTAAAAGTCTGACACTATTTCCCGCCCCACCCAAGGACAGGATTTGTCATTGGATGATTTTACCTACGTTAAAAAAAAAAACCTTGAAAAGAAAGAAAGAAAGAAAGAAAAATTTATTTATTTGGATTACAAAACGTGTTTACATTAAAATTAAACAGAAAACGTACACTGAGTAATGCCAAAAAGGCCACAGCTCAGCATAAGGCCAAATGGCAACACAAGGCTACCACCTGACGCTGATTTTCAGCTGCAGCCCTTAGGTGCCATATGCTCAAAAACAGAAAAAATAAATATCCACCAGAAAAATATAGTCTAAAAACGTTATGTGCAGAAACCAACTAAAAGAACTCATAAATGTTGCGATTATTATTTCTAAAAAAGGTTTATGTGCCCATTTGAAACAAATAAAAATAAAAACAGATATCATTTAAAAATATTAAAAAACAGTTAAAACGGTAAACAATTAATAACATTGGTAAAATTTGAAACTACAAAAACATATAAAAATAGAAATTAAAACATGTGTAAAATTTGATAACAAGGCTAAAATTAAAGTGTATAAAAATTGATAACATGGCTAAAATTAAAATGTATGAAAAAAGAACAATGCTAAAATCGACAGAGGTAAATAATTGATAAAAATAATAAAATATAAAATGTTGTATTTCAAATGGCTGACAAGTCGGCTCGAACACCTTGAAAGACAATTTGATGATTCAATAAAAATAGCTTTAATTTTGATTTGAAAGCCGTGCAACTTTTACTGAATTTTATTGGAGGCGGGATGTTGTTCCAACATTTGGAAGCTGCGTAACGAAAACTGCCTCTAAAAGCCGCTGACCTATGCTGAGTAGAAAGCTGTTGAGAGCATTTTCTTCCCTCACCAATTCCGTGTCTACGAGTCCATGATAGCTTATCGTATAAGTAAGAAGGGGAGTGAGACTTGATAACTCCAAAAAGCAAGGTCGCCAGGTGCAGTTTACGTCTAGCTTTCATTTTTAAAATGTTGTGTTCATTTAGAAATGGTGTCACGTGTCCTCTAAAAGGAACATTAAAACAGAAGCGTGCACAGGCATTTTGAAGTCTTTGGATCATTCTTTCAGTCTTAGACAGAAGTCGTTGACCATACACTGTATCTGCATAATTCAATTTTGACAAGACCAAAGACTCCACAAGCAAGACACGCAATTCCTCGCTAAGATAGGGTCGGGCTTTATATAAAATCTTAAGTCTGTAATAGCAATTTCTTATACACTCTGTCACGTGTTTGTGAAAACGAAGTTCCGTGTCCATTGTAAGACCCAGATTACGTGCTTCGTAGACCCGTTCGATAAGTTGGCCCATAATTGTTAGATTAACGGCACAGGGTTTAATTTGGCTTATTTGTTTTACGGTACCGAAAAGCATATACTTTGTCTTCGTAGGATTCAACGCAAGCGTGTTGGCATTAGACCACTGTACTATGCTTTCAAGATCTTCATTCAGATCAATTAGTGCTTGTTCATAGTCTTCCGGTTTAAATGATATATAAACTTGTGTATCATCGGCATACATATGGTATTTACATTTATTAATAATTTTTATCAAATCTGCACAATATAAAATAAACAATACTGGCCCAAGGATTGACCCCTGTGGAACCCCCCTTCCCACTGAGCATCGCCTAGAAACAACTGTTGATCCGTCCGCCCGGCGTATTTCTACAAATTGTGTACGATCGCTAAAATAGCTATCAAACCATTTTACTGTGTACTCGTCAAATCCATAATAAACTAGTTTCGACAGTAGTAAAGGAACATTAATACAATCGAACGCACGTGAAAAATCAAGCAAAACTAAAAGTGTACACATCCCATTGTCTTGAGCTGACAAAATATTATCAGTCACATCTAACAAAGCCGTCGATGTACTGCGGCCCTTCCTGAATCCTGATTGCACATCCGGTAGAATTTTATTCGTTTCCAAAAAATCAACCAATTGCGCGCATACTACTTTTTCCAAAACTTTGGAAAGTACTGGCAGTATACTAATAGGCCTAAGATCCTTCACGTCCAATGCATCAAGAGTCTTCGGTAATGGGTGCACTTTGGCAATTTTCCATAAGTTAGGGAACGATGAAAATGTGATAGATGCATTCACTAAGGCGGTCAGGACGTCCAAAGTCACCGGTAGTGTCAGAAATATCATATTAATGTTAATGCCATCGCAGCCTTCAGCATTTGATTTAATTGTTCTCAGTATGTTCGCGATTTCCTTGCTAGTTATAGGGGATAGGCTAAATGTAGAATCATTAAATCGATTGGATTTAAAAATTGTAAGCATAGATTCACCAACTACAGCCATTCCTGGCACCTGCACAAAATGGTCACAAATTATGTCGGGGTCGTTAAAGTGCAGAGGTAATTCCTTGTGTTTCGTTGGGAGCAGGTTAGATTTTAAGTTTTTCCAAAGTGTTTTTGAATCATTTGTTTGACTGTTAATTTTGTGTTTGTAGTATGCTGATTTTTCATAAAAAAGAGTCCTAGAAACAAGCGACTTTAGTTCTTTATAATATTGTTTTTTGTAATCGGTATTTCTGTCCTTCAAATACTCTGCATGTGCTTTATTTCTTAAACGCATCATCAATCTAACATTATCAGTAATCCAAGGGTGAGAACACTCCCTAACAACACTAGTTTTTAGAGGTGCATAGACATCCAATAGTGAAATTAGCCGCGAATTAAATTCATTGACCATATCATTAACATCTTGCAGCTCTATTATCTCGTTCCAGTTAAGTAATTTAAGATCCCGATCAAAACAATCCCTAGCTATATCCTTAAGTGGCCGATAAGTAATGGTTCGCAATGGTATTTTCGGTCGTTTAAAACCAAATTCGCCAGAAACCAATGCGTGCGCGCCTAAATCTGGTATTATATCAACTGATATAGATCGTGGTTTAGCATTTGTGCAAATGATGTCTATCAGAGAGTTTCCGTGCACTGTGGAATGCGTAGGTGACTGCACCAACTGCTTGAGACCTAGGCAGTTCAAAAATGATACTAACTTGTCCGTTTTTGGGTCTGAGTCATTTAGCATGTTTATATTAAAATCACCTAACAGAATCATATACTCACATTGTGTTAGGGAGTTAACTGAGCTAGATACAGCGTCTAGGAAAAGATCGACATCTTGCCAGGGGGGGCGGTAGGCAGTCGCTATAGCTATCTTGATACCGCGAACACTAATTGTGACCCACAACTGTTCGACCGTGGTGTGAGATGTACTAACCGGGTGAGAGTGACTTCGTACATTTAGACCATGTTTAAAATAAAAACCGACCCCTCCACCCCGCCCTTTCTTGACAGACGTAGAGCGAGGTATATGCCGCAGCCTATATCCTGGCACGGAAGGCGCACGTCCTTCTTCGCCTGTCCGTAACCAAGTCTCATTAATCGCCATAATATCCACGTCCAAACTTAGTAACGCTGCAATAAACTCATCGTGTT
The DNA here is from genome assembly GCA_958295575.1 of Leucania comma. Taxonomy (NCBI): domain Eukaryota; kingdom Metazoa; phylum Arthropoda; class Insecta; order Lepidoptera; family Noctuidae; genus Leucania; species Leucania comma. The sequence goes on along the minus strand of OY282471.1, from coordinate 457,081 downwards.
TCGTACCCAAAGAACCCGCGTTCCAAAAACCAACCTTAAGGTATTTAGTAGACATCATTTTATATACAAATTATAAAAAATAAATAAAATATCACAGAAGATAAATATAAAGTTAAAATCAATTGATATAATATGCATGCAAACATAATTGTTGGGGCACATAAATAGAGAGCAAATAATTATGAGTAGCACAGAAAAAACATATGGATATATAGCTCCGTGAACAACATAAACTGTAAGTAAAAATTGAAAACTAACAAAACTATAATTGCTAATAGGATGACGTTGACAGAGATATATTATATTGTATTGTAAAACACATCTCAACAGTATTAAAAAACAAAAACCTTGTTGTATGCGACAGTACGTCTGCAGTGGTAGCTAAATAAAATAATCTCATCAGTTTGACCCATCTCGCAACTCGTTAATTACGTTACAGGTCAAGGATTTAATCTAAAAAGTGCATTTACTTATTTTAGGATTATATTACAAGCGAACAGCTCAACCTTCGACCGGGTGTTACAAATATAATTATAATAATATGTAGATATCAAATAATAAAAACCCTTCCTCCTCTGTGAATTGGTATAAACACCGCATGATTAATCCATTCAGTAATTAGTTTTTAAGTTTATATAAATAGACAGCCAGATATGGCAGAGGATTTTTACCCATTTTGTTGCAGAAACGGTAATGTAAAAAATTAAAATTTTTTGAAAAGCCTTAATTATACAAATACTACTTCTACTGTACTTCTGTAGTAAATCTTATTGCGTGTCGCGGGCTGACCGGCTCGAGAGAAGAGTTACTGATTGTGGTGTTTTGTCAACAGCCTGCACTAACCCGAATATCATAATAAATTGTGTTACCCCCTCTTGCGGCAACCCACACCCCTCCCCCGACCGGGGGACCACCGTCGTAACTATACTGACAACATACAATTTTTTTATTGCTAGATCATAATAATATAATATATAATGAACCCAGGACAGATTAATTTGTTGTTCCATTTATAATATTACTATTTTTTGAATATTTTCTCATTGTTATATTTTACAAATTATGTAAAATAGTCTACAGAGATAATCGAGATTCAAGAACACGTCTATCAAATTCTCTGAAAAGATTTTTCATTTTGTTCACAATACAACAATATTTTTAAAATAAATTAAACTTATTTATTTTCATTTGATTAAAAAGTAAGTCGATTAAATCCATTAGATAGAAATTAAATTGTCAGGTCATACAGAATGTATAAAGCTAAACACAACGACACGATTCCAGTTAGTTTACAAAGCACTCCATGAGACTTGTTCTAGCCGCTCAGCTTCCCCGAGAGCTGACTCGATTGCCCGAGAATTGGCAACAAGCCGCTGTTGGCGTATATGCACTATTTTGATCGCTGTAGTATTAAGCTGTCAGCTTCTGTTATCTGTAAAACAATCGCTTCTGCCGCGCTTTATGAGAAACAACCTAAGAATAACCCACGCAAATGATTTATGTACTAGTAAACTTTTCAGTTTTATTTGTAACTTGTTTAACCGCAGATAGGCAGATCTATCAAAGCGCCGCGAATAGCAGAGCTTCGGGAAAACATTACACAGCGCGCGATATACGAGAAGCACATCGTAAACTTACAATAGTTACGTACGCACATTATTATGTAGATACAGGTAGATAATGCAGAGCGCGCTTGCGCTGGCTCGCGTTATCATTGGAGGGGAACTTTCTGCGCATACGTCGTCAATGAATAAAAAATTGATTAAATAACAGATTAGTTATTTACATACTTGGTATCAGGAAAACAAGACACATCTCTCATAATGAAAAGCCTCGCTTCGCCAAACAATTGTTCAAGTTCAAAAACTAAAATTAGATTACTGCTCCTATTTTGGATTTCAAATTGAAGAGTGGGAAAAACCGTGGATGAAAAGCAAATAAAAGAACGTCGCATTTATAGTACCTCCGTTGTGGCGAGAACCTTTCAACGTTAACCGTGTACATAGTTGGTACTCGAAGAAAGATCAACAAAATACTATTAAAAATTTGCCATTAGCAACTCAATCAGTCCCCACGGAGAAAACTATTCAATTTGATCTATGTCTCACATATATTTTGTTTTTACCCGACTGCGCCAGAAGGAGGGTTATGTTTTTTGAGAGTATGTATGTATGTATGTATAATTGTTTGGCACGCTCTGCAGCCTGAACGGCTCGATGGATTTTAGCTTGAAAGGTGTCGTTAGATTCGTATTTATTGTGAGAGTGACACCGGGTATATCAAAATAAAAAAAAAACAAAATGGCGGATTTTTAGCGCTAAATTCAAATGTTTGGCACGCTCTGCGACCTGAACGGCTCGATGGATTTTAGTTTGAGAGGTCTTTAGATTCGTAATTACTTTGAAAGTGATATCGTAATAAAATAAAACTAAAAAAATAAAAAACGGTAATTTAAAAAACTAAAAAACCCGACTGCTTCTCTGAGCATTCATGAAAAAGCCCTAAAACAAGAAAGTCGTTGTACCCGATTGCACTTATCTATATAATATTTTAAATACTGGCAGTCGGGACCCATTCTAGAAAGTCAGCCGTCTAGTCAATAGATTGGAGTAATCTGCAATGTAATATAGGTATGTGCTCTCAATTCTGTCCCGACTGCCAGTATTTAAAATATTATATAGATAAGTGTAATCGAGTACAACGACTTTCTTGTTTTAGGGCTTTTTCATGAATGCTCAGAAAAGCAGTCGGGTTTTTTAGTTTTTTAAATTACCGTTTTTTATTTCATTAATGGGCTTTGCCTCTGGGCGATGCTAGTACAGAAAACACAAAAACTCACAATCTACCTTAAAACTAACTAAAACAGTTGATTAGCTTGGACAATGTCTAATTTCTCCTAAAAATATCAGCGTGATGAGGGTCCGTCAAGATCTTCTTACAATAGAAATAGTTACCGCGGACGATGGGATTTAGCCATGATGGTAGAATTTGATAATTTCTCAAAAAAATTTGCACACGTTGCATAGAAGAACTCCAATAACTAAACTAGACCGGAGTTTCAGGCTCGAAATAATCATTATGTGGTTGGTTATGCTCAAGATGGTTTTTTCTTGTGATATGTTCATAATTCACTATACGAATAAAATATCCAGTAGAAACACAAACTGCCGAATCTCTGAGAGTGTATGTCTCACCTGTCAAACATTTTTGATGAATACCGCTTTGATTAGACTTAACTGCCAGTGTCAAAATGTAGGAACGCCTTTGCCTTACGCTTTAGAGAATCCAGTTCATTCTCTTAGTTCCTCTGTGCGTCATTACAACAAAGCGTGTGTTCGTTAACATTTAACAAACCAATTATATTAAAATAGCAAGTACTTAATTAATTATGCCGGTAGATTAAATAAATGTATTATAATGAAAGGCTGAAGGCCCGTGCCCTCTCTATTGTACTGAGATTTCACGGGTATTTGTGCGTCGAGCCGGCGGCAGTGCATGCTCTGCAGCCGTAAACAACGCCGCATGACTGATCTCTTAATGATAGTTTTACTATCGAGGAGATTTAAGCTCATGCGCAGATACATAAATCAATATGTTATACATTATAAATTATCGGTCCGCTTAAATGAAACAGTTCGTGCGACTTTATTACATACAAAAGTTATGAGTTCGGAAAGAATTTGCAAGATGACTCACTTATACAGATTACAGGTAAGTATATTATTTAAAGTTACTGCATGATTTTCTAAACATAGACTGATATATTCGAGTGAGACTAAACTTAACTACTGAGTCAGTGCATTAGTTCGTTGTTTATGCGTCAATCAAATCAAATTATTTGTATCTTTGCAAATATGGGTAATTGGTATAAAAGTATTCTTTAGAAAAGGAAGTTTTTTATTTGAAATTAAACGCTGATAATGCCATCTCGTGGTCCACGTTCAAACTGATACGATATCAATAATACCAGAATAAAGTTAATGTTGCCGACCTAAAAAAAATGGTACCGATCAACCAATTATCTTAAAACAACGACATCTATTGAACAAAAACTGAATCATCGGTATAACAGGAACAAGATCACATATTTCGTTGATTTAAATGAATCTGCGGTGGTCGATTGGCTGACGCATTGACTTCGACGCACGCTTGGAGTCAGAAGTTCGAATCTCGCTAAATGCCGTACTTTTCTAATGTTCTTGTGACATTTTTTTAAGAAGATTATATTAATTTGAACTAAGTATCATGGACTTCTTAAATAATATTACGTTCCGCACCGGACGCACTCGGAAGACCTCGGTACCAAATGATGAGGATAAAAGTATTTCTCATTCATTAAACGAAACCGTTAATAGCATGCCAGACATGTCAGAAGATGAAGATAATTTACAAATTAAAACATTGAAAGATGAAATTGATAAACTAACAGTACAATTAAATAGTGCACACAGGGAAATTGACATATTATTATTGTCTTTAGAAAACATCAACTTAAAACAAAACCCCACCGCCTGTGTTCCCACGTTGTCGTCGTGGTGGGGCTTGCGTGTCTCTGTGATCTTGAGGGCTATGCCGGTAGAGCTACTCATGCCGGAAGGCCTCAAGGGAGAGACCAGACCAAGAGGAACACACATGGCGGAGTCCAGTCGGACCGCCACTGAGGGTGCGCAGTCCAGGAGCATCGGCACAATCAGCTGTTGGTGCTCTTGGGCGGCGATTTTGGAGAAGTGGGTTCGCCTCCGGTACGTGTCTGTTCATCAGACATGACCAGGATGGCGAACGTGATAATGGGGACCCCACCCCATTTCAAAAATCAGGCAAAGCTGAGTTCAGCAAACATTATGAGCGCGACTGGCAAAAAATTATCTACCCCAGGAGGGTACCCCATAGTGGGAGAATCCCTCCCCGAGCAGAGCTCGGGCTGCCCCTCGTATTCTGGGGGGGGCAACCATCGCCTCGGGTCCTCGGACCCTGTACCGTCCCTCGAGGACGCAGCGAGCCAGGGTGGCTCACCTGCCCGCGTTGTGGAGTCCCTGGGACCCGTTCCCAGCACGTCCGCGGTGCCGGCAGGTTTTGAGCAGGCTGAAAGGAGTTTCGGCCTTAGGGAGGTGAGCGGAGACGCGGCGTCGGACTCTGATGCCGCGTCTTCACTTACCTCGGAGAGGATGGAGGTGGAGGAACTCGCTCCCAAAAGGAACGAGTTCCTCCGAAAGCGCCCCAAGTCGGGGGGTGGTCCGGGGTCAACCTCGGACGAAGCTTCGGCCCGAAAAATCTCCTCCTCTGGGCGGGGAGCGGGACGCAAGTCAGGACGGGGGAGGGGGCTCGCTGCCCAGGACGCGTCCCTCCAACGCACCCTGGAAATCGCCAGGGAGGTGCAACACCCCGGGGCAACCAGCGGCGAGCTTGGCCGGCCGGTTCCAGAGCCGTCTGACAGTGAGTCAGACGGCATGAAGGAGGCGCTGGCGAAGTTCGCCGAAATTGTGACGGCCACTCTAACGGCCGTCTCAAAGAAGAGAATCGGGGCCACCAAGGGAAGAGCCATCTCCGAGGGGACAGTCGCCGTCACGGATGCTCTGGCGATTGTCTTCGAGCCGCTCATAAAACCCTTCAACAGAAGGATTGAGCGGCTCGAGGCGGACCTGGCCGAGCGCCAGGGAGGTGGACCCGTCGTGATGGCCCCAGAAAGGGGATGCAAGCGGGGGCAAGGCGAGTCTCAGCCCCTTCCCCGACCGGAGAATGAGGTGCTGACCCTGCTGCGGCAGGAGCTGGGTTCCTTCCAGCGGCAGCACCAGCAGCAGCAGCAGCGATTCGAGGAGGGGGTGCAGAGGCAGCTTTCTGTCCTGGAGGGCATTGTGCTGCGCCCCCCACTCGCGACCTCCGGACCGAAGAGGGCGGCAACGTATGCCGCCGCAACCGCAGCCAAGGCTACTGCGCCCAAGGCGGGCCCGTCGGGGAAAGCCGGGCGCGGGGCCGTGGCGTCGGAGTCTGCGAGGCCAGCCCCGGCGGCCAAGCAGCAGCAGCGGCGGCAGGGAGGGACTGTTCCTCCCCCGAAGTGCAAGGCGGCGCTACCCCCCGCTAAACCGTCAAGACGCCCTGCTGGGGTGGCTACCAGGCCGCCTCACCCGCCTGCAGAGCCCTCAGCTGACACCGAGTGGACGGTGGTCGGTGCCAAGAGGAAGGCGGGCAAAGCGGCCAGGGCTGCCAAAAAGCGCGAGCGGCGGCGGCAACGAAAAAAGCGAGCCATGGCGGCTAGACTTCGTGCCCCTAAATCCGAGGCTGTAGTTATCACGCTACAGCCTGAAGCGGAGAAAAGGGGCGTGACGTACAAGTCCGTCATGGACAAGGCGAGGCGGGCGGTGCTGCCCCACTTAAAGGAGCTCGGAGCCTCTGAGGGCTTCCGCATGCGGCGCACCGTAACCGGTGCCCAAATGTTGGAGGTCCCTGGCGCGTCCAGTGGCCCAGCGGCAGACGCCCTGGCCAAGAGGCTCAGGGAGTCCCTGGACGCGGAGGAGGCCCGAGTGTCCAGGCCCACGAAGTGCATCGAGATGCGCATCATGGGCTTGGACGACTCCGTTGGGGTCGACGAGGTGGTGGCCGCCATCGTCGGTGCGGGAGGGTGCACAGCCGAGCAGGTTCGGGCGGGCACCATCCGCACTGATGGCACGGGCATGCGAGCCGTAACGGTCAGCTGCCCCGTGACGGCGGCCAAAACCATCACCGGGGAGGGCCGAAGGCTTCTGGTGGGCTGGGTCTCCGCCCAGGTGAGATTGCTGGAGCCCAGACCTCTGCGGTGCTACCGCTGCCGCGTGGGACATCATGCGGGGGCCTTTTGCGCCGCGGAGGTGGACCGCAGTGACCGCTGCTTCAAATGCGGTCAGCCTGGTCACAAGGTCGCCGAATGCCGTGAGTCGCCGCACTGCTACGCATGTGCGGCGGCAGGCCAAAAGGCGGACCACCAGGCTGGTTGCAGGTCCTGCGACCCCCCCACCAAGGTGAAGAACAGGGTCCGGCCCATCCCTGGTGACGTCCTCACCGCCGCAGCCGCCTCCGTAGCCGCCGCCGCTATCGCCGCCACAACCGCCGCGGCAGTGCCTCCACGAGGGGCTCAGGAGGAGATCGTAATGGAATGTCAATAACAGCTCCATTACGTCTCCTCCAGGCGAACATCAACCACTGCGCCCCCGCTCAGGATCTGTTGCTCCAGAGCATGGCGCAGTGGTCGATCAATGTCGCCATGGTCTCCGAGCCGTACTATGTCTTGCCCAGTGGAGACTGGGTTCAGGACCTGGACGGCTCGGTGACTTTAATTAGGTCGACCGCCGCCGGTACTCCGCCCCTCGAGCGCGTCACGAGGGGACGAGGTTGCGTGGCAGCACGGTTCGGGGACATTGCAGTGGTAGGCGTCTACCTGTCCCCGAACAGATCTCTCGGCGATCTCCACATCTCCCTTATGGAGCTGAAAAACGTCGTCGTTGGGTTTAGGGACCTCCCCGTGGTCGTTTGCGGGGACTTCAATGCCTGGAACGAGGCTTGGGGTTCCCGCTACACGAACGGGCGGGGTCGGTCGGTAGAGGCCTGGGCTGAGGAGTCCGGCCTGGCCCTCTTAAACCTGGGCTCTGTTTCCACGTGTGTGCGGATGCGGGGTGAATCAGTGGTGGACCTGTCTTTCGCCAGCCCCGATCTGACACCGCGTGTCGTCGACTGGCGCGTTATGGAGGGGGTGGAGACGTTCTCAGACCACCGGTACATCCGGTTTGACGTCTCCGCCCAAACCTCGACCGCGCCGGTCCAACGGAGCCCTTGTGGTCCGCGATGGTCGCTGAGGCAGATGGACCGGGAGCTTCTCCTGGAAGCCGCGACGGTACAGGCCTGGGTGCAAGCACCGGACAGGCCTGTCGACATCGACGTCGAGGCAGAGTGGTTCCGGGAGGGCATGTCGCAAATATGCGACGCGTCAATGCCCCGAGTCCGTCCAGGACGTGCCAAGCGCCAGGTGTACTGGTGGTCGCCGGAGATTGCGGCATTGCGCAATGCGTGCAACCACGCGCGGCGCCGGTACGCCAGGTACTGCAAGCGCCGCAACCGCCCGCCGGATGCGGAGGCTGTTGAGGCGGAGCTGTACGAGGGTTACAGGGTAGCGAAGCGCACCCTCCGAGCGGAGATTAAGCGGTCCAAAATGGAGGCCCGCAACGTCTGGCTGGGGTCTCTGAATGCAGACCCGTGGGGACGCCCATACAAGATGGTACGGGAGAAACTCCGTCCATGGGCTCCCCCACTGACTCAGAGTCTCCGGCCCGAGCTCGTGGAGGGTGTGGTCAGCACTCTGTTCCCTACGCGGGGGGTACACTCCCCCCCGTCTATGGCTCCGCCAACACCGGCAGTACCTGACGCGGACCACGACGACGACGACGATGTTCCAGAGGTGACCGAGGTAGAGATGAGAGTGGCGGTACGAAGGCTGAGTGCCAAGAATACCGCCCCAGGACCTGACGGCCTGCCAGGGAGGGCCTGGGTCCTGGCTATGGAGGCTCTCGGGCCTCGATTGAGGGGGCTCTTTAGCGCATGTTTGGAGAGGGGCCAGTTCCCACTTCGCTGGAAGACGGGGAAACTGGTCCTCATAGCGAAGCCTGGGCGCCCTGCGGACTCTCCGTCCGCGTACCGGCCCATTGTGCTGCTCGACGAGGTGGGCAAGCTCTTTGAAAGAGTCATTGCAAACCGCCTCGTCGCGCGCCTTGCAAGGGTGGGGCCGGACCTGTCGGACGGACAGTTCGGTTTTCGCAGGATGCGCTCCACGGTGGACGCCATCATGCGCGTGCGAGCCCTCACGACGGGGGATGCGGTGTCCCAGGGCAGGTGTGTCGTGGCAGTGTCCTTGGACATTGCCAACGCCTTCAACTCCCTGCCCTGGAGTTGCATTGGAACGGCACTCCGGTACCACCGGGTGCCCGACTACCTCTGTCGGGTGATCGAGGCCTACCTATCGGAGAGGTATATCATCTACCCCGGTCACCAGGGAGAGTGGAAACGTCGAGAGATGTCGTGCGGTGTTCCGCAGGGATCGGTACTTGGACCACCCTTGTGGAACATCGGGTACGACTACGTGCTGCGCGGCGACTTCCCCGACGGGGTCAGCGTGGTCTGCTACGCGGACGACACGTTGGTCCTAGCGCGGGGAGAGTCGTACCGGACGGCGGTCGAATTAGCGACACGCGGGGTTGCGATGGTTGTTGACAGGATCCAGCAGTTGGGACTCGAGGTGGCACTGCACAAGTCCGAGGCCATGTGCTTCCACGGCCCTCGGGGTGCGCCACCACCGCGTTCCCAGCTAACGGTAGGAGGAGTTCACATCAGCGTCGGGTCGACGATGAAGTACCTGGGACTCGTCCTCGACAGCTGGTGGAACTTCAAGGAGCACTTCCGACGTCTGGCTCCCAAACTGAATCGGACTGGGGCTGCTCTCGGGCGGCTCCTGCCCAACCTCAGGGGACCAGACGCCTCCTGCCGGAAGCTCTACGCGGGAATCGTTCGGTCCATGGCTCTCTACGGGGCTCCGGTGTGGGCACCGACGTTGACACAGCAACCGAGGGCCCAGCTGAATGCGTGCCAGAGGGTCATGGCAATACGCATGGTGCGAGGGTACCGAACGATCTCCCGCGAGGCGGCGACCCTCCTTGCTGGCCAACCGCCGTGGGATCTGGAGGCAACAGTCCTTGCACACATGCACGACAAGCGCATGGAGATGCAACGCCGGGGCGAAATTCCGCTGCCACGACAAGTCGAGGCATGGCGGACAGAGCTCCGGCGGGATCTCATGGCGAAATGGCGTCAACGACTATCGCAACCTCGTTCGGGGCGCGCCACAATTGGGGCGATAAGGCCCATCCTTGAGGCGTGGCTGGAAAGACCTCACGGCGTTCTCAACTTCCGCACGACGCAGGTGCTTACCGAACACGGAAAGTTCGCTAAGTACCTGTTCCGGATTCGTGCGGAGGATTCGCCCGGGTGTCGCCACTGTGCGGAACATCCGGAGGACACGGTGGAGCACACTGTAGAGGTGTGCCCCGCCTGGGCGGAGCATCGCCGTGTCCTCGTGGGGGCGATCGGCGGCAGCGATCTCTCTCGCCGGGCCTTGGTTCAGGCCATGGTCCGTAGTGAGGAGGGATGGCAGGCGGTCGCCTCCTTCTGCGAAGCAGTAATGCTAGCAAAGGAGGAGGCCGACCGCATCAGGCAGAGGCAACGGGGCGCTCGCCCCAGCCGCCGCCGGGATTCCGATCCCGATTTCCGGCCACCGTAGGCGCGGGCTTGCGGACGGCGTGCAATGGGTAGCACGCTGTCCGATCGTCCGGTAACCGACCGGACCGAGCCCAAGTCGTCGACGGCGCGTTCTGTTCCCGCGCGCCTCAAGGAGCTGTCAGCACACCGAAGAGGCCCAGCCTGCTAACTGCAGGCAGGCAGGGTCGAAGCCTACTGGGGTCATGGGTTAGTTCCGAAAGGAATGCTCGGCCCCGGCACGATAGGCTACGTAGGAACGGGGTAGGTTTTTAGTCAGTAAGAGTCTGACACTACTTCCCGCTCCGCCCAAGGGCGGGATTTGTCATTGGATGATTTTACCTACCATAAAAAAAAAAAAAAAAAAAAAAAAAAAAAAAACTTAAAACAAAAAAATGAGGAATTAACTAAAAGAAATGAACTTCTCAAAAAAATTTATAGCCCGGCAAAATTAAAAATGACACCAAAGAAAACCACAAATAAGTGTACAAAAACAAAATACACACAAACTTCACAAGAAAATAGCGAACGTAAAAGTCTAAATGCAAACGTTATCATCCCTACGGATTCAAAAAACTCATCAATAAAAGAGATATCTAATGATGTTTCGATAAGACAAATAAATGAAAGTAAGAGTACATCACAGCACCAAAACCAAGTAACCAAGATTTGTCTAATAAGCACAGATAACAAAAACAATCTGTTAAACATCGCAGAAAATACTCTGAACTGGACTAAACGTTGTCATTATATTAAACCACACGCAAATACACAGCAGTTGTTGAAAGGAATTAAGGACAAACTGTCAGATTTCTCATTCAATGACTACTGTATAATATTATTAGGCGAAGAGGACTTTAAGATAACTAATGTTTACATTGATACGGTTTTATATATAAGAAATGTATTACAAGAAATTAAACATACAAACATTATTATATGTACGCCAACATACAAATTCTTGAAACACGCCAACCTACATAATTTTAGGGTAGAAACCTTTAATAACCTTTTGTATCTGGATGTACTAGCCCACGAATATGCATACTTTATGGATAGTAATAGAAATTTAAGTGTTGATGGCACTATGTTTGACCAGCGCACTGGCGTGATTAACAACAAGGGGATTAAAACTATTTTTAAGAACATATCGGAGATGATTAGCGACATACAATTGACAAATAATAGTTTGGACGAGATTGACACATGCGAAGATACGATTGCCAATAATGACTTTTTTCGTTTGAAAAATCTCAATATAATACACCAAAATATAGCAGGATTGCTAAGGAAATCGGACGCACTTACTGTATGTATTGATGAATTTGCGGCAAAAAAAGTGCAAATAGATATAATATGTATTACAGAACATTTCTTAATGGAGGGTTACGAAACTCAGCTTAACATACCTAACTACTGTATAGCTGCCCACTTTTGTAGGAAGAAAATTAAGAGAGGAGGCATACTTGTTCGAAATGATCATGACTGGAAAGAACTAACAAAAATAAGTAACATATCATCATTGGAATCTTTTGAATGTTGCGCGGTAGAGCTTATTAAATACAACATTGTTATTGTTTGCATTTATAGAGTACCAAAATTTAGTAATCTCAATGAGTTTTTCACTAAATTAGAAGTTGTACTGAAAGAGCTAGCAATGAAAAGGTATCACAACGTTGTTATTGCTGGCGATTTTAATATTGATATTTTTAAAACTAACAGTCAAACAATTGAATTTGAAAGTCTTCTAATGAATTTTAACTTTAAGCTAGCAATTAATAAACCAACTAGAACTGTGAGTCAGACATGTATTGATAATTTTGCGCATAATTTTAACAAACATTGCAAAACGGAAATATTGGAATTAGCGTTGTCTGATCATACTGCCCAATTATTTCAATGTCCTGTTAATAAATTGTGTACTATCGATAAATACCGTAAGGTTAGGCGTAACTATACTAAACTTAACATCGCCAAATTTTGCGGAGGATTCGCCCGGGTGTCGCCACTGTGCGGAACATCCGGAGGACACGGTGGAGCACACTGTAGAGGTGTGCCCCGCCTGGGCGGAGCATCGCCGTGTCCTCGTGGGGGCGATCGGCGGCAGCGATCTCTCTCGCCGGGCCTTGGTTCAGGCCATGGTCCGTAGTGAGGAGGGATGGCAGGCGGTCGCCTCCTTCTGCGAAGCAGTAATGCTAGCAAAGGAGGAGGCCGACCGCATCAGGCAGAGGCAACGGGGCGCTCGCCCCAGCCGCCGCCGGGATTCCGATCCCGATTTCCGGCCACCGTAGGCGCGGGCTTGCGGACGGCGTGCAATGGGTAGCACGCTGTCCGATCGTCCGGTAACCGACCGGACCGAGCCCAAGTCGTCGACGGCGCGTTCTGTTCCCGCGCGCCTCAAGGAGCTGTCAGCACACCGAAGAGGCCCAGCCTGCTAACTGCAGGCAGGCAGGGTCGAAGCCTACTGGGGTCATGGGTTAGTTCCGAAAGGAATGCTCGACCCCGGCACGATAGGCTACGAAGGAACGGGGTAGGTTTTTAGTCAGTAAGAGTCTGACACTACTTCCCGCTCCGCCCAAGGGCGGGATTTGTCATTGGATGATTTTACCTACCATAAAAAAAAAAAAAAAAAAAAAAAAACATCGCCAAATTTAAACAGTGCATTAAAGCCCTAAGTTTTTCAGAAATGTATGAAACTCATGACCCTAACAAAGCCTACTGCTTATTTCTAGAAAATTTTACACTTTTTTATGATCTCTGTTTTCCTAAATCAATGGTGACTGTTGATGTAATAAGGAAACCGAAGTGGATATCAAAAGGAATAAAAATTTGTAGCAAAAGGAAAAGGCAACTTTTGTGGCAGCATAGGTTACAACCAAACCTTTTAAATAAAATGAGTTTTAAGAACTATTCCAAATTATTTAGGAAAATTATAACACTAACTCAACGTACACAAAATAATTATAAAATCAGGACTTCGGCAAATAAATCTAGAGCCACCTGGCAAATCATAAATCAAGTTAAATTTAACATTCCCAAAAACTCTATTAATAAAATAAAAACCAATAATTCTAGTACCTCGAATCCTAAGCAGATTACTAACGAGTTTAATAATTATTTTATAGACAAAATAAAACCAATGGGTAATTTTGATAATAACAATACGCTGCCTTTTCCGAGCAAAAAGGACTCTATCTTTATGGCTCCTTGTTTACCTCAAGAAATTCATAAAATCATTCTCACTCTAAAGAATACGAACAGTGTTGGATATGACGGCATATCCACCAAGGTACTAAAAGCTGTAGCTCTCGAAATTTGCAGTCACTTGAGTTTTATTATAAATCTGTGCATTGCCGAAAGTGTATATCCTAATGCACTAAAATTGACAATAGTTAAGCCGATGTTCAAAAAAGCGGACAGAGAATGTATGGAAAACTATAGACCTATTTCGCTTATCCCTATAATATCTAAAATTTTCGAGAAATTCATTTATTCTGAATTGCATAAGTATTTCGAGAGAAATAATATATTGTGTAGTGAGCAAAAAGGATTCCGCCCAAATAAATCTATAAGTATGGCAATATATGACTTTTTACATACTGTTATGAGCAAGGTAGATACCAGAACGCCAGTGTGTGCAATTTTCTGTGACATGAAACAGGCATTTGACTATGTTAAACACGACATCTTAATAAGAAAACTTGAGGCGTATGGTATTAGGGGCAATATACTAAATTTAATAAAATCTTATTTGAGTAACAGGAAACAAAAGACGGAGATAACTAAAGTAAATACTGACACGAAACGGGAAGAAATCTATTTATCTGAGGAACGTATTGTGTTATATGGAGTTCCTCAAGGAAGTGTATTAGGAGCCCCATTCTTTACAGTATATATAAACGATCTGCCAAGGACTATACCACATCCTATGACACTTTTTGCAGATGACAGTACAGTGACTATTTCTTGTAAGAATAATGACATCTCCCGATACAAATTTGACATAAATAACTCATTAAAATTAATAATACAATGGTTAAGCAAAAACAATTTAAAGATTAATTTGGACAAGACTAAGATTATGCATTTCAGACAACGACCAACTTCGGTAGGAAATGATATTCAGTTGACATATAATGACAAAACTATTGAGAACGTTGATAATACTAAGTTTCTAGGACTGACGGTGGATACAAAACTAGACTGGAAAGCACATATTGGTACCGTTTGCAAAAAAACCTGTAAAGCTGCTTATGCATTATTTTCACTGTCTTCGAGAGTGAATATAGAAGCCTTAATTACGGCATATCACGGTCTAGTGGCAGGACAATTGAGATACGGGATTATCTTTTGGGGAAATTCCACAGACAATGGAATTGCATTTAAGGCCCAAAAGAGATGCATGAGATCCATGTTCGGACTTAAAACAGTAGATAGTTGCAAACCTTATTTTATACAATATAAAATACTTACACTCCCTTGCTTATATATTCTAGAAGTCACCATGTTTGTTAGATCAAACCCTTCGCGTTTTCCTCGATTGGAAGAAAAAATTTCCCGCAATAGACGCGACAATACCATACTATACACACCAAGTGCAAAAACGGCTTTTATGCGTAAGAATGTCATGTGTATGGCTCCGACTATAGTTAACAAATTGCCGAAAGAGTGGAAACTGTTAAATAATAATGCATTAAAAACTAAGTTAACGAGATTTCTAGCCCAAAGAGCTTACTACAGTGTCACAGAATTCCTAAATGATACAATTGTTTGACTGGTACACAATGATAAGTGTATTTAAAAAAAAAAAAAAAAAAAATTATACTGTTTGACGATTTTATATTTTTGTTAAATACTACTTTATATATATTTTTTATTTTTTTTATTGATCGTTCTAGTTTATTATTACTTTATGACATTAGTATTTAATATTTTGTTGACATTATTTAATATTTCTTTGTTTGACATGTTTAAATTTTTGACATTTTAATTATTTTTTTTTTTCTTTTGACATACCATTTAAAATGTTGTTTACATGATAATTAATTGTTTTGACTTTCTATTTAATTTTTTTTTTTTGGTCATTACTATGTAAGTGTTTGGCATTTGATTTTAATTTTGATATTGGTTATTAAGCATGCTGAGATTTACGATAAGTTTGTATGCCAATATTTGGCAAAACATAGCGCACTGTACTTCTATACCACCCTATGTAATACCTATGTTTTACAAACAAAATAAATGATTATGATTAAATGATTATGATTATGATTATTATGATTAGAATAAGGTCCTTCATATTCTACCATCGCATGGGCATGCAAATAATAAGCAAATTGTATCGATAAATTAAAAAAAAATACAGAGTTATTACAAATAAAATTACAATAAATAAAAATAAAAAATACAGACTAATTTGTAAATCGGTACACTGGCTTCATTTAGTTTAAATTGATATGTAAAAATGATTTGCAAAATAAATATAATTTATCAATTTCTGATGGACTCAACATCAGCCAACGTGACACAAGCCGCGCACATAGGGTGCTGTGATGTACCTCTCCGATAAATGATCTCTTTTTGTTTCACTGTGCTGAAGTGGCTCTTGATTGTTAAGTGTAAAAATACATAACATTTGCCTTTACATACTAGACAGTTTGAATCGTTGAAGATTTCTTTCCCCGCGCTTTAAAAAATAACTTCTACATGAGTCATGACCATTACAAAAATTCCTAAATACGGTAAGTTTTTGTACAACCATAAGTTACTATCTACTAAATTTAATACTAACAAAATATGGACTACGGTTTGAAATAAAGTATCTTTATTTTTTATTTAAATTTTATTTTTGTTTATAAATTCAAAATAATGTATGCCATGTCAGCAAATCGTAAAAACTTTTACATTTATCGTTTATAATCTAAACTAATGAGAAATGTTTGTAATGAGAGCAGTGGCGGCCGAGTACAGCAGTCTGCAGCGGTGGCCGAGTGGTTACGGCCCCGACTTACGAGTTGTAGGTCACGGGTTCAAACCCAGCCAGGTGCATTACTTTGTGTATTTTATATCACCGCCACTGGTCTCAAAAACGGTGAAGGAAACATCGTGAAGAAACCGGCATGTTCTAGAACCAAAATTTCTAAGACATGTGACATTGACCAATCCGCACTGGACCCGCGTGGTGGAGTAGGCCTGTGTCCCAGCAGTGGGAACATTTAAAAGGCTGATGATGATGAATCTAAATTAATATTTTAGGAAGGTAATCTAAGTTAAGATTTGAATTTTTGTTTGTTTTTATGTTACAATTTAACTCAAAAATTACTGAATCGATTTTAAAATTCTTTCACAGGTAGAAAGCTACTTTATCACTGTGTAACATAGGCCTATTTTTTAGTTGCATGCGGGAGAAGCTGCTGGCAAAAGCCAGTAGAAGATATAATAACTCGTTTTGAAAACCAATTCCGTACACAGTCAATAACGAATGTCTCAGCTACATATTTATCCATGATACATAAATAACCCGAATCAGAATCGATCCGTGCGATAGAAGCAGCTATCAATATGGTGACCGGCGGAGGATTTCCAATTGACAGCCAATTACTAAACAACGGGCTCCGGCCGGCGCGGCGGCGGCTCGCGCGCGCCTCGGGTCACGCCGGCAGACGGGGGGGGGGGGCAGACGGGGTCGACTGAAACCAATCCCGACGGATTCGTTCTGGACACTATCCCACCAACAAATTTAGCCACATGATGAAAAAAATAGATTCCCCAAAATTATGTGGAGTTATCGATGATGTCCAACATGTTTTGGTGGAATGTGACCAAAATCAGACAGGTAAGAAGCTACTGACATAATTGCGAAAGATTAGTTACATTGATATGGTCCCTTTTTTGAAATCCTGGCTGATCCTGGAAGTGATGCTGCTAACATTACGTTTGACATGGCAACTATGGTAAAAACATTCAATCCTTTGAGCTGACTATTAAGTTAAGTTATTATTGTAAACTAACAATGGGGCTGACATGCTCTATAATGATAAGTCTCTAAAAATAAAGATTAAAAAAGAATACAACCGACTTCAAAAAAACACCAAAAAGTGCAAAATAACTTTAATTTCGGAAGTCGGTGATTCTATAATAGTTTGGTCTCTTCGTTATTTAACACCGACTTCCAAAATTAAAGTTATTTTGCAGTTTTTGGTGTTTTTTTAAAGTCGAGTGTATTTTTTTATGTAAAAAGTTTTTTATTTCACACTTTTTAGTTGTAGTACCTTTCAGCGAAACTTAAATGGACAGGTACCATCCGCCATTCGGTTCCATCGTCAAATCTAATAATACTAAACACGGCTAGGATACACTGCTTTATTACAAAATTCCGGCTCTTAACTACATTCCGTCTTCATTATCAGATCAGTTCTATGTATCCCCTCCCCTTCCTTCAGTCAGCCACCGACTACATGTATAAACAAAGCAATTTTACTTGTGACAGTTCTGCTATTTTTTATTGAAGAATTCCGTTCTATATCTTCGTAGTTCATCATCAGATCAAAAAGATATTTTTTTGGGACCAATCCAGGAGTATAATATTTTAATCAAAACAAAAAAATTCGAAATCGGTCCACAATTGAGCGAGATATCGGTGAACATACATAAAAAAAATACATACAGCCGAACATAGAACCTCTTCCTTTTCGAATTCGATTAAAAATCCAACACATTCTCCAACTTTGCAAATTAGTAAGTACCTACTGCGGACAGGTACAGGCTAAGAAGTTTGAAGAATCGCAAAAGCCTACTTATGTTCATATTTCATTTTATTAGGGTTATTCATTCGTGCATTACTCTTTTGTTTATGGATTGACCTTGATGATTCTTGTATGTTGGGTTAAGTTATAACTCCGTAGAAATCCCATTACTTTGGATTATTGTATTTTTCAATGCCAAAACAATGTGCACAAACAATTCGTTCATTATCTTAGGCAGTAATTTCTCATAACCGGCCTTGGGTCAGGCCATGATCCGAAGCAAGAGGGAATAGGAAGTGGCCAACTCTTTCTGCGAAGCAGCAATGAGATTGATATGACTGCAACCATAAAGAAACGCAGTGGACATCTCCAGCCGCCGACGACGCAGGAAACGCCTAATAAAAAAAAATGCAGAAAACAACTTTAATTTCGGAATTCAGTATCAAAAAATGAAGACAAAACCAGAAACGTTTAAAAGAAATGAAAAATGTTTTATTCAATACAAAGTTGGCTCTCCTTTTAAGTGTGAAAACACCTGTGCCAGGAGAGCCTGTTCTCCCTCTTCTGTTTTACATTTTATGTATCTTAACAGCTTACATATGAATGAAACTGGTAAAATCGTTCTCAAGTCATGGTGCGACCAAGGGAAATAGGGATCCATTTTTATATACCTATATAGATTTTTATCTATATTAATGTATTTCACAAATACACAATTATATACATTATATAAAACACTAATTAAAACGATATATAAGAGTACACTTAAACCTACTCCTAACTGAAAAATGGCGTCATAAAACTCGTCCGCATCGCTGTCGACTGGAAGTGTGCCTAAAAGGCTGGCGGCATTGCCACGTTGTATGGCAATGCTTAATCTCTGACTGAGGTAAAAGCCAGCCCTTGGGTCACGCGAAGTGTCAACTAAGCGTTTGGAGAGATCTTTAAAAAGCGCATGAGCACTAGGTCCCCACGGCCTACGAATTACAACCCCAAACGGCTCAAAAATATTACTGCCGACGATAAATAAATAAATAAAATTACTTTTCACTGCAAAAAAAAAAATATTAAGGTATTCATCAACAAATGTGATAGACGTAAAGCTATCAAGCCTAGCACCCAGTCTTGCGTAAAGCCAGATGATCGAAATAGTTTTTGTTAAGAAACTGATTTGCTCTATACCCGATTAATCTTCGAAGCATACTATTATGTACACACATGCGGGTCAGACCGCATCACTCCCTACACAATGGACAGCCAACTGCAAACTATTGATTACATGTCACTATTTGATTAAAATACTGTCTCTGAGACATACAGAATATATTCCACGTCTTCGCTCGCAGTACTTACATTAACTATAAGCGGTAAACTGAATGACCACAACTCGGCACACAGAGGACTGCGCCCCAAGCTGCTATTCTGGGATATTTAAATAAATACAAAGGCGTTGAAGCAGGCGCAAGATTCTATAGCATTTAATGTAATTTAGCTACCTTCTTATAAGGCTTTATTTAATTAGGGACGACAATAAACATCCCCCGTCAAAATAATCCAATTAAATATAAAGTGTAATGTCAGTTGGTGAGGACAAGATAGATAGATAAAATATTCTTTATTGTATAGACCATAAGAAATAGGAGCTTAAAGTAAATAAGATGTAACAAGTTTCACTTTGTCTGATTCGAAGCGAAGAGGACGGTCAGACGTAACTATTGGCTTAGCTACCGAAGCAAGGTGAAGCACAGCGCTTTCACCTTCCGCCGCCCTCTACCGTTAAAGAAGATTCAAGGATTCTCCAGATATGAAAGCTAGAGAATCTGTTAAGGAACATAGTAAACAGGTCACAGAAGACAAGATCCCCAGCAGTAAACTTAATGCTCTTCGCGTCCAGTACAATAATGCATTCAGGATGCTGTTGGGGCTGCCACGCTTCTGTAGTGCTTCAGGGATGTTCGCGGATGCCCAGACAGACAGCTTCGCTGCGGTCAGGCGCAAGCGTGCAGCATCCTTGTTGCGCAGGGTGCGTGCCAGTACCAACAGCCACCTGGCTGTCATTGCCAATAAGCTGGATTGTCCTATTATCTGGTCTTTAAGCCAGCTACATGCCCCTGTCAAGTCTGTTTACTAACATAGTTGTAAGTTTTTGTGTTACTAATCTGTTTTTGTATTTGTTTACTAACATAGTTTTTATAAGTTTTTATGATACTAACAAGTTGTTATGGATATATCTGAAATAAAGAGATTATTATTATTATTATTTACTATTCCTTTTTCTGACACTCTATGTATTTATCATTGGTGCAGGCAAACTCATTTACTCAGGAACCAGTTTTTTAGGTAGGAAATCATCCAATGACGTTCTTCCGCTACAAGGCAGAGCGGGAGGGCGTGCGAGACTTTTTTTGACTAAAGTAGCGAACCCATGGCCCCAACAGGCTTCGGTCATACTGGGCTCTTACGGTTTTGTTGACATCTCTTCTTCAACACTACTCTCGGCTAGTCCAAAGATTACGTATTTTTCAGCAAATAAAATGTTTTTCTTACTTTCTTTACTCGCCGTCGCGCGAGCTCGGTCTGGATGGCTACCGGACGGCCGGACGGCGAGCTACCCAATGCTCGTCGTCCGCAAGCTCACACCTACGGTGGCTGGAAATCGGGGTTGGGACCCCAGCAGCTGGGACGTGAGGTATTCCGTTCCCTTAGGCGTGCGGCTGCCTCCTTTGTGGCCGGAAATCGAAATCGGAATTCCAGCGGCGGCTGGGGCGTGAGCGCCGTTGCCTCACGCGGTCGGCCTCCTCCTTTGCTAGCATTACTGCTTTGCAGAAGGAGGCAACCGCCTGCCACTCGTCCTCGCTTCGGACCATAGCCTGTACCAAAGCCCGGCGCGAGAGACGACGAGAGACACAGCGTTGCTTCGCCCGAGTAGGGTACACCTCCACCGTGTCTTCCGGGTGGTCAACACAGTGGTAACACTCGAGTGTGTCTTCCGCACGAATCAGGTGCAGAAACCTCCTGAGCTTACCATGTCCGTAGAGGACCTGCGCCATGAGGACACCGTGACGTCTTACCAACCACTCTTTAGAGAGGGGACATACCGCCATGGCGTGTCGACTACTGAGCATGCCTTCCAACTCCATGACCCAAACGTTTCGACCACAAATCAATAAGGCAAATAAAGTTTTAGTATTTGGGGCGCTTGAGAGTCTCAGCAGCCGCAGGGATGTCACCACAGGATGCGCCCCACACCAAAGGCTTACCCACCTTCCAAGGAACCAACGAAATTCTATTTGGGCTCACTCCATAAATGATAAATGATATTTATTTTGTAAGTAGGTTTTAAAAACACTTTTACACGTCAATTTTTTTTTTGTCATTTTAAACTAGACGAGGCCGGTGTTTCCTAGCTGACTACCCTGAGAAGAAACACCGAAACAAACTCAAGGGTCAAAGTCTCTTTTAAAGTCCTTACAGTAAATATGTATTGGTCAAATCACATGAGGACCATGCAGATTTGTCTGAAATCGCCTTTTGAAGAAAGAACCATACAGATTTGAGTGGACCTGTCCAGACAGTGCAAGCATTTGTCAGTATTCGCAAAGCTCAACTCAAGACACTAAGGAGCTCAACGACTTGACGAACAATACCAAGGAAAGGACATTTGGGTAGGCCGCAGAAAATACTCAAATTGCCAGACATACGCTAAAAATTACTGAAAAGAAAAGAGAAGAAGTGAAAAAATAAAATAAATTAAAATCTAATCCACATTGTCCTCACGTTCACAATATTAAAAGAAAAAAAATAGTTTACAAAATGTAATACTTAGCAAAGTATTTATGTCAAACATTAGTTAAAACAAAAATATATATTTACATCAAATTCTAAAATAAAAATAATCTACAATGTCAAATTGTAAAAGATGAACATCAATAACAAATGGTAAAAAATAATAATAATATTAAAAATGAAAATAAGAACAAAAGAAAAAAAACAAAAGAGCTGCAGAGCGTACTGGAGCAGGTCAATCCCAAGCCTTTTCGTCCTCAACGTAGTCCTTTACAGTGTAAAAAGCCTTTTGGCAAAGTTTTCGCTTTACAAATGATTTGAATTTATTTAGGCTTAGTTGTTGAATATTACTAGGAAGTTTATTATAGAAGTGTATACATTGGCATCTAAATGAGCCCCCTATTTTTTTGAGCCTGGTAGCAGGAACTACAAATTTATGTTTATTCCTAGTATTAAAATTATGAATATCACTGTATTTCTTAAACATGTTTTTATTTTTGTGGGCATACAAAATATTCTCATAAATATACTGTGAAAATACCAAACGACTAAGGCTATTGGACGGCAAATAGGCCAGCGGTGACAAAAAATCGATGAATAATATCTTTGCTGCCTCTATGGCCTCATCCATGATGGCCACAGCTGTTGACAGCTTGGCCGCAGGGGCAGCGATGCAGCGTAACACAAGTGCCTGAGCGTAGACAGGATGCAAGCCGAAACAATTTCCAAAACTGTTTACAAAAACCGGCCATGTGCGAGTCGGACTCACGCACTGAGAATTCCGTATAAGCTTTCTTATGAAAAGAGTTCAATTTCAATTTCAGTCGCAATTTTTTTTTTGTGAAACATTTTCAAATTTTTTCTTATACTTGTGCTATGAGACCTTGCTTCACGCCAAATTTCAGTATTCTAAATTAGGATAACGGGATACCTACCCGTGTACCCTATGAATTTTGATTCCCTAGAGAGTGTCATAATATACGTTTTTGCAATATATGCACACCGCACCGTTGAATTTTAGTCGTTTTAATCCCATGGAGGGTTATTTTTTTTTTCGGTAGGTAAAATCATCCAATGACAAATCCCGCCCTTGGGTGGAGCAGGAAGTAGTGTCAGACTCTTACTGACTAAAAACCTACCCCGTTCCATTCTTCGCCTTGGTCCCAGGGCCCCGGGTGCCATTTTCACATACCCTTTGACCCCAGTAGGCTTCGGCGCCTACAGTTTGCTGACAACTCCTTGAGGCGCGCGGGAACAGTGCGCGCCGTAAACGACCTGAGCTCGGACCGGTCTGTTACCGGACGGACGGACAGCGAGCTACCCATTGCCCGCCGTCCGCGAGCCCGCGCCTACGGTGGCCGGAAATCGGGATCGGAAACCCGGCGGCGGCGGCGGCGTGTACGCCGTTGCCTGATGCGGTCGGCCTCCTCCTTTGCTAGCATTACTGCTTCACAGAAGGAGGCGACCGCCTGCCACTCCTCCTCGCTCCGGAGCATGGCTTGAACCAAACTCCGGCGCGAGAGATCGCTGCCGCCGATCGCCCCCACAAGGACACGGCGATGCTCTTCCCAAGCGGGGCACACCTCGACTGTGTGCTCCACCGTGTCCTCCGGACGCTCCGCACAGTGGCGACATCCGGGCGTCGTCTCCGCACGAATCTTGTACAGGTACGGACCGAACTTGCCGTGTTCGGTCAGCACCTGCGCCAAACGGAAGGTGACGACGCCGTGGGATCCCATGGAGGGTCAAGTTGCTACATGAAATAGTTCAGTTAGAATATTAATGACAGTCCTTAAAAAGTATATGATCTTACATAATATACAAATGAAGGAATCTTACCTTTTCCACCTAATTAACTACCTATATAACTAATTAACTACATATATAGTAATTAATACCTTCATAGCTCATTTGAATCGAACCAGTCCTCTTAACGTACGTACTTTCCTCAAACGAAACGAGCGCTAATACTTTCTAAAACAACTTGAAGTTACAACTGTGTGCTTTCAGTAAAAAAAAGGGAAATCATGTTTCAGAGTCTCTTGTAATGTCCTTATTGAAGATAATAACGAAATTTGACTTGACAAGGGTCAAGTTTTAACATTCCTAACATAAAAGAATCCTAGTCTTGTAAGTCCTTGAAGCCTACGGCTATGTTTAAATCATCGTCGGAACTCAAATAATTATCTCTCAAATCACTCAAGTGTTGTGGAAAATCTCCAGAACAAACGAATGGCTGCTTTATAAAGAAAGGTTCTATTGTAACTCCTCGGTATTACACACATCAACGCACGGTCAAAAGCAGATCAAACAGTATCATGTCCCTATATCTGTGCTTGTTACACTCCAGCTAACATATTATCTGATCTGACTCAAAGTAGGAGAAGAACTTATTACAGACTTGAATCATGAAGAAATATCTCAACCCTGCTGGTTTTTTAAAACTACTCGTAGTAAATTAATAAACAGCTTTCTATCAAGACGTTACGACGACACCAAGTTATAGATAACCCAATTATGGGTTAAGCTCGCCTATTTACATCCACTGACCTTTTTATTGTTTTGTTAAAACTTTATGTACAATAAAGAATAACGAATAGATGCCTCGGGAAACTGCTCGATCGGAAGCACTAAAACAACCCTGAACTTGTTCTTTCTAAATACCTTTGTAGGTGCACAGGTGACAAGTAGTCGCTACAGCAAGGCTGGCACCATGGCGTCGCAGTGACAGTGGGTCCCTCGTCACATGTGGAAAGTTGAGACAGCTCTTAGATCTTATCATACGTACATACGAGGACTAGGAATAGGCGAAATAACGTTCGTCTCCTAACAAACACGTCGTTCTGTACACCTAAGAAATATTCTGACTGTTTGCAATTAAATTAGTTAAAATAATACCTTAAATACTAAGTTACGTTAACGATGTGATACGTCTCACATTCTTCATGCTATGATTCATGTTAGTAGGCCTACTGTTCTCGTTTACCATTAGAACTTAGTCGATGTAATGATATGGGATGCTATCAGATGAGTACTTCGGAGCCCGTTTAGTGATGACAGTTGTGTGTGTAAAATAAGTAAACAAACTTGTTCAAGAGACGAAGAGACACACTCAAACTTAAAACCATATGCCCATCGCTGAGCAAAAGACTCGCCAATGACTTCCAGCTGTATGTGACAGCTGGAAATCATTGGCGTGTCTTTCCAAGGCTAGTGTGGACATTGGGTATTCATTTTGTCAAGCTCGTCCCACCACTTGAGTATGTAAGTAACCTAAGACATGAGAGTACAGATGCTGTGAGGAGTGAGCATTCTGCGCATAAATTTTTGATTAAAATAGAGAGGTCGACAAAAAATCGTTTCGAAGTACAAAACGCTTAGCTCCTGTTAATTACTTTACTACTAAAATAATAATCACAAGTCAGCCTCCTGACCAAACTAATTACTATCGCTAACTTACCAAGAATTAATGGAAAAAAGCAATTAAGAAAAAGATGAAAAAAGGTTTTTAATTTTGAAGTTAAATAGAAAATAATGAATAAATTTAATTGTGCTACTTACCGCTTGGAAATGGTTAATTTGAAACAACTGCCATCATTTCCAGGCACCTTTGTTAATTCTCAAGAACTCGGACAGTCAGAAATGTAAAGCTAATTGCACATAACAAAATAATCTTTCTAGACTATACAATGCTATCTTCTGTCAACGGTTTTTCTCGCGTGAAGGTAAAAAAATATCCCAAAAGAACCCTCGAAAAATAAACACATGGACATGGTCTACCCTCATGGTCTGGCTGAACACACACATATGCTAACTTTTACCATTTATTACGGCCATTCTCCGATTAGCAAGTTTTATGTGTCCGGGCTTGCCTAATCCGTAATATTGTCATATTCAATCATGTATTTTTTTTTATATGTTAGGTAGCATCCGTATCTAGCTGTAACCAAAAATATTGGCTTCTGTCTTAAGTAGTTAAGACTAAATTAATTTAACCATGTTCAAAGGACCTGTGTTCTCTAATTACCGTGGCATGTCCGCACACCAACTTAATGTTAAAAATTGCTTGTAATTTTTGTAACGTACAGATTTACTTTGATCCATTCAGCGTTTTAAACGGTATTAAGAAACGTGTATCGTTTATCAAAATATGGACTTAATAGAACCAGTCTATAATTAATTATCACTAAGTAACCGCATGTCCAGTCGAAAGTTATAATTTCCGTGACATTTTCTGTTCTCGAGTGCACATCCCTAAATAACAGTATTTTGCACATCACTACCGTACGTGTCGCGTCTGCTCAGCGTGTACCGCAGCCCATCAGCATTTGCTGGTCTCTAACGTTAGTGAACCGCCAATGAAGCACGTGAGTATATAATTACCGTGGCCTTGGTTAAAAACTTTTCTAATTACCGTTGTACTTATTTTAACACTTGATTTTTTAAGTTAGACCCAAGTTGATCATGTAAATGAAGACAGTACCTTGGCCTCCTTACGTTGTAATAAGCTAGTATTTACATACTGTGTCCGTTTTCGACATTTTTAAGAAAATCGATAGTTTTCTAATTTCCGTTTACTAATTACCATATGATTATAATTACCGTTGTATGAAAAATTAATACTTGTTTACTAACCATAGTTACTAACTGTAACTACGATGTTGATCCAAAAGTTTTCCCGCGGTTTTCGTAGATTATTATTATTCCATTTATTTAAATTATATATACATATTTCATACATTTTTAAATATTTCTTAACAAAAAAAAATTATGAAAAAAAAAACATTTAAAAATATAAAAAATAGTAGCCCACCGGCATCGGGAACAGGGTCCAAGCTGCCGGTGGTCAGGGCTCCTGAGAGAGAAACCTCCGGACAATGCGCGCCGTGTCCAAGAGTACTGCTTTCTGAATCAGGCCCTTGATCCAACTGCCTAGCGAGAGCCTCCTCAGATGTTGGTCGAGGCTCTTGGCTATTAAGCCGTTGGCCGTCACGACTATCGGCACAATGATTGCTGTGTCCACTTCCCACATGTCGACAACCTCGCGAGCTAAGTCAAGATATTTAGTTTGTTTATCCTTCTCAGCTTTCACGAGGTTCTCGTCATGAGGGACCGCTATATCAATAATCATTGTGCGACGCTCTAGTCGATCTATCACTACTATGTCAGGCTTATTGGCAACAATAGTCCTGTCAGTGACGATAGATCGATCCCAATACAATGTGATATTGCCATTTTCGAGAACTGGGTCGGGCACATACCTATAGTATGGTACTTCTGACTCCACAAGATTGTATTTAAGAGCAAGTTGCTGGTGGATAATCCTGGCTACGAGGTTGTGTCTATGCTCCGGTGGGTAATTTATTTATTTAAACTTCATGTACAGTAATGGTACATAGGCGGACTTAATGCAACAAGGCATTCTCTACCAGTCAACCTTTGGGTTAAAAAAGAAAATACTGTGGTAGGTTTGCACAATAAATAAATAACAAATATTTCAAAATATAATGTGAAATAAATTAAGTACCATATAATAATAAAATACTTATATAAGGTAATATTATAAACTAATAAATACTATGATAAATATAAAATTATTACGATTAAGAAAACTTAAAATATGATAATTATGACGAAGACTGAAGCTAAGGTTGAGAGGACTTTAAGTAGTAGTTCCGAATATTACGCTTAAAAGAAAATTTACTCATTTTTTATTTTATTATGATCATTCTCCGTAAATATGTCTATTATATGCTGATCATTCATCAAATTATTTAATTTATATGATGGGAAAACCCAAAAATACCAAAGAGGAAGTTAAAAAAAATCGATCGAGATCGAAAAAAAGAAGATACCTAATCAGCAAAACGAGATTTGTCTACAGTCTTTTGAAAAAGAATTGCGAGTAGTTCCCTTGAAGAAGACACCAAATTTTAAATCTTCCTTAATCACATCAACGCCGCGTCCATCT
Source organism: Leucania comma (assembly GCA_958295575.1). Classification (NCBI taxonomy): domain Eukaryota; kingdom Metazoa; phylum Arthropoda; class Insecta; order Lepidoptera; family Noctuidae; genus Leucania; species Leucania comma. Next base: position 429,310 of record OY282471.1, on the reverse strand, counting down.
AGTGCTCTGTCATCATCTTCTACTGAAAAAATGAAATTATTAGGCAATATTGAGCAATTGACAGAAAATAAAAATTCAAGATATGAAAACAAATATAATTGCGATACATCACGGTTTAAAAGTGCTAAGTTACTTCAGAAAAATCAAAAATTTTATCTAATCGGCTAGTGTAGCCCACTTATGTATTTCCTGGGTCTTCGAAGTCAAACATGATATGGTTAAGAGGTTTGAGAGGTTCAAAAAAGCGGGAAATAGCGTAAATTTATCTAACACAGACTGTTTTTGGGCTCAGTGTCTCTTGATTCCAACGCTTTCCTTTAAAACAAAGACAAATGTTCCAAATAATAGTATTAAGGATAAGAAGACTACAGGTTCATTTTTCGATTTATCTGATTCTAATGAAGCTATTTTTTAAATAGTGGTATTTATATTCTGTTTTTAAATTGTTTTTTGATTAGAAAATTACTATAAAACAAGACTGATTCAAATGTATGACATACTAGTCTGTATAATTATGATGATTCTTTATCGAGTATATGTACGTGATATTAATAGAAGCAAATCTTAAAAGAGCTGTGAGTAGCTTTAAGCTAGATCTATCTTAATTATCTAAGGAGATTTAGAATATTATTCTTTTAAGTTCCATCCTCATAAACTTTTTTATAAATATCATTTCAACAAACTAAAAAAAAACCAATTAAAACAATGTTTGTTTTATTTAGTTTGTTTTTACTTGATTTTCATTGAAAGTGTCTAATTTTTAATAAATCATATTATAGTTATGACGGACATCTTTAATTCTATTGCCTTAATTATAATTATATGTGTAATATTAGTGTGTGTTGTTATCATTTTATTATTATATCATATTTTACATAGACTTGATGATATTTTCTAATTACCGTTACATTAAATATTATTTTTTTCTAATTACCATACTCATAAATTTTTTAAGTCTCAATAACTAGAAAACCACTATTAATTGTTACATGCCTCATTAATTATTGAATTCGTATCTTTGATTTGTTTCATATTTTAATGTGTTTAAGTCAAATCAGTGAAAAATAAAAAAGGTCACGGTAATTAGGCAAAGAACGCCGAATTGGAGAATGACCGATTAGTATGACTATAATTTTCAAGGTTTCAAGCAACATATATCTAGTTTTAGAATAGTGAAAATAGTATCCGTTGTACAAAACAAAATGGGTTTTTTGAAATTTCACTCTCTTCTCTCCTGCAGCGTTCACTCTTACAAACACTTAGCTAACAGTTAGCACGATGCATCTTGATAAGCGACTAAGAGTCGCAAGGGTAGCAGGTGCTTCTTAAGAACGGTTTGCAGCATGAAGAACTGTCTCACCGAGAGGTTTCACAAGTTGGAAATCTAATAGCTTTCTTAGCGAGTACCTTTAAAACTGGTTTCTGAGCCCTCTCTAACCGCAGTATGGTTGTCTTGTGTTCCGCCACGTGTTCAGTGAGAGAACTGATCGAGGAACAAATAAACCATTCTGAGGCATTGAAAACCAGCAGCCGCTCGAAGTTTTTTAAATAAGTAGATCTTCTGATCAAAACCACAACTGAGTTATTCTGTTTTTTCCACATCAAAACGATTGTCCAATCTTACACCAAAGTATTTTATGCTATCAGACTTGATCCTAGTATGTTTTATTTAGGCTAAGATACAAGGGTTTACCACTGCATTTGTACCTACATTATGGGTTTTGATCGTAAATGACAAAAACTAAGAATACTCAAGGTGAGGCGAATGAACTAGGACCTACCGTTTCATCATAACCATCCTCAGTGTCAATTCTACCCTTTAACGAGTCACAGACCAGTGTTTGCCGTGGATTATGAGAGCTGTGTCTAGGGTTGCCAACATTTCTTCGACGAAATATAGTATTTTTCAAACTAAGCTATACTTAAAACATATTGTACACTTTAAAAAAATATAGTATTTTATGGAAAAAAGCACAAATAGACAAAGATGTATTTGTAAATTATTTGCATTTTTAAAAACTATATATATTTGTTTGCACTTCTTGCATATGTTTTAAAAATGTTTTTATCTAATTATAAGTGTCGTAATATTATACCTTATCACATTCAATTTTTACCCGACTGCGCCAGAAGGAGGGTTATGTTTTTCGAGAGTATGTATGTATGTAAGTATGTATGTATGTATGTATGTATGTATGTATGTATGTATAATTGTTTGGCAAGCTCTGCAGCCTGAACGGCTCGATGGATTTTAGCTTAAGAGGTGTCGTTAGATTTGTATTTACTGTGAGAGTGACACTAGGTATATCAAAATAAAAAAAAATGGCGGATTTTTAGCGCCAAATTCAAATGTTTGGCACGCTCTGCGACCTGAACGGCTCGATGGATTTTAGTTTGAGAGGTGTCTTTAGATTCGTAATTACGTTGAAAGTGATATCGTAATAAAAAAAAAAAACGGTAATTTAAAAAAATTAAAAAACCGGACTGCTTTTCTGAGCATTCATGAAAAAGCCCTAAAACAAGAAAGTCGTTGTACCCGATTGCACTTATCTATATAATATTTTAAATAATGGCAGTCGAGACCCATTCTAGAAAGTCAGCCGTCTAGTCAATAGATTGGAGTAATCTGCAATGTAATATAGGTATGTGCTCTCAATTCTAGAATGGGTCCCGACTGCCAGTATTTAAAATATTATATAGATAAGTGCAATTGGGTACAACGACTTTCTTGTTTTAGGGCTTTTTCATGAATGCTCAGAAAAGCAGTCGGGTTTTTTAGTTTTTTAAATTACCATTTTTTATTAAATTAATATAAATCAAAAACTCTAAATCTTTATTAATGTTTATTTAATAGATGGCAGCGACCCACTTTCGTTATCGCTAATATTTACTTTTCTATAACTAATTTATTTAGGACTTTAACTTCTTAAAGAAAAGAACAATATTTAATTGAAAATAATCAGCAAAATCAAAGAACAAAAACATAACAGACCAATGATCAAACTTTCGTTTGAGAGTAAGATAGATAGATAGGTAAGTTCGGATACATGCTAACGCATCGATCAAATGTTGAAAATGTAGTATTTTTGTAACCCTAGCTGTGTCATCAGTTTATGTTACCAATTTTTGACTACGGAAAAGATAACTGATACAGTTTTTGGACATATTTATGAGGGAGATTACACTACTCTGGGAAACATTTTCTTCATCACTCTTATACGATCCAACCCTCACAATCTGTTGGTCATGTTATAAATAGCTACGAAAAGATTTTGATGGTACGAAAGCCAATCTTTTTTAGCTTATTAATTGATTTGGGGACCGAAACAGTGTAGAACGCCTTCCAAAGGGAAGAAGGAAGGAAGACACCAAGAGACTTCTTGTGTGTGCGACTATAGAACAAGCAATCAGCTGAGCTTCTCAATTGATTGCCACTGCAAGGAAATAATTATCATCATGAATTTTATTATCATTATCAATATTTATAGCCCCAGACATTAAACTTATATTAGTTATAAGATACTTTTGAATTTGTAAATTGGTAAATTAACAATTATGTTGAAAATAAAGTGCAAGATATGCTTAAATTCTTGCTAAGCACATAAGTACCTATAGAGCTATACATATAATGCAGTTTGATAAGGACACGAGTACGACTCTACGACAGTATATTCAAAATATTCAAACACAAACTGACATAGTTCAGCTTCATTCCAAAGCTCGTAATTAACTAAGCTCTTCAAGAAAATCTAGACTTTGGGCATTAGTATGCAAACGTGAGCACTCGTTAATTTTAATAGAATCTGTCTGCCATCGCTGAAACACGAGGCACCTATAGCAGTTTATTTTAAATTTATACTATCGATCTGGGTATGGGTATAGAAATTTAAAACATTGATGTTAACTTAAATATAGTAAAAAAAAAAAAGTCATCTATGATTTTTAGAATCTGGTTGCGCTAATAAGCTTGGTGGACTGTATGTTTGCAAAAAGCGATCTAAGGTTTGTTAACAATATGCAGGTACTGTGCCTTTATTTATTGATGGGATGGATGTATTAGGGAGGAACACTGACCTTTTGACCTCGAAGGTTCCACGTGGCGCCGGCCGGCGAACTCTGACTTCGCACCTTTAACCACTGCCAGGTCCTGTATTGCACTACACTGCACTATTGTTGAGTCTTTGAATGGTTGGATCACGAAATAGTCAATTTTCTTGTAATTTCGAGCGGGCGGTGTTAGCGGAGCGGACACATTCACACTCGAAGCACAAAACACGTCATGTCATTTCTTGAGGTCGTGCGGGGGAAGGGAAACGGAAGGGATAGGATTGCTAGGCCAAAAAATAAATTACAAAAAACAAAATCGCGGATCATAGCAAATTGGCGCAACCAGAATCAAATAACTTTTTTTAAGCCGAAAAAAATATTAGGCTTATTAATAACTAAGCCAGTATCATTGTACTTACATTACAAGTACAACTGAAGTTTTCACCCCTTTTACACTAAAATGGACCTTGGTCACTCCGATATCGATAAATACTGGCCATGATCAAGAAAACATAATTTAAATTCATCGCCAATCAAAAAACTGCAGACCTGCGACGTGCTTCAGACGCGGTCGCCTAAGTAGCGCCTGTAAATAGGCGCTACTTAGGCGACGTGATGATAGTTGAAAGATGACTCAGCGTCAACTTTGATTTTACCTACAATAAAAAAAAACTATCTAAAGTTAAGCTATCGGTAATTTCTATCTTTGGTGCGAGTATCTCTTGTGTACGAACTTAAACTCAAATATATCAAGCTATAACTACTACAATGGGCGCCCGCATTGTCAAACAAAACAATTGCTTCTTGACCCCCCGGAATGATCTGGCGACCTCTTATTGAGCAGACAACGACACATTTCGCAAGTATGACATGTTATGAACGACCTCGAGATGTAACAAACAAACAATAGAGAAACGTTTGTTCCAGGGTAAACATAAAAGCTACCGATTTCCCCTCTACTAAACTTTTTCTTAGTAAGTATATTCATGTTTCAATAAATCTTCCTATGGACATTCCTGTCTACAGTTCAATAAATAGCCTCTTCATAACAGCTGGCAAAACTCACAGACATTTTTATATGTTTATCAAAATCACATCATTCTCATAAGTACAAAAATAAACATAATACGCATAAGCTCTGGTTGCTTAGAATTGAGTCTGCATTGCAGTAATAGGTTAAGTGTATCAATTTTTATTTGCAGTTTTTTTTTGTTACACTCGTTGGAGACCCATAGATAAATAAATAAAATAAAAAAACGTATTTGTTATTATTGAACTCAGCGCCATCTGTTTTAGTATGCGTGTAACATCTTCAACTCACGAATGAGCGTAGAGTACAGTAGAACGATGAATGAATATAGTGTGACACACTAAACAAAGTACTTAATGCAATAGATCACAGATGGCGGTAGTATAGCTGATGACAAAAAAAAACGTAAAACTATCAAAAATGGTATTTTTCGTGAAACTTACAATAACATCATAAGAAAATTAAAAGTTTTTTCGGCCTACAATGAATATTACGGGACTTCTTTATTTTATTACCTGCTTCCTTGGTATGTATGTATGAGTCTCGTTATCATACCTACAAGTTTACTTACCTGAGATGAGATGATTCCTGCCAACAACGGCCTGGCCAGTCAGACCTGAAAACACTTCTAACTTATTTCCAAAATCAGGACATTTAGCATTGCTCGGCTTTAAAAACTAGGCACAGAGATAGTCGTATCTACTGTCTACTTTCAAGTTAGTTTTATTTGGATAGAAGATCGCTATAGCAGTCCATTGTATCTCGTACAGGACAAGAAAGGCCTGCCTACGAAGCTATTTTGTTGTATAAATGCCGTTTGATTGTAGTGACAATTTCGTCAAAGCATTGTTTAAAGGTCATAACTGGTGCGACACACATTTTTGTTGAATATAAATAAGTTAGCAAATCAGGTCGTCCATATTTATTAGGTTGCTCATTATTCCGTACAGTTTGCATTATAAATTAACCTACTAAGTGGCCGGCGCGCAAACTGCCATTATCTGCGGCCTGACCGCCTGATGAGCTTCACTGCGAGTGTCGTTATAGCACTGGGACGTGCGCCACGCAGCACCGGCCAGAAGGACCACCGATAAAGAAGAACTTGAATGAACAACACGCTGTATCACAGATAACATGGAGACGAAGTCTTGATACACTGCTGATAGCTCACTACATGCGATTCTGTTCACTAGTTCCGTTTTGGCTGTCATGTTTGCTGATCAGAGCGAGTAGATCTTCTGCATCTACCTATAGCGTGTAGTGATGCGTGTTGCGCTGTCAGTCCGCGAGATGTCACAGTTCAGGGGCTATCGCACGATTTATTATCTGTGGCGATAGCGCGGCGACATGACACTCTGCAACACACACACACATGCATGTAGGTACCTACGGGAGTGTTGTCAACCACACTCCTCATTATAGATTGTGTTTTGGTATCAAAACAATTGTTTATGAAATAACATTTATGATTTCAAACGCTGTACCGGACGTTCGAACTTGCTTTGCGTACAATAAAGTCAGTCATGGTAACTACCAGCCATATAAGCATGTGTGAAGTATAGCTATAACTGAGGCTAGTTTTGTAGCAAGTACACAACTGGTTCCACTGGGCTTCCAACACTCTCACTAATTAAATATGTAAATTCAACAAGAAAATATTGTTACTGACCGATATGTAGGTAAATGCTAATGCTATTCAAAACCTAGTAACGTATCTTGATGTGCAGCGATTTTGCAATGCTTTATACTAGTTATAGATATATTTTAGTTAATCTCAACCTGCACTCAGCCCCGCTTGTCTTTTAACCAAAACATCAAAATTTTCTCACTGTGCTCGCCAGTAGACTCGTGACATTATCAGCAGCATTCCAATATTATCTAAACACAATCGCAGATCCATCGATAATTATGACTTTTTTATACAGATAGTGCTTGAGAGTGCTTGAGATCCCACCTGATGGTAAGCAGTGATGCAATCGTTGATGGTGAGGCGCACTAGATTATTAAGAGCCTATTCACTCTAGCCTTTAAGATACCCAAATTATATTCGGACGGGAAGACCGCAACAGGCAAATTGTTCCAGTCCTTCGAAGGACGCAGTAATTGGCTAATATATCGTCATAACACTGGTCATTAGAAGGTTCATGTATAATAGTACTACTCTACTTATAGTAGGGTCATAGGCTGCCCCTGCTCGGTGAATTCATTTAGTCTGTTACCTATAAGTAGTATATTTTCCTATAGGTATGGGGTATTATTGCTAGGCTTACAAAATACTGTCCTACTTGGTGCACGGTAAAACTGGTCAAAATTGGTGTACGAATTTCACTGCGAAAGAATCCGACTGTCGCCTGTCATGAATGAAAGCCAAACATTCAATGCTCCGTTGTAGCACTATCAAGATCAAATAAGGAAAGTGGCCTAGCATTTAAAATGATCATACCATATAGTTGGTATACAATCCTGCCTTTAACTTTGTGGCAAACCGCACATAGTTATTAACTAAACAAATTTTAGATAGATATTTATTGAATTGACAGGAACTTTGTGAGCAGAATCACAACATTCATAACATTGTATAATTTTAATATGTCGTTTTTATTGCAAATGGTAGAAGACAAACAGCCCATCGATATGATGTACCTACAGCTGAGCTTGTCAAACATATCGGAAGCGAGTAGTCGATAACAACCATTGTGACATTCAGGATCACACCGTAAATATTGTTGTGGTTTATAATTTCAACTGTTCAAATTTATTTATTTCGACGTTATGATGGGGAAACAAACAAAAACGAGCGTATAGTGCTCGATAGCGAGTGCGTCATAAACCCTCGAGCTGCGATACCTGCTACACAGTTTATGACACGGTGTGGTGCGGTGACGCCATGCTCGGACAGCGCGGAGTCAGCCCAGGCGAGTCGAGCGCTCGTAAACGGCGCGATATATATTAATAGCTCTGCCCACCGTCAAGTGTCGCATGCGAGTCGTTCGCCAGATAACGGGCGATATCAACGAGGAGGATGCAGCGAGTCCTCGCAACTTACTGCACGGTTATGAGCTTGGGTTACAAATTGGGAGGATACTATTGAAACTATCAGAGACAGTAGATGTTTGCGACGGCTCAGTGGTTGAGTCACCGACCTCTCATGCATAAAGCTGCGGATTCGAAACTGGGCAAGTATCAATGTGAATTCATCAAAACCTTTATGTACTTTTTTAAGTTATCTAAAACATTACTGAAACCCTGTGTCTCGGAGCGCACGTAAAGCTTTCGGTTCCGGTTATCATTCGTAGATCGTTGACAGTCGTTACAGGTATTCAGGCGCCAGAAAGTCTGGCCATCAGTCAATGCAAGGAGTATTGAGTTTTCCAGTATAACTGGGTTGTGGAAGTCTGAGAGGCAGTCGCCCCATGTAAGACAGGAGTACTTACTCAGCCAAATCCGGTTCGACTGAAAGCCAACCCTAAACTAGTTTGGTAAAGTTTAAGGAGATGAGCAATCAGAAACACTAGAGTAATTTGTTAGCAACAAAATAAACAACCCCTGGAAACAGTTAATTTCCTAAAATCGATTCCTAATGAGTTGCTCGTAATTACAAGCTACTAATCACTCAAAGAGGTATCGTCTTAATTAAACATGTTGATAAAGATGAACTCAAAACATGTTTTGAAACCCATATCAGTCGTGTTTTAACTAAATAATGCAGCCATTTGAGATATTATCTCCTAATGCTGACCATCTTAAATGAATTTGGGGCCACTGCTGTGGTGCCGGCCGGCTCGCGCGCGATGTTCACTAGTTGACGCCATCAGCCCGCTCATTCCCGCCCGCCACGCGCCTCCGGCGACTAACAACTTAATAGATACTAATCGCCATTTAATTGATCACAATAAAATCGGTGATCTGCCTGTATCTACTGTGGATAGGGTCAACAATGGTCTAGGTGTGAATCTCCTGTGGGTAAGTGTTGTTTTGTTACCTTTACTGGAATTTTGAGTAAAGGTAATTTACTGAAATTTTGACTGATATGAGATAAACACTCTGTCAGTGATTTCGTTTGTTTGGATTTCGTTCCTAGAAACTTTAATATGCCATCTCCATAACCGTCCGAGTCGTCGACGGCGTGTAGTGTTCCTCGAGAACCTCAAAGAGTCCGCAAACGAGCACCTCTACAATTAGTATAGTAGGCATCGGCCTACTAGGATCATGGGATATGACTTCTTAAGGTAACCCACGGTCCTAGAACGCAAAAGGCAACAGAAGGTGTGGTTTTAGTCATCAGAAGCCTGGCACGCCCTCTCACTCTACTTAGAAGAGGGAAAAGTTATTAGATGATTTTCCAACTCAAAAAACCCTCCTTGAGAAATATTTGGTTTTCATAGTTATTACCTACCTACTCTGACGTGCTCAGATACAATTCAGAAATCAGAAATTCAGGGCTCTCAAACGCCAATTAATTAGGAAGGTAGGTAGGTTGTATGTCGTGCGATGTGCGACCACCAGGACGCGTTTATCTCACAATTTTTGTATATGCCCAATCCATTAATTTATGAATGACCTGCACAACATATTATTATGATGGGTAAACATTCTTCCTATTAGACTTTATACGACTTACAAGATTCTGCTACTAAAAATAAAATAAAAAACCTTTACAAACTTACATAATAATTTGGTTTTTATTCAATCTAAAAATACTCGTCATTTTTTATTAGGTTATCTGCATGTTTATCCGCTGTTACTCAGATTAACATAACAGTGTAATTACTAGCTAACAGCGCACGTTCTAGCGTTTTGTTTTATATCGCAGAGGTCACGACCAAACTGTTTGAGCATCATTCCCACTTCATCCGCAGCTAATCGGTCAATTATTCGGACTAACACAAGATTTACAAGTTTTTATACTCACGTTTAATCATCATCATTATGATCCTGGGTTTACTCCTGGGCATCAGCAACGCAGTAGGTAATTCACTGTGAATGTCATGATCGCTTATAAGTGATGGCGCACTTGTTGAAAATTGAGAGCAGTGGTGGCCGAGTAGTAACGGCCTCGACTTACGAATTGTAGGTCGCAGGTTCAAACCCAGCCAGGCGCACTACTTTGTGTAATTTATATCATCACCACTGCTCTCAAAACGGTGACGGAAAACATTGTGAGGAAACCGGCATGTCCTAGAAGACATGTGACATCCACCAATCCGCACTGGGCCCGCGTGGTGGATTACGGCCCATTCCCTCTCCTAGAGAGGAGGCCTGACTCCCAGCAGTGGGAACATCAAAAGGCTGATGATGATGCTAAACTGGTCCTAATTGGTGCAGCCGTGAGACACACATGTTGTTGTTTATTATACCTAGGTGCTTGTTTCTGCATTATGCGTGTCTGTGTGCTAAATAAATGTGTTAGTTTTTTTTTCTTTATTTATAATATATTTATTGAAGGAGAAACTGACTGACATGACGCACAGCCCAAGAAACTAAGTACTGCGTCTAGGAACGTGAAATTTTGAATAAAGCTTCCTTTAATGACGTAGGCGAGGTGAGTATTAAGAAGAGATTTTCGGGCATTCAATTTTCAGGGGTTTGATTTGGTTTTCAAAGTTTTTATGAAGAAACCTACACTCACGCGAACGAAGCTGCTAGCAGAAAGCTAGAGAGAAGCTCAGTTAATAAAAGAAAAGGTAATGTTCCTACAGCCATACCTGGCTAATTGATCTAATTAATATTTATTTAGAGATATCAATAGAGCGGCACAGTAGCGCTAGTGCACTCCTTACGTAAGCGCCGCCCTTTACGCAACTACCTGCGCGCGCCGCAGCGTGCAGCGAGTGCACACACAATGCGCTACTGGGGACCACGACATGTGCTGTGCTGTGCTGCAATCATATCAATGTTAATTGAAACGAGTTCCGATCAGGTTGTCTAACGCGGTGGATGTCCGCGCGAGGGGGAGGGGAGGCACCAGTCGACATCACACGTCACAGGTACGTACAGAAGGTATATTCAATACAGCGTTTCAAAACGGTTCAACCATTGCAAATTTTATAAACTTCTACACGTTTATGACGTTCGGCTCTCCGACGCATCTGCTCTAATCTGATGTCTATGTTCTTAACCATTGCGGGTAAACTTTTCAGCCGCGCTAACGTTAAACTAACATAAAACTGTTTAGACTTATGATAACCTTGCAGTTGACGAATTATTGAAAGAAGTGCGTAAGCTTTACCAGACAGGTGGAAGATCCAAGTATCTATTTAGCAGAGAACACACAGCTGATTTCGTACGGACTGTGAGCCACGAGTGCGTCCTCTGCGCGTCGTCTGTGTCGTGGCGGTGGACGCGCGGCCCTGACCCGCCGCCGAACACTCGGGATCAGCGCTAGCACCTACTTACCGAATGCTGATCGAGATATTCCCACACTTACGAGTCGCGCTACTTCACTACAACCTGTTGACTCGCTTCCGTGCTACTGACACCCAAAATACAGAAAGTTCTGTCCGTTTTGTCAGCGAGTGGCTAAGTATTGGAATGTTCGATATTACACCCATATTTCATAATGTGATAAGAATTTTTGCAGGTCATTGTGTTTGATTGTGCTTTGAGTTGGACACGTAGCGAGATAAGGAAACGAGTGTGTATTCTGTTGGCCAATTATTGTAAAGAAGTTCAGTTCAGTAAGAAGCTTAGTATATCTCTAATTCTGTCTTCTGTATGCCCTGCTGCAACAATTCTGTGTGGTGCTAAGCTCCTACCTACTGGTGTAAAGTGTCACTATCTACTTCTCCAATGATCGTTTCTGAAGTATTTCCCAGTCTCCAAACAGTAGAATCAGTTCTATACCTGTCAGCTTTTATTTGCCAGTAGCTACAGGGATGCAGGAAAGTACTTCAAAAAAAAGTAGTCTCAGAAAAAGGTCGCACATTTGTTTGAGGCAATTTGTTTACCAAGTTATTAAGCATAAGGTTGATAACATACGAACTCATAATGGCTCGCGCGTCATTGCCTGCGACGAAGCTGATCGATCAGCTACAGTTTACTGCTCATCCGAAACAGATTAACTATTTTACTATAACAAACCAAACATTATTAGATACGTAAATATTATTATCTGTGTATAGCAGTAACTTCTGGACAAAAATTTAAACGGATTCGTGTAATGCAGTGTATTAGTGGTATCTGTTGGTGTCTTATCGCTTACTGATTAGAGATTAGGAAAACAATGAATTGTTAATATAATCTACACGTGGCGACAGAGCAAGGTTTCCTCAACCTTCCGAAACATTGGCAGCAATAAAACAACAACAATATTATTATTTAATGGCGCACTGCTACCACTTCTGCTATAAACTACTTTTGCTCCGAACGATTTTGTGGTAGGTGTAGAGGACAGTGCTTGGCGGGAAACTAAACTTATGTTTCTAAGAGACTAGCTTCTAATGGCGGCTGCCATAGACAAACATCCCAATGTAGGGTGGGCAGTCTTACCAGCCACAATTTTAAAATAAAAATCCTTATTTCGTAGTAGCAGTAGTGGAGGTCATCGACTATTTGTAACTACTATAGATACTTATCTCTTTTTATGGTGATAAGAAGAACTTAACAATCTGTATTTACAGCCACAAGACTTACTTAACAAGAAAACAAAACAGTTGTGCAATACAACAGAGCACAGTGCAGTAGAGTGCAGGGTGCTCGGTGCTGCAGTCACGATGGCAGCAACCAGCGCCAGCCCGCCAGGACAAACATCGCGATAACCAAGTTTATCGCAGCCCCATAAAAACGTATCGGCGCCTTATCTGCTGTCACCGCTACAGAAATAGAGCAACGAATATTTATACTTAATCACTATAATCGGAAAATAACGAAGAGACACTCCGATAACACTTCGACCTCTCAATGTGGCCGGCGCCTCAACGACTTAGAACCGACCTTATATTATTCTTAATAAGATATTGTATTGGTTGTGCGGCGCGGGGCAGTGATAAGACATGCCCCCTGACCTGCGCTTCTCGAAGCGGCCGTATCTCAAGAACGTTCTGTCGTATCGTGCCGGGGTCACACCGCTCCGCGCTCCGCACCACATGCCTCAGGCTCTGGACGACGTACCACCGACGACCAGGAAAATTATACACTTATTATTTTATACTAATTAGCAAACACATCTCCATACCTACCGAGATGTTAGCGAATCTCCGGATTCTGGTGCTCACTTAAGGAGATCCTTTTGAAGTCTGACGTTTGTAAATTATAATATTCCACAACTACCACACACAACGCCGTCTAATCCCAAGCTAAGCAGAGCTTGTGTTATGGGTACTAGACAACTGATAAAAATACTTATATATTTCTAAATACATACATATTATAGATAAATTACATCCAGACACAGAAAAAATGATCGTGCTCACCACACAAACTTTTGTCCTGGGTGGGAATCGAACCCACGACCTCCGGCATAGCAGTCAGGGCCACTAACCACTAACTAGAGCAACAGGCCATGAAAATATTTGTAAATAAAAATGTGGAGAAATGTTTCTGATCAGAGCAGACACCGTCAGGTTTCAACAGCGTCAAGTGAAAATGAGAACCTATCAAAAATTTGCGTTTAGTCTGGACTGGTACCACATCACTAGTCCCGCACTCCAAGCGTGCTATAATTAGCCCAATGAGCCGGTTGGCTAATGCATTACACGTAAGAACAATTTTCATGAATTTTCATAAACTACATAAATTAAAAGCTGCAACTAAACAGCTGGTAGTCACGCAACGCTGACACGTTGCTCGCTGCGCCGACCGACCACTCGCCGATGCGCCGTGACCGCGTGGCTTCAGCCATATCGTGCTTGTAGAAAATCACACTGACGCACTTGTCAACCATTTTAATCTACAATTCACTGTAGCAGGTCAGCTCCAAACCTAGGTTAGTTATGTGTTCTGTCATTTAAAGTGGTTTACTTATATGTAGAGTTCCTGAAGCACTTACTGTTAGTACCTAAAAGGTTTCTGATTGTTCCTACACTGCGCCGACTGTGGTTTCTTCTGATGTAAATATTTCATAATTCATAGTAAATTATCATATTCATTTAATATTTTTTCCAATTTTTCCTGTATCATACGTGTCATTGAGTATAATCCAATATTATATTAATTATAAACTACTCAGCATTATTTTCAGACGAAGGTATAGATCTAGGTACTTACCGTATTTCAGAACATAAATTATGTAACTAGTACTAGTATATTTTTACTTTGTAAAAATCTGCTCTTCGTAAAAACGACCACCTAACTAAATAGTAGACTGTACTCACTTACATCTATATATAAAAGAAAGTCTGAACTCAAGAACGGCTGAACCGATTTGGCTGAAAATTTGGTGGGAAGGTAGCCAGGAGACGGACATAGGATATTTTTTATCCCGTAAATAAAAATAAATTATCCAAAACCTTCGCATTTATTGGTGAAGGGCAGAATAAGGTAGAGTAGGGTAGAGCGGGAGCGAAGTTGCAGGCATAAGCTAGTATATTATAAACAAAAATAGCATAACGTATGCAACGTGACTTGTGACGTCACGCCGTCACCTCGTAGGGCAGGGAAGGTTCGGTCGTGAGGACTGTTTGCAGATTGTTACCAGGCCGGGCTGGCCGGCAAACAGTGGCGAGCCGAATATTTGCCCGCGTCCTATCTAATACATTAGCAAAATATAACAGCAAGGTACAGCAGGCCAACTGCTCCCAATATATTATATTCAACTTAACTTCTGCATGCGATTTCGTCTGCTTGTTTTATCATAAGCATCGAGTACGACTCGAGTGCAATTTTCTACTGGGTGGTGTAATAATGTTTGTAATCTTGTAACATTCCACTTACAAGAATATTTGAAACAAACTATTTACCTCTTTCTGATATTTATTGATCAATTATGCGGATTCACTTGTAAAGTTTCGTGACTACCACTGATTGCCGCACATAGCTTCTTAGAAAAGTGTCATGTTATGAACCAAGGCAAATAAAAAATATATATATATAAAGTTGTGCCTAACTGTAATTGCACCTGATGGTAAACAGTTATGCAATCGTTGATGATGAGGCGCACTAGTCTAATAAGTGTCTATTCACTCTAGCCTTCAAGACACCATCCAACGTGATGTCATCTGAATTGAAACTGTGAAATGTCGAGTGTAAAAACTGTAAAGATTGCTAATACTCTACGGCATTTTTATGAGTTTCAGCTCCCCCGAGGGGTTCGGGAGGGGGGTAGGGGGCAGGGGTCACACGTGTGCACTTGACCAAACAGCTGGAAGTGTGTCAGAGCTGACAAACTCACACACCATTACTCCACTTTGCCGAGCAAACACCGGCTCGCGACAGCCGCGCGGGCTCGGCGCGCCCGGCGAGCTCGGTACTACAGCATAAAACAACTGTGCCTCCGTTGTTTGCCCGTCGCATAGCATTGCTTTATAAATGGTCCCTAAGAGGTATGATAAATGTCTTACTTTCAGACTGCCGATTGGATTAACTTTTGGGATTGTAGTAGCTATTTTTCTTCAGTCTCTTCGACTTTTCAACACAAACTGGTGATTCTACAATTACCATCCATACTCTGGTTAGGTATAGACCAGATACAGATGAGCGATGCTATGCCCTCCCAGCACATAAGTATGCACGGCTCACGTGTCGATTCAAATGAGACAGCTTGCCCGGCGCCATTGACTCACAAATGTGTGCGGCTGAGCCCCGACCGCGGCCGACCTGAGCGCCTATAACGTCCATTTGGAGATGAAGAAATTGAGGACTGGGTTTGATCGATCACTAAAAAACGGATACCAATAAAAGCTAAACATTGCTAAGCCTGCATTTGATATACTTAAGTGATAGTGACACGGAGAGGGCATTTCTTCTACCATCTTCAAATAATCACATAGGTACGTATTCGCTACTAATTTCCGCTTGTGCTGTGTCTACGAACACAAATTTTAATCGAAAAATTGAACGGCAGAGCCCTTGAGCTCATTCTTATCTGGCACCCCTTGGACCGATGACCTGCTCACTGATAAACTGAGCGTTAGCATCTGTCACAACACTACTGATATTTTATCAACTGTCCCAAACGACACAAACTGAGTAGGTACCCACTGAGGTGCGTGGTCTTACTACATTTTTATAATGACGGATTGGTACTGGACTGTATCTCTTGAAATAGGAGCAAGGGTAAGATACGATTGCTAATTCAGGTTAAGGGTCATTATTTTTTATAATGTAATCCATCGGTTGTCTACGATCCCAACTGATGGCAAGCAGTGATGTAATCAATGATGGTGATTGATGTATCCACATAATTTACTTACTAGCTTATTAAGAGCTTAAGCACTTTAGCCTTGAAAAAACCTAAATTATAATCAGACGGGATAGCTCCTGCAGGCAAACTGTTCCAGTCCTTCGAAGTACGCGGCATAAACGACGAGACGAAATGCTTAGTTTGGACTGTAGAGGTGTCAATAACGTAAGGGTGAAAGATGGTAGAAAGGCGATGGCGGAATTAAAT
The DNA here is from genome assembly GCA_958295575.1 of Leucania comma. Classification (NCBI taxonomy): domain Eukaryota; kingdom Metazoa; phylum Arthropoda; class Insecta; order Lepidoptera; family Noctuidae; genus Leucania; species Leucania comma. The sequence continues at coordinate 412,688 of OY282471.1, read as the reverse complement.
CATTCACACTCTCCAAAACGAAATGATGAACGCCTATGCTTTATAGATTGGTGTTAATCGAATCTGGGTTAGCGATTAGCCTCTTCGCACGCCTTTCCACAGAGTTCAAAGCTGCTAGATGACCTAAGAAAGAAAAATCTATTCTTCTTTCAGCAACAATTTAAAGACTCCCGATTAGCGATAAAATATCCACTGAGCCTGTAGCTGTAATACTTGGGGACATGCGGGCGTGCTGTGGTGAGTGTTTGTAGTTAGACGTACGTTGATACACGTGCACATTGCTAGCGCTACAAGTACTGCTCACACTGCCGGGGCGCCAGATGTGCGCCACACAGGAAGCAAAGATTATCGAGATCTGGTGGCCGTGGCATGGAGGTGTTCTCGTCTTTGAACTGAACTCGACCAAATTATAATGTGTTTTGTAAAAGTATGAAGTTTTTAGGTTACCATACCTAAGTCGCCAAAACGGAATCCTGAATGATTACTTTGTTATCCGTCTGTCCGTCTGTCTATGTGTCTCTCTATTTGCCCGTTTGTCAAGACCCTTTTTCTTAGGAACGCGTAGAGATATGAAGCTGAAATTAATATCAAATTCTCAGGTTTCCTACCCCAAGCAGTAGGTAGTGATAAAAACAAACTTCTGCCAACGCTATGTAGTATATGAAAAAATCTGAAAATTTGTATGAAAATAATTACGCTACAATCTTTGAGCCTCGATTTGGCAATTGAACTTGAATTTACATAGGTATGTTTGTACGAAACACTCAGTACGCGAAGCCGACTCAAGTGTGAGTGGGCGCGATTTTTTTACTTTTTTGTTGTGGAACCCCACAAGTTAAACTAGATACATAGTGAGCCAGATCTCTGGTATGGTCCTATAGGAATAACAAAACACACTCGATAATGACTCTACCTACATTATTGTATCCATCGCTTACAGGATGGGCAAATCAAATGTAGGCCATGAAACTACTACAAAGTTATAACTTAACCCAAAAAAAAGAGTCTTCAAAATGGGTCCATAAACAATAAAGATCCTTGATTAAATAAGGGTAAGAGTATACGTCTGTGGTACCCCTCTGTGTGTCACTGGTGTTATGATATGTTATGGTGTGGTGTTATTAATTCGAAGACGTGCGATTGCAGCAATACCATAAGATTTGTTATCATTTATTCTGCAAAGAACCTCGGATCTTCATAAGGGGAATATCTCTTTCAAACAATAACATAAGAATTGGTTAATATTTGACGAATACATTGCTGAACAAGATACAAAAACAACAATTCAGTCGAATAGAGCACCTACTCTTATTTTTTAAGTCGATTAAAAATGTTACCAATCGGAATATTCGGAACAAACGAAGTCAATTTGTGTATATTAGTGTCGGCACCTGGCACTCAGACAACTCTTATTTGTTCTATATTTCCGCACCCTGTTAAGCGTTTCCCACACTAGCCCACCCTGGCCCATAATGGCCCACACTGACCTACATTGGCCCACCCCGGCCTACACTGGTCCACACTGGCCGACGCGACGCCGGCCAGCATCGGCCCACCTATCGAACATGATAAACTGAAGAGATTACGAATGTGATGTCAACATGTCAGTTGGTAGTTAAAATTTGGTTCCATTAAGAATAAAACTTGAATGAGACAAAGTGCGAAGGTTATCACAGGATATGTAATTCAATATACTTTTCAGTAACTGTACATTTTAGATAAGTAGCTAGATAAATAAATAGATAGCTAAAAAAACTTGAAATAATAGTCTTTAAGCGGCGCACGTGCTCGGAGACGCAACAGGCGCGACACGTGCGCACCCTACACGCTCCTCAGCGTCTCGCAGCCAGAGATCAGCACAGCTACCACGAGCTCTTAACGCGATCTATTTTACGTCTTTCACTGAACTTTTGTGGATGGAATAGGGTGTATAGCTCAATCCCTCTTTTCTCGTTCGTACGACCGACATTTTGGTAAGTCTCCAGTAAGTATGGCGCCACACGAGCTGCTAGGAGCACTCTCTGCCAGCACGCTTACCTTGCGACCTCGCCGCTATGGACCGAGCGAGGTTTTTTCCCCGCGCCGGCGGCAGCTCACAAAAACTTATCAGGCTTGAGCTATTTCATAGTGTAAAGATATTTAAATCAGCCCACTAGACTTCGCGGGAAACGACACAAAAAAATATAATCAAATATACGATCGCTGAAGCTTCTATCTTTTGTAAGTGAATATTTTTTTATTGAACAAGATTGTTTTTTTTTTCTACCGCGTCTAGTTTTTAAACGATTCGGTAGGTGTGATTATAATACAATTATAGGAAAAAAGATAGGTAGGTACTAAATAGTTCTTCTTATTAAGTTCTATATTTATAAATAAAAGGAGAAACTGACACATAAACGCACAACGGAAACTACTGCGACTAGAAACATAATATTTTGCACAAGTTTACATTTCACGACGTAGGCGAGCACTAAGAATTTCGCAAAATTGACCCCCTAAAGGTATAAAACGAGGAGTTCAAAACTTGAATGGAGAAACCTACTTCCATGCGGGTGTAGCCGATGCCAGCAGCTAGTTAAGGTCTATTGGAGAACTGCTGCAGCGCCGCGTGGCGCTAGTGTACGCGCTACCATCTGAAACATTGCTTTACAACTTTTTTGTGTACAATAATACGAAGAGATGCAGTACTGACTGTGGCAAAGAACCCTCGTAAGAAAGCTGCAGCATTAGGCCGTGTCTACAGACTCTACCAAGAAAAACGGGTGCCAAATTGCACCACGAGTAAACTAACATTCTTGACAATCTAAAAAAAAATAGTCCAAACTAAACGATGCATTTTTTTTTCAACATGCATTATAAAAGTTTGTAATAACAGCACTTGTATATTTTGTGTGTGACTGCAGTGAGCGAGTCGAAGTGCATGAAGTGCAGACAAGCCGCAAACCGACACTTTATCTGGTTTGTGTGTTTAGTTAACAGCGCAAATGAAATCACCGCAGACTGCTAACACTATACTTTACCCGCTGTTTAGTCACACGCACGACTCGCGGTACACTGCGGCAGTGAACAGAAAGTGAGTTATAGCAGTGTCCCTCACGGTTGCGGCTATCTTCTTTCCTAGCATTACTGCTTCGCAGAAGGGTCCCACTTCACTTCCCATCCCTTCTCGCTCTGGACCATGGCTTGTACCAAGGCCGGGCGTGAGAAATTGCCACCGTCGATCGACACCTAAGCATTTCTTTCACCTTGATCCGAAACAGGAATCTCTCGAACTGGATAATACCCGGTGAGGACCTACTTCAGGCAAAAGGTGAGAATGCTGTAACGCCTCTCTAGCTTTCCTCAAAGAGGGGACTTGCCACCGCGATTGTGGCATGCCGATGATAAAGGATAAAGTATAGGATTCTATATTTGTATAAATATGAGTATGACCTATGGTTACCACGCAGGCCATTAGATTCCTGCTGATGTCGCAGACGAAAGCTCCAGCCACACTATGGCACATAATTTACAAATAAGATCAACGTCCTTGCTACTAAATATTATTTTCTATCGCAGAGTAAACGAGTTCTACAGCATAATTAAAATAAACAAGCAAGTTTCTACATATATATCCAACAAACAATCTGCCGTAGAATCGGGCCTGTAGAAGCTAAACATCTAATTTCATTCTGGTTTTTAACTTTTAGCTTCTGAATGGTCAAAACGCGCTAAGTCTAGTCTCCTGTTTGTTTATTCCAAAGACATTATGAAAAATAGAATGACGTCACGTTAAGTTTTCTAAGAAGACGTAAACTCACTCATGCTTTCTCTGCAAACTCTCTTTCCAAAACTTTTTCTGCTGACTTATCAGACCAAGGTACCTATAATACGTTGCAAATGAGAATAGGATCAATTGCCGTCTTATGACGTTACAAATTGAAGAATTAAAACGATGAGCAAAACAAGATTTTTTTTAAAGTTTAATCAGTATCATGTTCTTCAATTTTACTCATCTCTGTGTTCTTCAATTTTGTCAAAATTTCTTCGTTTTGACATTATGACGTGACGTCACGACATGGCAATCGATCCTATTCTCATTTGGAACGCATTGCATCAAGTTTGTACATTTTGTCCGCGTAAAAGTCGCAACTTATCCCGAGATAAAAAGATGTTTTATGTCCAAACCCCGGACCGGAGGCCCGACATTTGACGACCTAAACTGAACCGTTAAAGAGATGGAACTATACAGAGTGTGTAGCTCCATCCCTTAACTCTGACCTCCTTCCACATCATGGTGAGACCCTGGTCTGTATCTACCTCCGTGTGGCAAGTTTCATCTAAACCTGTTTACCCACTGAGGCGTGATTAATTAACTAACCACATTCCAATATTTGGAAAAGCCACAATAATAAGTTTTTTATAGCGTCTGTTTACTTAAGTATGTACAGAGTGCTCGGCGACGTCAATCAGCAAACGTTTCAACTGTCTATTGATAAGTGTGGTCGACACAAAGCTGCGCGCGCGCCGTCGCGCCGCGGCGTCGTCCGTGTTGTCTCGCATAGTGCTGCGAGACATCAGTGTAATATGGTGCGCGCGACGCAACAGTGCAAGCTATTCACTTTCGCGGCAAACAATCCGGCGCAGGCAATTAATCAAGCGTCGCGCGCGCAGCTCGCCCGCGTCGTGACGTCATCGCCGCGCCACTGCACAGCAACCGTCAGAAAGACCACGCATTGACCCAGTAGTACACATCAACCCAGTTGTTACGGAAGTGGTTTGAGTTGCTGAAAAAGCATTTATTAATTAATCATCAGGTTTATAGGCCTATCTTCAGCAGACGTCTTCCGGCTTGGAAGGTGGTTATGATGATGATAAATTATCAATATGATTGCTAGTATTAATCATTACCTAATCCTTTCAACCGATACGGCCACTAACTTTTTCTTCTGATTTAGTTCTTGAACTATGCAAATATTTAGTTTATACCGCATTCACTCAGCAGTTAGCAGCTATGCCCAGACACATCAGTTGGCGCAGTGTTTGTGGTACATCGGAGGGCCGAGCCACTTGATTGCTGTGCTCACCTGTTCTTCCTCATTGTGGCGCTGCAGCAGCAGACGGCTGCGGCATTTTCTAATTTTCTTGTATCGTATTATAATGCTGTTAAGCAACGCACAGTCTCGTTGACTTGGATCAGTCAACCAACATCTGAAACTTCTACTTGTAACTACTTGATTGGGGCGTGTTAGACCTTAACCTCATCGAGGGTGTTTATTGTTGTTTATACATAAACTACAATGACATCATTGATTTGGTATCAAAGGTGTATTGTTTTTAAAGCGGGAATTCTGTTCTTTTCTGTTGTGTAGTATTTACGTACTTCAGCAGCGGACATCTGCTGATTTCTTCATCAAACATATTAAATGCATATGGCGTGTTATGTAACCAAACGACTTGGCTTCTCATTTGGCGATAACTTCACATATATACAGTGTACAGTGTGCAGAGAGGACGCATTGACATTGTCGAATGGCACGCCGCCGCACGCGGAAAATACGCCGACGCCTACCTCTTCCGGTGCGGCCGACGTGACCACGTGACCAATATAAATATTGTTTTAGTACGCTTTTATCACTCGCAGTGTTATGAACTCTTAGTGAATGCACTGACTGCTGCAAGCCGGATGACGATCTTAAAATTATTTTGGGAACGTAAAAATTACGAATGATGTAACTTACGAATACCTACGCCCAAGTCCTCTATGTGACAATAAAGCCATAACGCGTGTGAGTGCGCGGCACTCTGTCACTGTGTCGCGAACTCGCGATACAATTTGGGTGACACCATTAGTGAGGGCTCGTCACCAATTATGATAAACGTGTAAGTGAAGGGTGCGCGCGGCGAGCCCGGGTGGCGCCCCCCGGGAGCCGCCACCCCACCTGTAGCGCGCGGCCGGCGACCTGTGGCGCGCCCCACGACGACTCCACGACACACAACCCCTTTCGATTGCTCCACGCAGTCCACACAGTGGGCTACACAACCTCTCCTGTGTCTGGGTTCATTATGTTGGCCGGTATATTTCACATTGAACTAATATTGCCTTGATCTATATACGATTTATGAAAGTTTTATGCGATAACGATATTGGACTGCCAACTGACAAATCTTGATGGTTTCTGAGTCTACTAAGTGTCGGCTACGGTACATTACATTACAGATTGTACCTACATTCAGACGTATGTTCATAAATTAGGTAGGTACCTACCGCGCTGTCCGATCGTCCGGTAACCGACCGGACCGAGCCCAAGTCGTCGACGGCGCGTACTGTTCCCGCGTGCCTCAAGGAGCTGTCAGTAAACCGTAGAGGCCCAGCCTGCTAGCTGCAGGCAGGCAGGGTCGAAGCCTACTGGGATCAAGGGCCGCTTTCTGAAAACAAGGCTCAGCCCCAGTATGATAAGCAACGAAGTAACGGGGTAGGTTTTTAGTCAGTAAGAGTCTGACACTATTTCCTGCTTCGCCCAAGGGCGGGATTTGTCATTGGACGATTGGGATTTTACCTACCAAAAAAAAAACCTACCGAGTGTCTATCACAGACAAATGTTGCTGTAGGTACACATATTAAGTTATTACAATTTCCATGAAACCTGTGCAGTTAGCTAGACTATCAGTATCCAGTATAATGGTATGCTGAGCGCATACGAAGGCTGGTCGGGTTACACACGTCACGTGATCTTTTCACGCACTCAGCGAAACTTCAGCCAGAGGAGCGCCTTACCATTCAAGATAAAGTTCTCTAGTAACGAAAACTACTCACCACACACTGCGGTCGCAGGGGTTATCAATCACAATTGCTCGAAAAATATTTGACCGAATTTCAGGCTTGAATTACATTCTAGGGGTAGGGCACACAAGACTGTGTGAAGAGTCGATTTTCGTCGGTTTTAGTCGATATATTTTGTAGCACAACATATTGTGTTTTTATTACACTATTTTAATTTAATATTGAAAATGCTACGAAATAACCGTTTAAATATTTATGTTTAAAAATTCCGTAAAATGATATCTCGGTGTAAATAATTGTCGACAAGTAAGGCTTCGGTCAATAGTAAAAAAAGTTATTTTGTAAATCTGCGAAATATAGTTCGGTAAAATAATACCTAATACACAAAATAAAGCAAAAAAGACGTCGGTCCAATAATTTTCGGTAAAAATGAAATTCGGACAAAAAAGCTATACATATATACATATATATTTGCAATCGGTAGCTAGTTATGGCACCTGTAGTCGCTGTGTGTGGATCTAACATAATGTAGTCTTGATGGTTCTAGTATTTTACTTATCCAAGATTTAATATATTTTACTTTATTAACTAAACAAATAATAATAGGTAACTACTTACACATTTAGTAACTAATAAATATTATAACTTAAAAGGTATATATACAAACTAAAAATAATAATGCAAACTTAAACTACTAATTACGTACTGAAAGCATTAGGTTTCAATCCTATTTAAAGAAACACGGCAAGTAAAGCCTGAATATTTGGAAGCGCCGCTGAGTGTTGCACAGCGAAGCGCCATGCATGCACCGCGGTTGTTAAACGTCCCACAGTTGTAGTCATTATGATGATTAGTGTGCGGGCGCGGCGCACGCGGCGCTAACGAATGGCGCACATTAGCCCCAGCCACCCTCGCCGAGCCCGCGCCGCCGGCCGCCGGCCACCAGGGTGTTTGGAGGTCAATAGCATCGTACGCGCCCGTTACACTCATCACGTTTATATGACATTGTCTACTTTTTAATGGTTCTATATTTTTAACTAAATAGCTAACTGGGTTCATTTATTCTCTAAGAAGTGCTGAAATTATACTTAATTATTTATACTGACATGTTCGTGTGTATTCGAGCGCTAATATCTGAAACCTAGAATGGAATCACTACAAATTGATTTCGATATCTTTCTTCTCCCCGATTATTGATCTTCCGAAATGCGGAACACTCACGCCATGCCCATCACACCACACATCTACCAATGATTCTGTCGGAAAGTTTATACTTCATTATGATTTTTAAATATGTTAATAAAGTGAATTATACGGTGGACATCGTGTGGTGAAATCAACTTTCTACCAAAACTATAGACTAGGCACTTAAAACGGCTCGCGATTGAGGAAAACATACAATTCGGTATAAACCGAGCACAGACCTTATTAACCGTATCGTATAGGTTTACGTACAAGTCCACTCATTCATCTCATGATATCTCAACGTTTCAGTCGCAAGAGTAGATTTCTCCCAGGTGGGCACAGACTCACCGATACGAACTTAATGGAATTTATGAACTAAATAAAAAGTGATTCTCTACTCTGAGAAGAGAAGAATATCAATGTTATTATAGTACGCGGCAAATAAGTTGAATCCGTTGCTATGGTTACACGCAGACCCTCATCTAGATTGAGATCCAAAAATCGGTTACTGCGCATTGAAGGACGACCGCCATGATGGTTCGATTTGTGAGCCGGATTTTAGACTATTCTGCTCGAAGGAATAACAAAAGAAGAAAAAAACAATAAAGCCAAGACAATGTATCGGTACCAGCCTGCCTGCCGCCTCATGCGCGGGAACGACAGCACCATCTCATGTCCTGGAGTGTGAAGCCCGCAGTGGGGCAGCGACGCAGCCCACAACACAATACACACTTATGTATGGGAATACATAAGTATGTATTGTATTGTATAATTCCGTCGTGTATAAATGAGAATTGGGAAATTCTAATTTAAACACGACGGAATTCATGGCCCTATTATAAAACATTGGTAAATTTCGTAGCAACCGCGTGGCTATGTAAATTATAAAGTAATATTAACCTCGTTGGACGACATCTGTATGTATTAGAGTCGGAATAACATTTAATATTATAAACAGACACGTTTTGTGAAATCGGCAAGTTCACGGCCGAACTAGATCATAAATTGTTCCACGGCCGCATGGGGAATGAGACCACGACGAGCTTATAATGCCAGCACCAATACATATCATTCTACAAATAAGAATAATAATCAGTATGCTCATAAACCTTGTTATTTCCAATCATTTGAATGTAGTGCATCTGACGATTCTATAAAAGAATGGTTGAAAACGAGACGATCTCATGAGATGAGCTCGTCAGGTCACCACAGTAACAGGTTGCCAGTGCATCAAACATTCCGATATCCTAATAGAAACTTTATTGAAATAAAATACATAAATAACTATTGAAATTATATCTACACATGTACAAAACCTTACTAAAACCTACCTGATATATTTATAGTACTGTTTCGCATTGTATTATACATATTCTACAATACCACAAGGAAACAGTGAGATCCATAATTATGAACATTGTTTAAAAATTACTCCGTCGTTGTACCGAATGTCGCTTGTCTTGTTATGAATTACCCTCTCCAAGCCGGCGCGCGTGACGTCACCGTTGGCCGCGTCGCGCCCTGCCCGCACACGACCAGGCCGCCACCCTTGTGTGTTCACGTACAGCTACACGAACAAGCATTATTTATAGTACCGATATCGTTTGTTCTCTCTAACCGTCTGCGTCTACTGACATAACTTCCGCCGCTTTGCGCTAATACATTACAGAGAACGCCAACATTAAAGATCACTCGATTTTTTTCAGCCCACGGTCACCGGTGAGGCGCTGCTTGTGTCAGTGCTGTCAAATAAAATCAACAAGAGAATCCACGGGAAGGTCAATAGTTTGATAATATGACGAGGTAACAAGGATCCGTTGTAAATCTTTCTAAAAAATAAGTCTGTAATGTACTGTCGCCAAGCCTGGTGAAAGAATTTTTAAAACCGATCTAGTAGTTGTTAAGTTTATTCTTATTAAACAAACATATTTACAAAAATCTTTCCTCTTTACTATTGTTAGTACTAGTAGATACCTATATTAGTAAAAAAAAAAGAAAACTCAACCGACTTTAAAACAAAACACAAAAAAGTGCAAAATAACTTTAATTTCGGAAGTCGGTGTTTCTATAATAGTTTGCAATGGTCTCTTCGTTATTTAACACCGACCTCCGAAATTAAAGTTATTTTGCACCAACCCGCACCGGGCTCGCATTCGCTCTCCTAGAGAGGAGGCCTGCGTCCCAGCAGTGGGAATATTATAAGGCTGATGCTATGCTATGCTTGCACTTTTTTGAAGTTGGTTGTATTTGGGATAGAGAGTGCGGCCAAGCGCACCCTCCGAGCGGAGATAAAGCGGGTCAAAGTGGAGGCCTGCAATGGTGAGTGCATATTCGTGGGTACGCCCATTAAAAATGGTGCGGAAGAAACTCTGCCCCTGGGCTCCCCCACTGACTCAGAGTCTCTGGTCACAGATGAGGTGATTACTCTTTTCCCTGCACGAAGGTAACATTCTCCCCCGTCCATGGCTCCGCTACCAGCGGTGTCAACAATAACAATGGCGGCGACGACGACGACGATGCTCGGAGATGACCGAGGTAGAGATGAGAGTGGTGGTACGAAGGCTGAATGCCAAAAATACCAAAAATACCGGGAAAGCCCTGAAAGAAAGAAAGAAAATCTATTTATTTGCCGGATAAAGGCGCAAGCCACTGCGCCTGGCCCTGGGTCTTGGCTATGGAGGCTCTCAAGTCTCGATTAAGGGGGGTCTCGCATACATGGAGAGAGGCCAGTTCCCACTTCACTGGAAGACGGGAAAACTGGTCCTCATTGCAAAACCGCGGCGCCCTGCGGACTTTCGTGGTGGGAAAACTCTTTGAAAGAATAAACGCGGTTGCGGTTTTTCAGTGCAGGTGTGTCGTGGCAGTGTCCTTGGACATTGCCAACACCTTTAATTCCCTGCCCTGGAGTAGCATTGGGAGGGCACTCCGGTACCACCGGGTGCCCGACTACCTCTGTCGTGTGAAAAAAAGAGGCCTACCTGTAGGAGAGGTTTTTTTTTTTTTTTTGGTAGGTAAAATCATCCGAGAGGTACATTATCTACCTCGGTCACCAGGGAGAGCAGAAACGGCGAAAGAAGTTGTGCGGTGTTCCACAGAGATCGGTACTAGGACCACCCTCACATCGGGTACGACTACGTGCTGCGCGACGACTTCCCTGACACGCAGGGTTGTGATAGTCGTTGACAGGGTTCAACAGTTGGGACTCGAGGTGGCGCTGCACAAGTCCGAGGCCATGTGATTCCACGGCCTTTGGGACGCGTCGCCACCGGGTTCCCAGCCAACGGTAGGTTTACATCGGCGTCGGGTCGACGATGAAGTATCTAAGTTCACTTCCGACGTCTGGCTCTTAACTGAATCGGACTGAGGCTGCCCTAAAGCGGCTCCTGACCAACCTGAGGGGTCTAAACGCCTCTTGCCGGAGGCTCTACGCAGGAATTGTTCGGTCCATGGCCCTCTGTGGGCGTGCCAGTGTGGGCGCCCTAGCTGCAAAAGCAACCGAGGGTCCAGCTGAACGCATGCCAGAGGGTCATGGCAATACGGATACCACATGCTTTCCCGCGAAATGGCGAGCCTCCTTGTTAGCCTTTTACCAAAGGATCTGAAGGCAACAGTCCTTGCACGCATGCACGATTTGCGCGTGGAGATGCAACGCCGGGGCGTAATTTCACTGCAACGACAAATCGCGGCATGGCGATATGACAGAGTTCCATCGGGATCTCATGGTGCAATGGCGTCAACGACTATCACAACCCAGTGCTGGGCATGCCTCAATTATGGTGATACGTCCCCTCTTAGAGGCAAAGCTGGAAAGACCTCACGGCGTCCTCACCTTCCGCATGACGCAGGTTCTCACCGAACATGGCATGTTCGGGAGGAACCTGCACCAGATTCGTGCGGAAGAGACGCCCGGATATCGCCACTGTGTCGACCTTCCGGAGGACACGGTGGAGCACACGGTCGAGGTGTGTCCCACTTGAGCAATTTAGCTTCACTTTTTTTTTTGGACTGACCGACATTTTGACAATTCAAAAGTGCCTGTAATTGGTCTATTTGAAATAAACGCTTCTGATTTCTGATTTCTGATTTCTGAGCAGAGTATCGCCGTGTCCTCGTGGGGGCGATCGGCGGCAACGATATCTCTCGCCGGGCCTTGGATTAGGCCGCCTTGGTTCCCGCTCCACCCAAGGGCTGGAGATGTCATTGGATAATTTTTACAAACTGAAAGAAAAAAAACCTCGGTTGTATTTTTTTGGAAAAAGTTTTTTATTTTACACTTTTTTGTTGGAATACCCCTCAGCCAAACTTAAATAGATACCTTCCGCCATTCGTTTCCATCATCAAATCATCGTGTCAGTTCTATTAATACCAAACACAGCTGGGATACACTGATTTATTACGGAATTCCGGTTCTTACCTACCCTCCAGCTTCATCATCAGAACAGTTATATATATTCTCTCCCCTTCTTCCTTCAGTCAGTCACCGACTACATGTATAAACAAAGTAATTTTCCTTGTTACAACAGTTCTGCTATGATTTTTTGAGAAGTTCCATTCCATAATTATCTTCGAAAAACAACATTTCTCTAGAACCAATTCGAAAACATAATCTTTCAATCCAAATAAAAAACTTTCAAAATCGGTCCACAATTGACAGAGATATCGGTGAACAAACGCAAAAAAAATTACGTACAGCCGAACATAGAACCTTCAAGTCGGTTAAAAATAATATAAACTAGACGCAAAACTTTGAATCATATAGAAAATATAGTAAGGACTCTACTCCACCACTCGACGAGTGAACTACGTAATCGATGCAGAATGCAGCTCGCACTCGACAACCATTTTTCAAACTTTTGCGTTCTACAATACAATAGAGAGAGGTGGTAGTGGAGGGCTGATGGCTATGCGTGGTGACGTCACAGAGTTTGACGGCAGGCGTCGGGGACGCGAGCTGCTCTTCTAATTGTATGATAGCGGGCGACGCCGCTAATTCATTTGCGCGCTTCGTTAATTAGGCGGCCGGGCCCGCCGGCACACCTCGCCGCGTGGCCGCCGGCGCACCAATATCCAACATCGAACATAATAGATGTCCAAATATTTTTTTTTGGATTCGTAATCAACTGGGACCTTATTACTATATTAGACTGAAGCCAAGGAGGCCTTTTGCCAGCGACGCCAGAGAGCGTCTGATCTGTGAAGTCTGTTAACCACAGCCAAGTGAGGCACCACACGTCAATAGATCGTGTCTGCCTGACACGCGACTGAATGGCTCTCGAACATCCAGCTCTACTACATTCTTTTCCTCAACATTGTATGAACGGTACTTCGACAACGTGTAGTGGCACCAGGGGACTACCGAGTGACGGCTGTGGCGAGCCACCCCAGTCCTTGCGGCGTTGTGGCGGCGATATTCATTACGCATTATTAAAATACACCTACAAATACTTGAATTTCCTTGGTTAACTAGATAAAATTAATCTCTTATTTAAAAACAACATGTAATAGTTCATGAAGTAAGGCTTTTTGAGCTTCTAGTCGTAGCTCAAACATAAAATGAAAATCAAGAATTCGTGTAATCAATTCGGCCAACGTAACAGAACTGTGTCGGGTAAGCACGGCACCATTCTCACAGACTGTCCGGTACCCGCGGGCAGCGCACGCCCGCACCGCGCGATGTGTGCAGAAATTCAACACTGCCAGCGTCAGGTTGCATGTAGGTACAGGACTTACTTGTAGTATGAACGAACCATATGCCACATCATCGCCCACGCACGAGAGTACTAAAAACGTTATCTAAGTTAGTAGTAGAACACCACGTAATACGCTGTAAAGTGATCTTTGCACTGTGGTTACTCTAACTACCTCTGATGCCCACTGTTACCTACATGGAGTAGTGACCAGGGCAGCAGGTAGCTTATGAACATAGCAACAGCTCTGATCACCAGCGTAGAATGGGGCCACCTTGCGCGCCCGCGTATGTCGGTCGTATCACCGGATTGTAGCAGTCGATTGAGCCAGTTCATGTCGTTCTAATCAGTTGTTATCGCCGGTCAATGTTACGCCCGCCGTATCGCGGCATGTAGATCGCTTATACTTCGATTGTGCCACAATGTGTGCCAGCCCGGTGCCGCGGTGCGCACTGTGGACACTTTCCCCCGCGGCGCGCGGCGGCGGCGGCGGCGGCGCTGATATGAAATTCGAATTAGTGAAAATACAGTTAACAGCGCGGAGCAAGCGCCGCCGTGCACAATATGCGCTACCACGCCGAGTGCTGACACACTCATTCATAAAATATCACATTGTTTTCCTTGAATATAATTTATATTTGTGTACCTACCGATAACGAGCTCATATTTGAAATAATGTGGGTAAGTGGTCGTTAGGTCGCACAACAGCGTGCGACCACGTGTCTCCGAGTGCGGCGCACGTGTGACGTCACCACGTGTGAGCGCGATGCGCCGCAACTATTGGCTTACTGTAGATAAGTAGTAAACTGATGGATAGTACGCGCTGGGCTGCAAGAAATTCCAGCCTGTCTCGGAGAGCGAGTCTCGACAGGGATAGCAGCGCTTGCGTTTGCGAAATGACTCTTCACGCCTTTGTATTTAAAGAAGGTTGTCCAAAGTCTACTCTAGGAATTAGAGTAGGTATGCCATCCCATGGCAAGCGTCACATCGATGTAAACATTCCAACTGATATAGTTTGGTAGCGCTAAAGTTCCCGAGTGATCGGCGGCGGCCTCGCGCGGGTTATCGCGCGACCTCTTATCACCCGCGCGCACACACGCGCCGCACGCACACATGCGCACGCCGCCCGCGCATGTGTGTGTATGAAATGGGTCGCGTCGCGTATGTCGCCACATGTAATTAGAGCAAGAAACTGTTTATTGTTCCCGACTTATGGCCGATGTTCATTATTTTATACTATCTAGTTTTTTGAGTTATGAATATCGACTGAGCTGCACGCTCTGCAGGGTAAGCAGTCATTAATGTACTAGGCATAGGTATCATTTGCTTAAATTGTGTATGCGTGTCGGCTGGGTAGATGCCCCGACATCGGACCGGCAGTCCGGCAGACTACATAGTATATGCAGCCAAACTACATATCGTGTGCATAGACAGTATGGATGGACCTCTCATGTTTTCCTATTGGTTATTTCTAGCAGAAATCAGAATCGTTTATATCAAATAGACCAATTACAGGCACTTTTGTAATTGTCAAAATGTCAGTCAGTCCAAAAAAAGCGAAGCTAAATTGCACGTTCCAAAGCTTAGATATCTAAGCAGAAGCTTTCACAGTTTTAAGCAGAAGCAACAGATCAGCAATTTTTTTTTATGAAGAGTCGCTTCATAAAAAAAAAATTAGTTGTAATTTGAAACTTACTGCGGGTTATACTACAACTAGCGGAAATACTGGTTACCTACTAAATTTTTAGACTTCTACTACCCATCGGTAGGTAAATGATAAGTCCCGTGGCAAATGTGGAACTCTACGGAATTTCAAGCGAAACTGAAGGCACTCCACAATTAGTCGATGTGGAGAATGTGATGACATTAAGAAGCTGGTGACCGCGACTAGACTCAGCTGACCTCAGACGTGCGCTCACACACAGTAGAAACTTCCTCATTACGAAAATAATTTTCAGCTGAAAACGTGGGCGGGGCAGCTTCGTGAATGATGAGCTGGAGGGTGCGGGGCCGGGCGCGGTGTGCGGGGCGCGGGGGCGGCTCAGGTGGAATAATTGTCACAATAAACAGTCGGTAATGGAGTGGCGGCGCGCCCAACGAGTTAATTAGTGAAATGACACCCTCCCGGCCCCGCAACACGCGCGCGCCCGCGCGCCACCCGCCACCCGGCCACTCCTCTGCGCGGCCCACTTGCCCATTAAATTATGTCCAAGTGCTCATGAATTTTTGGCAGCGAATTTACAATATTGCGCCTATTGCTCGTTCCCTATGTCCCTGCGTCTAGGCAACATCGCGTCGTTACCTACACATACAACACATTCATTTGACATGAAGGCTTCCAGAAACTAGCTCTTCGGTTAATCCACTGTCGCAATATTGGTTTAGTTTTACAGAGTGAACATAACTAGGTAGTTAGGTATCTACTTTCATAATAGTTTTGGTTACCAGACAGATTTTAAAGACTGACGTTTTTAAAATCCGAGCAGAAAAAAAAAAGAAAAATGAAAAAAGTTTCAGTCGGATTGAGCAGGCCAGTCCACCTATGTGATCCTCTGCAGCCCCCGCAGGTTTCCTAAAACCATCATCGAGTCACCGCTAGCAAAATGCATAAATTGAAATGTGATATTTTCGGTACACACTAAAACGAAGATCACTTTTTTTTCGTAATTCAGAAATCAGAAGCGTTTATTTCAAATAGTCCAATTACTGGCACTTTTGAATTGTCAAAATGTTGGTCAGTCCAAAAAAAAGTGAAGCTAAATTGTACGTTCCAAAGCGTAGATCTCTATGGAGAAGAACGTGCAAGAAAACCTTGAAACATCACATCTTGAAAGATTTTTCCCGCTTTAATTAATTCAATATAAAGTTCCATAAATTAAATTACTTTTCACGTTAAAATACATTTACATATCATGAACATTAAAATAATTTAATAAGTGAAACTACAGAATTCAAAAAAAAAAAAGAAAAAAAGAAATAGTAATAATCTATTTTTTTTTTATATTTTTAAATGTTTGTTTAAATGTGTTTTTTAATTTAAAGAAATATTTAAAAAAAAAATTAAAATATGTTTAAAGAGTAAAAAAAAATAATTGAATAATAATAATCCAATTAGCAAACCAAACAGACTCAAAATAACAAATCAAAGATACAATAAAAATATGTAATTGCTATTGACTTGCCTATAAGAAACGATACGTAATGAGTTCAGTAATACAACAAATATGTACTGTTTTTTACTGTTACCCGCAAATTGTGAATAACTTCTGTTGAGCTACTACTTAATAGTTTATTTGAGTACCTACTTTTCTCACATATTTAGTATCTAAGAATAACTTGTATTTCTCATTCTAAGTGAATTGTATTCTTTTTGAGAAATAAATATCTTAAACCGTAGAAACTCCATGGAAACTCTTTTAAATCATATTATGGGTGACATAAATCATAGTTACATATTTTATGTCGCTTTTAATAAGTAAAGATAAATAATGAAAGAAAATACTAAGTGAAAAAAATAAAATAAAAATGAGCCACTGGCAGCTAAGAGATGACCAATATCAACTGACGGCGCCCGTTCACGAACATGACGCGTGCATCATTCCCATTCAGCTCAACCATTTTGAAGGGAACTGAATGACCCAATTATACGTGCCACCATCAGCGAGACATTTGAGTGAGCATGACAAACTCAACTGCCATGCTCGTAAATTAAAACATGTTTGTAACCTAATAAAAATAAAAATGCTCCATGGTACTTCACATTCACAAAATTTGAAAAAAAAAAGTGCTTCTACATTATACAATGCCATTGGTTCCAAATGCAAGAAGTAATCAATTGTCAAAAGCTTAATTAATATAAACAAATAAAAAAAAAACTCGAAAATAACATTACAAAAAGAGTAACACCATCTCATCTTCTTCTCTTAAAAAACTAATTAGGCAAAAATGGCTGTGCACGTTGAGCAGGTCGTAATGTTTATTTCCTTAAATAGTTCCATAAGAGAATCGCGTCTGTGAAGTTTATACACCGTTAAATTCTACTCGTTTTAATCCCGCGGCGGGTCGATTCGGTACATGAAACACTATTGATTTGTAAAGATAAAATTAAAAAATAAAGTACTTTTTTTCAAAAACTCGAATTAATATACGCATATTATACCAAATTAATTTCTTTAAGTAAATGAGTCAATGACCTTGTAGGTAGTTGTCGGTAATTGCGTACTAACTACCTACAGTTCATTGGCCTCCCTCAGCTGATGTTTACTTAGAGAAATTAATTTCGTACATGCGTAAATTAATTCGAATTTAAAAAAAGTACTATATTTTTCATTTTTATCTTTACAAATCGATAGGGTTTCATGTACCGAATCGACCCGCCGCGGGATTAAAACGACCAGAATTTAATGGTGTATATGGCTCTCTTCTGCAGAATAAAAATAGACTCTATGTCTGCAGCCCTTCCCCATATCAAAATACCGTAAGACATGATACTATGAAGGTAACTAAAATAAACCACCCTCGCAGTATCTACATCAGTAAATATTTCATTATTTAGTGATGCCGAGCAAATATTTTTCTATTCGTGTCTTACGAAGAATTTATTCGGAACAAGGAAGTAAGTTGAGGAAAATCAACACAAATATTCTCTGTATCAAATATCAAAACAGTACGTTTGACTCTTTAGTTCGAAAAATATTAGTATGCTATCTCATTACGTTATCAGTGTCGGTCTGACTAGGTACACAATATTGTGTCACGCCGCATCAACCCGGAGGATGCAAAATATGCCAAGAAAACGCACCGAAGTACAGGACACGTGCTCCTCAGTTTTAATCTCGTCACTCTTCAGCACGAAATACAAAGTTTTCAAAAACAAGAAATCTTCTTAAAACACTCATAGAAAAAAAAACAGTCACTGTTGATACGTAACATGCTACGTACCTCGTGCCGTCTCGTAGCTTGCTACGCACCTCCTCACGTAGCATGCTACGCACATCATCTTTTAGTATGTTATGCTGTTATGCACCTCATCACTTGCTTGCTACGCACTTTATGTCGTAGTATGCTACGCACCTCATCTGTAGCAAGCTACGTACTACGTCTTGTAGCATGCTACGCATTGTCTCGTAAAATGTTACATATCTCATCTAGTAGTAGCCCTCTACAAACATAGAATTCTGCTGTAACGGCACTTGGCTTTTGCTATCACTACACAGCTACGTCTCCTTACTAGGGTAGATACGGTTCTGATTCGTGTCACAGTAAACGACAAAATGTTGTCAAGATGTATGAGTGAGGTTTGTGTTCGAAACAAAACAGTGCTCAATTGTTAGCGGTGAGCGTGCAGCGGAAGGGAATCGCAACACCATGGTGGCGATAAGATAAGGTCCGAAGGGAGTCTGTGACAGTGTGCGTCACGCGATATGCGTGACCTTCAGCTGCAGCGAACGAGCGCGGCTGGACGGCAGCGAGCGCGCTGTGCCACATAACACAACACCGCTACCTAAGCCGCCTCTCCGCTGCCACTCACAACGCTGAAGAAGTTACAGTTTTGAGCTTTATCACGTTATTAAATGCGTATACTTTTATTGAAATATATTGTATTTGACTGGCTGTTAGGTATAATATGTACCGACTGTTCACCTTAGATTCGATTCACAGTTTACATTACAGTTTAGGAAGTTCTTCGGAACTTGCTTAATTTTGTTTAAATGTGCAAGCACAGTTAGGAAGCGCTTAGCAAAGTCATTCTTTGTACAAAAGCACCTGCCTGCACTTGATCCGTGTATTGTTAGTGTTTATTTAAAATTATTAACAGTTTAATGTATTGTTCCTTCTTCGAGCTTCGACTTCTTCTTCTTCTCTTCGATGAACTTCGAGCTAGTATACACTAGAAGCAACCACTTTTCTACTATCTGCGGAAACTTATAATTTGCAATTTAGTTATTTATGAGTGTAGTTATAATGTTATTATTCTGTAAGCTTTCTTAAAATGTGAAAAATAAAATAATTCTTGCTACCTCAAACGACATTGGAGATACTCAACCGTCTGCAAAAAGGACCAATTTGTATGTTTAGCTGTATGTATTTTTAGGGTTCCGTACCCATACGGTAAGAACGAG
Organism: Leucania comma; assembly: GCA_958295575.1. Lineage (NCBI taxonomy): Eukaryota > Metazoa > Arthropoda > Insecta > Lepidoptera > Noctuidae > Leucania > Leucania comma. The sequence continues at coordinate 392,931 of OY282471.1, read as the reverse complement.
CCCATTGCTAAGACTCCACTATCCACTGTCTACTTATCTGTCAAGAGGCCGTATCTCATGAACCGTGATAGTTGTAATTTTCACAGATGATGTACTTTTGTTGCCGTTATTATAACAAATACTATAAAGAGAATAAAATAAATTTTATAAAAAAATAGTAAGATATTGACACGGAACCCTTCGTTCGGCTCGCAATTGTTTTTTTTATGTACATTACCGATTACGCGGATAATTGTAGACCAATTTTATTTTTATTGAAAGATTATAAGATTACATTGGTCTCATAGAAATATTGTTATTATCTGATGATGGACTTCGGAGATATGAAGCAGACCTCCTCATAGGATCACAGCAGAACTGTTGTAACAAGTATAATTGCTTTATTTACGCGAGGTGTAGGCGATGGCTGACTGAAGAGGGGCACACATAGATCTAATCTGACGATGAAGTCGGACGGTGTCTGCCATACTGTAACTCTGTAATAAATCAATATATCCTAATCGTGTTTGGGATTAGAATTGTCATGAGATGACCTCTGGATATATGGCACTATCGAACTAATCTGATAATGGAGCTGAAAGATGGAAGATATTTATGTTTGGCTAACTGAACCACAATAAAAAAAAAATATTACATAAAAAGATACAATCGACTTCAATAAATAAGAAGACACAAAAAAGTGCAAAATAACTTTAATTTCGGAAGGCGGTGTTAAATGAAGAAGAGACAAAACTATTACATAAACATCGACTACCGAAATCAAAGCAACGTTTACGAGCTACATTTAAAGCTGTCTAAGGCCGTGTTTACGGAGATGCGGCGCGTTGCGCGGCGCGTTGGGCGTTACGTCGTACATTGCAGCAGCGGGCCGCGTCATCGCTCGCGCAAACACAAACATATGGCAATGTATGACGGACCGCCCGACGCGCCGTGCAACGCGCCGCGTCTCCGTAATCGAGCACTAAGTATTCGGAGAATTCATCGCATCTGTATTAACTTTTTATTTTTATTTCTAGGTGGGAAATCATCCAACGACTTGTCCCACTCTATGGCGGAGCGGGAGGGTATGTCAAACTCTTACTGCTATAATGCACTCCTAAGTTTCTTGTTTGCGTTGCATTCCAGGCCACCAGGTTTCCTTTTTTGAAAGCAAACACGGCCCCTGGCTCCCCTGAGCTTTGCTGATATCTCTTTGAGGCGCGAATGGCACTACAATCCGTTGAAGACTTAGGCTTAGTCCGTGCGGTTACCGGACGGCTGGACGGCGAGCTACCCATTGCATGCCATCCGCAGGCGTCCTACGATAGCTGTCCTGCGATAACCTTCCCTGCTGTCAGTCAATGCAGCTATTGCGATAAAAAAAAAACACAAATCATCCGTTAGAAATTACAGTAACTTATTCGTTACACATACTTTTGTATTGTTTTCTACAAAGTGTAATGTATCATTGTTTATTTTGCTTAGGAAATAAATTAAATGTCAGTATGCACCGTAACCTATAATGAACTGTAGTAGACAGTCGTTAGAGATTCTACGAATAAACAACATTTCTCTTTCTGGATATTCCTGATAACTAACATCTGCTTGTAATGAGCCAACTTGCGAGTATTACTTACTATTAGAGAAATTAATTAATCATTACATTACTATTTAACTTTCAAATAATCGACAATACCTACTCAGCGTTATTGTTAAAGGTATTTAGTTAACTGTGTCGAGGTGTGAGCGCTGCGCGGGAGTCGAACCGGTCGCGGCTGTGTGCCGGCGCGCCGCGCGACACCGCGGCCGCGCATACCGCCCGCCGCGCCCGTGTGAACTGGCTGCAGGCTGCAGGTGATTCGGAGCGCTTTCTTTTTGTACACGCTTAACTGTACAAATAAAATACTAGATCTGTCCGGAGCAGGTTTTATAAGCTTCACGAAAACATTCACCTAAAGGGTACGCGCTGAAAATAGATTATCACAGGCTTTTATAAATATTTAGGGTGACTGGTAATTAGTGCATGATACTTAAACACGTGATTTTAGTCATGATAACAAACAACATTTCCTATGGGACCAAACCTGAAATCGCGAAAAAGATCTGCCAAATTCAGTATATTTATGTTCGCCCAACTGGTCAAACACATATACCTATGTGTTTAACAGTAAAAGATACTATCTCTCGTTCCGCCAAGAATGGGAAAGAAATAATTTTATATAGAAATAAATACTACATCCAATTCAAATGCGTATTTATATCTCCGATTTCTACAATATCAACAAGTTAAGATCTGTTAGATGAGTTTATCAGATGTGTAATCAAAGCTCTCCTCATTATAATATTATGTTGTTAGACCGATATATTTAAATGAAACATTAGCATAATGCTGAAGAATACGTGGTGAGCTGGGTTGAAAGGGTATGGTGTGTCTGCAGGCGATGTGCGTGGCGTGCGCGGAACGAGAGCACTAGACAATGGGCTATAGGCACTAAGCTCTAGGCACTGAGCTCTAGGCAATGGGCTCTAGGCACAGGGCCCTATACTGGGCTCTAGCCACTGAGCATTAGGTAATGTACACGAGACACTAGGCACTGGCCACTGACCGTCATTCGGAGTACCGGGTGACCGAGACCAGTGCCTAATGAGGCACTTGGTACTGAGCACTACGCTCTACGCACAGGGCACTAAGGAATAGCCACTGAATATTAAACACTGGACACTAGCACAGAGCACTAGCCACTGGACAGTAGGCAGCACCCCAGTGCGCCAGGACAGTGCAGGCTGCTGCACGTGATGGCAAACAACAATGAGTTTCATAAAACTGTTGATTATTAGAATTGGTATGGTAGAAAGACGAAGAATCTCAGAATTTCATTTTTTTATCCTACAAATGAAATGATTCACTGTTTTGAGACAATAGTGTGTTTGGAGTTCGAGTACACTTCACCTTTGAAATTTTTTTTGTTCTTTATTTGTTTACTGTGACTTTGGGACGTCTGAAAAAGTTTTTTTTTCTTTTTAAATATATGGATACTTCGCCCGCAAAAGCTGCCCAAGTGGTGGCATTGCTAGATTCTGGACTTAGACAGCGTGTTGTGGCTAAAAGATTGCATCTAAGCCTTTCGTCTGTTCATAAAGTCTACAAACGCTATCGGGAGACTAGTTTGTTCACGCGCTGTTCAGGATCTGGCAGGTATCGGGTCACTTCTGAGCAAGATGATCGATTTATTGTAACAACTTCTTTACGAAATAAACGTCTTAATGCTTTTCAACTGCAGCAGCAGCTTCATGTCGTACTTAGAGTGGCTGTAAGTTACTCTACAATTAGAAGAAGGTTGAAGGAACGTAGACTGGCACAAGCCAGCAACTGGGCCGAAAGTTAACGAAAGTTAACGAAAGTTAACGAAAGTTAATGAAAGTTAACTAAAGTTAGACCTTCAAGATGTGTTAGTAATAGGTATCTACTGAAACCAAAATTTTAGGTTAGGTCAGAGATTCATCCTCGGCGGTGATTTTAACTACAAGCGTATACAATGGGAATCAAGAATTAAAACAACAAAGGAATGGCAGTTTTTAAGTACAGTTAAACCAGTTAGATTGTATGTTAGGATCAACATACCGTGCACTGACCACCAGAAAATTCTAAATGTTATCTATACTTTCCATATATTTTTTTCCACCAATTACCACATTAACCCATAGATTCTTTCTCGTACGGATCAAGGCAAAATCATCCTATTTAAGGTCAACTATACTAAAAGTTCACTGGATGCCTTGCGCATTAAATACAACAATATTTTTAAGATGCTGTTATTTTTATTTTTAAATAAACATTGCCCCAAATTAGGAATGGCTCCGGTATCGTGGGTACGTTTACAAACATGTAAACTCGCATACACAAAACGCCCTGACCCGGAACACTTATTTATAGGTCATACAAATAATTGTCCCGTACGGAGATCGAACCCGCGACCCGCAGCGCAGCAGCCAATCGGTCAACCACTGCGCCAACCGTGCCGTGAAACTGTCCTGTTTCTGTACTGCATTGAAGATGTTTGCTCAGAACCGAAGAGACGGCTTCCATGCAGTGATATTGAAAGAAGTCGCATCACTGATGCGTAGAACGCGGTTCAGTAACAATAGCATCCTGAAAATAGTAGTGGAGAGACCGTACCCTTACTATTCTCAGGTACTATGTAGAGACAATGGACAAGTAGTTTATTCCTTGCTTTATCATTCTCTTCACGACCTAACCCATACACTCACTTTATTGTATGTTTTCAGCTTTACTTGTGTACAACAAACACTGGGTAAAAGGTATTTTACTAGCAAAATGGAACATTTTGCTGTCCAAAGCTAATAATTATTCCTACAAAAAAGATTTTCTGTTTGTGAAGAATCCTGAAAATAGAAAGAAAACAGCTGTTCCCTAATTTGTTCCATGTGTGATGCGAAGATATTTTACGATAATATCTCGTTGTCATAATTACAGTTGATGCCATATACTTAATAGCTGTAGATTTTGTGAAGAGTGAACCTTCTGTAAAAGCTCAGTTATACCCGACGCGATACAGTTAGCCACTCCAGTTCAATAGTCGGCGATCAGCGGTGACTCCTGATTGCGATCTCGCATCGATGCGCCAGAGCCCCCACCCTTCACACCGCACCGCGGGTGGCGCTCCCATATATCATAGAGGCAGAACAACTAAGTGAGCAGTGTTTGCAGCTGGTCTCGGTTACAGTTCAAACTTAAGTGAAGTTTTCTAAATATTGACTGGCCTGTCGGTCTAATTGTTAGTGGCCCTGACTGCTTTGAGATCCCCAGATCGTACCCACGACCTCTGTACAGCAGTTCTATCACCCAAGACAAATGTTTTTGTGATGACAACGATCATTTGTTCTGTATCTGGGTGTGATTTGTCTATGACATGATATATTAATAATAAACATTACCTACACGTTTTAGGTACCGTTTAGGTAATATTAGTTATTTAATACTTTGCCTATGTATTCTACACAATGCGGTGCAGTGTGTAAAAGGCGAGAACAGGAAAGAGTGACGTAATTTTAGTGCACCTCGACGCGGACGGGTTAGATTAGAAAGCAAAGGCGGGAGCAGAGCACTTAACTTAGCCATCGTGGTTATTTTTTTATAACCCGAAATAGAATCTCAGTATTTGTAAGCAAATTACATTATTAGTAGTAGTAGTAGCTAGAATAGTTTTTAATTTCACGTTAATTTTATTATGTATAAGTGCTCAAGGGGGCTCCCTTACCAAGTTACAATCATTTCATTCAGCGTGAACACTCGGAGTTAGCCACGCCCCCAATTCCTTTGTTCTGACGTCATCTCAAAGCTCCGTCACGTGGTCAGAACAAAGAAATTGGGGGCGTGGCCCACTCTAAGCGTCCACGCTGAACGAAACGATTGTAACTTCGGTATTTCTGTCCGAGGGGTTTCAAGTAAGGCTACTAAATTTCCGAGTAGTTGTGAAACAAAGAACCACGAAGGCAAGGGCGGGAGCTCCGCTCAGCTCCGTTCCTGCCCTTGCCTTCTACCCTAATCTATCTGTGTTGGGGTGCTCTAAAATAACGATAATTCCTTTCCTGTTCTCGCCTTTTACAGACATTCATATAAAATAATAGAACAAGGTTACCATTGATAAATATAGGTAGACCAAAATCTATTTACTTTACACATTGGTAGTGGGCCAGCAGGTACTCTAAACAATACCTAGGTAAAGTATGTAATGGACAATAATATTCTTAATATTTCATACCTTGCCAGGACTATCCAGGTATTCTATACATTTCCTAGGTATTTTATAGAATAACTTGATTATACAGATTGCCGGCAACATATTATATACTTACTAAGTATGTTTATCTGTTGTCTAGTACCCACAGCACAAGCTATGCTTAGTTTGGGTTGTGTGAAAGTTGCGGAATATTATATTACATTAACATAGCAGCAGTTGCAGGTAGGTATCTCGTTATTTCACAGATAGACCGGCAACTGACGACGCACGTATCACGTACACGCACACAGACGCAGCTATCCCGGCGCCATGTTATCACAGCAGACATGTCATCACGATCGGCTCCCTAATGATTAGCAAACATACTTCTCGATATTAGTTGAGTCGCGCGCATTCCGAATGAAGCTCTTTACCAACGACCGCATGAGCGTGGAGCTCAGCATGGTCCGCGCGAGGAGGTGGACTTTATCCTAGAGGGAACAGTATAATGTTCTAGTTGCTTCTATCACTATAACTTTTCTGAATAAGTCGATAACGTCACTCTCTCCCTTGCGCTTGTAGTCTTAATATTTTAATTTTTTTTTACTTATGTTGTGGAAGTAAAGTAAAACTATATCCAAGCGAGTACAAACATTTTGAGGTCACTTATTCTTGAATTCCTCTGCGCTAGTTGACAGTCTGGAATTGTAAAAAAATGCAAAACTTGAGGGCGAGCGCCGAGCACCTCGTCTACATCTCAACTCCGATCACATAGACTATTTTGTTTAACGAAGTAGACAGTGAACTGTCATTCCAGCTCATATGAAGAACTGGTAGCTCACTTCAAGTTCACTGCAGCCGTGCTATACGGTTCCACGGACAGCTACGTGAACAGAACAGGTGGACAGAAGGTAGCCGGCGCGCGCCGTGTGCGTTGATGTCTAATGTTGGCGCGGCGCGGCGCTCTATTCAAACATTTTTGGACACTCGCCTGCCTGAACCAGGAATCCATCAAACTCAAAGACTTAACAAACCTTTCTTAGCAGTCGATTAAAGGCAACTTTTTTTGAAGAAGCTATCATCCACAAATCTAAAAATTAAAATGTCTTAAATTGAAAAGATCATGAAATGAAACAAAATGATGTTAATAAATTACCAAAAAAATTTAAATAAAATTTATTTGCCGCCCTTGTTACCTTGTTGGGCGACAGTAAGCAAAGTATAGCATAAAGTCATCGAACTCGTCTAGTGCGTAAAGCCACTTGATTTTATTGCAAGCTTTAAAAGCACCTCTACAATGTAACGTGCTAAGTAGTGCCAGTCAGTACCAAGATGTCTTCGAGTACCAGAGAATGCGTTAAGCGATACAATACCTGGTTGGAGTGGATCTTCTGCACGAGCTCGCGGGCTGACTGCCGCCGGCGGCGGCGCCAGCGCACGCCGTGACGCAACCCGTTTTTGTAACGATTGTACTGTGTGCACTAACTCAGCTTCCATATTTACGATGATCTAAACAAGATTATCATAAATAACACATGCTTACTCGTATTCATGGTTTGGTTCCTTTAGCGCGAAACCGTAATATCATCTTAAAATCACAGATGGCTCACCTGACCACTTGACACTGATAATTTTTTGACTTTTTGTTTGCTGAAAAAGTGGAAATAGCGAATAAAACCGATGAAGTGCCTAAGTAAGTTGGTTACATTCTGGTGAGACGCCTATACTATCTATAAGTATCTCAGCGAATTGTATTGCGTATCGCGCAGTCGTGACGATGATTGAAAGTATAAAACTAACTCCAACGACCGTTTGATTTTATTAAAAAAATTCAAATGAGACAGTGATTCGACTAAAGCAGTGTTTACGGAGCGTTAATGGTGACATAAATTTGAATCTTAATGCGTGGCTCGGGGTCGCGACCGGCGCGGCGCGCGCGTTCCAACTGGCGACGCTGTGTCGCTAAGTGTCCACTCGCGGCTTCCTCGGAGTTTCATTGATTTAGAGCAGCGTTTGCCAATATCTAACACTATCTCATTAATTTTGCGCTACCTTAATACATCCATGTCCACGTAGATAATAATATTGTTTCTAGCATTTACGTACATCGTTACGTAGCGTTAACGGGTACTCTCTTGGACTGCGGAAACGTCCGAAAGAATTGCCGTGACCCAGGAAAACAAAGAGTAACTAAGAAGTCACAGACAGGAGTTCCACAGACGGACTACACGAACGGGAACATAGGCGGGTTTTAGTCAAAAAAAGTCTGACATGTCTTCTTACTTCACCCTAGAGTGGGAAAGTTTGTTGAATGATTTCCCGCCACAAAAACCGGCGTACTCTCTTGCTCAGTTTATTCAGAAGTATTTACTCAAACAATAAACACAAACCGTATGTTTATGCAGATAATTTTCGTCCGCACTTAATCCTTGGTCCACTCTCACTCACTTAAGACCACTCTACGTACGTGATAACATATGGCCGCAACGGCCTCTATCCATCTCGCCCACGTCTCTCCAGAAGTAGATTAGATCTCCCAGTATATTCAGGTCATCTATGAGAGAATTTGGTGAACCGCGCAAGGGTGTTATCGTCATACTCGTGCGTACTCTCGCATGCGCATGACGGTGACACCCGTGCATGCTCTGCACTGGAGTAGATCTACCCATAAAATCTTTTGTAAGGTAGTGTTCATTTAGTGAGCAGTGACTGATGATAGTCACGGTGTTGCAGTTGAGTAATGCAACGCAAAGTCGCATCTTTGTATGAGTCTCGCCGTACTATACACACATTACCTACACGTACAGTTCTTCCCGTTCGTATTTTGATGCTAAGGCATTATGAGACTATGCAAATATGCATAGGCCACTAGGGTGATGCCAACACACTCCGCCGGTGTTGAGTTTTCTAGCGTTTTGCTTATTTTGATGTTGGGGTCATTGCATAAAATTTCGAACGTGGATGCGTATAATTATAGAATGTAAACTTCTCCATATTAATAATTGAAAAACTACTGTTTGTCTTATGAAAATACCACAATAATGTATTTAAGTAAAGTACAAGAAAAAGTAAATTTTGAAGGTAGGTTAAGAATACTGTATATTCTTGCGGGCAAGCCATGTACGAACATGAACAATGTGCTGCTGGAGCCAAACATATTTTGCTCAGACAACCCCTACTATGTACTTCCTAGGGGAAATCGACCGTTCTCATTGTTCCTCGCTGTAATTCAGTCAGGTTATTCCGGGAATGGCTATATTAAAAATTGCTATTAGACATTCATGTTAACTGCTATGATGTTAACATTGTAGCAAACAGTTCAATATTCCGGTGATAAGTGCTAGTTGGCAACAGCCATGCTGTCTGACGATACGAACTGTGACCTAGATGAGCGGAAATTCGGTATCGTGTTTAGGGCGCGGTTCATCTCCGAAGCCGGCTTTTAATTTTTCATAGTCAAGGCTGTGATATTCTAACTTAGTCCATATAAGACTTCCGTGAAGTAAACTGCTGATTTCCTTGGGCAGAAGCTGTTTTCAATTCAATTCAATATCTTGATTTTTAGAATAGTATCCATATAATGTTAGTAAAAATACATAAAAAAGTAACTTAGGAATTGGAAAGTAACATTCTTACTGCCAAAGATGTAGATCTTTGATCATTTGAAAAATGAGAGACCAGGAATCTACAAGTTAACGTGCTTTCCAAGACATGGATGAATGGTGTAAGGATAAACTGGTCACCCATCCACAGCCCGATCTCAGCTAACATTGCTTTACCAAGCTCGGGAAACAAAAAAGTATGAAAAAAAGTGGATCGCAAACGAAAATAATCAAGGAGTCTACGGAACCCACAATGTTATCACAATCAATTCAAATATTGTAAATAAGAAGCTACTACATATAAAAATAAACCTGTATAACAAATGATATTTATTATGATTTTTAACAATTTTCAAATTGAATGAATATCAGGTTCACAAACCAAGTCATTAATTGAGTTTGTCAGTTGTTTAAAATAAATAATTATAATGTTTTTTTTTTTAAAAAAACCATGTCTTTTTCTAAATTTTAATCAGGATTTGAAGACTTTTCAAATAAAAGAGATCGTGATCTCTATTGTTTTTAATACAATCTGTAATTAAGATAAAGTTGTCAAGAAGAAACCTCGTATACCTACCCCACAGGAACCGCATTGAATATGAAAGCGATATGCGAGCCACGACTCTACGAGACCACAAAACCATAGCTCTGCCAAGTTGTGCTTCTGTGTGTATCGCACAGTGTGCTATGGTAATGTAGTGGGCGCGCCGCGAGCTTGGCAGCCATCAAATAATTTCTCGTCGCGACACTTGCTCGCTCAAGGCTGGCGGCACCAGCGCTGCCTGCACCTGCGGCCGGCGCTCGCACGCACACACGCTCGCCACGTCTATTAATAGTAGTCGATGTACGACACTTGCTAACCGACTGGTTGTGCTTAGTCAGAGGCGCTTCTATTTGCAAGGAATTTGTTTCCCGCTCTCTGTCGCTGCTCCTCTGTGCGCTCCACCCAGAGGACGCGCCATGACGTGTTCTTATACATTACACACATGGACATACGCAACTGTACTTTTGTATATCAAACTACCTATTACGAATATAATCAAGGACCTGAAATTAAAGTAAGCTTACAATACCAACAGTAAGTACTAACTTAGGTACCGCTGACCTCTTTCTTATAAGACGCGATGGCTCTTCATATTCTAAATTACAGCGTCATACATAGTTTAGCATTTTAGTACAATAAAGAACAAATTTTCTAACCTACCCCAAGGCGACCATGACAGCCGTGTCAGGTTCAACAGCCTATTTAATCGCGAGCGTCAGCACTTGGCGGCGGGCGGGTGGCGAGTGGCGCCCACTGGCGAGGGCAGGAGCCGGCTGCGCAGGACCGACGCGGCGGCCGCGAGGGACAACTATTGAAACAAACTTAACGTGTAACTTTACCATTTTAAAAAAAAAAAAAATAACAACAAAAGACAACTTGTTTTATAAAAACACAAAAAATCCACAAGACGTCATCGTCATCAATTACCTATAAACGAGTCTAAAATTCAAAAGGTTAATTATGTCTAGGCACAGGATCATAATTATAATATTTAATTATCTCTTTACATGACTTTAGAACAGTTCTGCATGTAAGGAGTTTACTCGTATTGTCCAGCATCAGCTTAATGTTTCAGCCGAGCAGCTAGCACAACGCAGCCCCCAGTGTCTTATGTTGAGTGCATCTCTCTTGGCTACAGCGTGGTCTCTCCAAGTCGCCTTCGGTCTAGTGGTATTCCCAGGTTGCGGTGAGGAGGCTGCTATTCTCAGACTACAGCTGGCACTTCTATTGTCTGTTGGTACCTAAATATTACGTGGACAGACTTTAGTACACTCACTCTAATCACACTTTTATCGAGTCTTGGATTTTTATGAGGACTTTTTGCAATTATCTCGAGGCTACCTCCTAGGCTACGAGTAGCATACCTACGTTGTGTATTGCTATCCATTTATTCATGTTTTGCCGATCACTTCACACACTGAAGCACATCATTTCTCTTTGTTTGTTGACAAAATTAATTTTGAAGTTGACCAAAACTTCATTTTTAACTTACCTTGCGTGGAATTTATGTGTTTTTTTAAATGGCAAAGATTGTTTTTTTAAATGCTACCTATAAACTGAGTTCTACTTACTTTATATTTATACAATTTTGGACACCCGCCACTATGTGAAAGCTAGAGCTACTAAGCCCATGACAAAATAAAAAAGTCGCAGTGTTACGCCCGTGATAAAATGTCCGACTAACTACTAACCTAAGGGTATTAAATAAATCCAAACAGTAACGCTGCGACTACTAATCAGCATAATTAAATGAAAGACCTTTGCTCCATATTAGTAAAGCGATTCAACTATCCAAGCGCAGTATAAAATATTTAACTTACAAAACATAGCCACGTTTCCTTGATTTACCATTCTTATAGAAGAATAATAAAATTGTCCATTACGTGTTGTTCACAATAACCTACAATCTAATAATGAGCTGTATCGCCGAGACATAGAGCTGAGATCAGCATGCTCAGCGCGGCTGCTTCGGATAGTAGTTTAAGCGTGCGCAGTCTCGTCACACACTCGATACCTATTACTAGTATTATTAAATAGCTCACGTCTAACATAAGTTATCAATGAATGTGCTTACTTTAGTAAAGTCAATATGTCTAACAATACAGTTTAAGTACTTACCTTACGTAAAATACATATGTAAGTAATATTAACAGCAGATATGGGGGATGCGCCCGCGCAGTCTACTGAATTCAAATTTGTTGGCTATGGAACTGCTGTAAGCGAAAATGTACATGTCGTGGCCAGATCTGAGAAAGAAACATTTCATGATCTGTTCTACCATTTCATGAAATGGTCGTATTTCATGATACTTTGCCCACTGGCTACATCACGATAATTATAGGCTAGCCAAATCAATATTCTGCGTTTAACGATATGTTCAGACGGCGTTATCAACTGATTACTCCTTGTGCTAAGGTATAAGGTTATGGTACCCAATTGAAGTAGCTGCCTGTACCTATACGCACGATTACTTCATGATACGGTCAAACATGAGAGTTTATATCGTGAAATAGTAATGTTGTCGACCGGCAGAGGATTACACAAATATTGTAAATATGAAAGTACTCGTAACTTGGCCTGTCTGTTAAACTTTTACGATTAAACTACTAATACGATTTGATGTCATTTTGATGCGAAAAGCTCGAAACACAAGAATGAATACTACTTTTTATCTGACTTGACTTCGATTTCGCGTCTGCCAACATACACGCGGACGAAATCGCTGGTAGATGCTTTTTATACCACCTTAATTTTAGTATATGCGAAACCCGAAACATCGGTCTAGTATATTTATGCAATGAATCTATGTACAAAATATCTTATCTGTATCATAAAAAGTCACGAAGTTATAAGCTTGTTATGTTACCTGGTTGTCCACACAAACACATAGTCATCATGCTATCCGAGTGACTGAGGGGTTGCAGCTGTACCCTGGCTCCTCATGCCCTCTATGACCTGTGTTGTACTTAGTATCGGTGGTGTCCAACTTGTGACCCTTTTTGAATATTGATGGGAAAAAATATAACTTGGTGTCAAAATCATTGTAATCGATTCAGTTACTGATTCTAAAGAAACTATGTACGTCTATTCAAGTTTTGCATTTATGTATCAACTAAAAAAAAAAATGTTGTAAAAACCGAATCATAATTTTTGGTTGCGCAAATAAGCTTGGTGTGGACTGTAAGTTTGAAAAAGCGATCTAAGGTTTGTTAACAATATGCAGGTACTGTGCCTGGCGTTTATTGATGGGATGAAGTATTAGGGAGGAACACTGACCTTTTGACCTCGAAGGTTCCACGTGGCGCCGGCCGGCGAACCTCGACTTCGCACATTTAACCACTGCCAGGTCCTGTATTGCACTACACTGCACTATTGTTGAGTCTTTGAATGGTTGGATCACGAAATAGTCAATTTTCTTGTAATTTCGAGCGGGCGATGTTAGCGGAGCGGTCACATTCACAATCGATGCACAAACGTCAATGTCATTCCATTTCTTGAGGTCGTGCGGGGGAAGGGAAACGGAAGGGACAGGATTGCTAGGCCAAAAAATAAATTACAAAAAACAAAATCGCGGATCATAGCAAATTGGCGCAACCAATTTTCATTTTCAAAAGGAAAATAAAGTGCAGTGAAATATGGTTACGATGCAAAGCTGCGATAATTGACATAATGAATAGGGGCCTGCAGTCAATCAGCAGCTCGAATGCTATACGGTGCAGTTGTACCCACGACGTACATACGATTTTAATTGCTAATCAATTTTATTTGAATGTAGACGTTTATATATTGTCATTAATAATTTAGTTACATTTTAATTATTTAAGGTAAAGTTTTTCCTTTTAGACCTTTTATTATCATGTACCTACTATCTACCTACGTTAATCAAGTGGACTAAAGTGGATCTGGATCGACATATCATAAAACTTTAACATTTAACCGATTCGGCCAATTTTAGCCGGTTATATCACCAAATGGTTGGCCACATCATGAAGTGATCAATTGTAAGATTTGGCCTCGCATTTCATAAAAACAGTATTTCAGCTGGTTTCATCTGGGCGATTTCTCAGTGATTTTATAAAATGACTGACTCCACTAAGCAGATTTTCTTAATTTGGCCGGACCTGGTGGCGGCAGTGGCCCGCGATCAATACAGATCCAACTCCACTACAACCAAAGTTGAAGTTTCAGAAGTAAAGGCGGAGCTTCGTCATCAAGCCAAGCATCGAGACAGATGCTCTCATTGTTCAGCTTAGCACTTTCCTGCTTGGTAGGTTTTTAGTCCACGTGATAAATTTATTTCTTCCGAACCTTCAGCCGCTCCTTGCTTTGGGTAAAAAGGGTTAATCAAATCAGTTTTGAAAAAGTAATTAGGTAAGTATGTCAGTATTTATTATTATCTTTGTTGAATGATTGTACCTACAAATCCTATAAGAAATAAAGTTCTTCATAGTAATGAAATTTCCCCCTTTCGTTCGTCATACAGTTAAGAATATACCTCGGTGTCTGGAGCGACCGAGCAATGTAGCTCCGGCTACTGCGCTACCCGCGGGCTGCGCAGCCCCGCCGCCGCGCGCCGCCGCCGCCGCCACGCCACTGGGCCGATAAAGGACGATTATCACATAACAGCGCAAAAATACTCGTATGAAGAAACAAATTATTTATTTAATGAGCGAAACTTATAGCTTAGCAAGATTGACTAGTCAGCTGCTCAGTCCACAGAGGACAGTCTACTCCCCGTTGTACCACCGACTCAGTCATCACTATTGACTAATAGTAAAAAGAATTCCATTCGTTGTCAGTAAGGACATGAGTGTGTACTAACTAGCGGTGCCCGCGGCTTGGTTCCCGTCAAATTAGTAAAAGCACACTAATTCTTTTTTTTTCTTTATACACCGTTAAATTTGGTTGTTTTAATCCCACGGAGGGTCGATTCAGTACATGAAACACTATCGATTTTTAAAGAGAAAATGAAAATAAATAAAGTATTTTTTTAAAGTCGAATTAATGTACGAAATTAAACGTCAGCTGAGCGATGCCAATGAACTGTAGGTAGTTCGTACGCGACGACCGACAACTACCTACAAGGTCATTGACTCGTTTACTGACTCGTTTAAGTACTCGTTTACTTAAAGAAATTAATTTCATACATGCGCATATTAACTCGAGTTTTAGAAAAAAAGTACTTTATTTTTATCTTTACAAATCGATAGTGTTTCATGTACCTAATCGACCCTCCACGAGATAAAAATGCCCAAATATATCGATGTACGAGTATAAAAGTATAATTACTCCTATCTGCCAGAGAGCTAAGTCCCATCAAAATCAGTCCAGCCGTTTCGGAGATACGCCAGAATAAACACGCATTTAGTAAAATGCTGTTATATACAATAATTTCATTAATTCATTAATTCTAATTCATTATTTCATTAATTTCATTTGCATGTCCTAGAACCAAAAAATTCGAAAACATGTGACATTACGGCCCATTCCCTATCCTAGAGAGATCTGAGTCCCAGCAGTGGAAACATTAAAAGGCTGATGATGATGATGATACAGTAATTTTACATGGAAATATAAATTATGGAAGAGAAAACCAACTCCTGCGAATTTTCGCTTATAATGTTTTTTCTGAAATGGCTCTGGGCTGAATATATGGATCTGAACTTTTTGACTTTATTTCCAGGTCTAGGGCGTTAAGACATGTAGGAACAAAATTATGCATTTGCATCATTGGCCCCGAAAATCCCATAGGATTTTTTTCTCTCTCTGTCACCAATGGATATAAACTCTAGTTGTAGGTAAGGAAGGACTGTTTTCACCAGCACTATGATAAACAGAAACACTAGTCTAAATTGTATTCATTTATTTTTAGAATTACCTAGTTATAAAGACAGTCATTTAATGTATTTTGTTCTTTTATTGATATTAGCGAATTCTATTGCGCATGAGCGGTGAGTCCTAGTAGTGGGAACACTATAAGGCTGATTATGCTATGAGCGGAACAGAATATAATTAGAGATAACCTTACCAAGTGGGTACACTGCTGTATGAAAAAACAAATTTTAATTTAAACTTCAGAATTAGTACCGTATAAAGTTTTCATATTGTAGATTCTCTTGAGTAGGTAGTGTGTTGAAACAAATGTAAGGTAAATCAGCATTCCACCACCAAACGTATTCCTCGTGGGGGCAATCGGAGGCGATCTCTCGCGCCGGGGCTTGGTTCAAGCCATGCTCCGGAGCGAGGAGGAGTGGCAGGCGGTCGCCTCCTTCTGCGAAGCAGTAATGCTAGCAAAGGAGGAGGCTGACCGTATCAGGCAACGGCGCTCACGCCGCAGCCGCCGCCGTAACTCCGATCCAAATTTCCGGCCACCGTAGACGCGGGCTTGCGGACGGCGGGCAATGGGTAGCTCGCTGTCCGTTTGTCCGGTAACAGACCGGACCGAGCCCAAGTCGTTTACGGCGCGCACTGTTCCCGTGCGCAAATTTTATCGAACAATACAGATATATAAAATAAAACAGGCTGAAAAAATAAACTAAATAAAACAAGTCGTCTTGAAAAATGATGATTTCTGTCACAATTTTTCACGACGACGAGCGATGAAAAATTTATAACAAGTAAAAACCAAAGCAAACTATTGGCACGATTTACTTTTTCTTTTCGCCAGAAACGAAACCTAGGTTATAAGTTAGAGCAAGGGCATCGCCAAGGGGGGGCAGGAGACTACAGCCCCCCCTAGAAAATGGAGAAAAAAAATATTCTTTACAATTATTTTTATCTAATCTGCCACATTCGTAACATTTATGTTAACCACTTATAATCTTGTCTTTAATAAAAAACTCAATTAATTAAAAGGAAAATCTGAACAAGTAAAACGCGCCTTCAAGGGGACCACTTTGGTTTCGGTGGCTTTGACGTTTCACTGGCCGGAACTAAGGAAGATGTGGGCAAGCAATATGGCACCACGCACTTCGTTTGCTGTTGTGCACTCAGCACTTTCAGTGCTAGATTTAGCACTAATATGATAAGAATTTTGGTGGTGATTACCAGTCCCCTTGGACATTTTAGTGTGGGTAATCAACCAACTTTAGCATTAAAATGTTGAAGTTTTCACTTGCTTTAGCTTTAAAAGCTCTCGACTGTAACTACAATTCATACTATTGCCATGGTGATCTGAAATACAGGCCTTGAGCCTAGTTTAGGCACCAGTCTCCCACAATGTATGCCCATCCTATAAGTGACCGTAGAAATAAAGCTAGCAATGAATTATATTATGGAGAAAATAAACTTTATAAAAAAAAATCTATTATATAGGTACTGTCAATAGCCCCCCCCCCCCCCCCTTATCAAAAGCAAAAAAAAACCAGGTTCAACCATAACTGAATGAAGAGGTGCATTACTAGTGTAATATGTAATATTTTGAGGTTTCTAATGATGAAATAGATTAAGTTGGTTATTACTGTTTTATTTTTTCATACTCGCAATTTTTTCATCACTAAAACTAGTAACAACAAATAAGTTTTAAACGAATCAAAAAGATACGCGTCAGTGTTGCGATAGTGATTGACACTATTTAATATACAAAAATCCTTAAAAAAAACCGGGCAAGTGCGAGTAGGATTCGTTCACTGAGGGTTCTGTTCCGTACAAACTTGGTGAATTGCGGTTTACGATTTATGAAGTATTAAAAAAAACTACCAACTAGATCTCGTTCAAACCAATTTTCGGTGGAAGTTTACCTGGTAATGTACATCGTATATATTTTTTAGTTTTATCACTCTCTTATTTTAAGTTACAGGGGGGACACATTTTACCAGTTTGGAAGTGTCTCTCGCGCAAACTATTCAGTTTAGAAAAAATTATATTTGAACCTTCAATATCATTTTTAAAGAACTTTTCATAGATACCTCACACGTATAGAATTGATATTGATGATAAAAAAAAAATTGGGTTTCAACTCAAGTTTTTCTATTATGTGTGAAAATCTGGATGCGGTTCACAGAATACATCTACTTACCAAGTTTCAACAGCATAGTTCTTACAGTTTCGAAAAAAAAGTGGCTGTAACATACGGACAGACAGACAGACATGACGAATCCATAAGGGTACCGTTTTTTTCCGTTTGGCTTCGGAACCCTAAAAATAACGCTTGTTATAAAAAAATTATAGCAATCTACTAAATAGTCTCTAACTTCGTTTGGTTACGGTTGGTAGATATAATTCTTTTTGCTATTGACTCCTTATACAGTCCTTTAAGATATGACGTAGGTTTCCTTTTGGCGAAAAGAAAAAAAATATATGCCAGCAATGTAGGTATGACAAAACTTTCATTCCTCTTTGAATGGGTGTTTTGAAATATGACCCTAAAAGTTTTTCAATATCTGATCAAACCTTTCACATTGATCTAATTAAAGCATTCATTAAAAACTAAAAAATATAATTATATCAATATGTTTTTCACAATTTTACGACGCTATATAGCATAGCCAAACCGTCTCACTTCAAACGAATCTCAGAAACATTCGTTTGAAGTGAGACGGTTTGGCTATGCTATATAGCGTCGTAAAATTGTGAAAAACATTTGATCGCTCTATCTCTTGGGGTAGTAATGAAAGACACAGAAACTCTTTCATTATTACCCCAAGAGATAGAGCATAAAGAGCGAGAAAAATAAATATTATCTATATATATAAAAGAAAGTCGTGTTATTTACACTATTTATAACTCAAGAACGGCTGAATCAAAGACTTCATGTCGATTGTCTAAGTATCAACTACAATAATCAAAGCGTGGACAGTGTAGCTGTTACAAAATTTCTCGGAATTTTAATTGATAATCAACTGACGTGGAAGGCACAAGCAGAACACATCACTAAAAAACTTAGCGCATCAGCCTATGCACTTTATATTCTTAAAAAAAAAGTAAATATCAAAACAGTGTTAGTAGCATATCATAGTCTTGTCGTTTCCATTTTGAGATTTGCTATAATTTATTGGGGCAATTGTACCGAAAGAGAGAGTATTTTTAAGGCTCAGAAACGCTGCTTACGAGCAATATTTGGTTTGAAGGTTACTGATAGCTGTGTTCCAATTTTCAAAAGCCATAATTTATTAACATTCCCGTGCCTTTACATTTTAGAAATTGCTCTTTTTGTTAAATGTAATCGACAGCTATTTTTAACTTTGTCGGAAAGTAGACAACGTGATGTAACTTTGCGATCTCAATACCAAAACTTATTACACACGGGTAGATATAGGACTGCTCTGTTGAGGAAAAGTGTTTTTGGTATGGCACCGGCTATTTTTAACCACATTCCTAATTCCATAAAAGTGGAACCAGTAAAAATTTTCAAAAACAAACTAACTGCTCTTCTATTAAATAAATGTTACTACTCCGTATCGGATTTTCTAGCCGACAAATTTTAATTGTGTATAAACTTAAATTGTGTTTTAATGTTTGATGAACTTGCATCAGTGTTTGCATGCCAAAATGGTAGAATGTATAAGGACACTTTAATATTATTTTTATCACCTTATTGTAATTACCTGCATTCTGAGCAAATAAATGTCTATTCTATTCTATTCTATTCTATTGAACCAATTTGGCTGAAAATTAATGGCAAGGTAGCTAAGTACCAGAAGAAGGACACATAGGATAAATTTTATCCCGTTAAATAATAAAAAAAAACCTGCTCATTTATTGGTATAGGGCAGAGTAGGGTAGAGCGGTAGCGAAAGCTAGTTATTAATAAATATGTAGCGTATTGTCTGAACTGTACATGATGATGCAACTACTATATTTAATCTACAAATAAGCTCATCCAAATAATAACAAATATTATAAAAGAAACGTAAAGCTGTAGCTGCATCACAATGAGGCTTTCGAGATTGCCACCGTCTTCCTTGCAATGTGACCGAAGTATTGCAGAATCTTGTGAAGACACTCGGACGATAACCGCGAAGAGATCTTTAGTTCTCGCTTTCAGCGTCCAAGTCTCAGCCCCATATGAAAAGATCGAGAAGACCAGAGTCCGCATCAGTTTGGTTTTGGCCTTTCCGGAGATGGCGCTCTTAGCCATGCCAGTTCTCCTGCGAACTTCCTTCTCGAACGAGCCATCGTTACTGACATTGGAGCCCAGGTAAATGAAGTGGTCCACTGTTTCCAGGTCCCACGCGTCAGTGAGCTCCAACTTCCCAGACTTGTCCACCACCATACCTTGGTCTTCGACCTTTTTACGGAAAGCTTTTAGTACATAGTACATAACTAGATTATAAAGATACTTGTGAGTCATTAATAATAATTTATACAATTTTTTTTTTAAGTATGACCTACTTCGACTGTCAGACATTTTCATCAATAGTACATTTATGAATGAAGAAATTATAGAATAGAATAGAAAAAAACTTTATTGTACACCAAGAAAGTTACATAATCAGTACTTAAACTTAAATCTATGGGTACAATGGCGGTCTTATCGCTGAAAGCGATATCTACCTGACAACCTTAGGATGGATCGTAAGAACTTAAAATAATACAGGGGGTAGTCTGCGGTGTACTAATAAGCAAATATATAAATAATTATAAAACAAATATAATTATGTACATACATATTATAATAAGTTACACAATTTCATCAAAAAGAAAAAGGGAAAAAAGAAAAGAAATAAGGTAGGGTTGGTGGAAGAAATAAATTAAGTAGAACCAGGATAGCATTAAAGAGACAGGAAATGGTCTTTAACTAAGTTTTTAAAAGAACCTAATTACTGGGCTTGCCTAATAGGTAACGGCAACGTGTTCCTCAAACGCGCCGCCTGGATCGCAAACGACTTGTCGCAAAACTTAATTTTTATTTATAGGTTTTTTTTTTTTTCCCGCCCTTGGGCGGAGCGGGAAGTAGTGTCAGACTCTTACTGACTAAAAACCTACCCCGTTCCTTCGTTGCCTATAGTGCCGGGGCTGAGCCTTCCTCTCAGAAAACGGCCCTTGGCCCCAGCAGGCTTCGGCCCTGCCTGCCTGCAGCTAGCAGGCTGGGCCTCTATGGTTTGCTGACAGCTCCTTGAGGCGCGCGGGAACAGAACGCGCCGTCGACGACTTGGGCTCGGTCCGGTCGGTTACCGGACGATCGGACAGCGTGCTACCCATTGCACGCCGTCCGCAAGCCCGCGCCTACGGTGGCCGGAAATCGGGATCGGAATCCCGGCGGCGGCTGGGGCGAGCGCCCCGTTGCCTCTGCCTGATGCGTCGGCCTCCTCCTTTGCTAGCATTACTGCTTCGCAGAAAGAGGCGACCGCCTGCCATCCCTCCTCGCTACGGACCATGGCCTGAACCAAGGCCCGGCGAGAGAGATCGCTGCCGCCGATCGCCCCCACGAGGACACGGCGATGCTCCGCCCAGGCAGGGCACACCTCAACAGTATGCTCCACCGTGTCCTCCGGGTGTTCCGCACAGTGACGACACCCGGGCGAATCCTCCGCACGAATCCGGAACAGGAACTTAGCGAACTTGCCGTGTTCGGTAAGAACCTGCGTCGTGCGGAAGTTTAGAACGCCGTGAGGTCTTTCCAGCCACTCCTCAAGGATGGGCCTTATCGCCTCGATTGTGGCGCGCCCCGAACGAGGTTGCGATAGTCGCTGACGCCATTTCGCCATGAGATCCCGCCGAAGCTCTGTCCGCCAAGCCTCGACTTGTCGCGGCAGCGGAATTTCGCCCCGGCGTTGCATCTCCATGCGCTTGTCGTGCATGTGTGCAAGGACTGTTGCCTCCAGATCCCATGGCGGTTGGCCAGCAAGGAGGGTTGCCGCCTCGCGGGAAATCGTTCGGTACCCTCGCACCATGCGTATTGCCATGACCCTCTGGCACGCATTCAGCTGGGCCCTCGGTTGCTGTGTCAACGTTGGTGCCCACACCGGGGCCCCGTAGAGGGCCATGGACCGAACGATTCCCGCGTAGAGCTTCCGGCAGGAGGCGTCTGGTCCCCTGAGGTTGGGCAGGAGCCGCCCGAGAGCAGCCCCAGTCCGATTCAGTTTGGGAGCCAGACGTCGGAAGTGCTCCTTGAAGTTCCACCAGCTGTCGAGGACGAGTCCCAGGTACTTCATCGTCGACCCGACGCTGATGTGAACCCCTCCTACCGTTAGCTGGGAACCCGGTGGTGGTGCACCCCGAGGGCCGTGAAAACACATGGCCTCGGACTTGTGCAGTGCCACCTCGAGTCCCAACTGCTGGATCCTGTCAACGACCATCGCAACCCCGCGTGTCGCTAATTCGACCGCCGTCCGGTACGACTCTCCCCGCGCTAGGACCAACGTGTCGTCCGCGTAGCAGACCACGCTGACCCCGTCGGGGAATTCGCCGCGCAGCACGTAGTCGTACCCGATGTTCCACAAGGGTGGTCCTAGTACCGATCCCTGCGGAACACCGCACGACATCTCTCGACGTTTCCACTCTCCCTGGTGACCGGGGTAGATGATATACCTCTCCGATAGGTAGGCCTCGATCACACGACAGAGGTAGTCGGGCACCCGGTGGTACCGGAGTGCCGTTCCAATGCTACTCCAGGGCAGGGAGTTAAAGGCGTTGGCAATGTCCAAGGACACTGCCACGACACACCTGCCCTGGGAAACCGCATCCCCCGTCGTGAGGGCTCGCACGCGCATGATGGCGTCCACCGTGGAGCGCATCCTGCGAAAACCAAACTGTCCGTCCGAAAGGTCCGGCCCCACCCTTGCAAGGCGCGCGACGAGGCGGTTTGCAATGACTCTTTCAAAGAGCTTGCCCACCTCGTCGAGCAGCACAATGGGCCGGTACGCGGACGGAGAGTCCGCAGGGCGCCCAGGCTTCGCTATGAGGACCAGTTTGCCCATCTTCCAGCGAAGTGGGAACTGGCCCCTCTCCAGACATGCGCTAAAGAGCCCCCTCAATCGAGGCCCGAGAGCCTCCATGGCCAGGACCCAGGCCCTCCCAGGCAGGCCATCAGGTCCTGGGGCGGTATTCTTGGCTTTTATTTATAGGTAAGTATTTTAATTCTTAACATATATTTTTTTTTATCTATAAATAATTATATCTACTACAATAATTTGTACACCAAAAATAAAATTACATCGGGTGGTTGTGGTGTGGTGGATGTATTGTATGTATTTTTTAGTAAAATGATATTAACCGTCGGATGCAGAGAGAAAGGAACCGCTTTAATAGTACTTTAAGTATTTTGAAAGAAGATAATAAAATATAAACTAGTACTTGACTGCAATCCGACCTGATGGTAAGCAGTGATGCAGTCGTTGATGGTGAGGCGCACTCGTTTATTAAGAGCGTTTTCTGGAATAGAATTGATTAAATGATGTTTTGATTAACTTCATGATTGGAAATTGTACAAATGACTACTTATCTGTTTGCTTGAATTGGAAATTTGATAAATATAGTGAGCCCTGACACCCATAGCACAAGTTTACTCTTAGCTCGGGTGTCAGAGGTCCATAATCAGTGATTATGCAATTTTAAACAGAAACGATGCCGCATCACGATTTACTTATTTGTGTAAAATTGTATATTTGGAAATAAATAAATTGTTATATTATATTATTCTAACCTTAAAGACAGCCAAATTATAATCAGACAGCAAGACCGCAGCAGGCAGATTGGTCGAGTCCTTCGATGTACGCGTTAAAAATGTCGACGCGAAACGCTTAGTTCGGAATTTTGGATTATGGAACATTAGAAAGGTAATGATGGTGATATCAGGTCATGAAATTCTCGCGCACACTCTCCAAAGTGCATACTTTAAAATACCGAAAGGCTGGCCACCCTACGTCGTCCAATGACATCTTCCGCCCTTGAGCGGAGCGGGAGATAGTGTCAGACTTTTACTGACTAAAAACTTTTGTTCTATCGTTGATATAGTTGGATACCAGGGCTGAATCTTCCTTTTAGAAGCCCCAGACCCTTGGCCCCAGTACGCTTCGATCCTGCTAGGCCCCTACAGTTTGCTGACAACTTCTTGAGGCGCGTGTGGAACAGTACGCGCCGTCGACGTCCTGGGCTCAGTCCGGACGATTACCGGACGGTCGGGCGGTGAGCTACCCATTGCTCGTCGTTCTTGTGCTGTTATGCTTATGATTTCTCAATCACGATTTGTAGCAGATGAATATGAAACGAACGGTTTCATACCAACTGAAGAAATCAGTTTTTTTATATAATTGGTAGGCTCTCATTTTACCCCTATCTACATAATATTACCTTCTCGTATTCGACGATGTAGTCGACAATCGAGCCGCGCTCAAATCTATTCACACATGATTAAAAACCTCGAAGACTAGGTTGTAATATGAAACGCAGACTCCGGCAGGGCATTCCACTCGTTAGTTGTACGGACAATGAATGAGTTCCCAAAACCGTTTTGTTTGTATAGGTGGGACATCCACCTTATACTTAACTGTGGCTCAACGCTGTACGACTAGTAGTCTGATGATGAAACGGGTTTGACGGAATTAAACTATGCAATTCCGATACATACTCCCCGAAATGTAATCTTCAATTTCAATAGCTTGCAGTTGTCAGACAGATCACTTGGCAGATATGTGAGCAGATTTTGATATGGTGGCCCCCTTCCGTTGACGTCTCTGCTACTAAATTGATAATAAAAACATAATGAAGGGCTATATATTAAATGCTAATAAAACAATAGTTATCTTGATGCAGGCGAGGCGCTGGCCTTAGTATTTATTTAGTTAGTGGCATTGTGTGGTTGAGATTAAGTTTCGACCGACACTTCCTCAAGAAAATGTATTAAGTATTTGTTTAATTTAAATTACTTAATTTAATTAAGCTAATAATAATAATATTCCACAAAAGAAAAAACAACTATGGGCTGCCGAGATTCGAACCTACGACATCACCCATCCGACTTAGCCTTCTTCGCGAATCTTCCACGAATTTTAGTATTAATTTAGACCCGGCTCTCGATTGTTCTATAATCTATTTGAGAGAATCGAGTGGGTAAGTGAAAAGGTAGTTTTACATAAAACGATGCAGGCGAAAATGAACATTGAGGTTTGACTGCAGTTCTGAATTTGACTGTGGCTACATACTGGATATACTCAATGGACTGTACTGCGCGATTTTTCCAGCTTTCTTTAAAATTTCAACCCGATCCTATCTGCCGACATAGGTTCGCAGGTCTGCACGTGGGTAGGTACTGGTTACCTTCACCCAGTTGACTCGATGGAACACAGCCACTTTCGGAGATGGCACCAGTTGACCATTACTGAAGAGGCCGCAAGCGGGTCCTCGGATGCAGGCGGGCAGGTGGCGGCGCGCGCTCGGCCGGGTTCGGCCGCGCTCGGCGTCGCATGTTAATGCGCTACATTCATTAGCGGAGCGCGGCGCGGCGGCTCGCTGTCGCGCGGCCAGTTTTAAAACAAGAATTAAACACCGAACGAGATCTGAAAGCAAGAAAAGTAACGGTACCGGACATAACCAGCCGGCCAGCGATCCAGCGATACAGGCGCACAGCGCACATGCGTACGTATGAATATATAAAGTTTATCGCGGCGGGCGCCCACGGCCGCGGGGTCGCCGACCGCCCATCCACCAAATGGACATGAGACCGTGTGCACTGTTGTCATGTGTGCGCACTCCGCACCCGCACCCCGCACCCCGCACCCCGCGACCTGCGACACACATGTACGTACGCAGACAGCAATGCTGATTTTCGATAAATTCCACTTACAAACTACATAGCCGTATTTATGAAAATAATCACACATATTATACTCCTGATTCATTAACAAGGCAAAACAATCCATGGAACGTATTATGACAGCTATCTCGTCAAGGTATACGGAAGTAAGTTTAAGTTGGTAGCTAAGTATTCCTCTGGATACTCTGCTCCAGCCACGGCCTGCTGCAGTGGTGGTACCAACTTTTCGATGTAAACGGAAGAATGTAGTACAGGTCTATACATGCAATCACACTTCCCGACATTTTAATGGCGATGAATAATTCCGATGTTTCCGAATATTACATACCTATTCTTTTTTAAGTTTTTGGTCTCTCAATGTAAATAAAGCAATTAATAGATCTATCGATAAATTTTCAAAATGAAAAGGAACGTGATTGTAATTGTGGTTTGTAGAATGGCCGCGTCACAATCACAACGTGGGATTGTTCGGTCGGTCGCTCGGCGCCAGCGTCGCTATCGAACGCTATCGAAACACACATTATCCTAAACCGGGCAGCTCCGCGCGATAAGGTAGCGATTACACACAGATATGCGAGCGCGGCCGCGGCTACCGCCTGCCGCGCGCCGGCCAGGCAGCGCCGACACACGCCACCAACACTCCAAACTTCAGTCTCAAGGATGTGCACTGATAGAGTTCTTTGCAAAATTGGTATATGTGAAAGTATTTTGTATGTCCGTAAATATTTAGAACTTGTGATCAAAATTAGAAGCCATTTTCATAGTTTATAATACACAAATGGAAATTATAAGATAAGCAAGCTATTCTTCACAAACAGCATACGCTTTTATAACAAGTTGCCAAAATCGATCACGGAACTTAGCGAGGGAAAGTTCCAAAGCCACATCAAGTATGTTCTTATCAGAAAGAGTATAAGAAGATTGAAGACCACAGCATCCTCACGTTCCGCATGACGAAGGTCCTCACCGGACATAATAAGTTCGGGAGGTTCTTGCACCCAATTCGTGGGGAAGAAACGCCCGGGTATCAACACTGCATGCAACGCCCGGAGGACACGGTAGAGCACACAGTAGAGGTGTGCCCCACGTGTGCAGAGCACCGCTGTGTCCTTGTGGAGGCGATCGGCGGCAACGATCTCTTGCGCCGAGCCTTGGTACAGGAGCCCTGTAACGAAGGCAACGAAGGAACAGGAGTGGGTTTTTAGTCAGTAAAAGTCTGACACTATCTCCAGCTCCGCCCAAGGGCGTGTAATGTGGTTAGATAATTTTCACACCTAAAAAAAACATTATGTGGCTTCTCTGGTAACTCATTAACTTTATTATCATGCATAGCATAACATCAGCCTTATAATGTTCCCACTGCTGGGACTCAGGTCGCCTCTCTAGGAGAGGCAATGGCCCGTGATTCAACACACAGGCCCAGTGCGGGTTGGTGGATATCACATGTCTTTGAACTTTTGGTTCTAGGACATGCCGGTTTCTTCACGATGCTTTCTTTTCCTTCACCGTTTTAGGAGCAGTGATGATAAAATAAATTACACAAAGTAATGCGCCTGGCTGGGTTTGAACCCGCGACCTACAACTCGTAAGTCGGGGTCGTTACCACTCAGCCACCACTGCTCATAATTATTTTCATGTAAACTTCTATTAATGGCTCTGGATGTCTGGTAGCGGTAAAGGGAGATGACGAGGTCAGATGGCATGCCGTCGAGTGACAGCTCCTTCCAATGTGTCTTACACTGTTCTGCCAAACATTCGACCACGGAACACAGAAAATAAACATTAATGATTTGACACAGAAAAATTATAATTATTGATAGATTTTTTTTCTACTTACACTCTGCCAACAAATATCATGAGTTTATTTTCGAGAATATCAAGACAGAAACTTGGAGTAAGCGCAGGAGTTTCAACATCTCTGTTTCTAGACTACCAGACGGAAGGAGGGTACCTTCCGCGCATGGTTGATACACCGACTAGTCGACCAGTAACAAGCCTCTTTCCTGTGTAGAACTCTCTGCCAGCAACTGTATCTATTTCCAACCATGAGTCAAAAGGTTTCAAAGCAAGAGCGAACGAGCATCTTGTGTTGCTCGCTCTACCGCAGACTTCATCCATCACTTAGCATCAGATGAGATCGACATCAAGAGTGCCCTTGTTAGAAAATTACAAACAAAGTAGTTAAAACAGCATACTTAGACTGTTATTTGCTCCATTCGGGGTAGATGACAACAGTGTTTATGCTATAGTACTTCGTGCGACTTCCACGTGCATGCACTTGCGCAGAGGTAAGCTTTGTCGATGAAATAAAATATAATATAGGTAATGTGGTAGTGTAGTGGCGATTGTGATAAATGGTCCAACAATGCGCGCCGCAGGTGCACGCCGGCTGACCTTTGCGTTAAGCGCCCCCCCCCCCGCGTCCTCCTCCACCGCCCGCACCCCGAGCCGAGCGTCCGCAGCCTGAGCCACTGCCCGTTATGAAACCTCTCGTATGCGAGAGTGACCGTTACCGGCAAACTGTATTTTAAAATCCACGTTTTATATACGCGGCTAACTAACCATAAATGTTTTATCTTGCTGAATATACAGCTCACTGAGTAAAAAAAACTAATAATTAGTGGCATCAGTTACTGTGCTGTCTCCGTGCCTCGCGCAATCTGGAGGGATAGCTCTCTCACACGTTGGAGGCATTAATTAGGGGTAGGTCACTGAGTTCTATTCTAAGTTCATAACTACGAAATGGGGAGATGCACACATAACAATTTCACAGCAAGCATAATTTTTACAAGAACATAATTGTCACATTCACCTGAGCTGCGAACAAACTGCAGAACACCGCAACCACGAACTGGCGTGCTACGAGACAAGTTGACGTTTATAATAATAAATAAAAATAATCATCTGAGGAGGCTCTCGTCAGGCAGGTGGATCAAGGGTCTGATTCAGAAAGTAGTACTCCTGGACACGGCGCGTGTCAGGAGGTTCCTCTCTCAGGAGCCCTGACCGCCGGCAGCTTGGACCCTGTTTCCGATGCCGGTGTGCTACTATTTTATATATATATTATATAACTTTGTTAAAAAAATATTTAAAAATTTAATTAATATGTATTTAAAATAAATAAATGAAATAATAATAATCATTTAATTGCGTAAATAAGGTACAGAAAGTTGACATCATAAAAAAATAATCTTATTCTGCCTTTAATTTCGGCGTGCAAATATAAAACATAGTTGTTTAAATTAAATTAAATATTGATTAAAATCATGCACTATATTAAATAAGATTTCCGTTCCATTCAAATTAAAATTGAATTAAAAAATGTCAATTTAATAAAGAAAAGTAATATAAAATAATAATCAAATGTCAATTATAATCATGTCAATAATAATCCTGTCACTAATACCGATGTCAAAATTATAATAATCATATCAAAACTTACAATTTGTAACCTCTAAATATCCTTATAAATAAACCTCATTTACACTATAAGTAGAAAGAATTTATTAAAAACCTCGCCAAATTACTTTTAAATTTAGAAAATGGTAACGTTTTTATCGAAGTTTACGTGAAGGTAGAACAAATATATGAAATATAGGTAGTACAGGTACACCTACCCTAAGAGGCCTTGTAACAGAACTTTGGTACAATATAAGTTAAACCAACATGGCGATCGATCTTGAATGCGCAGTAACAGATTTTCGTATCTCAATTGAAGTGGGGGCTGCGCGTAACCATAGCAAGAACGGCTATTTTGGTTTAACTTATTTTCCGTATTTTCCATTTGGCTACGGCATACGGAACCCTAAATAACAGCACAAATGATAACAATTTAAGTCGTTAAATGACATTCAGTTTATGTTCGATTCTGATTGGTCAGTTAAAACAGTAGATTTGATGACCTATAAAATTTATGTCAGTAAATAAATATAGAGGATTGAGCTACTTCTACTAAGCAGCAACTTAGTGAATTGGGCTCCGATACGATATGTGATAATTGGGCATCCTATACTAATATGTATTGTATATAAATGTCATAAGAAATTAAATATTCTACAGCGATTAAATTAAAAGAGCAGCAAAACCTAATTCAGGTTTACAAACTTAAATTTGCATTTTTTATGATTTAATTTTTATTTGCTGAATAATTGGCATTTTATAAAATGCCAAATATTCAGCCGGCAACCTGCTGACGATAATCGCTTATACCAAAGATAAGTCGACTTCTATTTCTCTGTCAGCAGAGTTTAAATCGGTGATACCAAAGAGGAGATAGTCTTACTAAAGATATATTAATGTTAGCGAGAAAAAAAAAAGAATAAGGGGTTTGAGACACGTAAAATTAAATGGGGCACCACGATAGACGAGATCATAGATCATAAAATAGGTTGCAATTTTAATTTTGCAGTGATTATACAACAATATTTTTAGATTTTGCGAAACCTGAATATCTTATTGTGTAGTTTTTTCCGAACCAGTAACGATTCAATTCCAATATTTTTTTCAACACTTTATGTTTTTTCCCCAAAAGTATTTTAAAACAACCACAAGTTTTGACACCACCATCACTGGTACAACTCAAGTCACGGCAGATCATAGCGGGCATTAGGTGCCAGCGCACAACTAGGTGCGGAAACAAAACAACTCCTCAGTCGCCTGGATGGCCCGGTTACAATTTATTTTTGCGGACGACCAGGACCTCAAGTCTGCTATTACAATAGTGTCAGAATCGTCTATTATTGATTTCATCATGGTTGATTTTGACAAGTTTGGTAATCTACTAATATAAGGGCGTCACTATGACTTTCCAACAGTCAATCACTGACACACCATTGAATGAAATGGTAATCTTGTACATAATGACAAATTAATTTCTGACTTATGGGGTAATCTGCTAAAATTTTGTCAGTTCCTTTGATTAGTGACTTACCATTAGATTTGCCTGAATACGACAAAGTCATTCTACCACTATTCGTTTACGAGACCAATAACCGACCAATGATCGAACATTATGATATAGCAGATTAAGACTTTTACCAAAATGATAATGGGATTGTGTTGGAATGTCGAATTTACAAAAATAGCAGACTTGGGCCCCATGATCAGGTTTTATGAAATTTTGTTCATATTTTAGCGTTTTGTGAGCACATTTATTATGCGTACAGCTAAGGAGTTGAATTCCCTGCCGAAATCTGTGTTTTCTGATAGCGATAACCCCTAGGTTTTAAGTCAAGAGTGAATAGGTTACTTCTAGACAAGCGTGGCTCTATCATCGGCCACATCATCGCTTATCATCAGATGAGATAGTGGTCAAACGCGAACCTATCCACAATAAAAAAAAGTGATCCTTTACATAAAAATACTAGATACGTGTTTCGGGTTTCGCATAATTATACTAAAAACAATGCTGTCTATAACAGTTATTGATAGATATTATTTGAATTGAAAAAACTGTAAATGTAACTGGACATCATTAACCATGGAGATTTACATTAAAGATTATTAAAAAGCGTTTATTTTTACTCATTGATTTTACAAAAAATAATAATTTTGGTTTGATTTCATATAGAAAGAAAACACAACAAGCGGTCTATGAGAAGTAAAGTTTGGGGACCTCTGGTGTAAATCAAGTTTAACCTTAAGATACGACCACCGTTTCCTTTACACCCTTTAAAATCCTGTCTAAACAATAATTATCTATAGACTACGGAACCATTTTCAGCTAACCAAATCATAATTATATACTATATACGGCTCTGTGCTGGAGTTTGCGAGCACATGTTTAAGTCTATTTCATACGACTATTCGACCAGTGACTTTAGTGATTTTGTGCCTGATTATAACACCTATTTAATTGTTTCTGCCAATCACAATGCTTTGTATCACAGAACACACTCTGATCAAATATTGTCGTCTCAAAACACTGGGGTATTCATTACTGTGATGAAAAGAACTACCAGAAAAATCAAAATGTCAATCTATTTATGCAAATGAGGTTCAATGCCCTTTCATTCAAATCAGCCGTTAAGGCGACAACAAGCGCTAGCGGCCTTGAGCGTATTCAGCGTACGGGAGGAACGCGCGCTTCAGTTAGATCGGCACGACACAAACTTTACTCGAAATAGCCACTTAACATTATAGATTACACTATTTTATATTATTGTAATTAGATTATATGTATTAATCATTGACTTTAAAATTTGAAGCCGCCAGGTACGAGACGCACATAACCGGTTGAATGTCGACACGTGCGGAGGTCCCACGTCCAGCAGTGGACTACTTTCTGTTGAAATGGTCTTACTAAAATATCGCATTTTTATAATTAGTTTATTCATCTACAATAAAAGAATGATCAAATGAGCCTTCATTCTGGTGTGATTATTATTATTTAATTGTCCGTTGTATTTTTTTGTTTTTATATCATGGTTTCGCTAAAGCTGAATGCTAATCAAACAGTATCAAGTTTAGAATTTATTTAGTTTTTGATACAAAATTCAGTTAGTTTGTGTTTCATTTGAATGCGGATTTAAGCAACCAAATGGTTGCTTTTGCAGTCATCATCATCTTCCTGCCTGCGTCCTATTTTATTCAGGGTCGGTGCATTCTGTCCTACTGCTTTTGTAGTATTTGTTTTTTTTTTAATGGAGAAGGTTAACTCGATAGTTAACCTTCTCAGCAACTTTGCTGGAATAGTCAATACTATTATAAAATAAACCGAGATCGGGCCAGTCTCAATGATTCCACATATAATTTTGACTGGCCTGTTGGTCTAGTAGTTAGTGGCCCTGACTGCTATGCCAAGGGTCGTGGGTTCGAATCCCACCCAGGACAAATGTTTGTGTGATGAGCATGATCATTTGTTCTGTGTCTGGGTGTACTTTATCTATAATGTGTATGTATTTAAAAATATCTAAGTATGTTTATCAGTTGTTGTTAATTTTTTTCAATAGAAAGTGGTACATGCATAACAGATCAATAAAAACAACTTCAATAAAACTTACAATCTAAAATAAGATTGATTTTGTTGTACGCGGGACGCCTCCTTTTACATGTTGTAATTATTTTGTGGAACCCATTTAAAGAAAAAAACTGGTCCTCTAGACTATTTTAATACAAATATATAAAAAACAGTGGGAACATTCAATGAGACAGACCAGTCCGCTTTTTGAGCATAACTTCTTAAATTGGGGCTGAAGTTTTGAAAAGGTTACTCTTATTTTTTTTTTTTTTAATTCATCAGTGACCTACTCTTTGACAGTACAAAAGCGAGTTCCGCTCAAGTACAACGTTCACAAGTGAATAGTGTCATCAAAGCTATTCAGCTAGCTCTAAACTTGCTACCACAGAGTCTAACATTCTTGGGATACATTGCTGCAAAATTGGAGTGCAAAGTCTTAACTGAAATGCCAATGTCTTGTTTTAGAGTCGTGTAATTGAAACAGCTGGTTTTCCACGACTGAGGTAGCGACCCAAACGAACCAGCTCGCGACGCCAGGACCCAGGAAGTCGCGGCGTACAGATTGGGAACTCCTGGTACAAGAAGTAGAATATGATACTATTCATGTTTATAAATTATACACGAGTAGGTTACCTTTTTCTAAAAAAAAAATATTGACATGAATTGCAATAATAATTATCAATGTATTATCAACATGATTGTACATCTTAAATTCAATTCCAACCGTTTGATCCTGAAAACTCCTCTGTTGTAGTATTGTTGGTGTTGTGGCTTACATTTGGGTTACAGTATATCCTGGAGTTCAATGTGCCTTTTAGCAAAGACCTCCTCTAACGTCTTCCATTGCTTTCTGTCATCTTAAACAACACAGGACAAACTTTTATGAAATAAGTGTACAATAGGCGCTCTTATCGTACGGGGCAACCTCTTACAGACAAGCTTTGGATGAGCTGAACGCTGATATTGGGACTCAAGGCTGAATTATTGCTATAAAAAGTAGTTCACATAGTGAAGAACGGCGATAAACTGCCTCATTTTGGTGGCTTATTCACATTCAATATGAGCTTTTCATGTTGAATATGAATAAGCCACCAAAATGCGCGATAGTATTTATGAAATAATTGAATGTTAAGAAAGAATACTAGCATTTGTTCGTCTTCGATGGCATAGATTGGTATTTATAGTGCGCGCGCGCAGGAGCACCGCGCGACGCGCCGCCGACGTCGCGCGCGCACCACGCTCGGCTCCGGCGGCGCGCGACATCGCCACGTCACGCACTCACACGTGTAAATAAACATGAGCGAGCCACGCACACAAAAAAACGGTTTTGTCTATTAATAATACGCTATTATCATCTCAACATCGCGCGTTAAAACTGTCAAATTTGCGTGAAGATGCCACCGTAGACCGCGGCGCCGCTCGCGCTGTGCGTCTACATGAGACAGCCGCTTTCCATTCATTAACATTTAACATGTGGATTTATTTGTTCGATCATCCTAAACACAAATATCCTTCAAGAGTCTGTTTTTTGAGGCGTTTCAGGTTTAACCAATCTTCCTTTCAGAATGCACGTTTGGTAAGTGAACCGTGTTCCAGTTACGTGCAACCTGCCCACCAATGAGTATTGAGTGTATCGGCGCGACGAGCGACGGCCTTCGCGCGCCGGCTGAACAAACAGGGCCATCGACAAGAAACCAATGATTTAACCACTTTAAAGTATTCTACACGAACATTATAATACGGCGATAGAGCCACCTTCGGCTAGCGGAAGTTCTTCATAATAAGGTTAATGTTGTAAAGAAACTGACTATTTACATAATAATAGCTTAGCGTCGGTTTCTCATCATATGACCGCGATTATTAAATTTAAATATTTGACGCTGTTCATTTATGAGAATTCATTGTTGTCGTATTTTGTTAATTTATAACAAGCCAGTTCGCATGCTTCGCTGCTTCGGCAGCCGATTACAGCAAACAGCAACAAGTACCTCGAACCTGCGGCGCGGCAGGCGGCTGCACTCGAGCGAGCAGCGGCGCCGTTGATGTCTTTTACAGGCGCAGCTCGCGGCGTCCTCGCCGGCCGCGGGGGCCGGGGGGTTGTTCCTCGTATCATTCAGCTCCTTAAACTTTGAGCTGAGCTGTACGGTAACTGACCAATGCTTGCACTGACTGGACAGGTACTTGTAAAACCGTACTGATATGGTTCTGAAAATTAAGTATTATCCCATGAAAATGTACCGCCGAGATACTAAGTATCCAAAGTCCTATTCCAGGAGATGAAACGGGTTTATTAACACACGCCAAAAGTAAAGACTTTCACATTAACAATACGTCCATAACATCTGTAGTTTATTAAGATGTATTAGGGATTATGCTCAAAATTCTCGAGAATCGCGTTGAGATTATTTTCGAATTTTCTTCAGATTTTTTTACGAACTTTAAATGAGACGGGAAAAGAACCTCAACACAACAACACCTCCAAAACTCAAGAATTCGATTTCTTAAAATTACAGTACAGTTTATAAAAATAAAACTTATATTTCAGACAGAATTCACAGTTGGTTAGTATACACACAACTTAAAGGCTAGTGTTAGCGCTTAAACTAGAACAATACTTATTATTTCATGTATTATACGCCACAAGAGCATGCAAGCGTACCCAATGCTCCAGTATGCTAGCTGTCCTCATATTCAAAAGCATTTATATTTTAAGTTTCTAACAGAATATTGGTTTTGTTTAACAATTTATTGCTAGATATTATATTATTTACATAATACTACGATCTACGGTCACTGACACCCTGCACCAATATTTTTTAAAGGATCTTTTATGTGTGAAATGTTATATCGCTCGCCAATCCTAATGCTTGTAGCGACATCCATGTCGTCACAAAAAGAACTAATCCTGCATCGCGCAAGTAAGATTCGCGGCGCGATTGGAACATATAGAACAAACCCGAAATCATCTATCGGGCAGTAGCCCACCAGATATAACACCTGTCTGGTCGGAGGATCCTCCCTTTTCAACGGAGGTACGTGGGACTTTACTCTCTGTTCCATATACCTCCAAACTGGTGACCCTCGACAAAAGAACGTCAACGCAGCCTTCGTGCAGCTACTACTTCGTGACGTCATCATCACTTCCTCAAGCTTTCGAGCAGCGAGCCATACAGCCAGCACCCACGGCTATATGGGTATCCTGACCACCAGCATGCCTACTTGGTCATACCTGGTCATCACCCTCAGCCTCATCAGCGACCTTGGCTAAACACCTGCACCTTCGGCCAGTCACATGAAGAGCCTTGAAGAACCTCTCCTGGTCGACGACAGCAGTCATGCCCTACGTCGCACAGCACCGCTCCGACTCACT
Source organism: Leucania comma (assembly GCA_958295575.1). Taxonomy (NCBI): domain Eukaryota; kingdom Metazoa; phylum Arthropoda; class Insecta; order Lepidoptera; family Noctuidae; genus Leucania; species Leucania comma. The sequence goes on along the minus strand of OY282471.1, from coordinate 357,043 downwards.
GGAGCCAGCCGCACTACTCCGACTCACTGGAGCCTGCAGCATCGTATCCCGACTCACTGGGATAGCACCACCCCGACTCACTGGGGCATCACCGCAGACAGTTCCGACTCACCGAGAACTATACGGAATCCGGTTCCGACTCACTGGAACCAACCTCCATTGGCCTGGCACGCATCACGACGCCTCAAGAAGCATCAAGAACCATCGATCTCCGATCTCCGGAGGGGAGTGATGTAGCGACATCCATGTCGTCACAAAAAGAACTAATCCTGCATCGCGCAAGTAAGATTCGCGGCGCGATTGGAACATATAGAACAAACCCGAAATCATCTATCGGGCAGTAGCCCACCAGATATAACACCTGTCTGGTCGGAGGATCCTCCCTTTTCAACGGAGGTATGTGGGACTTTACTCTCTGTTCCATTACCTCCAAATGCTTATCCAATGAGCCCAAACACGATGAAGCTATTTTGTTTGGTTGTAGACCTCCTTCAGCTGCATCATCATACCAGCTCCAGTAATACAAGTGTTCCAAGTTTATGCTGAAACGTGCGACAGGAAGTGTTTGAACAATAGATACAAGTTGTAATCGGATACAATACGAACGAAGCAAGTAATTTAAACAGTAGTAATAGTAACGATACACTCGTACATGTTCCTCTATTCGAGGTTAAATGAAATTACGAGTAAAACCTTGCATTACATTATTTTAGGTTCTATTGTAATTTTTGATGCCTTCCAAGTAGGAATTTCAGAAATTATTTCAAAGTGAACTGGCAGTTGGCAGGGAATATTGCTCCCTGAACAGTTGGTCGATGAGGAGGAAAGGTTCTAGAGTGGCGACAACATACCAGAAGACGCAGCGATGCAAGGCCTCTCACAAGGTGGACCGATGACCTGGGAATCCGATGGATGCGAGACACACAGGGCATTATGGCGACGCTTGGGGGAGGGCAATGTCCAACAGCGGATGTCTTTCTGCTGAAATGATGATGCTCTTCATTATTGTTCGTGCATGACCAAGTTGTTCTTATTAGTGTAGCATATTAAGAAAGCTCAATGTTTTATAAGGTCGTACGAACCGTGTGAAGTACGATGAAGTAACAGTCCATGGCTATATTATTTTATCTGTATGAATAAAGTCGTTTCTTGTATTTAGTGTGTGACCGCGCTTCTACCTTGCTTAACGGATTGAGATGTGGTTTTTACCGGCATCATTTAGAGAATAATAATAATAAAATCTATTAACAGAAAGGCAGGTACATCTTATTGATTCTAATCAAAATACAAAGTATTAAATAAATTATGTTTCCTTTGGAATGATAGAGTAAACGACGATGTCTGTGCTAGTAGCCTATGTGACAGACATCTGCGCCTTCCTCGTACAGCTTTCAGTGTCAGTAGTACTGATCAGTACAGTATTAAAAGTAAAAAAAAATATTTTTTCTAAATGACAGGAATATGGAATTTGATAAAATAAAAAAAAATGATTAAATTAAATTGAAAAAGAATAAATTAAGTAACATGATTTGATAATTACTACATTGATATAAAAAAAATAAAGTAATAAATTAGTTAAATCATGCATGAAAATACGTGTTGAGTACGTGTAGGTAGGTTTGAAGGTTGTGATTAACACTAAACATTTAGAAATCTCCAGCGTATTTAGTCTTTCGGTCGTGTCGTATTTTAAGTCCCTAAAGATATTGACTCTTATACTTGTATTTCGGAAGAGAATATATTTTGCAAATCGTATTGAGTGTTTTAGATTCTATATTATTTATGATGTAATTTAATTATAAATAATATAGAATCTAACAAGTGCATTATAAAGGGGACCGCTCATATTTGGAAGATGATGAGTAGCTAGCACAGTGATTACTTTAACAGAGCGGCATATAAGGTTTCTACGTCGTTTACAGTCTGAGATGCAATAGGTAAGAAGTGACTGTGCTAAAGAAAAATTGATTGTTTTTAAAAGTGTTATAGGAACCACATTTATTTTCTAAACCTTTTCATTGAAGACATAAGCCTACGGACCCGAAACACTGTAATATCTATGAGTTTATTTCAACTAAGAGTACAGTCAATGTGTACCCTAGATACTTAATGCAAAATGTTCTTTGAGTGAAAGGGCACCACTTATAATTAATGCTGTATCATCCGCATAAACTAGAATCTTGCAGTCAGGAATAGAGAATTGATATAGCATATATATAATAAAAAGAGTAGGGCCCAGTGCACAGCCCTGCAGAACTCCGAAAAATAATTTCTCATCATCACTAGGATGGTTCTCAACCTTGACCGGTTGACTATGGGTCAGAGAGGTAGTTACGAAAGATATTGAACGCTGTCTCCCTTATAGAGCTTCTAATCCGCTTAAAAGTATAGAGGTAGAGACCATGTCAAAAGCCTTGGTTAAATCTAAAAATATACCTATTGCTTTTGTCTTCGCGTCAAGGTTCTTAACAATTTTACTTGATGGCTCAAGCACAGCATCTTCTGTAGATTTTGCATTCCTGAAGTCATATTGGTTGGTAGCAATAACATTCTTGTGTTGTAAATAATTAAGTAGTCTTTATTTAAGATTTTGTTCTAATATCAGATAAACAGATAAACATATTTATTGGTAAAATTTACATTTACAAGTCACAATTGTTTTATAATTAAATGAAATGAAATCTGAGTTGCGTATACAATTTCTACAATTAAAATTAATTCATTAAATAAATAAAATACTTTATCAATAATATAAATGTTATGAGAACAGATATAGGCCTATAGTTTTCGACACGGTCCCCATCTCCACCTTTAAATATCGGTGAAACTAAAGCCTTTTTAAAAGCATTTAGAAAAACCCCCTTAATCAAGCACAAATTGCAAACGTGAATGAATGTGGTGATGAGAACATGCCTGGCAGACTTGGTAACCAAAGCAGGTATTCCATTATACCCAACAGCGCAGTTCAACTTCAATCACAAAATTGTACTACTTACCTCAGCATAGTCAGTTTCAAGCAAAACTAATGAGTTGGACATGGAATTATAGTTGAAGCTAGAGCAATTGATTGTGCGTTGGACTTGCTGTATCTTATAAGCAAGATTACCTCCAACATTCGCAAAATAAATTATTATTAATTTTTATAGAGGAATTGGGATCATTAGATATATTAATGTTATATTTAGTAGCTAACAGACGGTAAGGGTACTGAGTACCTACTTCAGGCTACATGTTACTTTTTTTTAAAGACGAGAAATGATCCAAGACTTATCCCTCTCTGAAATCGTATTCTGCGCTAGACTATACAAATTATTTTAGGTGTCTTGGTGGATGCCTTTAACTTAGTCAGAGTTATTAGTTATTTAAAAAACTGATTTTTCTAGTGTTCTGAATAGTACAGATCCTAATCAAAGTGTGAAAATGCTGACACAATTAAAAAAAGTACCGTACAGAAAGAGAATAACTAAGTCATGTATCACCCCAGGTCTTTTAAGATGCATGCGAAATCGTGAACGATAACACTTATTGCACAAGACGTGGATATCTCATTGTAAAACTGACATATTCAAGATACCGAAATTATTGCAACAACTTGCTCAAAATGATTGCAAATACGAAGAGGATGAGTTTTAGAGGGTCAGTGGAAATCCCAAAGCAACTTGGGATGTTATCATAACAATACCACCTCTTCTAGTAAATCGAGGGGTATTCTCCTCCAGCACCGATTCTACTTACGTTTGTACAACAGGATATCTAATAAACCAGGTACGTTATTATCATACCTAAGATTTTTGAAACAAAAAGGGTGGTCCGTATCAAACAACTCGTCCTCAAAAAATGATTAAACAATTTGAAACCAATTGGTAGATTTTGCTTTAGTTCTTAGATGTGACGCCATCAATTGTTTTTGACACAATAAAATTAAAAACATTTTTTTTTATAATTTTATGTAGGTATCCAGTGTCACTCTTATTAAGTCAAATCTAACGACGCTTCTTCTTCTTCTTCCTGCCCTTGTCCCATATTACTTGGGGTCGGCACAACACGTTTTTTTTCTTCCACTCTATCCTGTCAGCCGTCACACTATCACTAACTTCCTTTTCTTTCATATCACTCCTCACACAATCCATCCATCTCTTCTTCGGCCTCCCTCTTCCTCTCCATCCATCTACTTGTAAACTCAGAACTCTTTTAGTAACATGTGTTTCATCTCTCCTCTTCACATGACCATACCAAGACAAACGATTTCCTTTCAACTTTTCAGTCACAAATCTAACGACGCTTATCATGTTCAAATGCGTTCACACCACACTGAGCATAAATGCTTATGTAGGCGCCTTTTTTGCTTAGCTCATTTATCTGCAATCTACTTTTTTTTATCATAATATTATTTGGTTTAAATAAGTCATGTGAGGCAAAAATAATTATTTTCCTTTCTTTTACGTACTGGAAATAGTACATTGTGATACAAGTGTGTAATGTAGGTGGCTACCGTCGAGGCGGTATTAAGACCTGAGCCATGGCGAGAGTCTTATGTTATGATAGCGAAGAACGGTAGCCATACATTACTGACGTATATCATACGACGTTATTCAATACACTCGTGAAGAAAAATAAGTAAAATTTTTCATAATATGGCGGCAAAAAATTAAATCTGTTTTCATAGGCGTACATCTAATTTTTTATTTTATTTTATCCATAGCTGAAGGCTATGGCTTCTTCTTCTGGTTGTCTTTCGATCAAATTGGCTAGTCGTGGTTTGTTTTCAAGCGTGTTTTTTTTTTAAGATTTTGTAATATTTAGTGACAATAGAATACGGATGTAAAATTTTCTAATGTTTTTGTAGTATTTGATTTAATTTAATTAATACAGCCAATGGACTTCACTCGAAAAAATCATACCAAAAAACGCGCGCATCTTAAAAAGGCGGCCATACACAACAAAGAGAAAACAATTTTCTTTTGAACGAATGTTTTATATATTAAATGCTTTGTTATTAAATAAATCATTTTTACATGTTAAAACGTTCGAAATTGCATGAAATAAGTAAATAATATTCTAATTTACACTATTGAATGAACGCAGTAACTTAATGTGATTTTGTTTCGTATTTAAAATTTGATTTACCAACAAAGAGATTGAACAAAAAGGTTATAGCTACATAACAGCACTAGTGCGTAATGGTAATCAAAATGTCAGTTTCGTAACAGATGCCATTATATACCTTAGTGTAATGCTATAAGAGCCACTTGCTGAGCAAGTGTATTGCAGATGGTTGATCCATTTTAGTTTAATCATAGATTTGACGCCATCAACTTCTCTTTTTCAACCCTCCAAGAATCTATTTATAAAAACCTTAGTGCTCGCATCTTAGAAGAAGCCTTTAAGTGTAAAATTTCACATTCCTAGTCCCAGCTAGTTTCAAACTTTTTACTATGATGTCTTTTTATCAATTTCAGCTCTCAGTTTAAGTCCATGTAAGCCTAGCTGTAGTTTTTACCGGTGGAACTAACAATTTACGTAAAAACGATTAATTTGAGTTACATAAAGCTTTATGTTAGTTATGTATTGGTTTGTTTCTGAACTATAACAAAGTGAACTGTTTATATTTAGTATCAGGGTAGCAGGCTACAGTTGATAAATAATTACGGTTCATTATACTGCCCTTATTAATTTTATAAATTACGTATAGAGCAATGGACGAGTAAACGATAGCAGTCGACTAGCTATCGCAATTATAATAAAATTGTTAATGCCCATTAATCATTATAGATCTGCTACGCTACCAGAACTAAAATAAGGCGCCACCTCCACGAGCGAGTATATCGCGGCGTTATCATCATCCTGCTACTTCATGAAATAGGTCCTCCTTATATAAGTAATTACCGTTTTTTATAACGGATTATTTTGAACTGTGATATCATTGGATTGACAGTGAATTGTTCAAACAAACCTCATATAAAAGATACGTTATTTTTTTCAAAATTTGTTATGTAATGGTTTGTTTATGTTTTTTTTTTCTGTAATACCGCAGTATTTATGACCTATTTCATTTAATCTAAAAAAAACTAGGTATTATTTTAAAATACGAGTTCTACCGTGGAGACAATGCGTCTCAAACGCATACGTAGATACATATAACGATTCCAAGTCAGTGCGAAGATATAACAGTTCTAATTAACCGGTTTTAAGAAACGGTAATTTTATAGGTGAGGACCTAAATAACCACCCTCCACACGGCTACACTATCGTGGCAATGCGGCGTGAATTACTAACAGCAAAACTGTTTTTGACAAAACAACTCTGCAATGATTTGTTTTGGACATGCGGCAATGAGTTTCCAGTCGCTGCGATCCGTCGCTTTGGGCCAAGGTGGAAGATTATGTTATCGCCTTGCAAATATCACCCGACGAAAGCAGAGCGGGATCGCTGGCCGAGGTGGCGCCTCACTACCTATCAAGCGATATCTGCTAGCATAGATATTTAAAAACATATGCCTACTACGATGTCACCAGTGCTATTAATTGAGGAAGCCTCGGTAAGAGCGTTAAAGCGGGGTGGAAAGTTAAAGCGGTTCTTAGAAAGCACCCTAAATCAATATGTAATAGGTACATTTTTACTCCCCATTTCCATCTGTCTGTCCGCCCGCGGCCTGGCTTAGAGACTGTTATACTTTAAAGCCATAATGTTTGTATGAATGTATATTAATTGCGTCAACAAAGTAGTAAACATAATAAATATGTTGAAATTATTGAAAAATTTGATTGAAATTATCTTTCGAGTGATATGGGTAAACCTTCTCATAAGTCTGCGACGCCATCCACATCGCCGATGATGGCGGACAACATGGCGAAATATAGTCCACAAGTTATTCGTCGAAGTCGACCGTCTTGAGGATAAACGACGCAAGGTGGGGATGGAAGGTTAACCTATAGGATCAAATCTCTCTGATAACAACGAAGGAAGATCATGAAATATTATAATACCTTATTATTGAAAAAAAACTTCCTTGTTTATTGAATAGAACGATATGAGCGTTCATAATCGCTAAAGGACAATTTTATGTCATCATTATAATTTCTTTGCTAGATTTCATAATCTTTATCTTTCCTCAATTTAAGACTACTAAGAATGATATAAAAACTTTTACTCGATGAAGTCCATTTATTTTTGCATGACTCAACAAAATTGAAATAACAGCTGATTTTTTTTTCGCGGGTCCGGTTTGGGTCCACAGTGAAAGTTGTTATTTGTATAAACCTTTTCAAAATCACCCTTTATTTTCTACATGCTAAAGCTTATCAACCAAAAATTTTGTTCTGTCTAAAGCAATTGCTGGCAACAAGTCTAGTACTATTATTATGGGGATCAGCTGTTACAATCTGGCGTTATTAAATACAGGGTACGCTGGTATCAATGTACTGTAAGCTTTCAGTGTGTCTGCAGAAGCTCTGTGGTGTGCGAGCCGCGCGCGACGAGCTCGCGGGCGGTGGACAAGCTGGGACAGACACGTCTGAGTTTAGAAATGTGTATAAATAGCGCAACAATGCTGCGTGCACCGAGCGCCCTGTCACTGCGCTGTGCTGTGCCGTATCATATTTGTGTTGGATTGCATGCGCTCGATGGCCGATAAATAGTAGTTTTATGCGAGGGCGAGTCGCGGCCCGCCCCCGGCTTATTAATAACATTATGCTCGATTAGGCATGTCCCTCCCGGCGCCTGGGGACGACGCACTCCCGCGCGTTACGTCATCGCCTGAAATACGCCCGAGTTTTACACGAAATCGCCGATCGGCGGGCCAGCCGCTCCCGGAACGACTCTCTGACACGAACAGAATAAAACCGGCCGCCGGTAGTGCCAAACCCGCGGTCAACGACTCCCGAAATAGATGCACAACGCGCGCACCTATAGGAAATTAAGAACCGGTCCCAACCGCGGCGACACTCAGATAGCGATAAAAATTCATTTCGAAAGCGGAATCCACCTGAGCGATTAATTTACTGCGGCTTTCACCGGTCGCGTTATCGAGTCTCGCGCGAACGTAGGCGAACTTCAGGCTCGGCGCGTACCGTAACGCGCGGGGACGTGGCAGGCACGCGGCGGCCGCGTGGCGCCGACTCCACACTCGCCACTGCCATTTCATACAAAGTCTATTCAACAATCTTCTCTGCTCATAAACAAATGTCATATTCCTGAGATTTAAAGTTTATCCAGGCGCTCTCGCAGGTGTTAATTGGCGATACGGAATCCATGCAACGAACTCTCGCCGCAGTGGCAGGTGATAAATGTTACTTAACAACATTTTAGTGTTCGACTGCTAAACTTAGCTTTGTGTAACAAAACACAAACAACTAGGTACTTGCGTTATCTTTAAAATCAATGACAGTGCAAATTACATACATTGATACAACGGTTATCAAATGTTGAAAAATCTTTTCAAATAGGTAGATACCTACGTATGTACCTATTGTTAATTTACGGTGTCGTTTCATGTTAATATTTTGAATTCGAATATCATAAATGACAATAAAAAGTAATGCCTATTATGAAGCTTCAAAGTGTCACTATTACTGATTTGATGGCTTCATGCCCGGGAACAAGTCTGTGCAGCAACTGAGGTGCAAGGATACCTCAGTCTGTTGGTGCACAGAAGAGTGAGTAGTGGTAAGAGCCGGGCTTTGAGTTACACAACTTGTGGAGCCAATTCTCGACACCTTCTACTAAATACGAGTAATATATCTTATTTCAAGAGTTATGAATTGAACTGCTGATGCTGGAGTCACCACTGAGGGTCACCTTACTTCCAATAAGCTCAGTTTTTCACATTCTTCAACACTCTTTGCTTTACATCAGCATAATTCAATACCAAGACAGAGTCAGATTGGAACCGGCGTGACAGTCGTGACAGACTACAGCAGCTGATCGAACTCCATGTAAACAATAAGAGCGATGTATGCTACAGCAGACGTGCAGGCAAACAGACGTGGCCGCGGTGGCGAGGCGCGCGCGGCGGCGTGGCGGCGCGGTGCTATCGCGCGCCCAGTTAATGAGTTGAAAACGCGTGCTCATTGCCGGCCATGAGGAATTTTAATTAGTTAAGTGGGTTACGTGAGCGACGATGAGGAAACGCAACAGTGCGCGGATTATGTTGATAACATCGACTTCGGGAAGCGTTTCTTGCTCCGACCAACCCGACTGTTACGCGTTCCTCATTAGTTACAAGTGGCTACATCAGCGATTGCCGCCAACAGCTCCCGCACGTGCACGGTACGTGCAGAGGGCGCTGCTGACCCTTGTCACTCGAGTGCTGACATTACTGAACACTATAGACTACATGAATACGATTAAAAACCAAGACAGCAATATGTAGTAGTCCTTAGCCAATAACCGGTTGTACGGTTACGAAGTCGATGCATGGCGGCGCATGCGGCGATCGCTGAACTAAGATGATATCTATCAGGTTCGCAAACGTTGAATAAGCCTACACAGTATTGTGTCGTGACAAAGAACTCGACCCCAAATGCGGGTATTGTCACCAAAACTAGACATTCCTAAAGACGTCAAACCACAACGAGGACTCTAAACCGACACATGTGACGTAATGGCGTGCGACATATCGCTGAATTGCGACGGAGGCCAACGATATAACACGTTTGTTGTAGGTTACCGTAGGATCCAAAGGTGATGCGAGTGTCGCTAACGTACAAGTGTACTGCGCACGCGGTGCTGAGGTGCGTGTGCGGCGTGCTCGTCGTCTGCGCCGTCCGGTTACCTGATGCAGAGACAAACTTCCAGCGAACAGCTGGGCCCGGTAGATGTCGATGTCGTTACCGGACCGGTTCCGAAGAATTCCAGAAGCCAAACGTAGAACGTGGAGCGCGGACGACATCTTTACCTGACAGTATTAGAAATAACTATTTCACTCTAATGCTGCCCGGTAAGATGCGAACCGCCACTCCTACCGGAGACAGTGCTGGATGGTGTATCAGTGGAGGTCTGTCGCGGTCGGTCGGGCGCCACGAGGCGCGGCGCGGGCGCGCGCGTGCGGACGGCGGCGCTGCTAGTCGCGGACTGGGCCGGTCGCCGGGCCCGCGCGCCGAGCGCTGCTGGGAGCGGCGGAGGCGGCGCCGCCTCGCCGCACGCCCCACGCCCGCGACACCTCCTCAGCCTGCCACGCGACACAGCCACTCCAGCACCAGCCACCCCGGGACACCATGCGCGCCACGCACGCTACATCCGTGACGAGGCTGCTCCCAGCTGAAAGTACTTAACGAATGAACCATCTTGTGACTTGCACAAAAGCGTTATTTCATAAAAATCAAAATTATAAATTTTATTATAAGGTACCATGCACCATTACAATATGCCCTACGAATTAAATTTGAAAAAAAAATTGAGTAAGGCATAGAAAAAGGAATCTGATTTTTTTCATCTTGTTGTAAAAAGAAACTTGATTTCATTGGTTAAAGTATAATTTTGGCCAGTCACCAGCAAGCAGTTGAGTTTTGAGGAAATCGTCTTCCAAATCAAAAAATATAATCACTTGAAATCTGTAGATGGATTGTAATTTTTGTACTTGTAATTCTGATTTTTGAAAGAAATATGCATCTTTGTAATTGAGGCGGAACATTCAGCATCTATCATTTGCGGAAAACCGTTACTACTACATAAGAATCTAGATCGCGAGCCAATAATGAGCCATACGCTCATAAAGGGCCTCATCAGACGGCTTGAAGTCATCTATAGGGCAATGGAGAGAGCTATGCTTGGAGTTTCTTTGCATGATCAAGTCAGGAATGAGGATATCCGCAGGAGAATCAAAATTACCGACATAGCACGAAGAACACCCAAACTTAAGTGACAGTTGGCATAGGGTATAGCTTGCAGAATAAAGTGTTGATGGAGCTAAAAGGTTTTGGACTGGCGACCACGTATCGGAAGATGCAGCGTTGGCAGGCCACCCACAAAGCGGACCAATGATATGGGTTTTTTTTATGGTAGGTTAAATCATCCAAGGAAAAATCCCGCCCTTGGGCGGAGCGGGAAATAGTGTCAGACTCTTACTGAATAAAAACCTACCCTGTTTCCTTCCCTGCCTGGATCCAGGGCCCTGGTATGCATTTTCATACCTCCCCAGAGCCTCAGACTGGGCCTTGACCCTACTGCCCGGAAATTTGGATCGGAATTACGGCGGCGGCTGCGGCATGAGCGCCGTTGACTGTTGTGGTCGGCCTCCTCCTTTGCTAGCATTACTGCTTCCCAGAAGGAGGCCACTCCTCCTCGCTCCGGACTATGGCCTGAACCAAGGCCCGGCGCAAGAAATCATCGCTACCGATCGCCCCCAGGAGGACACAGCGATGCTCTTCCCAAGCGGGGCACACCTCTACTGTGTGCTCCACCCTATCCACTAAGCGTTCCGAACAGTGGTGACAAGCGGGCGTCACCTCCGTACGGATCTTGTACAGGTACGTCCCGAACTTGCGATGTTCCGTTAGTACTTGCGCCATGCGGAAGGTCACGACGCCCTGAGCTCTTTCCAGCCACGCCTCAAAGAGGAGCCTTACCGCCTCAATCGTGGCGTGCCCAGCACAGACAGGATTTCATTTTACCATGAAATCCCGCCGGAACTCTGTCTGCCATGCCGCGACTTGTCGGGGCAGCGGGGGCCCCGGCGTCGCATCTCCACGCGCAGATCGTGCATGCGTGCAAGGACTGTTGCCTCCAGATCCCATGGTGGCAGGCAAATAAGGAGACTCGCCGCTTTATGGGACATCGATTTGGGGATACCACATATCCCCGAATCATCCGTATGGCCATGACCTTCTGGCAGACGTCCAGCAGGGCCGCCGGTCGCCTTCACAGCGACGCTGCCCACACAGGCGCCCCGTAAAGGGCCATGGACCGAACAATGCTAGCGTAGAGCCTCCGGCAGGAGGCGTCTGGATCCCCCAGGTTCGGCAGGAGCCGCTTGAGAGCAGCCCCAGTCCGATTAAGTTGGAGAGCTAGACGTCGGAAATGCGCCTCGAAGTTCCACCGGCTGTCGAGGACAAGTCCCAGGTACTTCATCATCGACCCGACGCCGATGTGAACTCCTCCTACCATTACTTGGGAACCCGGTGGTGCTGCGCACCGAGGGCCGTGAAAGCACATGGCCTCGGACTTCTGCAATGCCACCTAGAGTCCCAACCGCCTGGTACCACCTAGAGGCCCACGACCAATGAGCTGGTGAGGATGGCGGAAACCCGATGGATGTAAGACGACTGATTATTGCGGTGACATTTGGAGAAAGACATGCAGTTACGGTAATTGAAATGTTGATGAACGGTTCAAATTAAGGTGGCTATAATATTAAGACCGGTTTCAGTAAAACTAAGTGGAACATAAATGTAGAGCGTAATAAAGCGCACTGTTGTACTATCAAACTTCAGCTCAGAACTGAAAATTCTAAACCCAGTAAACAATACTTAGAACTAAATATCATCATCATGTTCCTACCCTTGTCCCATGTTACTTCTGATCGGCACAACACGGTTTTTTCTTCCATTTTGTCCTGTCACCTGTCTGCCTGTTTTGTGCTATCACTAACTTCCTTCTCTTTCATACCACTACTCATAAAATCTATCCACTTTCTCTTTGGTTTTCCTCTCCATCCATCCACATGTATACTCGTAACTCATGGCAGTCCTCTCTATAAGAAGTGGCTGGGAAGACTTCAAGGCTTCCTCACCTTCTACATGACACAGATCCTCACCGGACATAGTAAGTTCAGGAGGTTCCTACACGTTCACTCGGACAAGTTCGTTCGGAAGAAACACCTGTGGAGCATACGGTGGAAGTGTGTCCCATTTAGGCGGAGCACCTCTATACTCTCTTAGGGGCGATCGGCAGTAGCAACGCCTCGCACCGGGCCGTGATACAGGCCTTAATCCAGAGCGAGGAGGAATGACAGGTGGTCCCTTCCTTCTACGTTTTAATCAATTCCTGGAAAGGTAAATCACTCAAAACTCGCATTTAATTTTTCTTCAAATCTGAAAAATTAAATTCGAGGTCTTGTGACAGAGTCCCTAATTGTCAATCAACAGCTTCGACCATCTGCTTCGTAGTAACTGCTCTTCAATTGTCTTCAGATGTGGGCAGTTCTGCATGGTGGCATTTTTTACTCCTCTCCACTTCGTATTCGAAACGACTTTCTCTTCGGATGTGCCTTCTTTATTTTCATTGCTTGGTCGTTCTGGCACTGGTCGTTCGTCTTGCTGGCGCCTTACAGTTGATTCTTGAGTGCTTAAAGCAATGTAGACCGGTCAGCTTTATACCCAAAAGCACAATAAAAAAATTAATCCTTGAATCCACAGAGTCTACGCTGTTCTTACATTCACATAATAAAAAGAAGCTGTACAAAAATAAAAATAAACCTGTCAATAACATAAAGTAAATAATAAGTATGTATACAATAGTAAAATACTAGTAAAATTGAGGCGGCTATGTTTTATATAATAAAAAAAAACATTGCAAAAACAATGTCACAGGAGAGAGAGAAGAAAAAAACAGTATCAGTAAACATTATGAAGTTAAAACGATGATGGAGCAGTTAATAGTTAAGTATACAATAATACAATTAATGAGCTGCCAGGCAAGCCACATGTGCACAAGTAATCATTGCCAAACAAGCGTGTCTTCAACGTAGTCCTTAACCTTGTAATAAGCCTTCTTGGCAAGGACACGCTTAACCTTTTGACCGTAATTAGAGACACAATAAAAAGACAATAGGTGTGCGGACACTGATGTCCTCTTGGGGCTTGAGAGTTATGGGTTTTAAACTTTCCCTCGCTAAGTTTGTTATCCGACTTAGGCAATTTGTTATAGAAACGTACGCTATCAATAAGAAATGACTCAGAATCAGAATCAGAATCAGAATAGTTTATTTCAAATAGACCAATTACAGGCACTTTTGAATTGTCAAAATTGACTTGCTTGTCTTAGCTAACCTCCATTTGGGCACTACAATTCCATGTTTATTACGCGTATTAATACAATGTAAATCGCTTCCAATTTTAAAAAATTCATAAGTTTTTACACATACAAAACTACTTTCTAAGATCGGAGTCAGTATATCGATTTCTCTGAATATGTTTATAAGAGACTAGCGAGGACCCATTTTGTAAATAACCCTGATCGCTCTTGGTTCAATTATGTTTCATCAAAACTCCACTGACAAATTTTTTGTTTACTACCAATGTTTCGTATACTTACTATTTATTTCACAAACGATTCGTTCCACCAACGTTTCATTTTACAAACTGTCGCTTTATAAACTCTTTTTTGGCAATTTTTTTTTGATAAATTTTTCGGATTATATTTAATCATTTATACATTTTTCACTTAATTTTTTGATTCTTTTGGAAAACTTACTTTTATCTAAATATCATTTTATAATACATTTTCTTACCGATCATGACGGGATTGTTTTGTATAATTTTACTGAACTACCTTCTTAAACCTGTTTTTGCATTGACATACTAAGTAGATGTGAATCATTCTGTTATCATCGAATACAATGTTTTATAATTTTAGTAATCACGCTCTCCTGGGTGGATTTATGGGTGAAGAGGAGATTTCGTCCTCCCCCATGTTGCCTGAGGTTGGTTGCTGACATGCAGCATGCAAAAAGGCATACAGCATGGAAGCAGGCGGGCAACATGCAGCATGGAAGCAGGCATGCAAGATACAGCAGGCATGTAGCATGTAAGCAGGCATGCAACATACAGCATGCATGCAGCATGCAAGCAAGCATGCAACATGCAGCAAGCATACAGCATGCAAGCAACAAGCAAGCATACAACATGCAAGCATGCAGCAGGCATGTAGCAGGCATGTGGCATGGCAAACAGGCATGCAACACAGTAAGCATTGTTTCTGTCACGGCATCGGCGCTGCAGGGATTTGGGTGGCCCCATGTGAACTTATCGTCGCAGATGGTTTTAACGCTCATCGCCGCAGCTTCGGCTTGCGTCAAAACATCTATCGCATATCTTTCCTTTAAAATGATTATGTTTATTGTCTAGTTTTTAGTTACGTCATCCCGTGTTAGTAAACTGTTTTTCTTTCTTTCTTTCCTCAGCCGCGGCTGCGGGCTTTCAATCCGGGTCTCCCTTGTTTGACCGAAAGGAATTTGACAAATTTTTACTTCCCAAAAAATTTTTCGCATAATTTAATTTGCCAAATTATTATTTAGCAAAAATCTATTCACAAAAAATTGTAACGCAAACCTAATGTTTGGAAAATGAACGTTTAAACTATAACTTGTTTACCAACTAGTACTTTTAAATTTTTTTATTTAGTCAAATATTTCAGTTGGAATAACAGTTTTTACGCAAAATCAAATAAGCCAAATATTTAGTTGACAAAAACTAAACAGCTTTTTTTTCCATATATATTTTTTTATATAATGTAGTCGTTCCTGGCACTCGCCGGTCGCTCGGCTCATGCGTAGGAGGTCACCCTTTTGAACTAACCTAACATAACCATTTTTTTTTAAATAAGTAATTATCCTAATCTTTCAATCAGTTCCGGGTAACCTACTAAAAACAATCTCTTTTTTCTATTTATGCAAGTCGTCTCCGTAGGAGGTCACAGTTTTAACCTAACAACCTAACCATTTTTTTAATAATTAACCTACTTTACTACTTCCATAAACAAACTAATATCAAGTAACCATAAATTTTACTTGTTTAAATATTTTGCATTATATAATTCCCAAAAATTCTTATTTTTGCCTTAATATTTTTTGTCTCAAATCATTTCACCAAACGTTTATTGTCTGAAGATTATTTGCGGTAATAAATCATTTGATTAAAGATCAAATTATATTCATAAACAGCAAAGTTATGAGCGTTTGTTTATATCCCAAAATCTCACTCAATATATGGAAACATCGTACAGGTTATTGTTTATGAATGAAAGAATGTCAATAAAAATGGAAAAACCCCGCGCTTAGTATTTTCTAGTAGTAGTTGTTATGAACGATGACTCAATTATGAATTTACCAATTATGACCAATGTTCGTGGACAATTCTGGGATTTCGTTTTTTGTACTTTTGACTACACAAATATGTCGAGTACCTACTGAATGAGCCCCATTTTTTTGTGCACTAAGTAAAATAACTTTTTGCTATTGGCCGAAGCCTCTTTAAACGTTTTTCATTTGCCATATTTTCACTACACCGAAACAACATTAAAATAAAATTCGAACAAAAAATATCGGAAAAGTGACCGGTTCCCAAATAAACACTGGGTTCCGCGAGACCTACAAAAAACCGATATATTCCAAACGTTGTTTTATGAGATAAAATGAATAAAAAATGAATCGTTTTTCAAATGGCACGTTATTAAACAAAAGTTTATTTGGTTATTTGTTTGTAAAGTAAACTATATGGAAAACTTGTTTTTATATAATGATGAAATAGCGAAACATGTTTTTTCTAGTCGTTGGTTGTCAAATGAAAACTTGTAAATTGATTTTTGGTGAACTGTTTATTATGCCTTTCCGCAGTGATGTCCTGTGATACCACTGTGGAAATAGGCATAATAAACTAACCTAGCTGTGGCTATATCTGTCAATTGCCTTCTTTTTCTTATTGCATATGCAGCTGAGCTTAGTCTACCTGAGAGAGTTCTAATGTGAGGGTCCCATTGCAATTTTGAATGCATAGTTAAAACTAAAAATACGGTTTCTGCAATAACATCAGGTTTTTTGCCGTCAAGGATTATATTGAAGCCAACTTGAGGGACATTCGGTAATGAAAACTTTAGAAATTAAGTTTTGTTCGCATTTAATAAAAGTTTATTAGCTGCTAACCATTTCGAAAGAACAGCCAAACTTTCGTTAACCTGCAAGACAGCCGTATCTTTTTTGACTATTTTAAAAATAAAGGGAGTGTCATCAGCGAATAAAATTGTTAATTATAACAGATAAGTTAGCCATCATAAGGAAGGTCAAAAATATAAACCAGAAAAAGGAAAGGACCGAGAATTGAACCCTGAGCCACGCCCATTTTTATTAAACGTCGCTCCATTCACGATTTTGCTGCCTGGTAAGAAAAACCAAGATCAACAGCTTGTCCACAAATTCCGTATTGATGTAATTTACAGATGAGAGTACCTATTATGGTCAACGCAGTCAAATGCTTTTGAGGGGTCACAGAATATGCCATTTGCATCCTGGGACTTCTCCCAGGATTCCAAAATGTGACTCATGAGTTTCACTCCAGCATCCATCGTTGACCTTCCGTTCGTGAAGCCAAACCGACGACTATGTAAAATTTTATGGGAATTAATATGAGACAACATCTGGCCGAGCATGATTTTTTCATAGATTTTACTTAATGTTTGTAGCACAGATATAGGTCTATAATTAGAGGGATCACTCTTACAACCCGATTTGAAAATTGGGATGACTTTACTATCTTTCGTTAAATCAAACCTAATAGAATGTTTATAATAATAGCGCATAGACTGCGGTCTGGACACATTCTACTCAACAAATTTTGGTATCTAATGAGAAAAAGTGACAGTCCACATAGTGCAGAATGCGCCACGGTGGAGGACGTCCATCACTTGTTGGTGGGATGTATCAGGACAGCTAGAGCTGCTAGAGAAGTGCTGATGAATACTTTTAAAATTAATTTGATTGATGTTGGTTTTATTCAAAGTACATTGTGGGAACCCCTCTGTACCGCAGTATCGCTGGTTATAGAATTGTGAGTAAGGTTTTAGAATCCCAATAGTTGATAAGATGTTTAGCTTTACTTGTATTAGGTTGTAATCTGTCATCATGTCTTCCGGTGCCCTAAAGTCCCTAAATTTATAAAAGATAATAAAAAAACAATTATTTTTAGGGTTCCGTACCTCAAAAGGAAAAAAAAACGGAAATCTTATAGGATCACTAGTTTGTTGTCTGTCTGTCTATCTGTCTGTCAAGACCCTTTAACTCTCAGGAATGTGTGGAGGTATCCTCCTTCTTTTTTAAGTCGGTTAAAAAGTGTCCCCTACTAGGTTTTGAAATTGGATAACCGTCTTTTTCACAGTGTTACTGAGGACTAAGTATATAGGTGCTAACAACAAACAGTTTATAAATGGTATCTAACGCTATTTCTAGGTGTTGCCATAATTATAAATCTAATATTCACTAGTAGTTGTAATGAGTACGAGCGCGTTATCTCTTGTTATCGCTGTACGAAGCCTCAGTGACTCCTGGCGTCATGTGGTGCGCTGACTCTCGATAACCCAGCTTTATGTAAGTGCGACCTCTGATTTACAATGTCCTACATTTGACTTACTTATTTACATCACATATTCGGTCATACTGTGAAAATAAAATAATTGTTTTATTATTAAGGCTTTGAGCTGTTGCCACAGCACGACGCACTTTTACGTACAAAAAAGTTGTTGACCCGAAGAATGCAACTCAGATATAGAGTCCACGAACAATGAAGGCGCTTCTATTGACGTACAATCTGATAGCAAATATGCAAACTCGAACGCCAAGTCACTAATTTAACATTCTATTTTAAGTACATATTATGTAAGTACTGCCTTATTTGTACAATGCAAGGACTTCACGCCAAAATCAAAAACAGAAACAATTTCAACATCTGACACAGATGATGCCTTGTTGCATTAAGTCCACCTATGTACCACTATTGTACATGAAGACTAAATAAATGGTCATATAGGATATAGGACCTACATCAATAGGGCCAAGCTTGGATCTAGGCATTAGCTCGACACAAACAACAACAAAACACATGGCCTGAGCCCGGGAGGTCCTACTGGATACATGGGATTGTACGATCAAGGGTAATTTGCGAATGGCGATTTTTCGTTTCTACGTACGCATTGGAAGCCATTGTCAATATTACTACGGTATTGACATTTGACGCAATATTTATGATGTCCTGCTACCCCTGGGGTTATTTTTAATTTTATGGTAGGTAAAATCATCCAATGACCAATCCCGCCCTTGGGTGGAGCGGGAAATAGTGTCAGACTCTTGACTAAAAACCTACCCTGTTTCTTCCCTGCCTTGGATCCAGAGCCCATAGCCCCAGACTAGGCCTCGACCCTACTGGGCCCCTACAGTTTGCTGACAACTCCTTGAGGCGCACGGGAACAGTGCGCGCCGTAAACGACTTAGCCTCGGTCCTGTCTGTTACTGGGCAAACGGACAGCGAGCTACTCCTTGCCCGCCGTCCGCAAGCCCGCGCCGGCGTGAGCGCCGTTGCCTGATGTAGTCGGCCTCCACCTTTGCTAGCATTACTGCTTCACAGAAGGAGGCGACCGCCTGCCACTCCTCCTCGCTCCGGACCATTGCCTGTACCAAGGCCCGGCGCTAGAGATCGCCGCCGCCGATCGCCTCCACGAGGACACGGCAATGCTCTTTCCAAGCGGGGCATACATCTACCGCGTGCTCCAGTACAGGGTTGCGACAGTCGCTCTCGCCATTTCACCATGAGATCCCGCCGTAACTCTCTCCGCCATTTCGCGACTTGTTGCGGCAGCGGGGATTCGCCCCGGCGTTGCATCTCCACACGCAGATCGTGCATGCGTGCAAGGACTGTTGCCTCCAGATCCCATGGTGGCAGGCCAGCAAGGAGGCTCGCCGCTTCGCGGGACACACGGGTCCAAGTACGTCTCCATCCCCTCTATGACGCGCCAGTCGACGAAACGTGGTGACAGAGCAGAGCTGGCGAACGTTAATTCCACGTTAGACTCACCCTGCATCTGCACACACGTGGGGACAGAATCCCGGTTTATGACGACCAGGCCCAACGTCAGAGAACAGGCCTCCACCCTCCGACCCTACTCTTTCATGAACCGAGAACCCCAAGCCTCGTTCCAGGCGTTGAAGTCCCCGCACACGACCACGGGAAGGGAGGAATGAAACCTAGTGACGACGGCATTCAACTCCATAAGGGAGTTATCCAGATCGACGAGAGATCTGTTCGGGGACAGGTAGACTCACAGCACCACAATGTCCTCGAACCGTGCTGCTACGCAACCCCGCCCCCTCGTGATGGCCTCGAGAGATGGGGCGAGAGATGGGGGGCAGCCGACAAAATTAGGGTCACCGAGCCGCTCAGGTCCTGCACCCAGTCGCAGACTACGGTGATATTGATCGACTACTGCGCCATGCTCTGGAGCAACAAATCCTGAGCGCAGTGGTTGATATTCGCTTGGAGGAGACGTAATGGTGCCGTTATTGGCAGTCCATTGTCTCCTACCCAGCCCCCTGTGAGGGAACTGCCGCGGTGGTTGAGGCGGCGACAGCAGCCACGGAAGCGGCTGCGGTGGTGGGCCTACGGCCTTGCCCTTGGCCTTGGCGGGCGGTCGCATGACCCGCTTCCAGCCCGGTGATCGGCCTGCTTGCCAGCCGTCGCACATGCGTAACAGTGCGTGCTACCTCTGGGGTGCGTCTCGAAATGTAGACTGAAATCTAAACTCGCCTTGTATATCTAAGAAACATAGGATAAAAGAGCCCCCCTTGTCATTGCCGGTTCGCTTTTTGAGTTTCTTACTCTTCAACTTATCAAAAGATGAATCGCCATCCTTTTCAAATATTTTTATCAATACAAATGCTTACCTCTGTTTTCAGGGAGCCGCAATGTTTCAAAACGTCAATACACGAGATATGACTCTTGTGTCGTAGGTGCATTCACAAACGTGTTAACTAAACATCCCGATCCTACAGTAAATACACCGTTAAATTTTGGTCGTTTTAATCCTGCGCAAGCACTGGTTTGCGACAATCGCTGTCGGCAGTCCACCATAAAGCCGTAAAACCATGCAATTATGAAGCTCTTCTTTTTTGTCCAACCCTCTTTCCAGTTTAACTAGAGTCGGCTCTTCTTGCAATTATAAAGCTCTTCTTCTTTGTCCAACCCTCTTTTCAGTTTAGCTAGAGTCGGCTCTCCTTGCAATTATGAAGCTAATGCTATTTTATCACCAGATTTACAATTTTACAAGATTGCTAACATTTTGAAATTTGGCTAGTGCATGGTGTGAGAATAACAATCACATCAAAAATAAAAAACAGAATCAAAAATTAAAATCAAGCACAAATAACTTGATATATCGTTGAAACACTTTCATTAGTGTTTAATCAACATAAACAAGCAACTTTTTTAATCACATAAGTAGATAGTAGAATTCGTAAATTGACATTTGTTTTAAAAAGTTACGCTAAATAACAGACCAAAAATTGTTAGACAAGTCTATTTTGCTTTATGTCAATCGATAGTAGCTTACAAAACGACTGTCAAAGATCTACGAATAACATCCGGGACAAACGGCTTTACGTGACGGAGTGTAAGTCATGTCCCAGATAAACTTAAAAAAATACATACATTACCGTCTTTACCGTAAGGATATGGAGTTCATGCCCAGGACCCCCGTCGTCAAAGGGGCTTCTAATAGCAAATACATAATTTTAGCTAGCTATAATCCGATAAACCAGTTTACGAAGTCGCTAAAAAGCCAATGACGTTGCCTAATAGCACACACTCATGTAAAAGAATGTTAAAAAACTGGCTTCTATCCCTAAGATACAGTGAAACGGAGGAAATTTTTAAAAGTCCAAAACACTTCTCTACATATAGCGCCCCTACTCTGTAAGCTCCCACCTATCACACACATACACACACACTGACAAATCACAACTCACCAAACTCTCACTATGTAACACAATATTAACTTTTTTTTCTCTTCTATGTTTTGTATTATCTTAGTTCTATATGCCCCGGTATGATAATACCGGGGCTGAGCCTTCTTTTCAGAAAGCGGCCTTTGATCCCAGCTGGCTTCGACCCTACCTTCCCGCAGCTAGCAGGCTGGGCGTCTACGGATTGCTGACAGCTCCTTGAGGCGCGCGGGAACAGTACGCGCCGTCAACGACTTGGGCTCGGTCCGGTCGGTTACCGGACGATCGGACAGCGAGCGACCCAGGGCTCGCCGTCCGCAAGCCCGCGCCTACGGTGGGCCGGAAATCGGGATCGGAATCCCGGTAGCGGCTGGGGCGTACGCCCCGTTGCCTTTGCCTGATGCGGTCGACCTCCTTCTTTGCTAGCATTACTGCTTCGCAGAAGGAGGCGACCGCCTGCCATCCCTCCACACTCTGGACCATGGCCTGAACGAAGGCCCGGCGAGAGAGATCGCTGCCGCCGATCGCCCCCAGGCCAGGCGGAGCACACCTCTACAGTGTGCTCCTCCATGTCCTCCGAGTGTTTCGCACAGTGGCGACACCCGAGCGACTCCTCCGCACGAATCCGGAACAGAAACTTATCGAACTTGCCACGTTTGGTAAGGACCTGCGTCGTGCGGTAGGTAGTTGAGAACGCCTTGAGGTCTCTCCAGCCACGCCTCAAAGATGGGCCTTATCGCCTCAATTGTGGCGCACCCAGAACGGGGTTGCGATAGTCGCTGACGCCATTTCACCAAGAAATCCCGCCGGAGCTCTGTCCGCCATTCCTCGACTTGTCGCGGCTGCGGAATTTCGCCCCGACGTTGTATCTCCATGCGCTTATCGTACATGTGTGCAAGGACGGTTGCCTCCAGATCCCATGGCGGTAGGCCAGCAAGGAGGGTCGCCGCCTCGCGGGAAATCGTGCGGTGCTCTCGCACCTTGCGTATTGCCACGACTCTCTGGCACGCGTCCAGCTGGCACTCGGTTGCTGTTGCAGCGAATCTTACTGGAGCCCCATAGAGGGCCATGGACCGAACGATTGCCGCATAGAGTCTCCGGCAAGAGGCATCCTGCAAGGGATCCGTTTTTTCCTTTTGAGGTACGGAACAAATCCGGCCCGTCAGTGTTATCTTTCAGGCCTACGATAGCCCTATGACTAATTCATAGTGTCATTAATCTGGCCCGCAACAGCCAACTTCTTTGTAACTATTGCTGTGATAAGTTGAACTAAGAATGAGAAAACCACAGTAAGATAAATATTCGGTTTTATTTACTGTCATAATTGCTGCCCTTAAGTTAGAACTTAACGACAAAAACCGGGCAAGTGCGAATCGGACTCGCGCACTGAGGGTTCCGTTCCGTACAAACTTGGTAAATAGCGGTTTACGATTTATGACGTATTAAAAAAAAACTTTTTTTTTTTAATTGATATAAACTAGTGCTTGACTGCAATCCCACCTGATGTTAAGCAGTGATGCAATCGTTGATGGTGAGGCGCACTACTTTATTAAGCGCCTATTCACTCGAGGCTTGAAAACACCTAAATTATAATCGGACGGGAAGAACGCAGCAGGCAAACTGTTCCAGTCCCTCGATGTACGCGGTATAAACGACGAAGCAAAACGCTTAGTCCGTACCGTAGAAGTTTTAACAATAAGGATGGATATTCACCGTACGTCGGGTTGTCCGATGGTAAAACTGAGATGGCGGAATCAAGTCATGTAATGCCTACCAACTAGGCTAAACTAAACTACCAACTAGATCTCGTCCAAACCAATTTTCTTTAGTTTGATTATTCTCTTATTTTAGAAGTTACAGAGGGGGACACATTTTACCACTTTAGTGCCTCATCGCGTGCTTTTCCACCGAGTCCCAAGCTGATAGGTAACGTTTTGCAGCGCCAGCCCATATGTGGCAGCAGTACTCCACACAAGATCGAACCTCTGCTTTGTATAACATTAGAAGCCCATTAGACGTGATGTGAAATGCCGCCGGACCTATGCTAGAACGCAAAACGTCGAGTTTCTAAATAGCTACCTTGGTTTTGGACTCAATGAACCGCTTAAAGTTAAGGTCAGAAGAAATTTCAACTCGAGATCCCAAGAACTGAACGTGGTCGGTGCACTCCAAGGATACATTCTGAACAGCAGTTGCTTAATTTTTATCTAAGTACATTAATTAACAAATAATTGAATTGAGATTTTCCACCGACAATAGTTTGTAGTTGCGGATCAATTTTAAAGAGAATGAAGTTGCTCATCGGTTAACTTAGCAAAACCAAACTACCAAAATGCTAATTGATGATTTCTAATGATTACCTGTTTTTTTTTTCATGGTAGTTACAATCATCAAATGACAAATCCCGCCCTTGGGTGGGGCGGGAGATAGTGTCAGACTCTTACTGACTTAAAACCTACCCTGCTCCTTTCGTTGCCTTCATTCCAGAACCCGGGGTTCATTTTCACATAGCCCTTGGCCCAGTAGGCTTCGGCCCTGCTAGGCCCCTACAGTTTGCTGACAACTCCTTAAGGATCGCGGGAACAGTGCGCGCCGTAAACGATTTGGGCTCGGACCGGTCTGTTACCGGACGGCCGGACAGCGAGTTACCCATTGCCCGCCGTCCGGAAAGACTATAATAATTATAATTTTATTAATTTACATTTTTTTATTATATGGTATGAAGTGATTACGATGAAACAAAAAACTAAATGTTATTTCAAGTTACGCTCAATCCTTGTGTATAAAAGTTATCTAAATTGCTTTCGCACATTTTACGTGATGCCCGAACAAATAAACGGACAAACAGACAAAAAGTCTAAAAATGCTGGAAATGGGTTCTATTGGTTGTACTTTAACACCCTAGCTATTTTTTTTGGATTTTTTTTTCATGTACAAAAACCACTTTTCTACAGTTTTATTATAGGTATGTATAGATTATTAACAGATTATTATACAGGGTGTCCAGTAAATAGCACGACATACTGCAGGGGGTGATAGCTTGGGTCACTACCTATCAATACAACACAATATATGTTCAGCAAAATCTTACGGATTTACAGTTTTACAAAATTTTCCGAAATATCGAAAAATCTCTACCTTGAAACAGATTTTTAAGCATCTCGTAATGAAAAAATCCTTTTCTAGTACTTTTTTTCACATCAAATTATTCGTGAATAGGTTACTTTACTCATTATAAGTTTTTTTTTGATCAAAAACAAGAAAGTTTTGAAGAAATAGTTTTTTTTTTGTTAAAATTTTCACAGAACGATTTTCTTTTCGCATAACTTTAACCTACAGTGGTGAAAAAAAAATGTATGTGGCAGTTTTGTACAAAAAACTTAAAAGATAGCCTGTTTAATGGTGATTTAGGAAAGATACAATACTAGTGCATTTTCATTAAAAAAATGCTATTTTAGTTCCAGAGAAGCTAATTTTGTTGAAAATGTAATTAACGTAATTTTGACAAAAACCACTATGAGAATAAGTAATAGCTGCTCATTTACGCGAATTATTATAAAACTAGTTGTGACACGTAAAATGTGACATGCATGCGTAATGACTAAAGGTTTTAGGTGTTCCGAGTGAGCTAAGAGAGGTGATGTGGCTTCAAAATGATGGGTGCCCTGCTCATTATGGCCGGGAAGTAAGAGCCTACTTAGATGAAGCTTATCCAGGCAGGTGGATTGGGCGACTGGGACCGATATTATGGCCACCTAGGTCTCCGGACCTGGATTTTTTTTATTGGGGTGCCATGAAGGACAAAGTCTATGAAAAACCGATCCAAAATGACAATGAATTGAGAGCAAGAGTTAACATTGCAGCAAGAAAAATATCGGAAATAAGCCTGAGAAGACTCAAAAGCTCATTTTTAAGAAGATGCCGAGCGTGTATTAGGGCACAAGGGAAGCAATTTGAGCATTTATTGTAATTTATTTAAATAAATTTTACTATTATTTTAGTTTTTTTTACTATCACCTTATCCTTCAAGATGTCATTTACAGACCGGCCGGCCGGTTGGCTGTAGATTAATTATTATGTAATTCGAACCGAAGTACGACCTTACAACGATTCGAATTCAAAGTCACATTACTTGCATTTAAAATAAAATGCTCTTATTAACTAAAATAGCTTATTTTTCGTATTTTTTTAAATGAAAATGTACTAGTATTGTATCTTTCCAAAATCACCATTAAACAAGCTATTTTTTAAGTTGGTTGTACAAAACAGCCACATACATTTTTTTTTCACCACTGTAGGTTAAACTTAAGTGATAAGAACATAGTTCTGTGCAAATTTAAACAAAAAATAGTATTTCTTGAAAACATTCTTGTCTTTGATAGAAAAAAGAATTATCAACGAGTAAAGTAACTATTCACAAATAATTTGATGTAAAAAAAAGTACTAGAAAAGGATTTTTTCATTACGAGATGCTTAAAAATCTGTTTCAAGGTAGAGATTTTTCGGTATTTCGGAAAATTTTGTAAAACTGTAAATCCGTAAGATTTTGCTGAACATATATTGTGTTGTATTGATAGGTAGTGACCCTAGCTATCACCCCCTGCAGTATGTCGTGCTATTTACTGGACACCCTGTATATGACGGCTCGTTCAGGATGGTTCGAGCTCTGGTCATCTACCAGGTGGGCCTACGTGGGTATCGTGCAATGAATAAAAACCACTCTAACGCCACGGCACTCATTGCCGAACACCAATCACAATTGCTCTCTCACATGTGCATCCACCACAGGCCAACGCCGTGGATCACATTGTGTATCACTCACTATGACTTCCGTCAGAGCTAAACGCGCACATACTAGCTACTAGAACCATCCTGTTGACCACGTCAACTACTCACAACGGTCACAGAGACCATGACTTCCATCAGAGCTAAGCATAGCTACTAGAACCATCAACTTTACTACGCCCGACAGAGAAACTTACTCGCGTGCTCCATACAACTTAGGCTCGCTCATAACCACTGTGATCACTATCTACTTCGACTGGTACATGACTTTCTGGCATCTTTCTTAACCTATCGTGGTAGGTACCTTTACAATACACACAACCAATCAAAATAATCCAAAACATTAATCATTTAGCTTTACGTGTGATTTCTGGCTACTCATAGCCCAGTAACATCTAGTTACTCAACCATACCTGCGCATCCCTCCAGGATCGCCAAGTCCTTCATGACTTAAAGGTTTACTACACATTTTATATTGCGTAACGCATAATCTCTCACGATATTTAAATCAACCTAGGGGTCTACATCATCTTTCGTCATCAACAGTAGAGAACGCGCGACTAAAATCAATAAGAAATGATGTCGTGACAAGAAATCGCATGTGGCACTATTAAAGGGCATCATCCGCTTTGGATTCACCCATATCCCATGGTCTCACCCGCCTTGGATCTAGTCTCCTTACTTGGCATCACCAGTCAAAAATCTAGTCACACACAGTGAAATCACACGTATAGGATCTAGCCACACCCAGTGGCATCACCTGCTAGGATCTAGCTGCACCCAGTGGCATCACCTCACCTTGGATCTAGCCTCGTAACCTGACATCACCCGCCTAGGATCCAACCATACCGAATAGCATCATCCGCCACGGATCAAAAACAAAGTCCCACTTTTTCAAATGTAACGTTAATTCGGCTTTAGTCGACGTTCTCAAAACTACTTCAAGGGTCCCAACGCGATCGCGAACTCAAAAGTTACCAACATAATCAAAATATCGACAACTGAATCTATGACGCAGGTATTTACCGATTAGCTTAGGACAATAACAATTGTCCGTTAGAAAACTCAGATCACAATTCTAAACTTCAAATGTTTGTACTGGTTTGTAATTTTGTAAAATAAGGCGCACTATTTTACGAGCTATTTTGTCTCAGATCATTGGTAACGAATACCGGTTATGCACGATTTTATTTAATTTACAGCAATCTTTGCACATTATATCTGACGCGTCGTTTTTTTTTTAAATCAAAAGAACTAAACTAACAAACACCGAATTACTTAATCGAATAATCTTTGCATCCAATAATTCATCAACCGTTAACGCATTATTTTTAATTTTTCTACCCCCTCACGCATTACTTTTAATTATTTCACGCTAAACCACTATTGTCGTCTTTATACAGTCAAAGATGAATCAATTAAACGAATAAATTCACTTTTTATTACACGCGTTTAACGCCTACCGGTTATAAAATAATCCAAATAACCGACGATTCAACACCGAAACAACCGCAGATTTATGTTCTACGACACGAAATCAATAACGTCACGGACTATCACGTTTGTTTTTTAACCGAAAGAGCTGGACTAGCAAACACCATATTCTATTCTATTCTATTTTTGTTAATGGCAAATGAGCCGATGTCGACTATTCTGCCAATGTCGAAAGTAAATTGGAGAAGCAATTGATGTATAAAAAAAAAAATTAAAAAAATAATAATAATAAAACGGCTTGTGACTGGAGATTTAAAATCCTTCGAGTGGTACAGTTGCACTTGATGTGTTAGTATTGGACTGAAACAAACATAAAATAGAGATACATAAATAATATAATTGTTAAAACATTAAATACACACGTAAACCACAATTACTTAGACAGAATATTTGGAGCTTATGACTTATAATTTTATATTGTTGTGGCGGATGAAGATCATCAACGCCACAAGCAGTTCTGGAGAAGGATAAGTTAGGAGGGCGGGGACATTAATTGGGAGAGGAATTTTGAGTTTCGGGAGACGACTATATAAGTCTAAAGGTGGAATGTTGTTTGTGCATTCAAAAAATATGTGATCAAGCGTACCTTCTTCCAATCCGCACTCGCATAAAGAAGAGTCACGAACACGGATCTTTTCCAAAAAAACAGGCGTGCAGCAGAAACCTAAACGGATTCTACAAAGGACGGAAATGACAGATTTAGACATTTTTTTGTGAGTGTAGAACCAAGGTTTTGATTTTACGGTTGGCTGTACTGCATAGTAAAACTTACCCTTTTTTTTACCAGAGGTATTCCACTGTTCCTGCCATGCACATTGAAGACTTGCTTTTGGCAGGTTCAGCAAGTCATACCCCTGAATAAAATTGTGCGAAAGGTCAGCTGTAGCTGAAGAACAAGCGTCTTTGGCCAAGGCATCGGCACGTTCATTGCCCTTGATACCACAATGACTAGGTATCCAAACTAACTGGACTTCTCTTTGACTATTAGCACATGTATATAAAGATTTTTTTATTTTAAGAAGTAGTGAGCTGTGTAATTTACTTTTGAAGGGATTCTGGACTAAAGCTTGAAGACAGCTAAGGGAGTCAGTGAAAATTACGGCCTTATCGATATTAAGGTGTGACTCTATAAAACGACATGCTTCTAGTAGTGCCACACACTCGCCTGTGAACACAGAGGACTCCTTGGGACATTTAAATTGCAAAATGATACTGGAGCTTTGGTAATATACTGCCGCTCCAGTGTAACTAGAATCAGTGAATTTTGAAGCATCAGTGAAAAATTTTTGAAAATCGTTCCAACGCTCGCCTACCGCCACATTGAAAGCCGAATTCGCCGAGGGGGAGTTCTTGGATATGCCGATATTGTAAAAAATTTTAGGAGTAAAGCATAGAACGTCATAATCGAAATTAAAAAGGGGTAGTTTGGGATATTGGACAAGCGGACATTCCAAATTTTGAGTTGTGCGAAAGTTTTTTAGGATTAGGGGGATTTCTTTATTTTTCCAATAGTGTGAGGTTCTGTATACGGTATTTAACTCGTTCAGTTTTGCAATGAGAGGATGGGAAGATCTACAAATTACTCGTGACAGGAAACGGGAAGCTAGATATTGCCGCCTCAAGGCTAGGGGGGGTTCAGCGCATTCGACCTGCAAAGCGTTGATCGGAGAAGACTTCATGCACCCAGAGATGATCCGAAGGCACTTAGACTGGATCCTATCCAGTCCAACCAAAGCACCTTTGTTGCATGGAATAAAATGAAACGTACCATAGTCTAATATACTACGGACTAGGGCATTATAAACTAGTTTCATGGTATAGGGGTGGGCACCCCACCAGACACCTGCGAGGACTTTTAAAATAGAAATGACGCGTTCGCATTTCTGGATTAATGAATTTATATGGTACTTACCTGTTAATTTTGAGTCAAGGGTAACGCCTAAAAATTTCACCTTACTTGTTAATGGAATATTTTCCCCTGAAATGGTCACTGAGATGGGAGGGACAATTCTTTTCCGAGAAAATATTACTGCCGAACTTTTTGGTGCAGATAGTGATAAACCGTGGTTTAAAAGCCAATGGTTCAAAGAGTCCAGAGAGAGGCATAGAGACGATGCAGCGTCAGCTATGGAGGCATCTGTCACATAGAGGGCTAAGTCATCAGCATACTGAAGGATGTGACAGTTATTATTTAGGCAGGAGCCGATATCAAAAGTGTATAAGTTGTAAAGTAGAGGACTGAGGACGAAGCCCTGTGGGAGGCCTCTCCAAGTCTGCCTTTTGTCGAAATCCTCACCCTGGACTCTCAGGACCAATGAGCGGCAGAGCATTAGTCCACATATGCATTCGATCATCTTGGCTGGGATACTCAGCTGTTGCAGTTTCTGCCTGAGAACAGGAAGAAGAACATTATCATATGCAGAGGAAATGTCTACGAATGCTGCGACCACGGATTCGTTTTTGGAGAATGCTAGACGAATGTCTGTTACTAGGATTCCAACACTGTCCATTGTGCTGAGCCCTTTTCTAAAACCAAATTGGTAGTTCGGCAGCAAATCTCTGGATTCGACTATCCACTCTAGTCGGTTTTTAATTAGATGTTCCATTAATTTGGCTAGGACTGAAGACAAAGCAATAGGTCTAAGGCCGTTCGGATCATCTGCATGTTTTCCTGGTTTCAGCAGGGGGATAACAATTTGTACTTTCCATTGGTCTGGGACCCAACCACGATTGTAGCAAAAATTAATTATGTCTAAGAAATATAATTTAGTTTTATCACCAGAATGTGTTATAAAAGAGTATGGCACCCCGTCAATACCAGGTGCTGAGTCCCGGACATGACTGAGCACCACATTTAATTCCTTTAAAGTAAATGGCACATCAAAAGGGTCATCAGAAACAATATGTGGGGGTATGTTAATAAATTCAGATTGAAGGGGGACATAGGGTGGAGCAATTTTGTCAAAGAAAAATTCAGCTGTTTCCCTGGTGATTGGTGCAGATATTGATGGTGAGCAACCACGTCTAAACCTATTAATGTTCTTCCACACAACTGAAATTGGGGTGGAAGGAGATAGAGATGTACAGAACTTGACCCAACCAGCACGTTTCTTCCTACGTAGAAGACGTTTGGATCGTGCATAGACTTGTTTGTAAGCCATCAAATTTTGTGTGGTCATTTCCCTGTTATATTGTTTTTCAGCCTCGTTTCGTAACTTAACCACTGAAGTGCATTCTTGGTCCCACCATGGCGGTGAGGGGATTTTGTTCCGAGCACTGTTTTTAAGAGGGAAACAAGAATCTGCACTGGATGTAACAGCTGCAACAAATCCCTCATAGCAGCTTTTGGCATGGGAGTGATCAGAAGGGTTGAATGAACTTGAATTTAAATTTGGAAGAACATCAATTTTCTGATCCAGTAATGAAGCAAACTTTGTCCAATCTGGTTTGGACAAATTGTACTTCAAAAGTGGAGGAGAAGTTTTCTCTAAATAGGTCCTGTTGATCAAAGAAATAACAATAGGGTAATGATCACTACCATGCGACAAGGATGTGCATTCCCAATGGGTTGAAGAGGCTAATTCAGCAGAACAAAACGTTAAATCAACGCAACTTTTGTGTTGACCGGGAAGTGACCTGCGTGTTGGGCAACCATTATTTAATATGCAGAGGTTCATGTCATCCAAAATTTCAACCAAAGCTACACCAAACGTATCACAACGCTCAGACCCCCATCTGTAATGGTGGCAATTAAAGTCGCCCATGACCAGTATTGGGCCCTGAGTGTTGGAAAAAATATTTCTGAGGATAGTTAGAAAGTTTTGATGAGGGTGAGCAATATATATAGAAAAAACTGTGATACCTTCTATCCTTCCAGATACGACACTCATATCTCCTGTAAGCAAGGGCAATGGTAGGGGGGAAAGTGGCACACGGTTGTTAACAAGGAGAGCCGACCCACCGTAGCCATCGGATCTGTCACATCGGAGGATGTTGTATTGTGGAATACGGAAGCTAAGACTTGGGGTGAGCCAAGTCTCGGCTATGGAACAAGCGAGGGGTTTGTATTTGTTGAGTAGGAATATGAGGTCGTGCTTTTTATGCCACACGCTCCTCACATTCCACTGTAGGAATACTTGGCTGGACGCCATTTCTAATTTCTAAGAGAGTTTTCAAAAGTTTTTCGGCAACGTTGGACGGTGATTGTGAGTTAGAGGGAAGAGTAGGGATAATTGTAGGTAGGAGTTGGATGAGAAGTTCTATAATTGGAATTGAATTGTTGGCAGAGATATTATTACTGTTAAGAGCACAGCCATTAGGTTGTGAGGGTTGAGGGGAGCTAATAATTTTTTGGTGAGCAAATTTGTCATAGGATGCAGAAAGAGGAGCATGGGTCTTAGGTTTTAATGCAACGGTCTTGCGATATGACTGGGTTTTGACAGCATTGGCATAGTTCTGGGAAGGTGTAGGGACAAGTTTACTGGCCTCCACATAGGGAATTGATTTTTCTGCCATAACCGTTTTGATAGCCTTCTGTCTACCATGCTCGGGGCAAGACTTGCTATTAGCAAAGTGGTTCCCAGAGCAGAGCACACAAAAAGCCTCGCCCTCAGTAATGTCGCAACCATCACCAGGGTGATCGTGGCCACATTTACTACAGCGCGGTTTGGACCTGCACACGCTAGCCACATGACCAAATCTACAGCACTTTCGGCATTGGATAGTGGGGTAAATATATTGTTCTACAGGAAGCGATGTGTAACAACAAAAGACCCGTTGTGGTAAAACTTGGCCATCAAAAGTGATGACGCAGGTTTCCGTGGGTTTCCATACGTTTGCACCGTCTATATGTATTTTCCTATTAATGCGACGCATTTTCAGGATTTGTCCACATCCGGAGGGCACTGACAAGTAGGTTAGAGCTTCTTCTTCCGAAATATCAACTGGTACACCTGTGATTACGCCCATCCTTGTGATGTTAAAAGTGGGAATCGAGGCTGTAAAGCTGTATTTCGCAAGAAGGTTATTTGTTAAAAAGGCATTTGCGTCCTGAGGGGAGGTAAACTCCACGGATACACGGTTTCGGCCGACTCTTTTTACGCCATCCCGAAGAACATTAGCGATGTTGTTGGAGATAAGAAACTTACCGAAATTTACTGGGTGGAGTGTGGTGCCTGCGTTTGGTGTAGCCTCGATCTTAGAGACGTGGACGATGAAGGGGCCCTTGTCCAGAGCTGAGTATTTGACACGGCCGATTTGGCTCTTGGGTTGTTTGCTAGGTGGAGTAGGTATGGGCGTTTCCACGCCACTGGGACGCTTACGTGAGCTTTGGGTCACATCCATTTCTGTAATGCTACAGACAACATCGGCGAACTGAGAAAGAGGGTTTTGGGTCAAAAGATTAGGGGAAGCTGAAATGTCTGGGGGGTCGGGATCAGGGGGTTTATTTTTGTCCATTTTGGTTGTTATGCGTTTGCTAACTAAGACGATCACAATACAAACCTGTTAACAAGCACTAGGACAACACTTTTATAAAACAAAACAAAACACAAAAGTTACAACAATCACACAAGAACGGTAAGAACTCAAAACACACGTGCTATCCAAAAAACTCGTGGCGAGAATCCCATTCAGTTTCTAGTTTTTCAACAAGAGCAAACACCATATTACTTGGTCAAATAATATTCACACACAAATAATTTGGCCTACCCGCTCACTCATTTTTTTTTTCTTCTACGAGCAACTGAGGGTTGTTTTGATTATAATTGTTAAGGTCGTGAACTTAGCAATTTTAAAATGTATCGCGGTCACACTACTGGAACTAAACCCTTGCGACAATATTTCACGGCCTAAGATAATATCATCTCGCAAATGGATGTTGGGCAAAACACGTAATAAAATCTCGACTAAGCTATAATCAATTTTAACTACAAAATGAATTAACAGTACCTACACTAGACTGTCATACGTTATCTAAACCTGTCAATGTTGCTATCCTTTGTTTTACGTCTAGCCCTAAATTTATATGACAGAGGGTATCTTTAACGAAAGAGCACTCAGCTCCAGAATCAAAATGGAATGTGAATACCTGACCTTTTTCTGATGAAGGATCGACGACCCATACACCCGTTGCTCGCTGCGTAGTGCTTTGGCGCCACTGTTGCTACCGCGCCTCTTCCATCAGGGCTCCTCCACCCAGACATCTCCATGTGACCTTGTTTTCCATGGCCAATCCAGGCCAATCTTGCTGCCTCGTTACCGGAGGTCTTGAAGCTTGAATATTCTTATTTTCAGCCTGCCTACGGCCAAATTTTCCATAGTGATTTTTGATCTGCTACTTGTCTTTCCGGGTCGAATTCGGGTAGATTCACAATTTGGGTAGAACGTTGTAGCTTGCTCTCTGGGGGTACAACGTTACCATGGTCCAACATTTGTTGCTCAGGATTAGGGAAAAACCCCAGAAAAAACCTAATGAGACCATTCAAGTCTATGCTTCGATACGGGTCTTCATTTTCGATTTCGAATAATAACCGCCAATTTTCTTCAGTGTTTCGTGACTGTTGGCTCACACATCTTGTCGATTCATTTGCACGATTTTATCCCAGTTCTGATGACGGCTCGTTCAAGATGGTTCGAGCTCTGGTCATCTACCAGGTGGGCCTACGTGGGCATCGTGCAATGAATAAAAACGGTTAGGAACTGAATCAGTTTACTTCTCAATACATTTCGGTACAGTGCACTGTTATTAGGTAGGTACAAACAACAAAACGGACAATTGACTCTGCGACGGCCTGGCTGAGAGTGTCCGCTGCACTCGGCGGATTCTCCTTCCCCAAGCTCGTAGCCAAAGCGGAAACGACTGACTCTGTCTAGTCGCGCCACCTCTATTTCTTTACAAAACAACCAGAGAACCCGAATGTAGTATACATTCGGGTTCTCTGGTTGTTTTGTCGTGATATTGCTGAATTTATAAAGTTAAATAATTATGCCTAAAGCTATTAAAAGTGATGCTCGAAACATTATTCTCTAAAGGTTAAAACCTTTTTTGAAGAAGAAGCTCGGGCTGGGTCTCCGATTATTCCATTTAATCAAATATACAAACGAATTTCGGCAGTACAATTATTACAAAATACAAATACAAAAACTTTATTTGTGCACACAGGTACAATTTAGGTGTTACAAAAATTTATACAGTGTCTCTGTGTTCTGCCACGGTTAGTGGCATACAAATATTAATAAAAATAATTATTATTATTACGCCAACCGAATAATATTTATAATTATCTAGTTACTGTCTAATATTTACAAGGTTGTTTATTTATTTTATTTATTACATGCACGCTCATTTTACTTTTTACATTCTAGTATTGCTGAACCTTATACATTTACATCTTGCTAACTTGCTAAATTCATAATCTGTGCATACATCATATAAAAATGAGTTTTTAAAATCTATGCATCGCGTTCCGAGACACGATAAAATCGATCTTTACCCCAATTTCTGATTTAAGCATTTGAAGTTGAGTTTTACTCAAACTCTACCCTGAGTGACGTATTTAAGTATGGTTTGAGACATTCTTAACTCAAAATACTCAATTCAGAAACCCACCCTTAGACTTAGTAGCACAGCCAGGAGTATGACAGCTTTAATTCCAGTTTTATAGATAAGGCGCTGTGATCGCCATATTTTCGCCATTTTTTGTAATTATGCTGACGTCATGAGAAAACTATCAAAACTTCTGGTTGTGCGCAGTCGACTGAGCTAGGTTATTTTGTGTTTTCCTCCTCGTTTGAGTTGAGTCGAGATAATTGAAAAGCCATCCTCGATTCCACGCGCGTGGTGCTCAGTGTGTCCAGTATTTAGCTCATATAAACACTTTCTCGTCATAGCGTCCTAGAAGTGTTGTGTTGGTGGTTGTGATTCAACTACATAGTAACACTCACAGAATGTTTTGTATGCCTATGAACGATAATTTACGAAATTTATGGATGTCGCTATTGGCTTTACTAATCCTGAGTTTCTCGGCCTGACCAAGAACCAATTATTGACAGAAAGGGTCTGTGAAAGACATTTTGACCGATCTCAGTTTGATCAATCTGGTGCCCGGATTCGTTCGATATAGGTTCTTGTTATGACTTTTCAAAACAATTTAAGCATTGAGCATTACATATACCGGTATTTTTATTCTTCAAAAATCTCAACAAATACAATAAAAAATAACGCTATAAAAACACAACTTCAGACTGGCTGCTTTTTTTGCATTTTATTTTTAAACTATTGTTAATAGGTATAGGATATTTCATTTTTTGAGAACGTTTTTCTTTGAAAACCAATCATTTTTGAACTTAAATAATACCGAGGCTAATGCTCCCACAGCATTGTTGCCATAATAAAAAAAATGCTCGTAAGAACAAGTTCTAACAGCCTACCTATCGAAACTTCCATGGGACCAAAATAATCTACCTACACGTCTGCGTTCCCGCCAAAATCTCTCTCAAACCCTATTTTCAAAGAGAATATAAGCACTACGTTTAAGAGACGGGACTCCCATAGAAAAAAATGGCTCAACACGAAACGTCAAAACGTGTACTAAGATTCAATACCAACTTTGACATAGATGACCATATACATAACGTAAGGGGCTGCCAACATAACGGCCGATATAGTGGTGTATCTAGGTGCCCATGGTAATTTTTTATCGATAGTATTTAAAAAAAAAAAAATATAGGTCCATTCATTGGATCTGAATTAAGGTCTATTTACGCCAACTTTATCCATCAGTTTAACTAAGAATAAGTGGAATATTCCATATCAAAAAATAAAACCTAAGGTTTCATTAATTGATATGGAATATTCCACTTACCAGCTAATTTACGTTGACGCAAATGAGGTTGGGTTAGGTTAGGTTAGGTTTCAAAGGTGGGGTGGGGGTGTGGTTAACGCTAAAGGAAACACCATTTTACGGATTTTAATAATAACAGTTTATTTTATTTTTCTTTATGGTTAAACAAATACAGAAACTATAACCTATTTGCCTATTCTCTATAATGCATAAACCTTAAAATTATCATTATCTTACTTTATTATTTCTGATTCTGATCTTTATTAGATCTGTAATTGTAAATATAACAAAGTTTACATGAATGATGCTCTAATTAAGAATCTTACCTTTGCGTTTAAGAGTCGAATCAGTATCAGTTTTGCCAATGTGTAGAAGAAATCCAATCATCTCCCTAAGGTTCTGCAGTAAGTCCCACAGAAGGAATTGCAGATTTTTTTAGTTGTGTCTTCGTAAAATCCTTGGCAGAAAATGTTTGCTACAAACGTGTTTAATTGGTGGAGCTAAAAAGCTCCACCAATACGTACGAACGTCCAATCCAATGTTTAAGTCTAGAAGAAAAAAATGTATTGCATTACTTATTAGCATTTCATATTGAGATACCTGAAATATTTATTGTTCGAATAGCATGATCGTTCTATTTGAATTATACTAAATAAAGTTTAAATTATAAGAGTATCGATAGTCGATTAAACATGCCCAGCAGTAGTGATAGATCATTTTTAAAATTGAAGAATTTCATTTTTTATCACGAACTTGTAAATTTTAATAATGAATATTTAAAACTATCGATATAGTCGATAAAAATTCCACTACACAGCACTGTTAATAGGTTATTTTATAGATTTTCGACTGATTTTTATTAAAATTGATTTGTAAATCACCAAATCCTTTTCTGTAACTGAAAATGAACGTTTATTTACGCTTACCTCTCTTAATGTAATGGATATTTAGCCATGAACATTGGCTTTTGACCGTCCGACCTGGCTGGCTCGTAAACCACATATTTCACAGATTTTATAGTGCATATCAACAGATTGCTTCACATGGGTACACGTAAACGTCCTATTAATAGGAATTTTTGCTTAAAATTCACGAAACACATATTAAATACAAAAATTAAACTTTGTTTACAATTCACCTCTTGAGAAATAAAAGATAAATATGGCGGATGGATAGCTGCGACAGAGTCGAATAGATGTTAAAGCGAGACAGCGATAGCCGCCATTTTGGCCGCCATTAAAATTAGTACGCGTTTCATACATTTGGCGAAGATCATTTTTTTCTTAGGGAGTTTCGCCAGACTGCCTATTTTATTTTACCCAGTCACCTCGTTTCATTGTGTACAAATACTTCCTGTGCGAGTCGATAAATGATTTTTCTTTCATTCTTGTCTTTCATATTTTTCTTATATATTTTTAGAAAGAAAGAAAAGAAAGAAGAAAGAAAAATCTTCTTTGAATTCAATTATTGTGGATTAGAAAGATCGTAAGTATCTGTTGGACAAGTTCTTACAACCTTTCTGTGTTCATGTTGTCGTCAACGTATATAGATAAAAATCGGATAGCACGGTCAGAGCGTTCATACGTCTGTGCGTGTTCCGGGGCACTTACGATCCAAATGCCCTGACACGGAGCCATACAAACGAGTTCGTACATGTTGTACGTAACCGAATTTTCCCCGTCCCTGACAGAACACGGCAGGACCGGGGACCCGGAAATATGTAGATAGCGCTTATTACCGAAGTTGTGAACGAGCCGTGAGACGGGGTGGTTTATTTCAACGTCAAACGTCAAATAGCCCACTTGTCAGTCTGACATTTACGGATTTGAACTTTTTTCGACACGTTTTGACATTTTATTATTATATTTCCTTTATTTGTTTTCTATACATACATATTTTTGATATTTTTAAATATTTCTTATTTATTATGATAATAAACATATTTTGTCTTTAATTAAGCTTCAGGTGAAACCATAACAGATTTAATAGTTACGGCAATATTAGCTGCATTTTAATTAATTCTATTGTACATGTACATATCATAAACGCATATCAAATAAACTTTTTTATATGATTTATCATATAAAAAAGTCACGAAATTTATTTCGTCAGAGTAATGACCTCTTTTTTCATACTTTATTCAATAAAAATAATGAAATGGGAGTTTGCATGGGTGGGTGTGATCATTGAGCAAGCAAACACCCATTCTATTATACCGTTTACCCCTCGTTACGAATAACGGTAGCATTGCTCTTAAACAAATCGGATAATTCGGAACGACCAAATAACCGACGACGCTCTAACAGCCCATTCACGACTTCGGTCTTAACGGCGAGCGTGCCGTGAGCGGGGCGGTATCGCTAGGCAATTGGTCGGCGACGCTCACAGCGGCGCGCACTGAATACCCATTTACGAACTTGCTGCTATGGGTGGCAGGTAAATGCGGTGGCGGCGAGCAGTAAGATTAAATGTATGAAAAAGGCAAAGCAAGATCGTGAATAGGTTGTAAGACAAAATCGTGAATGGGCTGCAACATCGAAAATATAGTTTTTCCAAAGACCTTAGAATACTATGTATCAGAAATACCTACTAAATAAGCGAGCATACCTACTAATAGCCGGGCACTAAAGATGGCGGCCATTGCTAGGGAACTGGCGCATTATTTCTAATAATGAAAATAAGAAAGAAAATAGGTTTTTTTTAAAAACGAATTATGACTTAAAACAATATATTAAACAATAACGTTTTTACTTCACCTAGATTTAACTAAGACTTCGTGATAAAAAGAAAAAAAAAAATCCTTTATTGATACGCAAATAAGTTTTTTTTTTGCAAACCGTACTTTTCACTCAACATTTGACAGATCGAGGTCATTGGCTTTCCTATTCTTAATTGGAACTCATAGAACTACAAAACCACGAGCACTAAAGATGGCGGATGGCACGCGAGGTAGGTATGTTGACGGAAATGTAAAAATGTTGCCAGAGAACAAAAAAACAAACAGCATGACATCTCTTTCGTCAAACGACAAAATGTAGTTTTCATATTTATCTTTTTATATATAGAGTCTGTCTAACGAAAGCGCGACCTGAGAAAATGAGGTCAAATCAAAAAATATTGAATATGGTATTACTGTCATACTAGGAGAAAAAATTTTTGATACTTGAGTTTTTTTTTTGTATTTGCGACAATCGTATAATTCTTTTTGACGAACTAGATTCCTAATATGAGGAACACAAAATGTTTAGAAATAAATATAATCAACCAATACGCTTTTAACAGCATCACACACTCATAAATATTCAATTCCCTTACAAAACAATAATTAGAATTTATACATACTTCTTCCAGCAAGTTAGAGAGATTAGATCCTATGTTTCAAACAGAAATGAGTCAAAAAGGGCGTCCCGTTGTCCTCAAAGTTATTCACCACTTCTTTCAGACATTACCAGTCGAATGGGAAGAGAAGGGCATTGTCATCAGCGAAGCTAAGTTAAGTAATTTGCGTTTCTCTGATAATATTGTCCTGTTCTCTTCTACAGCCACAGGACTAGAGCAAAGTGCTAGTTGGTCTACATATAAAAAGTGAATTCTTAAGAAATGGAATGTGAGTAAGGGACTGATGGCGGGTTTCTGAATTGAGTATTTTGGGTTAAGAACAACTCAAACCATACTTAAATGCCAAATTTTGACAGGTTTGCAGGCTAAAGTAGAGTTTGAGTAATTCTCAACTTCAAATGCTTAAATCAGAAATCGGGGGTAAGACCATTAGAAAGAGAGGATGGCTTTTGCACAGCAGTAGAACAATACTGGATAGCTATAATAACCAATACAATACAAAAACGAGTAAAGATTTATTTATAGTTATAATTACTATTCTATCAAGAAAGTCACGGGAAAAGGTGAATAACACAAAATGTTGAATTTTATCATCCTCAAAGTATGCTATTTCATCACATCAATGTATAAAGTGCGGTAGTGAATATATTTCTTCTTAAAGCTTAGTTTTAAGTGTAAAGGTTGTTTCTCCAAATTCCTTAACGATTCAATGTTTTTTTATTTATTTCGCGCAGTCCTTGAATATCTTCAAGATTATCTATAAACATAAGAAAAATTATTATCATATCGTAAAATATATCTAATAGTCAGTCAACAATGATCAAGATTATAATGTCATACTAACTTAAAAACCCGAGATAAAAAACCACTACTTTCTCTTCTTGTTTTTCTTTCAGAATCAGAATCAGAATAGTTTATTTCAAATAGACCAATTACAGGCACTTTTGAATTGTCAAAATGTCGGTCAGTCTAAAAAAAAAGTGAAGCTAAATTGCACGTTCCAAAGCGTAGATCTCTATGGAGAAGAACGTGCAAGAAACTCCATGGACACTCTTTTAAATCATATTATGAGTTACATAATCTTGGTTACAAATTTATTGTCGCTTCTATTATGTGAGCACAATGAAGAAAAAAAAAATTAAAACGCAATGAAACCACAAATAATGAAAAAAATACAATAAACTAATAAAAAAATAGTAATTGAATTAAGCCACTGGCAGCTAAGAGATGACCAGTCCCAACTGACGGCGCCCGTTCACGAGCATGACGCGTGCCTCAGCCCCACTCAGCTCAACCATTTTGAAGGGAACCGAATGACCCAATAACACGTGCCACCATCAGCGAAACATTTGAGTGAGCATGACAAACGTCAAACAAGTTGTTATCTAATAAAATAAAAATGCTCCATGGTACTTCACATTCACAAATTAGAAAAAAAAAGTGCTTCTACATTATACAATTTTATTGTTCCCAATTACAAAAAGTAATAATTGATCACAAGCTCCATTAAAATAAACTAATCCATTATAATATATATATATATTATATTGAAAAAGAAAGACATAACATTTTGAAAACCACGATACAAAAAGGGTCCCAGCATCTCCTCCATTATTAAAAAGTAATAAAATACATAAAATAAAATGTAGAACTAATTTGTAGGCAAATGTGGCTGTGGCTGTGGAGCAGGACCGGCATTTAGCCAAGCATTTTTATCAAGGATGTAATCATCCAATCTATAATATGCTTGTCTACATAGCGTGCGTTTAATGCATGTTTTAAATTTTGACTCATTGAGATGGAGAATCTCAAGTGGTATTTTATTATAAAATTTTACACAGTACCCCATAAAAGAACTTTGTACTTTAGCCAGAACTTTGTACTTTAGCCAACTATTTAATTTTGCTTGCACCAGTTTATAGATATTTTTATTGGGCTTTCAAATGCTAGCAATAGACAGTTGAATTTATTTAACAAAATTTTGACTATAAAGATGTCGCCTGTAAAATAATACTGTTGCTATTCTAAATGTTCACAGTGAAAATAGCTCATGTTAAACTTACTGATCATAATATTTCACAGCTTTCCTACATAACTTTTTATTGTTTTACCCATGATAAGCAATTGAGTATTTCTCAAAATACATGTACATCTTTGAAAAAAAAAGTGTGCTTTGAAACAGTTCAAAAGTTTTATATTTATAAATCATCACACAAAAAAAACACAC
Organism: Leucania comma; assembly: GCA_958295575.1. Lineage (NCBI taxonomy): Eukaryota > Metazoa > Arthropoda > Insecta > Lepidoptera > Noctuidae > Leucania > Leucania comma. The sequence continues at coordinate 314,661 of OY282471.1, read as the reverse complement.
ACTCAATTTTGTAGGATGAATATTAATCTTTAAGATAACGAAGAATTATAGCTATAATCATACTTATTATCAAATATTTCGATATTTTAAAAATAGCTTTTTTTACCTTTCATACAAAAACCTGTTTGCCACTCTACCTTTTTCATGTGTTTTTGTTTCATAAAATGCGATACGTAACTAAATTATTGTAAATTTCTTTGTATCATCGTTCTACAGTAATCGCAGTTTCTGTATCAAATTGATTTTCTATGGGGTGTCATAGTGAATTGGCAATTTAAAGCAAAAAAACAAAATGAGTCGCTCTCATTTACTATTTAGTTATTACTCTTTAGTTACGATTTATTTCTACTTTCCCATGATTTCTGAACGATTCCGTAATTTTTTTACACGGACAACACTAGCTTCACTCTGATTGGCTATTGGTTTGACGTCTCCGCCATTACATCTATCGTGAAAATCAGTGAGAACGTGTGTGTTTTGTGGGGTTACTTTTTCGAGACAGGAAGTAAAATCAACGATTTTTCATAGAACGGTAAGTCTTCATTTACCCATTTTTTGTAATACGTGTTGTACGAATATTTAATAAGCTTTTATATTTGCTGTAACAGCTTTTATCAATAAATATATTTTTTCTGACCTCAATTTGTCTAATATTTCGTAACGTTTTTTACGAATTTCGTTACGTAACGAAAAAGTACAACATAAAGCTGAGTGTATACTGTTATAACCTGACTAAGCATAGTAATATTCACTACTTAATTTATGAAAAAAAAATATATAGAGCGTCAATAACTTTGGATTGGATATTATCTGCTATATAGAAGTGCCACCAGCAAAAAATAATGAAATAATTTAAATTACGTTTTTATGTGATTTAATAACTTTTTACCCCTGATATTACTTACATGAAGTTCTATTGAGAACTTCCTCCTTTTCGTCGGTTAAAAAACCTCGCGGCTTTGTTTCAATTCGCTTGAGAATAGAATTATACCGATTGTTACAAATACTTAACTCTTGCTAATGACACTTCTGTAGAGATGCCCACTATACTTGTTGGTTTGACTTATCAAATTGGTTATTACTTACAACTGCTTATATACAACTGCATTACTTCTTTTGTTTTTTAAGGAATGCCGCCAAAAACCAATGCCGAAAGGCAAAAAGCTTACAGAGAACGACTCAAAAAGGATAAACCAAATAAATATGAGGAAATCCGTGTCAAACATTTGGAAAAAGTTAAAGAAAATATCAAAAAGAAAAAAGAAATTCTTACAGAAGAAGAAAAACAAGAGCTACGAGCAAAGTGGAGACAAGCCAATGCTATAAGAGCTGAAAGAAAAAAAAAGGCCTACTCTACGACAAAACAAAACAACACATTGGAAGTAAGAAAAAATGCTAAAAATAATACAAATATCCTAAAGGAGAGACTACAAAAGCTTACTGAAGAAAATACTCAATTAAAACGACGAAATAAAAATTTAAGACAGGCCTGCAATCGGATGAAAAAGCGAGTGGAAATTCTGAAAAAACGACTACCCCAACAAATTAGGCCAATTTATTAAGGAAGAAATTTATAAAGCGCTAATGGATAGTGATTCTAATTAAGTTTTTTTATGTTTAAAATAACGTCAGGTTTTCATTTTTAAAAGATTGGGAAAAAAAAATAATTTGATTAAAATAGTATGAATGATTACTCCCTTATTTTATTTCTAACCCCTTAAGTATTTGGGTACATACTTACAAATATTTCGTATTGAATAAATGAAGAGCATTCACAATATTTCGCCAATGTGTAACCAGCCTTATGGTTACTATTTAGTTACATCTAAGGACTATTTCGTAACAATATTTCGTTACTACCATTTCGTTACGTACATTTATTTTGAGAAATACTCAATTATATTTTTTAAATCAATCTGTTACAAATTACTGACAATTGCAATCATAGACTTTGACGTGCTTTTGACGGCAACATAATGTTGCCAATTTAATTTAAAAAAAAAACTCTAGGTCGCGCTTTCGTTAGACAGACTCTAGTAGGTATACTAAGGGCGTCTCTTTATATTCTATTCTCTAAGAGCTTTTCGGAACATGAACAATGAAAAAAAAATTGTCTATGTCCTCGACGCTACTCGTGTCTCTAGTTTGTTGTGTTTGACATTTTATTGACAGTAATGAAACGAAGGTATTCAGTGTTGAAACTTGAATATCTTTCTGGAATCGGAGATGTACTTTATAGTAATAACAAATTAGTGTAATTTTTATAAGTAATATGATCTGGTAGTAAAGGTTAAGCATTAAATATAATCAGTCAAGTGACAATCATGTCCCAACGCTTTCCTACCGGCGGGCCAAGTCCGGCGCCCCCTCCGGGTGCCATGCAGCCTCAGCAGCGATACCCGGGACCCGCGCAGCCGCAGGGCTCCCCAATGCCGCCTCGGCCTTACCCAGGACCTAATTTTCCTGTAAGTTCAATAACGTTTAACAGTACCTCTTACATGAGACCAATAAACAAACATCTACATCATGTAAAACACGGATTTTTCTCATTCATCGTTCATCACGTTTGGAACCGTGGTTATTTAGAATGAATCCGTTGTCGATATTACTAAACTATTTAATTTTGCTTGCACCAGTTTATAGATATTTTTATTGGCCTTTCAAATGCTAGCAATAGACAGTTGAATTTATTTAACAAAATTTAGACTATAAAGATGTCGCCTGTAAAATAATACTGTTGCTATTCTAAATGTTCACAGTGAAAATAGCTCATGTTAAAGTAAAAAACGAATATTGTAAGATGTTTCCTGAACTGGGTCAAATTTAATAAGGCAGCTATACGTTTTAGACTTGATGTACTTGTCTTTCTGACGATTGAAAAAACAGTCCTGTTTTATTTTTAATGTTAATAATAAACATACATATCTATCAGACGAGGATAATAAGCGTTATAGCCATAGTCAACATAGTTCTTGATAACCAGTTCATTCCAGGCAAATGCCATAGTTTCCCCCTAACCCGAGTGTTCTTGGCTGCGCTGCATAGCGCAGACAGAGATAAGGTACACTAACCTGTGACAACAGTCCCGTGTTATGTTGGTGACATAATCTTTTGGTGCTATTATTATGAATGCTCAATAAAAACAATTACACCAAATCACAAAAATCATCAATCTTATCAATAAAATTCACAAATCAAATCACTATTCCATCACTTAGCACTCACATCACTCACTTTTTGTCCCTATGGAATCATGTTGACCTGCCCTACGCAGACTAGACACAAGGTTATTTTAAAGTAATTTAAAGTCCTATTGTCTAATGTCATTCTTACAAAGTATAGGAATACTACCCAATTGCAGGATTAAGGGTTGATTTTTCTGCATCCTCTGGTCAGCTTGAATAATAACGCACCTATTGGTCGGACCAGGTCAAACTCTTTTGGGTGTTCTCATACTTATCTCAGTATGTCGGTATGGTTAAAACAGCGTTTTTGTGGCGCTCCCCATAAATTAAAATCATGTCGATTAAAATCAATCATATACTCTGAAGCTGTGTAAATTGTAATGAGGCGTGATAACTAAAAAATAAAATGTATTTATAATACAATACTTTTCAAATAAAAGTAGCAATGTCAGCCACCTAGACATGTCAACTATCACTTTAACTTGATTAATCATTAACTCTTTTAAGGCTTAAGGTTTAAGCTAGGTTAAGTAAGTTTAGGTTTTATGTTTATGGCATTGAGTAGGATTTTTTTCTCAGTTGCCAAAGAATTTTTTTTATAGTCATCTATAAAAAAAAATTCATACATCTTGTTGAAAATAATGTCCTTTGCCTAAACTGCTGGATATATTTGAATAATTCTTGATATGCAGACTGGGAACATGAGGCATACGCAAAGTAATTTTTTAATGTCGTATTAACGGCGCCAACCTGTATTTTAATAAATTTTAACCAATTGATTATCAGTGGTGGTCAATACATCTAAGTCAAAGCCATGATCATCCACTGAGGGTGGTTTAATGACACTCATGGCAGAACTTGCAGATCTGCTGCTATAAGCAATATGTGGTGTGTGATGATATGGCAGCAAGATCTCTAACAACACCAAGGATAGACTTGCTAAAATTGTAGTACTCTTTTCACATTAGCAAGGTGGATGCCACACAGCGACTCTCTAGTCAAAGAGCGGATTTACTGTTGCAAATATGGCATGTCTAATTTGTGATGATTCTAGATAACAGTATGTAGATATGGCTCAGAACTGAGATTGGCCAGTAATTCGTAAGCAGAACATTATTCACCCTCCCTAAACTGTTATGCACCAAAAGGACAGCGGTGTCCGCACACCTATTGTATTGTATTGTATTTCGGGCTGGTATCCGCAACTCCACGACACGGTAATATTATCTATATCCACAACTAAAGTCCGCACACCTATTGTCTTTCTATTGTGTCTCTAATTACGATATTCAAAAGGTTAAAGAAAAGTATGATGGTGTTTGTAGGTAATAAACACAAAGGTGAAGAATATTAGTACTAATAAATATTTCATGTAAATGAACAAAGAGATAGAAAATAAAAAAAAACAGTTTTCGTTTTTTTTTCTACACAATCAAAAGCACGATGTATAATGACATAGTAATGACAACCAATTTATTATACATGATAGATGACAAGTTCATACCTAATTCAAAATTATACCGCCTTATTCCAAAACGTGAACTATTTTAGATCGCGTTTTGGAATAAGGCGGATAAAGATTTTCTTATGTACGCGCGTTTTAGAAACGCGCGTCGACGGCGCGCTTAAATCCTATAGAAGGTCTTCAGGCTGCGTCTGACTAGCGTGTGTATCGCGTCTGTATCGCTACAAACGCGCGTCGACGGCGCGCTTATATGTTATAGAAGGTCTTCAGGCTGCGTCTGACTCGCGTGCGTATCGCGTCTGTATCGCTACAAACGTGCGTTGACGGCGCGTTTTAAAAACGTGGTGTGTACAGGCCCTTATAAACTCTTACCAACAAAGTACCACCAACCTCTGCCCCGTGCTTGTGGCGTTTTTCTTTTACGTAATTTACAGAAATCAACTGTTTCTGAAGGGCTTTAAGGTCCAGGTTTCCACTCACCTTCAGAAGTTCGGTAGTAATTTCATATCACCGGACTTGAAGTCTTGCTGTTTTTAAGCTGATTCAGGGCCATTCTGTTCTCGTACAGGCTAACGTCCAGGATGTGTCCGGTAGAATGTCAAGTCATGTGATTGACTGATTTACCTCTCGTTCCGAATTGCGCCAAAAGTGATTACAGCGCGAATCCAACCAAAGCGCAATGTCACAATTATTACCTTATAGCCCTTATATTTTGTGACTATTCAATTTAGTCGGATTCGCGCTATAATCGCTTTTGGCGCAATTCAGAACGCGGGGTTAATCGACCATGCCACAGTCCAAATTAGACTTCAATAACTGTATTCTATTGTACTTCGAAGCCGTAATACGTTTTGGTGTATATGTCGACAGGCACGTAGCGGGTTTACGCCGCCGCCCGTGGGTGTGGGAGGCGTTGGCGGTGTAGGCGGCCCCGGCAGCGTGGGCGGAGGTCGCGCGGCTGGTGGTGCTGCGTACGGCGGCGGGCCGGCAGGCGGCGCGGTGGCGGCACCGCCCGGCATGCGGCCCGCCGCGGCGCCGTCCGCGCCCGCGCCTCCCGCCAAGCGCGTTCCCGACGCGCGGGCTGCTATACCGCCGCAGCACAAGCCGGGCCTCTACAACCCGTGAGTATCTGTGCGCTCGCTCGTCGTGTGGTGCATTCATGTGCCTGTAACGTGTGTTGCTTGGTATGGTGAGTCTTGTGTCAACGACCGTGTTGCAGGGACGCGTACGGCGCGGGTGCGGGCGCGGGCGGGCCGCCCTCCAAGCGCAAGAAGCGTCTGGCTGACAAGATCCTGCCACAAAAGGTTCGCGACTTGGTGCCGGAGTCGCAGGCCTACATGGACCTACTGGCCTTCGAACGCAAGCTGGATGCCACCATCATGCGGAAGCGCCTCGACATTCAGGAAGCGCTCAAGCGGCCCATGAAGCAGAAGCGAAAGCTCAGAATATTCATCTCCAATACGTTCTATCCGGGTATGTCAATCCATAAAAGTGTAAGTAATTTACTGGAAGTGTTGTCAAAAAAAGTATTGAAGTTAGCATTCACGTAAACTGTAATAACCACACCAGAGTACGCAAACTTTTATGTCCGCAGCGCTCACGGGTAAAGCCGGGTCTTTCTTTGGCAACATTTGTTGATAAACTGCTTACGACGTTTTTATCACTAAGTTCCCATAAACACTGTTTCTGAAACTTGGCCGTCCACACTGTAAGTTGTTGTTAGGATGTCATAAGGGTGCTGCTAGAATAAAAAAAGTCGAAAAGGTGGTGGATGCGAAACTAATAATACTTATATATACTATTATACTCTTAAAATAGAAGTTACAGTTTCATCATCTTCCTGGATTTGATGGGTATTTTCAGAATTTCACCAGAATGTCAACATCTACTCAAAATACATGATGGTGTTCACAAATTTATTCCGTGATGGTGTTGATAAAACTGTATACCTAAGTATCGAAACCTGGTTGTCGGACCACACTACTGTCTACACACTACTTCCATATAATATATATAAACTCGCGCAACACACGTCCACATCCGTTGACTTTTGCTTTTAAACTAGATATTTTGTCTTGTTCTCCATTCGTAGCGGGGACCACGGCAACATGTTTAACCGCGTATTCATTCGACAACAATAAACACTGTTTTTAAACAGTTTAAAACAGTGTTTATTAACAAATGTTGCCTAATGAAAACCTGGCTTTAGTCCGTCATAGGGTTGTCAACTTTTTTTGCAAAAAAAAAAGTATTTATTAATGTGAAAAGAATATCAATCAGTATTTTAGAAATTTGAACAGTATTTATTTGTTTAGTGTTTTAACAGTATAGTTGGCAACCCTAGTCCGTCGTCCTGTTACTGTAAGTCTGGCACAATCATTTTACTCGGGCAACATAGGAAATATAAGAATAATGGTCATTTCAGTCTAGGTATGACAGAATTAAAGCTAATAATAATATGCAAAAGTTACATTGTGTAATTCAAAAAGCAGGATGAAAAGTAAATCGAAATTATAATCCGCTTCATAGATGGACTTTAATTGACAGACTAAGATTAGCGCATGCCAATTTTGATTGAAATCCGTGTAGCGGTTTAAATGTGATAATGTAACACAGACACAGAGCAACTTTGGCATTTATGATGTTAGTAGAAAATAGATGCATACCTTAATATTGTGCATTGTCAATACCTACTCATCCTGGAATGTCACCATCACCTGATTGAGTGATTATTTGTAGACTGTGTGTGCAGGTCAGGGCGACAACGCCGTGCCGTCGTGGGAGCTGCGCGTGGAGGGCCGCCTGCTCGATGACACCAAGAACGACCCTAACAAAGTAACTAATAATAATAATAATAATAATAAGGACAGACATCAGTCCCCAAGACTACATGTCCCGTGTCACAGAGCGCATCGACTTCCTGAAGCAAAAGGTGTATGCATGGGCAAACCGTATCCGCAGGTATAAGCGGCGGGTGGAGCGATACACCCAGAATCGCACATTCCGGAGCAACGAAAGGTGGGTGTATAGGGCTTGGGAGCGACCGGACCAAGGTGTGACTGACGTACGCCTTCCGGATGATGAAGCCATGAGTTTATTCTGGCGCAGCATCTGGTCGGTGCCTGTCAGTCACTCCGAGGGTGATTGGATTCGGGAGGTGGAGCGCGCGTGCGATCCAATACCACAGATGGGGGCAATTTACATCAGCCCTCAAGATGTAGCTCGTGCAGTCCGTCCGTTGCCTAACTGGAAATCTCCAGGGCCGGATGGACTGCACAATTTCTGGATAAAGTGGTTCACAAGATCGCACGCTCGTTTGGCATCTCAATTCCAGTCTGCCCTAGAGTCAGGGTCGCTACCCGAGTTTTTTACGACAGGAATAACCCACCTGCTCCATAAATCAGGCAGTACTGCGGAACCTAAAAATTATAGACCGATCACGTGTTTGCCGACGGTCTATAAAGTTCTTACATCCATACTGAGAAGCAAAATTAACACCCATATTGACAAAAATTTGATAATGTCACCTTCTCAGAATGGATGTAGGAATGGGTCCCGCGGTACTAAGGAGCTACTCCTCGTTGATATGACCATTAGCCAACAGGTTCGACGTTCCCGAAAGGATCTGTCGACATGTTGGATAGATTATAAGAAGGCCTATGACTCTGTTCCTCATACATGGCTCATGAGGGTGCTAGAGTTGTATAAAATTGATACAACACTACGCACCTTCCTGATGTCGTGTATGACGAAATGGAGTACGGTCCTTCGCTATCCAGGATGTCGACATAGCCAGAGGAATAGCGAACCTGTAAGGATCGAGCGAGGTATATTCCAGGGTGATAGTTTGAGTCCGCTTTGGTTTTGCCTAGCCTTGAATCCTCTAAGCACACTGCTGGAGAATTCAGGTCTAGGCTATCGGTTGAAGAGAGGTGGTCAGGTTATATCTCACCTTCTTTACATGGATGACTTGAAGCTTTTTGCCCCCAACAACCTGCAACTGATGGAGCTACTGAAGGTAACTGAAACCTTCAGTAGTGCCATCAGGATGGGGTTTGGTGTGGACAAATGTGCGGTCATGCATGTAAAGCGAGGGGAGGTTGTGGAATCTGTGGGCATTCAACTCACGGATTCCATAAACCTGAGATCTCTCTCTCCAACCGAAACCTATAAGTATTTGGGTATGTCGGAAGCCCTAGGCATCAATATCACTGACATGAAGCAATCGTTGAAGGAGCGTTTCTTTGGACGCCTGAAGAAGGTTTTCAATAGCCTTCTTTCAGGCGGAAACAAGGTGCGCGCCTTCAACGGTTGGGTCATGCCGGTATTGATGTACTCTTTCGGCGTACTCAGATGGACTCAAACGGAACTTGACGCCCTGGATAGGCGGGTTCGAACACTGCTGACTGCATACCGAATGCATCACCCACGATCGTCGGTGATGAGACTGTATATCCCGCGGAAGTGTGGCGGTCGAGGTTTTTTAAATGCTAAGACCCTACACAACCGCGAGGTATGCAGTCTCAGGGAATATTTCCTAGCTGCCGACGTGGGTATGCATCGAGATGTAGTGGCAGTGGACAAGGGACTCACCCCGCTCTCCTTGGCTAATGAGAACTGGCGCAAACCGGTAGTGCTTGACACTAACGATCGCAGGGAAGTATGGCAGAGCAAGGAACTTCACGGACGCTTTTTCCGGGCCCTTCACGGGCCCGATGTAGACCAATTGGCGTCCGTAGCTTGGCTGCGTTTCGGTGACCTCTTTGGGGAAACCGAAGGTTTTATCTGTGCAATTATGGACGAAGTTATCATGACGAATAACTACCGGAGATTTATTGTGAAGGACGGCACGGTTGACATCTGTCGGGCATGTCACCGTCCGGGAGAATCAATTCGTCACATTATCTCCGGTTGTTCTCGTCTGGCTAACGGCGAGTATTTGCATAGGCACAACCTTGTAGCCAAGATTATCCATCAGCAACTTGCTTTGAAATACTCTCTTGTGGGATCGGAAGTGCCGTACTACAGGTATGAGCCCGACCCAGTTCTTGATAATGGTCATATCACTTTGTACTGGGATCGGTCCATCATCACTGACAGGACTATTGTAGCCAATAAGCCTGATATAGTGGTGGTGGACCGAAATGAGAGGCGTGCAATGATTGTTGACATATCCGTTCCGCATGACGAGAACCTCGTGAAAGCCGAGAAAGATAAACAAATCAAGTATATTGACTTGGCTCGCGAGGTTGTCGACATGTGGGAAGTGGATTCGGCGATCATTGTACCGATAGTCGTGTCGGGTAATGGCTTAATAGCCAAGAGCCTCGACCAACACCTTAGGAGGCTCTCGTTAGGCGACTGGATCAAGGGCTTGATTCAGAAAGCGGTACTCCTGGACACGGCTCGTATCGTTAGGAGGTTCCTTTCTCTGGAGCCTTGACTGCCGGTAACTTGGACCCTGTTCCCGATACCGGTGGGACACTATTTTTTATATTTTTAAATGTTTTTTTTTTTTTTATATGTTAGTTTTAAAGAAATATTTAAAAATATAATTTATATGTACATGAATGAATAAAGAGAATAATAATAACTTTATTAGCAACTCAAATTACAATTTACAAAAATAACGGTGAAACCACACTAGGCAGGGCCTGAATCGTGGCTATCAAACAAAACGATTACTCCAATAATAGTAAAATAAGTTAAATCTGCATATTATTCACATGAAGTTAAAGTGCAAGTGTGTTGTATGTATATGAGTGAAGAAGTGTAATAAGTGTTTGAGGGAGTATTATGTGTATTGTGTGTCGTGTGTGATAGAATTTAATGAGAGTGTTTAGTTTAGTCTTTAGACAACTGTGCGTAGCAATTGTTCCATCTCATAGTAGTTCATGCCGGTGATTAATTTCCTAACTTTAACTTTTGCTTCACGAGTCGTATTATGCTGGAGCTGATATTTATTTGCAATTTTATTGTACAGGTATGGAAACATAAACTTCTGTGATCTTCTAGCAAATGAAGTTTTACATTTAGTACTTGTGATTTTAAAGACCCTAAGCTTCAGCATGTCATTGTAACTTGGAGAATTTATAACTAGCTTATGAGTGGAGATAATTGCATGCATTGCATAGAGCCCTCGCACGCTAAGTAGATCAGCCTCTTTATAAAGATCTTTTGTTGGAAATCTAATAGGCTTTTTTAACATTACTTTGAGAACTGATCTCTGCGCTCTTTCCAACAGCATGAGGTGTGATGTCGATGTCCCACCCCATACGCTTATACAGTATGATAAGATAGATTGGCACAAGGAGATATAAATAGCTTTAAGAAGTTTCATGCAAGCAACATCTCTAAGTTCCCTAATGACATAGATTAACTTTCTGGTCTTGGCTGAGAGTGCAATGACATGCTCCTTGTATGTGAGTTTTTCGTCAATAATTACTCCAAGATATTTTATAGACTGTGTTCTTTGTAAATTACAGCATTGACATTTGGTGTTGCAGAACTGCCTTTGGTCGCATGTATGTATTTTAATATTTAGTAGAGAAGAGGGAGAGGAAGCTGCAGTTTTGTGAAAACATAGAAACTTGGTTTTGTTGGCATTTAATGTTAGCAGGTTATTGCTTAGCCACTTTGCGATTGTATTGATGCCTTGTTCAGCATTTGTAAAACAGTCTTTCCAATTGCTATCGTGAAATATGACAGCTGTGTCATCTGCATAGCAAACTATTTTAGCATTTTTCAGAGGTAAATTAGTCAGGCTGTTAATATATATTAGGAACAGTGTTGGTCCCAAAACGCTGCCCTGGGGCACTCCAAAAGATATATCTTGTTCGGTACTGAGCCAGGATTTCAGCTTAACGCATTGCTTCCTTTCAGTTAAGTAACTTTTGAACCATTCAAGTGCAATACCTCGTATTCCGATGTTTTCCAGTCTTCTCAACAATATTGGAATAGCCACGGTGTCGAAGGCTTTTGCTAAGTCTAAAAAGACTCCTACGCACGCGAGTCCATTGTCCAGATGGTCAATAATTTCATTTGTTAATAGATTAACTGCGTCTTCTGTAGATTTATGTTTACGAAAACCAAATTGAGTGTCCGATAAAATTTTATTTAATTCTAGGTATTTGACAAGACGGTTATTTACTACTTTTTCCAAAATTTTTGAGAAAACCGGAAGCAGCGATATTGGTCTATAATTATCAGGTACGTTTGTTTCACCCCCTTTGTGAATTGGTACTATAACGGCAGTTTTCCAGTCTGGAGGAACAACTCCCGTGGCTAAACTTTGATTGATTATTGTTGTTAGAGGTTCAACTACACTATGTTTAGCCATTTTTAACATTAAGTTATTAACACCATCTAATCCCGGAGCACTATCAGTTTTTAGGTTCATGATTATATTTTCTATTTCTCGGGTGTCAGTGGGCTCAAAAAAGAAAGATTTTACTGGAGTTGAATCATTATCAAGCTCTTGTGCCAATTTAGACTGGGTTGTGTTGAGTCCCTTCAGAATGTTAGTAGCATAGCTTTGACCAACTGATGCAAAGAATTCATTGCAAATATTAACTGCGTTTTGTGGACAAGTGTGAACATTAATCAAATCAGAAGCATTTGAGTTCGCGATTTTTTTCCTATGAGAGATTTTATTGATGGTTTCCCAAAGTTTTTTCGGCTGATTTTTGAATTTTTCTAGTAAATCAGAATCGTAGTTATTTTTTATTTTACGCAGCAAAGTGATAAAGAAATTTCTATATCTAGTGTATATAACTGCTTTCATTTCGCTTATTTTGCGTGCATCTATATTACATCTTATGTAATGCATACTTTGCCATACTTTACCCATGTTTATATTTTCTTCTCCTTCATACCGATGAGAATAGTGTGCAGTAGTTAGGAGACTGAGAAGAGTAAGTAAAGTTGTGCGGAGGTGTTGCAGGTGAAGCGCAAGTTCTCGTCGTTCTTCAAGTCACTGGTGATCGAGCTGGACAAGGAGCTGTATGGGCCCGACAACCACCTGGTGGAGTGGCACCGCACGCTCACCACGCAGGAGACGGACGGCTTCCAAGTGAAGCGGCCCGGCTACAAGAACGTGCGCTGCACCATCCTGCTGCTGCTGGACTACCAGCCGCTGCAGTTCAAGCTGGACCAGCGCCTGGCGCGCCTGCTGGGCGTGCACACGCAGACGCGGCCCGTCATCGTCAACGCGCTGTGGCAGTACGTGAAGACGCACCGCCTGCAGGACGTGCACGAGCGCGAGTACGTGGCGTGCGACAAGTACCTGGAGCAGATCTTCGGCGCCGCGCGCATGAAGCTGGCCGAAGTGCCGGGCCGCCTGGGCGCACTGCTGCACCCGCCCGACCCCATCGTCATCAACCACGTCATCGCCGTGGAGCCGCCGCACGACACCAAGCAGACCGCCTGCTACGACATCGACGTCGAGGTGACGCCTTTCTAATTCAATTATCAATGTAAAAGAAATCGGGAGTACAATATGCCGACAGTTTGACACAAATCCGTCGTGTCCGCAGATTATATTCCTACTTTTGCTATCGTGTTTTAAACAGGGTCTTAATTATTATTGCATACGAAATAGCATTTATTTCAAAGAATAATTTACAGGTAATTTTAATTACTCAAGCCCCAAGCGAACGCCGATAGATATTTGTTATTGCTTTATACCCAACAACACGAGCGGAGTGGCTGCGCCTGTCGGTTGGCGTGCGCTCGCTAAGTTTTCTGGTGGGTGGTAACTTTTATGCTGTCTACTACAGTTTTTACTGCTCGTTTAGCATTACCCAGGAGACACTTGTACGGTGGTTAGAACTCAAGTAAATCCTATGGACGCAACCATTCATCCCCCAAACACATTACAAAAAAACAAATGATTAATTAATTATTACCTCCATCAAAATAAAAACCATGTCGAAAACAATATAAAATCTATAGAATATTGGAAAAGATGCAAAAGCATCTCTTCACAACAGCAAAATACAGGTTTTGTTCGTAACTTTTGTGTGAATGTCAGTTATTGCGGATGCGAACTCAAAACCTGATAAAACGTAGTGCTTTCTTGGGGTTCAAGCTTGCTTTGTATCAAATTTCGTGAAAGCGCAAAATCCGGACAGAGTTATTTCTACATTCATAACGTTAGTATGGATTATAAAAATACAGCTAGTTAAAAATGTGGTTCTCTCGCATTAAATATTGAGCCGCTGTGTTTGTGCGGTTGCAGGTGGATGACACGCTGAAGACGCAGATGAATAATTTCCTGTTGAGCACGGCCAACCAACAGGAGATCCAGGGACTCGATTCCAAGATTCATGAGACTGTGAGTGTTATTGCGTCGACTGCATCAGAATCGCACACGATTTACGTTCGTCGTGCTGTCTATTGTACCCGTACGTGTCACATTGCAGGTGGACACTATCAACCAGCTGAAGACCAACCGCGAGTTTTTCCTGAGCTTCAGCATGGACCCGCAGCAGTTCATTCAGAAGTGGCTGGTGTCGCAGTCGCGAGACCTCAAGGTGAGTGTCGGCCAGTCGGTCGGCGAGTCTTGCGGCCGGACGGTGGCTCACGTCCCGTGTGTCCGCAGAGCATGGGGGCGGCGGGCGCGCCGGCGGCCGGCAACCCTGAGGAGGAGCGGCTCGGCGCCTTCTACGCGCAGGCGTGGGCGGGCGAGGGCGTGGCGCGCTACCTCACGGCGCGCGTGGCGCAGCGCCGCCGCGACCTGGAGCAGGCGCTGGCGCCGCACGCGCCGCACGCCTCGCACGCCTCGCACGCGCCGCACGCCGCACACGCCGCGCACGCGCCGCACGCGTCCCAGGCGCCGCATCCTCATCTCGCAAGGCTCTAGTACGACCACAATAAACTCTTTTATTCTCAGTACTGGCGTTTTTCATTTTTCGCGGTTCTTTTTTACCTTTACTAAATGCTCGATTACCAATGAGACTTATGTCATTTTTCTCAGCCTTTTTTTTTCATTTTTGAGCGTCGATGTGCGTACATGGATTCGAGGACACGTCCTATGGGTTGTATGTGCATAATCCGTAAGGTCGACGAAGGCGTCCTGCGAGTCCTCCTATTGCTGTACATGACTAACCTTTTTAAAGGACTGTGACATAATTTTCGTTGTTATGCAGTATCACTGCTAATTAAGAGCCATTTCACAAAATTTGATCGCTTGAGTTTAGGTAAAAGACGGCAGCTTTGTTCATGTGTGCGTAGCTATCCACACATACACAGCGCGACCAGTGTAGCACTAGTGATGAGACGGACTAAACAATCTTGAGCCGTTATAATCGTAATGCACTTTGGTTAGATTTATAAATAAGTGATTTTATTTATTCAGTCTATTAATTATTTACATATTTATTTCATGTTGTTTTTTGTTAGTACAAACAATTGTACAGTTAATGTTAAAACTTGAGATCTGTATCCTACAGAGTAGGCAAAAAGAACAGTTTAATTATTTATTATAAACATGCTGCATAAACTAAATATGAACACTGTTAATACTAATTGATTATGATATTAATGCTGTCTGAACTAATAAAAAAAAAAATGTTATGTAAGTATTTCTAAAATATATAATAGAAATGGACAGGGAAACAACCCAGAGATTCAAAATGTTTTATTTTAAATAAACCATTTACAGGAACTTTTAAAATTGCAAGAAGTATGTCAGTCAGAAAAAATGATGACACTTTTTGCAATCATGTTATGTATTACAAATATCTCGGTTACATGTTTCTTGTCGCTGCTATCATGTGAGAACAATGTAAATAAAATAAAAATTAAAACAATTTTAAAATAATTTATAGATATTAAAATAAGCCACTGACAGGTAAGAAATGACCAGTCTTAACTGACAACGTACGTTCACGGATACAAATAATCCAACACGCGCCACTATCAGTGAGACATTTGAGTGAGGATGACAAACTCTTTACCGCCATGCTCATTTATATCAAACAAGTCCAGTAGTAACCTAAAACCATAAATTGCTCCATGGCACTCACATTTAACTTTAAAAAAAATTCTTCTACATTATACAATTTATATTATAAAATAGTTTTCGAATTAACAAATATATTTCCAAAAGTAATCAATTTGTACGCCGTAGTGGTAGTGAAGGTTGACCAGCATGGAGCCAAGCATTTTATCTTAAATATAATCCTCCAACTTTTAAACACAAGTTTAAAATATTGTTAAATTTAATTATTAATTCAATTTGGTTTCATTGAGTTTCATGATGTTTTCATAGATATATTGACCAGGCACCTTCACAGGATTAGGACAACAAATCAAATTCTTAAACAGTTCCATTAGAGACTTGCACCTGCGGAGATTGTAAATGGCTCTGATGGCTCTTATCTGTAGTATAAAAATTGAGTAGATATCTACAGCCTATAGACATGATACTATGAAAATAACTAAAATAGACAAGTCTAGTAGTATCAACATCCGTAAATTGGCGGTTTTTTTTAATATCATTTAAAACTGCTGAGCTAAACCGTCCTGCAAGAAATTTTGAACTAGATTATTAGCAGTGACCAAATTATTCTCTATTTATAATAACTATCATATGTTAAATTACTGGGGCCAAAAGTTATGTGAGAATGTCACCACGGGCCCCGGGACAAAGGCAATGAATGGAAGGGTAGGTTTTTAGTCAGTAAGAGTCTGACACTATTTCCCGCCCCACCCAAGGGCGGGATTTGTCATTGGATAATTTTACCTACCAAAAAAAAAAACATATTTTAAATAAATACTTGTCGCAAAGGCATTGATCTTACTTTTGTAGGGTCTATGATTTCTGGTAATATGCAGTATACAAAACATATTTACCATAGAGTCTGAAAGTTCCATTGGTTCATCAAGTCCAGGCCCTAATACAACAGATTCTTTATTCTATAAATTAAAGAAATATTATTATACTACGTACTACAAGGTACTATCATGTTGAAATGACGAGAGCGACTGTCGCAACCTCGTGCTGGGCGCGCCACGATCGAGGCGGTAAGGCCCCTCTTTGAGGCGTGGCTGGAAAGGCCCCACGGCGTCGTCACCTTCCGTTTGGCGCAGGTGCTGACCGAACACGGCAAGTTCGGTCCGTACCTGTACAAGATTCGTGCGGAGACGACGCCCGGGTGTCGCCACTGTGCGGACCGCCCGGTGGACACGGTGGAGCACACAGTCGAGGTGTGCCCCGCTTGGGAAGAGCATCGCCGTGTCCTCGTGGGGGCGATCGGCGGCGATCTCTCGCGCCGGGGCTTGGTTCGAGCCATGCTCCGGAGCGAGGAGGAGTGGCAGGCGGTCGCCTCCTTTTGCGAAGCAGTAATGCTAGTTTGGGAGTATGCGGAACAGAGAGTAAAGTCCCACATACCTCCGTTGAAAAGGGAGGATCCTCCGACCAGACAGGTGTTATGTCTGGTGGGCTATTGCCCGATAGATGATTTCGGGTTTGTTCTATATGTTACAATCGCGCCGCGAATCTTACTTGCGCGATGCAGGATTAGTTTATTTGTGACGACATAGATGTCGCTACATCACTCCCCTCCGGAGATCGGAGATCGATAGTTCTTGATGCGTCGGGTGATGCGTGCCAGGCCAATGGAGGTTGGTTCCAGTGAGTCGGAACCGGATTCCGCATAGTTCTCGGTGAGTCGGAACTGTCTGCGGTGATGCCCCAGTGAGTCGGGGCGGTGCTATCCCAGAGAGTCGGGATACGATGCTGCAGGCTCCAGTGAGTCGGAGTAGTGCGGCTGGCTCCAGTGAGTCGGAGCGGTGCTGTGCGACGTAGGGCTTGACTGCTGTCGTCGACCAGGAGAGGTTCTTCAAGGCTCTTCATGTGATTGGCCGAAGGTACAGGTGCTTAGCCAAGGTCGCTGATGAGGCTGAGGGTGATGACCAGGTATGACCAAGTTGGCATGCTGGTGGTCAGGATACCCATATAGCCGTGGGTGCTGGCTGTATGGCTCGCTGCTCGAAAGCTTGAGGAAGTGATGATGACGTCACGAAGTAGTAGCTGCACGAAGGCTGCGCTGACGTTCTTTGTCGAGGGTCACCAGTTTGGGAGTATGCGGAACAGAGAGTAAAGTCCCACATACCTCCGTTGAAAAGGGAGGATCCTCCGACCAGACAGGTGTTATGTCTGGTGGGCTATTGCCCGATAGATGATTTCGGGTTTGTTCTATATGTTACAATCGCGCCGCGAATCTTACTTGCGCGATGCAGGATTAGTTTATTTGTGACGACATAGATGTCGCTACACTAGCAAAGGAGGAGGCCGACCGCATTAGGCAAAGGCGCACACGCCGCCGCCGCCGCCGGGTTTCCGATCCCAATTTCCGGCCACCGTAGGCGCGGGCTCGCGGACGGTGGGCAATGGGTAGCTCGCTGTCCGTCCGTCCGGTAACAGACCGGTCCGAGCTCAGGTCGTCTACGGCGCGCACCGTTCCCGCGCGCCTCAAGGAGTTGTCAGCAAACTGTAGGGGTCCAGCAGGGCCGAAGCCTACTGGGGCCAAAGGTTATGTGAGACTGTCACCAGGGGCCCCAGGATAAAGGCAAGGAACGGAAAGGTAGGTTTTTAGTCAGTAAAAGTCTGACACTATTTCCCGCCCCACCCAAGGGCGGGATTTGTCATTGGATGATTTTACCTACCCAAAAAAAAAAAAAAATAGGGTCGAAGTCTACTGGGGTCATAAGTTGAGTGAAAGAGAACCTCGAGGCCCTGGAATGAAGGCAAAAAGGAACATAGGAATGGGTTTTAGTCAGTAAAAGTCTGACACACCCTCCCGCTCCGCCCAAGAGAGAAGAGAAGTCATTGGGTGATTTCTCACCTAAAAATAAAAAAAAAATCCTACAACTAAATAAACTTCTATTTTCAACATATAATTGTAACTAAAACATACAATTACTGTTATTAAATCTGGCTTTTTACTTGTACCCGGCAGTACTTCTCGGCTAAATGTACTATCCTCCTCTACCCGATTCGTACGATTTCTCATTCTAGAACAAATACAAAAAAATAAAGTTTCCATACTTTCCATATCTACAAAGAAATCATATTTTTACTCAATAAAATGATTATTTTAGTATTTTATTATGTGGGTAAAAATTCTTAAAATTGTAATTACAGTATTAAAATCCATGTCAATGTGTAGTTAGGTGATCAATAACTGCGTATACGAATTACAAATCAAAAGAATGTCTACGTCGCTTCTGTTGCTTTCTTTAAGGTTGCAATATTTCTATTTTTTCTTTTTTGGACACAATGGTAAACAGAACCCTTCCGCCCCATTGCAAAAACTAATAAAACAAAAACATGATTATTCAACAAATTCTACAAACTACTATAATAATACTTTGTTTAATAAATTAACGAAAATCATTCCTTATGAAAAAAAAAATACGAATAGAATCAAAATGTTGTAGTCGTAGTATAATAATGCGTTCACGATACGCGTGCTCGATAATCGGGACGCGGGAAAAAACTGCACAGGTCCTGCGTCGGCGGGCGTTCGAGCCGTACTCAAAGAGAATATAAGCACTACATAATCGCTGCCCGCTTAGGCTTTGTATTATATTCTAATTTAGAGTGATTTTAAAAACGATATTATGTCTAAATATATGAACGGATTTTACTGAAATGTTGGAATTAGTTTAATCTATGAATATTGTTTATATTTACATAATTTTTTAAATGTAATTACGTTTTGTTCAAACCAAAAATCGCGATAAAACAGCGACATAGAACGTAAAAATTGACTTAATATTTTATTTTTTTACTAATTAATGTTATTAATCATCGAAATTCTGGTACATGATGTGTTGACAAAATTATATGTCTGATGTTTTGTGTATTTTTTTCGGTCAAATTTATAAATATTAATAGTAGATATAAGAGTCTGAAATTGATTCTGCGTTGATTTTTTTGAAAAGTACTTGTGGGAGATTAATTACCACAAAGTCAACAAATTAGTTTTTGGAAATGTGTTACATGAAGTGTCAACATTAAAGACTGGTCTATTTTTTACATATATTCAACAATGCCGGAGTATTACGTAATATGGTAAATTAGGCGACTAAAATCTTAGATTTACGCGCGAAAACGTGAAATGGCTCTTAACAAAAATTGTTTCAATAATCGTTTATTGAAACTAAAACTTTCAAAGTGGTGATTAACGATGGGCCCGTTTGTATGTGGGATTCTTAGCTGCTTTGACGAACGCGAAATGCGCAGCATAATTTGTTGCGCCGAATTTTAATCTGGCTGAACGTGAGATAACCGCATTACAATAACAGCGACGTTTTTCAATCCGGCGCACCAACTTGTAATATTGGCGTGTTATACACGGGTACATTACATAAATACGAAAAACTTTATTCCGTTCTATGTATAGGAGGTTAGTAGGAAAAAGGAATGGGCGGAAAGTAGACACTTTGAGAATTGAATATGATTTGACCATTACATGTTTGCTGTATGGACTTTTAAAAGAGACTTTGACCCCTGAGTTTTTTTCGGTGTTTCTTCTCAGGGCAGTCAGCTAGGAAACACCGGCCTCATCTAGCATAAACTGACAAAAAAAAAAGGACGTGTAAAAGTGTTTGTAAAAAACCTATTTACAAAATAAATATCATTTATCATTTATTGCCCTCTGAGCTCTCTTGATAGTCAGTAATAATGTTTTACCCGCTCCACCCCAAGTTGTAATACAGTAAGTTACTATCGATTGACATAGAGCAAAATAGACTTGTCTAATTATATTAGGGTCTGCAATGTAGCGTAACTTTTTAAAAACAAATATCAATTTACGAAGTCTATTGTTTACAGCTTATATATGTTGTTTAAACAAAAGTGTTTTATCGATTATAATTCCAAGGTACTTAACTGTATTTAACATTTTCATATTGGGACAAACACATTGGTTATTTGTGCTAGATGTGCAGTTATGAGCATACAATGTTGAGGTAGTGCCAGTTAGTTTTTGTTTGCGCAATAAAATGGGAAAAGAAACTGTGTCAAAAGCTTTGGCGAGGTCCAGGAAGATTCCTATTGTGTGGTTACCTTCATCAAGTTCTTGTACCAGATAGTCGGTTAGATGGTGTATAGCATCATCTGTAGATATTTTAGGTCTAAATCCAAACTGCCGCTTTGACCGAATAGATTTATCCTCCAAATATTTATGAAGCCTGTTGTTTATAATCTTTTCTAATATTTTAGACATAGCAGTAAGGAAATAGGCCTATAATCGGTCACTTGATCTTTACTCCTTAATTTATAGACCGGCACAATAACAGCTTTTTTTTAAATACTTGGGGAAACACTCCTGTAGTTAAACATTTATTGAAAATTTATATTAACGGTGGTACTCTAAGGTGTTTGAATTGCTTAGTGATTTTATTAGATATATTATCCCAGCTAACTGCACAGTCGTCTTTTAGACCCATAATAATCCTTTCTACTTCCATTTCATCAGTATCTAGTAACACAAATGATGATAAGCTAGTGCTAGATGCAAACAATGAGCTTGTTAGGTACTGCGATTGACCCCGAATTTTTTCAGCTAGACACTTGCCCACATTAACAAAGAAATTATTTGCGATGTTCGCTGATGTTAACTGTGATGAATGTGCTGCTAATAAACCTGACGAAGACTGATTCTATTTTGAATTATATGTCACATTTTTAATAACTTTCCAGATCTTTTTGTTATTTATTTGTACCAGCCTCTTTTAGTGCAGTGTTATCGTAATTGCGTTTTACTTTTTTAGGAGGTCGTTTCAAAAGTTACGATATCGCTTATATGACAGTTGCAATATTAAATTATTTGGGTAAGCTTTAGCTTTCATATGTAGTTTATCTCTATTTTTCATACAGCGTATAAGACCTGCCGTGATCCATGGTTTTATGTTGCAGTATTTGTTATTTAAAGGAGATACGACCGTGTTCTTCTGAATAGCATGTTGCACTCTTTTAATTAAGCACAACATACAAAACTGCGGATCAGCGGAATTGAAGACTGGGTCAAAATCTATATTGCATAAGTCATCTTCAAGTTTATGTAAATTTGATTTAGAAACAAAGCGAGAGACTACTTTAGGCAATTTACAATTAAGAATAAGTAGGGTAGCACTTTGATCGGTTATTGTTGAGTTAATTACAAGGGTAAGAGCAGGGAAATTTGCCTTGAGCATTATATGGTCCAAGCAGGAGCCAGTTTGATGTGTAGGGAGCGTGTGAGCGGGAAGTAAACCATGGAACGCGCTTAGGTTCAGATATTCCTCAGTGGAAGCGTCCTGCACGTCCCTGAAGAATATTGATGTTGATATCTCCCATTAGTATTGTATTTTTGAAAGATAATAGGTTCTGCAAAGTGTCGTTTAGAGAGTCGGTGAAATTTTTTATGTTCGTAAAAGAGGCAGATTGATGTACCTACAGCTAATATCGCAAATTCTGCTCCAATTTTAACCAACAATCTGCTACAGTCGTGCATGTTTGGTTCTACGACAGACACATTTAAATGATCTCTTGCATAAACTATTACCCCATCGTTCTGATTGGAGGTTGAGTTACTCTTGTACATACAATATCCCGGAATTTGTGGTATGTTATATTGTTTATCAAGCCAACATTCAGTTAAGACAATAATGTCAGTTTATGTCTAGACGTTTTAGAAAAATGCTAAAATTATCGAAGTTCTTAAAAACACTGAGTATGTTTTGGGTTAGTATGTTTAATGGACTAGAGTAACATGAGAGATATTGCTTGCAGTGTTCAACGTCACAAACTTATGATTGAGATACTTACAGAGAAATTATCTATGTCACTAATTAAATGATTGATCATATCCGCGACAGATCAATTTGGTCTTCAAGTTTTTGCACGGTGGAGTTGGCCATGACTGCTTTCATCATGACGGACTTGTACTGGACAGCCATCTGTGATGTGCCATGGGCAATTTTTCGGCATAAAGCATTTATACGCCCTGTATGTTCTTTATTTAATTTGCTCTCTACTGCAATAGAGCTATACTTCATTTAGACACTGTTCAATAGTGGTCATCTAGTTTTCTATTTCTGCCGTTGAAATCACTACCATGACCTCGTTCCTTTGGGTGGGAGACTGAGGGTGAGATGCGAGTGCGGGCACGGGTTTAGGTGTAGCTGTGGTCACGGGTGTAGGTGGTGGGCTCCGAGCACAACGGTCACCCCGGCTGAAGGGGCTGCTTGCCATTGTGACAGTTATTGACTTGGTAACACTTTACTCATTTTTTGTTTCCACGTAAAATAACTAGCACATAGGTATTATGCCTACGCTTGACAGAGTTATCTGGCTAGTCTAGACTAGACTGGCTAGGCTAGAGTTAATAGACAGATGGACAGACAGACGGACGACAAAGTGATCGTATAATTGTTCCGTTTTTACCTTTAAAGGAACGGAACCCTAAAAACTGCAAAAGCAGCATGCGAGCAGTCATGCAGCGTGCAAGCAGACATGCAGCATGCAACATGCAAGCAGGCATGCAGCAGGCAAGCAGCAAGCAAGCAGACATGCAACATACAGCAAGCATTGTTTCTGTCACGACTCCGGCGCTGCAGGGTTTGGGCGGCCCCACGCGAACTTATCGTCGCAGATGGTTTTAACGCTGCTCCTTAGCTCGCGGGCCGCCCCAACCTTCCGCGCCTACGCGGGCTTAAATTACACTCTAGGGGTAGGGAAGACGAGACTGCGTAAATTTTTGCTAGAAAATATTGCATTGTGATGCAAGTCAACAATCTTTGTTATTGTAGCCTAGGGAGGGTGCGATAACAAATATACACGTTTATCAAATGAATTCATCACACGAGAAAAAAAAAACAATATTTTCTACACACGTTATTTTGTAAAAGCTTGGAAGTACTGCCTCGCGGTTGTGTTTTTCAAACTCAAACTCATTACACATTCTGTGCGCCTTGTTGGATTTTTGTGTAGGTTCTTACCAGCCAGATATAGGTATTCGTAATATACACACATCAAAAAAAGTTTGAGATCACTTTGATAGTACGAAATCGATTTTGTTACGTTAGAATAATTTTCATTTAAAAATCAAATCTTTTAACAACAAAAGAATTTAAAATATCAATTGTTTTTTTGTATAAAAAGAGATTAAATCCTAGTTTACACTCATTCAGATATCTGACCAACTGGATTCAACGTTTTTTCTGACTTTTCAAATAACTTTTTGAATGAACTCCTCATTCAAAAAGATACCGAGGGGATTATCAGAAGTTTTACGAGCAAGAATTGTTACAGTACGTTCGCCAGTTCTTGGCGCGCCTGAAGTTAGGCTCTGCGAACTTTAGCGCTCAAAATAAGCGCGTCAAATAAATGATTTATAAAAATAAATGCCAATAACAGTTGTTAACAGCAATAACAACTGCTATCGGCATTTATTTTTTCAAACCATTTATTTTTTTACGAGTGCACAAGCGCTAAAGTTCGTAGAGCCTAACTTCAGGCGCGCCAAAAACCGGCGAACGTACTGTACTTTGGAGGAAGAAGGACAATCAACGAGAATGCACGCAGAGTGGCTGTATCTCAATCCTGTGTCGTGAATAGAGATTGCAAAAATTCGATAGTTTTGATTTTCGAATATTCGAATATTTTTTTTAACTATGCGAATATAAATTTGGAAAGTGAATTCGAATATTCGAGCCCAGAGATGGGATTTATCCATTACCATTTCGTAAGTGCGTCCCCACGGATTGACGTTCAAAGCTTCCAACCACACGTTGCGGGACTCGAGTTTGGCCCGCTTTATCTCCGCTCGGAGGGTGCGCTTTGCCGCTCTGTATCCCTCATACAGCTTTTTTTTTTTTATGGTAGGTAAAATCATCCAATGACAAATCCCGCCCTTGGGCGGAGCGGGAAGTAGTGTCAGACTCTTACTGACTAAAAACCTACCCCGTTCCTTCGTAGCCTATCGTGCCGGGGCCGAGCACTCCTTTCGGAAATAAACCCATGACCCCAGTAGGCTTCGACCCTGCCTGCCTGCAGTTAGCAGGCTGGGCCTCTTCGGTGTGCTGACAGCTCCTTGAGGCGCGCGGGAACAGAACGCGCCGTCGACGACTTGGGCTCGGTCCGGTCGGTTACCGGACGATCGGACAGCGTGCTACCCATTGCACGCCGTCCGCAAGCCCGCGCCTACGGTGGCCGGAAATCGGGACCGCCGTCCAGTACGACTCTCCCCGCGCTAGGACCAACGTGTCGTCCGCGTAGCAGACCACGCTGACCCTGTCGGGGAAGTCGCCGCGCAGCACGTAGTCGTACTCGATGTTCCACAAGGGTGGTCCTAGTACCGATCCCTGCGGAACACCGCACGACATCTCTCGACGTTTCCACTCTCCCTGGTGACCGGGGTAGATGATATACCTCTCCGATAGGTAGGCCTCGATCACACGACAGAGGGAGTCGGGCACCCGGTGGTACCGGAGTGCCGTTCCAATGCTACTCCAGGGCAGGGAGTTGAAGGCGTTGGCAATGTCCAAGGACACTGCCACGACACACCTGCCCTGGGACACCGCATCCCCCGTCGTGAGGGCTCGCACGCGCATGATGGCGACCACCGTGGAGCGCATCCTGCGAAAACCGAACTGTCCGTCCGACAGGTCCGGCCCCACCCTTGCAAGGCGCGCGACGAGGCGGTTTGCAATGACTCTTTCAAAGAGCTTGCCCACCTCGTCGAGCAGCACAATGGGCCGGTACGCGGACGGAGAGTCCGCAGGGCGCCCAGGCTTCGCTATGAGGACCAGTTTCCCCGTCTTCCAGCGAAGTGGGAACTGGCCCCTCTCCAGACATGCGCTAAAGAGCCCCCTCAATCGAGGCCCGAGAGCCTCCATAGCCAGGACCCAGGCCCTCCCAGGCAGGCCGTTAGGTCCTGGGGCGGTATTCTTGGCACTCAGCCTTCGTACCGCCACTCTCATCTCTACCTCGGTCACCTCTGGAACATCGTCGTCGTCGTTGTGGTCCGCGTCAGGTACTGCCGGTGTTGGCGGAGCCATAGACGGGGAGGAGTGTACCCCCCGCGTAGGGAACAGAGTGCTGACCACACCCTCCACGAGCTCGGGCCGGAGACTCTGAGTCAGTGGGGGAGCCCATGGACGGAGTTTCTCCTGTACCATCTTGTATGGGCGTCCCCACGGGTCTGCATTCAGAGACCCCAGCCAGACGTTGCGGGCCTCCATTTTGGACCGCTTAATCTCCGCTCGGAGGGTGCGCTTCGCTACCCTGTAACCCTCGTACAGCTCCGCCTCAATAGCCTCCGCATCCGGCAGGCGGTTGCGGCGCTTGCAGTACCTGGCGTACCGGCGTCGCGCGTGGTTGTGTTTGTCAAGTAGTTTTAAGTTTTGCGTCATTTCACGTGAATAAACTGTTTTTCTTTCTTTCTTTTCTCTTTCATTGCGCAATGCCGCAATCTCCGGCGGCCACCAGTACACCTGGCGCTTGGCACGTCCTGGACGGACTCGGGGCATTGACGCGTCGCAGATTTGCGACATGCCCTCCCGGAACCACTCTGCCTCGACGTCAATGTCGACAGGCCTGTCCGGTGCTTGCACCCAGGCCTGTACCGTCGCGGCTTCCAGGAGGAGCTCCCGGTCCATCTGCCTCAGCGCCCATCGCGGACCACAAGGGCTCCGCTGGACCGGCGCGGTCGAGGTTTGGGCGGAGACGTCAAACCGGATGTACCGGTGGTCTGAGAACGTCTCCACCCCCTCCATAACGCCAGTCGACGACACGTGGTGCCAGATCGGGGCTGGCGAACGACAGATCCACCACTGATTCGCCCCGCATCCGCACACACGTGGAAACAGAGCCCCGGTTTAGGAGGGCCAGGCCGGACTCCTCAGCCCAGGCCTCTACCGACCGACCCCGCCCGTCCGTGTAGCGGGAACCCCAAGCCTCGTTCCAGGCATTGAAGTCCCCGCAAACGACCACGGGGAGGTCCCTAAACCCAACGACGACGTTTTTCAGCTCCATAAGGGAGATGTGGAGATCGCCGAGAGATCTGCTCGGGGACAGGTAGACGCCTACCACTGCAATGTCCCCGAACCGTGCTGCCACGCAACCTCGTCCCCTCGTGACGCGCTCGAGGGGCGGGGTACCGGCGGCGGTCGACCTAATTAAAGACACCGAGCCGTCTAGGTCCTGAACCCAGTCTGCACTGGGCAGGACAAAATTCGGCTCGGAGACTACGGCGTCATTGATCGACCACTGCGCCATGCTCTGGAGCAACAGATCCTGAGCGGGGGCGCAGTGGTTGATGTTCGCCTGGAGGAGACGTAATGGAGCTGTTATTGACATTCCATTACGATCTCCTCCTAAGCCCTCTGTGAGGGTCCTGCCGCGGCGTCTGTGGCGGCGATAGCGGGGGCGGCTACGGACGCGGCTGCGGCGGTGAGGACGTCACCGGGGATGGGCCGGACCCTGTGCTTCACCTTGGTTGGAGGGTCGCAGGACCTGCAACTAGCCTGGTGGTCCGCCTTTTTGCCTGCCGCCGCACATGCGTAGCAGTGCGGCGACTCACGGCACTCGGCGGCTTTGTGACCAGGCTGACCACATCGGAAGCAACGGTCGCTGCGATCCACCTCCGCGGCATCCCTCATACAGCTCCGTTTCTATGGTTCCCGCATCCGGCGGAAGGATGCAGCGCCTGCGGTGTCTGGTATACCGGCGTCGCTCAGCAGCGCACCCGTCGCACAGCGCCGCAACCATCTATCTCACAACAACCTTGGGCCCATTCCTCCACCCTTCGACCCCGCTTGTACGTGAATCGGGAACCCCAAGCCTCGCTCCAGGCATTGAAGTCCCCGCAAACGACCACGGGGAGGTTAGGATTAGAGGTTGCAATAAAATAATTCGAATTATTCGAATACTCTTTCCAAATTTATATTCGAATATTAAATTAATATACACCGTTAAATTTTAATTATTTTTAATTTTCTCTTTAGAAATCGATAGTGTTTCATGTACCGAATCGACCCTTCGCGGGATAAAAACGACTAAAATTTAACGGTGTATATTCGAATATTACCGAAAAATATATTAGTCTAAAGTTTAAACTTGACGCCATTTTGTCACTTACAGTACACATTATTTATTTGCAAAGTAGCGATGGGCAAACTCGCATTTTTGACATCTCAAGTTAATCGAATTGGAATGGTGACTGATTCGAATTACGATTCGAATCAACTCGTTCCACTGAATCAACTTGATCCGTCGATTCCACTCGGTCCGCCGGTTCAACTCTGTCGACTCGAATCGCCGATTCAACTCGTTCCGCCGAGTCAACTCAGTCCGCCAAGTCAGTTCGATAACCAGTTAATGAGCGTCAATCAAACACTGGTTGAATCAGAATAACTGGACTTAGACGCAACTTAAAGTACTCGTACATTTAACGTTTTTGATTTGTAAGTCTACCAAGTTTTTACTTTCAATCGTTTTATGTTAAACTACGAGTGGTGCTTTGCCTGCTATTTCGTTCACGCTAATTTTAATTGTTTTTTTTTTAAATTGATTTATTTACATGTTCATGTCAAATTTATAAATACAGGTAATAAGATTCATCATCATCTTCCTGCCCTTGTCCCGTTTTATTTGGGGTGGCGCATTACATTTTTTCTTCCATTCTGTTATGTCATCTGTCACGCTATCACTAACTCCCTTTTCTTTCATATCACTTCTCACACAATTTATCCATCTTTTCTTTGACCTCCCTCTCTCTCTCTCTATCTCTATCCATATGTATTCTATTAAAATCGTTTTATCCCTCCTCTTTACATGTCCACACCGACCACCCTTCAACTTGTGAGACATCCGTGGGTAACAAGTTGTGCCAGTGACCTGTCGCCATTTCATCCATCTTGAGTTAATCTGATGTGCCACGTCTCGGTGTACCTCACCATCCCCTTGGAAAAGCGACCCGAGATACTGAGATCGGAACTTGGTATGGGTGTTCCGGTGGGAGCTATGGGTACAAGACTGGAGAGACCGCCGAAATCGCAGAACAGGTACTCCGATTTGGTTCTGCTCAATTTTAGGCCAACACTCTCCAGTCTTTGCCACCACACCTCCAATATGCTCTGAAACTGTGTCACTCTCGGCAACCAGGACAATGTCATCGGCAAACAGCATAAACCAAGAAGCCTCTTCCTGGATGTCCAACGTCAGAGCATCCATTATCATTAGGAAGAGGTAAGGCCACATTGAAGCTGCTGGTGGTGCCCACTGTAGATTGAACTTGGGTACTGCAGCGACTATAAATCGCTCGATTACCTGCACATACTTCTCAGGCACACCTATCTCCAAGAGCTCACCACAAAAATAAAAACAACCTCCAAATAAAAGTAATAAGGTTATTTTATTAAAATGTAACATTACTTAATATTTTTTTTTTTTTTGAAAATATTTCGAATTTATATTCGATATATTTTTTCAGTGCTATTCGAATATTTTATATTCGAATAGCAGTGAAAAAATATTCGAATATCAAAACTATCGAATTTTTACAATCTCTAGTCGCGACTCGCGTCACGTTGTCATCGTCTTGCGAATCGATTTGAATCGAAGGAAAAGAGTTGATTCGCGCGGGATTGTCGCAATTCGCGTCGCGTCAACGAGTCGACTAGCGAATCAATTCGAATTGAAGGTAAAAATAACTCGAATTGATTCGTTGATTGTTTGAGTAACTCAATTAAAATAAGTCGACTCGCCCATCGCTATTGTAAAACGGTGCATTTTGACTTTTGTGAAGTGATTTTATTCTGGTATTTTATACAAAAGCGTTCAAGAATTGTTTTAAGCTGTTCCCGCAGTTTCAACCGCGCCTTTAGTTACTGCTCCGCTCCCGTGGATTGTTGCGTAATGTTTGCTACATATATAACCTTTGTCGATAAATGGGCTATCAAAAACATTTTTGAGTTTTCACTAACATTTTTTTTTGTTTATTTTTGATATCAGTAATGGTTTTTTAATATCTACAAGTCCGTGATACCTGTCATTCTATATGGATCAGAATGTTAGGCTTTGAAAAAGAAGGATGAAAAAAGATTACATGTAGCGGAGATGAGAATGTTAAGATGGATGTGTGGTGTGAAAAAAAAGGATAAAGTGTGGAATGAGTACATTAGAGGAAGTTTGAAAGTGGCGCCAGTTACAGAAAAGTTGAAGGCGAATCGTTTGTCTTAGTATGGTTATTTAAAGAGGAGATACAAATGTCACTAAAACGGTTATGAGTATGCATGTGGATGGATGGAGAGGGAGAAGGAGGCCAAAGAAAAGATGGATGGATTGTGTGAAGAGTGATATGAAAGAGAAGGAAGTTAGTGATAGCATGATGGGTGACAGGGCAGAATGGAAGAAGAAAACGTGTTGCGCCGACCCCAAATAACATGGGAAACGGGCAGGAAGATGATGATAATGCTTAAATAATGATTTTTTAATAGACGAAATTTAAGACTACTTTGTAATTTGTAAAAGAATTTTATAATTGTTTTGATTTTTTAATATAATAAGTACAGAATTATTATGCTAACTTTACATACCTGCAAATAGTAATAAAGCAATAAAAGCTGCATTTTAAGTGCTTTTTAATTTTTTTTAAATATAGCGAATAGAACATTCTATTCGAATAATATTTGAATAGCACTGAAAATATATTCGAATATCAAAACTATCGAATATTTGCAATATCTAGTTGGGATCAAACCCAGCTACGGCGCATCCAGCTCCAAAAGAGAGTTGTCCAGGTCGACGAGAGATCTGTTCGGGGACAGGTAGACGCCTACCACCACTATGTCCCCGAACCGTGCTGCCACGCAACCCCGTCATCTTTTGACGGCCTCGAGTGTCGGGGTACCGGTGGCGGCCGACGAAATTAGTGTCACCGAGCCGCTCAGGTCCTGAACCAGTCGGCTCTAGACAGGACAAAGTGCGGCTCGGAGACAAAGGCGATGTTTATCGACCACTGCGCCATGCTCTGGACCAACAGATACTGAGCAGGGGGACAGGGGTTGACATTCACCTGGAGGAGACGTAATGGAGCCGTTATTGGCAGTCCATTACAGTCTCCTCCATGGCCCTCCGTGAGGGCCCTACCGCGTGGTCGCGGCGGCGGCGTCTGTAGAGACGATGGCGGTGGCAGCCAGCGAGGCAGCCGCAGCGGTGAGCATCTTCGCGGGGGTGGGCCTAAGGACCTTGCCCTTGGCCTTGGCAGGGGGGACGCAGGACTCGCAGGTCCTGCCCCCAGCCCGATGGTCGGCCGACTTGCCTGCCGCCGCACATGGCAGAGATAGCAGCGCAGTGGTCTGGGCCCACCAAAAGCCCCTCCCCGGTGATGCTCCTGGCCGCTGATTCGGGGCAACTGTAACTGCCCTCATGCCAGTACCATCAACAAGGATAGCGCCTGCCCGGACCTGGTCGGTAAGGCACCCCACCCATCCTGCCGACAGCGGCCACGACCTCATCTACCGTCACGAAATCGTCCAGGCCCATAATGCTCATGTCGAGGCATTTTGTGGGCCTGGACACCCGGGCCTCCTCCGCATCCAAGGACGCCCTGATCTTTTCGGCCAAGGCGTCTGCGATAGGGCCGCTGTTGACCCAGGGGACCTCCAGCATCAGGGCACCGGTCGCGGTATGCCGCATCCGGAAGCCCCCGGTGATCCCGAGCTCGCTGAGGTTCACCGCCTGCCTCGTCTTCTGGATGACCTCGCCATAGGTCGCACCCTTTTTCTCTACTTCTGGCTGCAGCAAAATGACTACAGCCGTAGAGCGCGGGGTGCGAATCCTGGCCGCGGTGGCCATCCTCTTGCGCTGCTGCCGTGGCTGTCATTTCTTAGCGGCCCGAGCGGCCTGGCCCGCCTGTTTCTTAGCTCCGGCCACTTGTCATTCGGCAGGCGGGAGAGGCGGCATAGGCCGCCTGCCTGCCGCCATAATTTGAGCTCCCGCCGCCTTGGTGGCCGGCGCTGCCTTGCCCGTCTTGGGGGCAGCAGCGGGGGTTGGCTTCCCCTGCAACTGCTTTTTAGCCAGCGGGGCTGACCTCGCGGGCTCCAACTCCGCGGTCCCGCGTCTGGCCTGCCTCGAAGGGCCTGCCCTGGGCGCTGCAGTCCTGGCCGCGGCGGAGGCATAAGATGCCGCCTTTCGCTGGCCGGAGACCGCTAACGAGGGGGCGCAGCACGATTCCCTCCAGCTGAGATAGCTGCTGCTGGATCCGCAGTTGAGATAGCTGCTGCTGGATCCGCAGCTGGTACTGCTGCTGCTGCTTCTGGAGCTGCTGCTGAAAAGCAGCCAGCTCCCGCTGTACCAGCGTCAGCAGCTGGCTCTCCGACTCGGCCTGGGGCTAAGGCTGGGGCTGACTTTGCCACGAACTCCTAATTGCCGGCCCTCTGGACCCCCGCGAGCTTTGCTTGAAGCTCGGCCCGGAACTCGGCTCGGAGCTCAGCCCGGAGCTTTAAGTCAAATCTTTATCGCTCTTTCTAAGAGCGACGTCAAAGGCTTCCTGAAGAGAAGCAGCATGGTGGTTGACCGTCTTCTCCTTTGACGTCCTCTCCCTCTTGCGGCCCATATCCCGCAACGCAGCTTCCACCAGCTCCCAGAAGTTCCTGCGCGACTCCTCGGCGGAGTCTTCGCGCTCGCTACCAGATGGCCCCGAGGGGTCTATCACAGCGTTGGCCACTGCGGGGTGGCGCCCTTCCACGGCGAGCCTCTTGGCTCGCTTAGCAGCCTCCTATGAGGTGACTCCCCTCCGTCTACCGGTTGCTCGACCCACTCCCCGCCCACTGGTTGGTTTGGGGTAATTTTTTATAGAGATTGTCTTCCTCGCGGCCCGGGGGGGTTAGAACAAGAACCTCAACCCCCATCAAAAGTCAGAAATATGACCTTGGACAATCTCTGTGGCTACAACAACTACGGAGACCGCCGTAACGTGTTAACGACACAGGATTGGGATACATTCACTCTGCGTGCTATTTCTCTCTTAGAATGTCCTTCTTCCCCCAAAGTAACCATTCTGGCTCGTCAAACTTCAGATAATCCCCTCGGCATCTTTTTGAATGAACTCCTTCGGAAAGTCAGATAAAACGCTTGATCAAGTTGGTCATATTTCTGAATGAGTGTAGGATTTAATCTCTTTATATACAGAAAAACAATTGATATTTTAAATCTTTTTGTTATTTAAAAGATTTGATTTTTAGAAAAAATAAGAAAAAAATGTTTATTCCAACGTAACAAAAACGATTTCGTATTATCAAACTGATCTCAAACTTTTTTTATGTGTGTAAAAGAAAGTGGTGTTAGTTACACTATTTATAACTCAATAACGGCTGAACAGTTTTTGCTGAAAATTGGTGGGAAGGTAGCTTAGAACCAGGAGACGGACATAGGATATTTTTATCCCGTTAAATAAATTTAAAAAATAGTCCAAAACTTGGTCATGTCATGACCAAGTTTTGGAATATTCACTCCCGCTCTACCCTATTCCAATACAATGTACTTATGTAATAATGAGGAAACCGCGGACAAAAGCTAGTATTCTATACAAATAAATAAAGTGTCTGTTTGAAGTAACAGCTTTTTTGCATGCATGTCGCTACTACGACCGATTCTGTCCGCTTCTATCGGATTAATGCGACTGTGCGCCCCAATCAGTCTACTGGGGACGTACTGGTTTATGCCACCCACTTGTGGGGTGAGGCCCTCGAGAAGAATGGGGAAGCGATTGCTGTTTCTCTAGAAGCGCTAGCGCGCCATACCCTGTCGAAGACTTTCGAGAAGCTTTCGATAGGGTATGGCGCGCTAGCCTTTTGAGTAAGCTTCCATCATACGGCATTTCCCCTGGCCTGATTAGTTGGGTTAAATACTTCCTGAGTGAACGGTCTCTCCGAGTAGTTGTCGACGGATGCTCATCAGAGCCTATGACGACTAGTGTCGGACTTCCTCATGGGTCTGTTCTCTCTGCAACCTTCTCCGATCTGCTGATGCCCGGTATCTATGGGTATGCAGATGATAGCTCAGTTGTAGACAGATACCTGCCAGTTGCTCGGTAAAGAGCTAATCCGGTCTGAAAGAGAGGCTATGGTAGAGCGGGCGAATGTCTCACTTCAGGCAGTCTCCAAGCGGGGCGAAGCCAATCTGGTGGGATTCAATTCAACGCTACCAAAACACAAGCGTGTCTGTTCACTGCCAAAAGGAACTCGTTCACCTTGGCTCCTACTATTCAGAATGTATCCTTGAAGTGCACCGACCGCCTTCAGCTCTTGGGAGTTGAAATTTCTTTAGACCTCAACTTTGGGCGGTTAATTGAGCAGCTAGGAAACTCGGCGTGCTTGCAAAGGTTCGACGGTACTTCACATCGGGACAACTACTAATGCTATAGAAAGCACAGGTCCGATCGTGGCTGGTGCTACAAAATGCTACCTAGCGGCTTTGGACTCGGTGGAAAGACGTGCGAAGAGGCTGATTGAAAGAAAGAAAGAAAGAAAGAAAAAGAATTGGTGATCCAGATTTGGTTAAGTCCAATCTACAAAGCCTTGAGCACAGCGTAGAGTAGCCAGCCTTTCGGTATTTTACAGGATGCATTTTGGAGAGTGTGCGCTGGAATTGCATGACTTGATTCCGCCATCTCAATTCTACCACTCTCCAGGCCGTAGATCCACCTTGTCGACAGCCTACTAACGCTGCGGCATTACAGTACGCGGTCGCCTCTCTAGAACTTTCGGTCCCATCAACCATTTGTTCAGGAAGCAATGTACCTTGCCGATTGAGTTTTTTTTTTGTAATATATATAATAGTACATGACTGCGATCCCACCTGATGGTAAGCAGTGATGCAATCGTTGATGCTGAGGCGCACTAGTTTATTAAGAGCCTATTCACTCTAGCCTTGAAGACGGGAACACCCAAATACTCCGAAATATTTTATTCCGAATTTCAATGTTCCGTTTTTCAAAAGTCCGAATTTCACGAAATTTATTTATCCGAAAGTTGTAAATGCGATTTGTTTTTTTTCCGATTTCCATACGTTCGAAGAATCAAATGCTCGAAGGGTTTTCGGTTCGAAAAACGACATTCCGATTTTCAATACTTCGAACTAAAAATCAACATGTTGTGCTACAAAATTTAGTGACAGAAACGAATCGCTGCAAAACCGACTTCACGCAGTCTTGTCTGCCCTACCCCTAGAGTGTAATTTAAGTCCGCGTAGGCGCGGAGGGGTGAGGCGGCCCGCGAGCTCAGGAGCAGGTGGTTTGAAGGCCTGTCGCCGCGGCTGAGGCAGGCCGGCGAAGCCGGCCAGCAAGCCGAAGTTGCGGTGGTGAGCGTTAAAACCATCTGCAACGATAAGCTCGCGTGGGGCCGCCCAAACCCTGCAGTGCCGGAGCCGTGACAGAAACAATGCTTGCTGCATATTGCATGCCTGCTTGCATGCTGCATGCCTCCCTGCATGCTGCATACCTGCTTGCATGTTCCATGTCCACTTGCATGCTGCATGCCTGCTTGCTTGCTGCTTGCCTGCTTGCTTGCTGCTTGCCTGGTTGTTTGCTGCTTGCATGCTGCACGCCTGCTTACATATTGCATGTCTGATTGCATTTTGCATGCTGCATATATGCTTGCACACTTAATTTGTTTGTCTTGTTTCTGCTATTCAGATTTACAAGGAGTTTTAATTTAGAAATTACATTAATCGGTATTTTAATAATCGGAATTCGTATTTCTGATGTTTCGAATTATCATTAAGTCGGACTTTTTGTTATTCGATCTATTGAAGTTACAATAGATCGAATAACAAAAAGTAAAGTAAAGTATTTTGAGAATAGTAATTATAAACGTTACGTATGTTGAAATTTAGGAATTATAAAAATAGGAGTAATGATAAGTCGGAGTCGTTATATTCAGAATTTTGAACCATTCGGAATTATAAAAATCTGTTTTTTGAAATTCGTATTTGTGACTGTCGGAACAAAGTTTTCGTATTTATGTAGTGTACCTACCCCTTGAAGACACCTAAATAATAATCGGGCCGGAAAACCGCAGCAGGCAAACTGTTCCAGTCCTTTGAAGTTTAAACGACGTGGCAAAACGCTTAGTCCGGACCGTAGTAGTTTCAACAACGTAAGGGTGGATATTCGCCGTCGCCGATAGTACCTAGAACGGAGATGGCGGAATTATATAAGTCATGCAATTCCCGCGCACACTCTCCAAAATGCTGCCTGTAAAAAACCGAAAGGCCGGCTACTCTACGCCTGTGCTCAAGGCTTTGAATATTGAACTTAACCAAATCTGGATCACCAATTAGCCTCATCGCACGCCTTTCCACCGAGTCCAAAGTCGTTAGGTGACATTTTGCAACATCAGCCCATATGTGGCTGCAGTACTCCACACACGACCGAACATGTACTTTGTATAACATTAGAAGCTGTCCCAATTTGAAGTACCGTGGGGCTTTTGCAAGAACGCCGAGTTTCCTGACAGCTACCTTGGCTTTGGACTCAATGAACCGCCCAAAGTAAGGTCGGAGGAAATTTCAACTCCCAAGATCTGAAGGCGGTCGGTGCACTCCAGGGATAAATTTTGAAAAGCAAGAGCAGACGTGAACGGGCTCCTTTTGACGATGAACAGACACGCTTGTGGTTTGGCGGCGTTGAATCCCACATGATTGGCTTCGCCCCACTTGGAAACTGCCTGAAGTGCGACATTTGTACGCTCTACCTTAGCCTATCTTAAGACTGGATTAGCTCCTTACTAGTCCGAGCTCCTGGCAAGTATCTCACTATAACTGTGCTATCATCTGCATACCCATAGATACCGGGAACCAGCAGATAGTTGATATGCAGCAGGAATAGAGTTACGCAGAGACCAGACCCCTGAGGAACCCCGGCATTAGTCGTCATGGGCTCTGATGAGCATCCATCGATGACAACTCGGAGAGACCGTTCACTCACGAAGTCTCTTACCCAGTTAATCAGACCAGGGGAAATGCCGTACGCTTGAAGCTTACTCAAAAGGCTAGCGTGCCAAACCCTTTTGAAGGCCTTAGAGACGTCTATGGAAATAGCAATCGCTTTCCCATTCCTCTCGAGGGCCTCGCCCCACAATTGGGTGGCATAAAATAGTAGATCCCCAGTTGACCGATTGCGGCGAAACCCGTACTGTCGGTCACTGAGGAGATCGTTACCTTCCAGGTAGTCCATGAGGCGCAAGTTCACTACACGCTCCATAGTCTTGCAAAGTATGGAGGTTATTGAAATCGGCCGATAGTTAGCAGGTTCGGCACGGCTGCCCTTTTTGGGCACGAAATACACGTTGGCAAGCTTCTAGGACTTGGACACTATACTAACACTAAATGAGAGGCGATACAAGTGCGTCAATACAGGAGACAACTCGGGCGCACAAGCCTTGAGAACTATTGCTGGTTTGTCGTCTGTTCCACTTGCTTTATTCACGTCTAGACGACACAATGCTCTCAGAACTTCCTTGTTTGTTTAACGATTCCTCGAGTTATGTCGACCTTGGTTCTGCAGATTTTCAAGCAGGAGTTTCGAGGTCGAGGAGAATATCCTCGATTTTGATGTACCGGTAGTCAATCCGGCACCGTTAAAGAGACTGCAGTACAGTCCTAGCATCAGCCTTATAATGTTCCCACTGCTAGGACTCATGCCTCCTCTCTAGGAAAGGAAAATGGACCGTAATCCACCACGCGGTTAAAGTACAGTCGTAATGTCGATCAAATCAGGCTTCTCGTGGCCCACAAATGCTAAGCAGAGAGGCAGCTCTTTATACTTCTGTATAGCCCGCTGCAGCGTATGTATGTGGTCTATGGTGCTGAAGCCTTTTCGGAATCTTCGTGATGACTCGGGAAAGCAGTTTGTAAACATGGCTTCGAAGTGAGAAAGGCCTGTAATTCTTAAACATACCATTGTTGCCCTTCTTAAACAAGAGTTTCACCGCGCCTTCTCTGGCTGCTATTTTCCCTCGACTAAGAAGGAATCAAATAGCTTCTGAAGGGCCTTAAGAACTGGTTTTCCGTCAGTCTTCAGGAGTTCGGTCGTGGTTCCATCATCACCCGATACTTTGTTGCTTTTCTGCTTCAATGCCATCTTAGTCTCGTACTCAATGTCTTCGGTATAGTGTCTGCGGCGGTCAATCTAACTCTTGGATCGTTATCTAGATTCGCAGCAGGTTAAAGTAGGTGAAGTGTACAACTGTTTATAGAATGCCTCGATCTCTCCTAAAAGTTCCGATTTAACGGATATGACTGCCATCATGGGTCTTCAGTTTCGTGCGCTGGCACTGCCCTAGAAACAGATCTCTTGCAAACCGTTTGGAGCCCTTGTTTCGCTTATTCGCGTATATAACCCTTTCAATACCCATTACAACAGTGGAGATCGATTTTAAACACTTGAAAAACTGTTTATTGAGCTGCACGTATCACGCATCATCTCATTCCTCTCCACGAGCTTGAGAGTAAGATCAGAAAGCGCCTAATTCTTGGATAAGCAGCTCAATTGGGCAAAACACACCGAGTACATCGTACAAAAAAGCTAGTATATCCGTCTGGCTGTTCAAGCGCAAGTTAGGCCGAAGCTGGGGTATAGCCCCAAAGGTCAACCACTGGCTATATATCTCTAGGCTGTCATCTCACCGATAAGTAATCAAATACGGCTCTCGAGTCTAGTGGCCCAGGATCGAACTGAGTACAGCCAAAAAAGACTGAAAAACTGCAGCGACTCGCCTGCATAGCTATCACTAGCAGCATGATAACCACTCCCACAGCTGCCCTGCAAGCGGTGTTGGAACTGCCTCCACTGCATTGTATAGTGCATTAATAGGCGACCTTAGCAGCCCTTAGGCTCAGCATATCGGGCACCCTGAGTAAAGACTCCAGAATCAAACATACGTATGGTGGAAGACGCTACCACAAAAAAAAAAATTCGTTTTACAGATCTCCTCCTTCTTATCTTTTTTCCCCCACTTTCAATATCTTTGTTCTTCTCACGCTAAGAATCTACGTTCTTCTAACAATCTTTTATTGCTTTGTCCTTCTCATACTTCTAATTTTGTTCATTCTTCCTTTCATATACAGTCCATACTTCTAATGTGCTTCCTCTCGACATCATAGGACGGCCACCAGTCATTATGCATTCAAGCGAAATTTGCTGAATTATTTTCTTCAGAGATAGCGAAGTCGTCTCATAAACCCCTTTCTTTCACTTCATATAAATGTATGTATATGCAGGTATATATTATATTAAATATATATGTATGTGTATTTTATTTCTACTATATAAATATATATTTGAACCCTTGTTTTCTTAATAATCTATTGTTTTTTTTTTTATGTACCTGCCATGATTTCTCTTCACCACCCTTGGTTGACTGGCGGACAGAGCTCCGGCGGGATCTCATGGTGAAATGGCGAGAGCGATTGTCGCAACCTCGTGCTGGGCACGCCACGATCGAGGCGGTAAGGCCCCTCTTTGAGGCGTGGCTGGAAAGGCCCCACGGCGTCGTCACCTTCCGTTTGGCGCAGGTGCTGACCGAGCACGGCAAGTTCGGTCCGTACCTGTACAAGATTCGTGCGGAGACGACGCCCGGGTGTCGCCACTGTGCGGACCGCCCGGTGGACACGGTGGAGCACACAGTCGAGGTGTGCCCCGCTTGGGAAGAGCAGCGCCGTGTCCTCGTGGGGGCGATCGGCGGCGATCTCTCGCGCCGGGGCTTGGTTCAAGCCATGCTCCGGAGCGAGGAGGAGTGGCAGGCGGTCGCCTCCTTCTGCGAAGCAGTAATGCTAGTAAAGGAGGAGGCCGACCGCCTTAGGCAAAGGCGGACACGCCGCCGCCGCCGCCGGGTTTCCGATCCCAATTTCCGGCCACCGTAGGCGCGGGCTCGCGGACGGTGGGCAATGGGTAGCTCGCTGTCCGTCCGTCCGGTAACAGACCGGTCCGAGCTCAGGTCGTCTACGGCGCGCACCGTTCCCGCGCGCCTCAAGGAGTTGTCAGCATACTGTAGGGGTCCAGCAGGGCCGAAGCCTACTGGGGCCAAAGGTTATGTGAGACTGTCACCAAAGGCCCCAGGATAAAGGCAAGGAATGGAAAGGTAGGTTTTTTAGTCAGTAAAAGTCTGACACTGTTTCCCGCCCCACCCAAGGGCGGGATTCGTCATTGGATGATTTTTACCTACCACAAAAAAAAAAAAAAAAAAAAAAAAAACCCTTGGTTGACTGGTAGAGAATGCCTGAGGCATTAAGTCCGCCTGTGTACCCTTGTGTTGCATAAAGTTTCAATAAATAAATAAGACGCTATTAAACGATAGCCCATGATGTCATTACTTTCCAAGGATTTCCAAAAGCACTTCATACCTCTGGCACAACTGGTAGCTTAAAAAAGGATAATTATTTATTATGCACGTCACTTCCGTAGAACATTCATGCATCTTAGAAATAAGTGATCGCTACACTGAGAAGATCGCACTCTCGCATCTGTTATCTTGTTTAGATTGTTCAGCATACACATTCTTCTCACACCGTACACTATTTAGCATGAATTAAATAAATATTGCCGCACGGCTAATGAGCTCTGCAAATGTTTACTGACTGTCAATGCAGATTGTGATCTCGGCACACGGCCATATACAATAAAAAGTTGAGCTTGTCTTAGTGGGGTATTTTATCAGTAGTCATAAAAAATGTGTGGTTTAGTTGATGTTAAGCACGAGACAAAACATGACAGAGATGAAATTAGTTACCTTCGTGTCTTGCGGTCACTTGTTTTCGCGCCAGGGCTGCCTGGCAGCCGGTTAGGTTCTTGTCGCGTACGTTTGGCGCTTGCGCTCGGTGTCGTCTAAACATTCACCAGCACATAAGAATTTTACACTCTTGTCCTCGGGCAGTTGGGCCACAATTAGGGTTGCCAATAACTTTTTAAGAAGAAATAGAATATCTGATCTTAGAAGGATGACATTTATTTACTTATTTATAAATTAAGATGTACCTATCTACTTATATTTACATTTTTAGAAAAAAAGTGCCCTTGATTGTTTTACTTTTACGAACCAAACATTTCGTTGTTTTAAAATAGGTATATAATAGGTATTTGCATATGGATGTAACAACCGAACAGTTTTTGGATATCTATGGTCTTAATGGAGCCACGGTTTTCTTTTACCTACTGCAACGTCTGCAATATACCAATTTATGATCGAGAACACAAAAATAATTTCAATAACATAGGTAGGTTACCTATTGAAATGGCAGAATTTGATTCTGTTTAATTCAAAAGCCGCTATTTATTCCATGACATCTGCCTTATAAAAGGTGTCATTGTAGTAATAATACAGCTT
This sequence comes from Leucania comma, assembly GCA_958295575.1. NCBI lineage: Eukaryota > Metazoa > Arthropoda > Insecta > Lepidoptera > Noctuidae > Leucania > Leucania comma. The sequence continues at coordinate 273,630 of OY282471.1, read as the reverse complement.
TATTTATACCTCAGATTTTACCTATTTTTTGTACCTACCTACCTATTTTGCATACTAGCTTGTTAGTAGGTATGTGTATCGTGTTCTGTTGTTGTAAGGACCGCTCTGGCAGAATGCCTCCTCCATTTCGCTCTATCCCTTGCCAATCTGTACGTAAGTCCAGCCGTGGCAACTATGCCATCAATCCATCGTTTGTACGGTCTGCCTTATGGTATTTTTTCTTGTGTAGGTACAGGGTAGCTACCAATTCGTGAAAATTTAGGACCATTTGTTCTCTGGTATTACCTAAATGTTTGGGTCATTTTAGTTTTCGCTATGTCCTTTACCTTTGCGATGACGTCTCCCTACCTCACACCCTGCTGCTGGAGGACAGGTTTTGAGGGCAGGTCCTGAAGTCAGACTGACATATTAGCGTTTTCGTACAAACACTTTAGGAATACGATATACTGATAGTCACTTTGGCACCGTAGGAGAGACTGCTGCAGTACATAGCTTTCTCATAGTCTACAAACGCTGGGCAGAGAGACAGATTAAACTTGATCGCGAGGAGGTTAGATGACCCTGAAAAATTAGCTTGTAGACATGGTTCAGTATATGAGAGTGAGATGTGCCTGTAAATTCTTAGGTCATGGTCTTCTTAAAGAAAAGTACCTCACGCCTCTGTTCCATGCCCGTGGGCATTTTTCACCGCCCCCACCTGCTGGTAAACAGTTATGGAATCGTTGATGGTGAGGCGCACTGGTTTTGTTAAGAGCCTATATTCACTCCAGCCTTGCGGGCACCTATAGTACATTTTGATACCGAGCCGTACGCGAGAGTGTTATGGAGCCGAGGACTGCAGTGACGCACTTGTTTCAAACGAGGTTTTTCAATACACTTACGACTCGTGGGGGTTGATCCACGCCTTGTGGGGGTCGACGCACGCCTTTATTACGACATAAAAATGTGGCGGGGGAGAGCACGCGCTTTTTTCCGCATTAGTGCGGAAAACAGTGCATTTATCTATCCACAAGCGGTGGGAAAAGAGCGGGTTTTCGAGTAAGTGTATTGAAAAATTATAATCAGACTGGATGATCACAGCAGGCAAACTGTTCCAGTCCTTCGACGGATGCGATATACACGTCCTTAGTCTGGACCGTAGAAGTTTCAACAACGTAGGTGTGGATATTCGCCGTACTTACATCGGGTTGTCCGATGGTAGAAGAGAGATGGCGGAATCAAGTCATGCAATTACCGCGCATACTCCCCAAAATACTTACATCCTGTAAAAAACCAAAGGCGGGCTACACTCTACGTCTGTCTAATCTGGGATAATTTTTTACACAATTTATTTCAATGTGAAATTATTCGTTTAAAAAACCTAAAAAGCTGACTTGTACCCATTCTCATGAAATCCCATAGAACAGTTTTAGATAACCATCTCGATGTAGTCTCGTCTCTTCCGCGAAGGGATTTGTAAAGAAAAAAATAATTTCGTACATGCGTAAATAAATTCGAGTTTAAAAAAGTACTTTATTTTTTAATTTTATCTTTACAAATCGATAGTATGTCATGTACCAAATCGATCCTCAGCGGGATTAAAACTACCAAAATTTAACGGTGTTTATTTGCATTATGTACTGACAACGCAACGCGACAACTGCCTTCAGGGACAAGTGACGTGTGGTGCGTTCTTCTTCCGTTGTTATTGCACTTAGTTTATCAATGATTTATTAAGTAAAGTATTACTAACAGCTAGGTACACATGAGAGCGCCACTGGTAGGCAGGTACACTGTTGTCGCACACAGTTCTTATTTGGGTGAATGACGTTTATTTTATCTACATTATGCCAGCGGCTTCACCTTCGTGAGAGTAGAACATTATCTCAAGGGAACATAGGTACGCCTGGGATAAAAACTATCATCTATCCCACATAGGTAAGGTTAATATAAAAAAATCAAAAGGCCGGAGAAAAGGCCCGGTTTCCATGGAAAAATTCTGTGATTTTTTAGTTTGAGAATTTTCTTTTTAAACGTGCTTAACAATTTAAAAAAGTAGGTAAAGTTAGTTAAAGTAATATTATCGTTTTTATGTACTGCGGATCTCGCTCACGCGTTGTAAATCGCCCTCAAAACGGAGGGACACCCGCATAGCAAAGGAAGATTATTTTTAATTAGTTTTACTTTTGATTAAATAGATCCTTAAAATTTATGCTGTATTTTATTGTAAAATCCTGAGATTTCATGAGATTTTCAAAATACAGCCGCATTCCTGAGAAGAGGCCAAAGATCCTGAAATATCAGGACAAATCTTGAGATATGATAACCCTTCAAAAAATCGCCCACATAGTCTACACGTGTGCTAAGTTTCATCTGAATTCGTTCAACCGTTCGAGTGTATTTAAATACCTAAGTAACAAACATACAAACACAAAGTTTCGGCTTTATAATATTAGCGTGATGTACTGATGTCACAAGCCAAATGAGAAGATGCAAGGCCACGGGTAGTTAGGTATTCTTGCGGGTCTGGTCGGTTGATATTGACGGTACTGCTTTGTCAGTTGTGATCGAGTGCCGATAATAATGACGCAATACACATTTGTAATGAGAGATGTTACTGTAAGTATTTTCATGAGCCCTAACACAAATGTTATGTAGGTATAGCTTTTTATTATACCTTAGGTAGGTTATAAAAAAACCCCACAAGCGTAAACAAGTTGAAAAATCGATTTCAAAAACATCACAAGATGATCTCATTGTCGACAACCCATATGTATAGGCATATCTAGAAGCGTGCGAAAATTAGTGTCATAGTGTGGCTACGACGTGACGATGTGTGAGTGCTGAGGTGAGCGCCGGCGGCGGCGCGGTGCCGCGCAGTGCGCACGCGCCGCTGCCGCACTCGTGCTGCAGGCGGCGACGCGACAGCATGGCCGACCGCGGGCTCCGGGCCAGCACCGACAACTGTAAGTCACTGTTACCATTGTATGCTTCTTTCTGTAATATGAATTTTATCTTATTATTGTTATAAGAACAGTTATTTCACAAGCAGTAAGTAAGTAGTTCGGTGACACTAGTTAAGTAGTTACTTACTATCACAGCGTAAAACGACCTTTCGGGAGCTTTTTCAAAAAACTAGTTATAGAATAGATCTGGAGAACTAGGAAGTGCTTTTTCAACAGGTTCTCTACCATGTCGAGAACCAGAGTAGCGCAGTTTATTCTGAAAATTATCGATTAGTTACCTACTTATATTATTTTTGTACCTGCATGTTATGTTCCTGCATTTAGACAAATAAAATTATTTGATTTGATAAGAGTGCGAGTTATATGGTCGTACAGGTCGTTGGTCAGGCTCAAACGGTTTCTGCGTTTGTTTAAACTTATAGGATGCGCCTTAGTTAGAAACGTGTTCTATTTTTTTGGGTTCCTATTCATTAATAAGTTTATCTATAGGCACCTAAAACATTAAATTGCCAAAATCAACTTGAAGTAGCTAGAACTGCGTGACAGGTTTGATCGATAGCATGTGATGTACCTACGTGTTGACCGGTGATGTTCATGATATAAAATCAGTGTGGATCAGTGATTACGTTATCTGATTAGGATTACCTTCCTATAAATTATGGCGCTCTGAAAATTTGTTATTAGGTATTATTTATTATGATATCTAGCTTACTCTGTCCTGCTGCTGGACAATGGCCCCCACATTGCTCCCCGGCTCTGAGCCACTTCTTGCCGATTTATAAGGAAGACATTCAAGTTGTCCTGCCTCAATCAAAATACTATTTGTGTATAGGAATGAATAAAAACAAGTACCTAGACCGATAAAACATCAACTTACTGACTACTACCTACGAGTATTATGTATTAAATAAAGAACTTACACAATTTTGATTTGTTAATGTTATTACTCGCCTAGGAATTACGTAGGTATTTGGAGGACAGTTCTGTAATTCTTCCTTCAGATAAAAAAAATTAAAAAAAACTGGGCACATGCAAGTCGAACTCGCGCACTGAGGGTTTCGTACAAATTTTACTAACTATGTGAATAGTTCAATTCTCGAATGGAGTCTCGCAGATTTTTTCCGAATGGCAAAAAAAAATTGTTTTTTCCGTAAGTACCTAGGTAGATGACAACAAATTAAATTAATTAAATAATTTGTGCGTCTGTTTTGAGCAGAATAAACGTATTTTCTTTCTTTTCTTTCTTTCAAATTTTTTTTGACGTAGGTAACAACAAATTTACTATTTTCAGATTTATTCCTATACTTACTTACCTGTGCTATAAGGCCTTGCTTTATGCCAAATTTCAGAATTCTGGGTCAACGGGAAGTTGATTCCCTTGAGAGTGTCGAAATATACCTACGTTTTTTGCGACATAAACAGTCGTATCTATTTTGTTCGTTAAATTAGAAGTTGTATTTTTTCATGGCTTCAAGGGGGCTTTAATTTTAACTCGATACCTTCTCGTGATCCCGAAATAAAAAGTGTCTTGACAGACAGACCGACAGACAGACAGACGGACTACAATGTGATCCTACAAGGGTCCCGTTTTTCCTTTTGAGGTACAAAATCCTAATTAGCTATGTCATCTTACTTGTTTAGACATTCTAGAAAGATTTTCTTAATTTAGTAAGTACCTACTAGCTTTGACATTCTGGAAATCTTTTATTTTACTATAGTGTACCTACGGAAAGATGTGACAGCCCGTAATTAAATTGATTTGTAATAAAAAATTATATAATGTACGCTGTATTCTGAATAAAAATCAAAGCGATAAGTTAAAAGTCGATGTAAGTAAGTACCTCACTCGATAATCCAACTCAGCTACTTACATCGACTTCTATCTAACTAAGATATTTATTTGGATTAATTCAATCCGACTCGGATTGAATTAATCCAAATAATTATCTAATCGCACTAATACTATAAATGCGAAAGTTTTGTACGTTTGTGAATCTTTGACACTATTTCCTGCACGCTGTTTGACAGCTGAACGAAACGCAGATAGACCAATGTCCTCGAACACACGATACTTTTTATCCTGAGAGTAAGTATTTTCCAATGGGATATTTTTCTATATTCTATATTGCGTGCGAAGCAGCAGCGCTGGCGAAAGCTAGTAGGACCTCAGATCAAGTAAAAAATGAGTAGGATAATGAAGTAATAAGTGCATTGTGGAGCACGCACAATTAGGACCGAAACACATAACCACATTGCGGCGTTGCGCCGCGAAAATCGACAGTGACCACTCTTTTTCGCGACGCCGCAACGCAATTTTCAGCGCTTATTGTCGTATCTTACAGGGATGACCAGTTCATCGTGATTTTTTAGTGTGGATGGACGTCTCTCTGCCATCGACCGTAATAAACTTATGCTTATTTGATATTAAGAAGATATTACTCTATTTTAAATAAACGACAAAGAAGATACTGGTTATATCCTTTTAATAAAGTTATGGTATTCGCGCCGTGGTGCACACCGCAAAATTCTACTTGATTCTATTTGATTTTAGCGGCGCGGTGTCGCAACGCGGTTATTTGTTTCGGCCCTAAAAAGTTCCAGTAATTGTGATAGGTTACCTACACGTAAGCGAACAAGAATACAAAAAAAAAAAAACTAATTGAGAACCTCCTACCTATTGCAAGAAGTAGATAAACATGTGATTCCATTATTTTTGCCTCTGTGTATCAAACAGCTACACAGATTGTTTACTCTGAGAAAAGGTGTACACAAACAATATATCAATGACACAAACAGATATTTCTGCAATCTTGTTAAGCTATCGGCATTAGAATGGTAGTTTGTTGAAGCTTCATTAACATAGTAGGTACCTATCTACTTACAAGTGTGCTACGTGAGCTCGATAAATAGATGTGCGATTAGCGCTTGAGCGCCAAAACTGTACTGCTACTCACCATAGTTTGAATACAAGCTTGTGTGACAAAACTGTACTGCGAGTCACCATAGTTCGAATGCACGCTTGTGCGACAGAACAGTACTCCGACTCACTATAGTTCGAATGCACGCTTGTGCGACAGAACAGTACTCCGACTCACTATAGTTCGAATGCACGCTTGTGCGACAGAACAGTACTCCGACTCACTATAGTTCGAATGCACGCTTGTGCGACAGAACAGTACTCCGACTCACTATAGTTCGAATGCACGCTTGTGCGACAGAACAGTACTCCGACTCACTATAGTTCGAATGCACGCTTGTGCGACAGAACAGTACTCCGACTCACTATAGTTCGAATGCACGCTTGTGCGACAGAACAGTACTCCGACTCACTATAGTTCGAATGCACGCTTGTGCGACAGAACAGTACTCCGACTCACTATAGTTCGAATGCACGCTTGTGCGACAGAACAGTACTCCGACTCACTATAGTTCGAATGCACGCTTGTGCGACAGAACAGTACTCCGACTCACTATAGTTCGAATGCACGCTTGTGCGACAGAACAGTACTCCGACTCACTATAGTTCGAATGCACGCTTGTGCGACAGAACAGTACTCCGACTCACTATAGTTCGAATGCACGCTTGTGCGACAGAACAGTACTCCGACTCACTATAGTTCGAATGCATGCTTGTGCGACAGAAAAATAACTTTAATTTCCCAAGTCGGTGTTAAATAACGAAGAGCCAAACTATTATACTTAGAAAAACCGACTTCCGAAATAAAAGTTATTTTGCACTTTTTAATGGTTTTTTTTTACTTTGAATTTAATTTTTTTTTTCTGTATCCCCTCATTTAACCACTACGTTCTTTGGTCACTAGATAAGTTTTGCAATACAACACTACTTTCCATTGTAGGTAGATGAATTTAGTCTTACTAGAAATTAATGTACACTAATTTTAGGACGGTAGATACATACTACTTGCTAACAGCTACTTCTCGATTTCTATAATGCATCGGTCGGAAAAATTTCTCAGGTGTACTCAGGTGTGCTAGTGTCATAATTAATTTATAATACGCACATGAATTCGAAAAGATATTGGTGCGTTCCGGGGTTCAAACCTACGACCTATAACTTGGTAGTCCAAAGGTTACCTAAACACTTACTGACGTACCATTCTCTTGGGGAACAGTCGATGGGTCAATTGTTCTTTGGGTGAAAAGTTATTGGTCAAAACATTCTGTTGGTTAAGCATTCACTGACGTAGAGTTATGCTGGCGAAACGTTCGTGGATGAAAAGTCCTTTGGGCGAAAAGTTAATGGTTTAAATATAATGTTGACCAACGGTTCATGGACCAACCGACTGTTGGTAAACCGTTTCAGTTTCAAATATCTGGGTGGTCAAGAGACTTGGTGGTGGACTAGGTACGTATCTACTTTTTATTCGGTACAACTCCGCGCATGGTCTCTGGTTAAGATTCAAAGATTCAAGATTCAAAGCATTTTATTTCAAATAAACCATTTACAGGCACTTTTGAAAAGTGAAGAAGTCGGTCTGTCAGAAAAAATGATGCTAATTGCACATTCCAAAGCGTAGATCTCTATGGAGAAGAATGTGCAAGAAACTCCATGGACACTCTTTTCAAACTTATTGTTGTATTACAAATACCTCGGTTACATGTTTTTTGTTGCTGCTATTATGTGAGAACAATGTAAACAAGATAAAGAGAAAGAGAAAAAAATCTAATTATAATTTTAAAAATAAACCACTGGCAGCTAAGAGATCACCAGTCTCAACTGACAGCGCCCGTTCACGAACATGACGCGTATATCAGCACCACTCAGCTCAACCATTTTGAAGGGAACCGAATGATCCAATACACGTGCCACCATCAGTGAGACATTTGAGTGAGCATGAAAAACTCTCAACTGCCATGCTCATTTACGTCAAACAAGTCCATGACCTTAAACTATAAATTACCCCATGGTACTCACATTTACATTTGTTTTTAAAGAAATAAATGCTTCTACATTATACAATACTATAAAAATATCAATTTAAAAAAGAAAAAAAGTGGTATTGTTCAAACTAATCAATTTGTACGCCCTAGTGGTAGTGGAGCTGGGCCAGCATTTAGCCAAGCATTCTTATCTTGAATATAATCCTCCAACTTATAATATGCTTGTCTACATAGTGTGCGTTTAACACAAGATTTAAATGTGGTTTCATCGAGTTCTAATATGTGGGGAGGTATTTTATTATAACATTTTAAACAGTACCCCATGAAAGAAGAGGCCACTTTAGCCAGTCTGAAACCTCGCCGAACTAATTGATCTCTATGCCTTGTAACATAATTATGTCTATCGCCTCTTTTGCTAAAAAGATGAAGATTTTTTCTAACGTACATGATGTTTTCATAGATATATTGACAAGGCACCGTCATGATGTTAATATCCTTAAACAGTTCTCTTAGAGAATGTAGATAGATGAGTGTATGTAAGAAATGAATTCTGTTCCTACTTAAAGACAACTGCCCTCATCGTGCAACCTATTTTGGTAATGTCGGGAATCTGACACGGGAATTTTGATATAGAAGGTGCACCAAGGTCAGGACGTCCAACGGACATTTGCACTGAAGAGAATGTGTAGAAAATAGAAAATTTGTTGCCGGCCAGCTACTAGCTACAACTAGCATACTCATATGTATACAGCAGCTAGCTGTACATTATGACTATGCTAATATAATTATACTTTATAACTAAAATTCAAATCGGACATTATTTTTAATTTACTTCATTGAAAAAATGGTAAATATTCTTCCCAAATCTGTGTTTTTGTTTATAGAAATAGTTGAAAGAGTTGAAAGCATTGATATATATGTACTTCGCAAGAATATAGGTCGATGGTTGAAAGTAAATTATAATAGTCATTAAAAAAAAAAAATTGTTTAATTAATACATATTTATGTACTTATCTTTATGTTATTTCTATTTTACATTGCACTGAAATTGAGTGGTTGTATAGAAAATTGGGGCATGGTTTATTATTATTAATATAAAAAGATTCTTCCTAGGGCTGATTTTTTTTTTGTTGTTGCGTCGTCTTATGACATCCCCCCCCCCCCCTTGGGCGGTGCGGGAGATAGTGTCAGACTTGTACTGACTAAAAAACCCACCCCGTTCCTTCTCAGCCCTTTATACCGGGGCCGAACATTACTTTCAGAAATCAGTCCATGGCCCCAGTAGGCTTTGGCCCTGCTGGGAGGGCTTATAAGTATTATTACTTTCAACCAGCTCCAGAAAAAAAAATAGTTTTTATTTTACATAGGCCTACATGGGCACTTATAAAATATCAGAAGTTAGTGCACGGTTCCAAGTTGGTCGTTTCCTATGGAGAAGAACCGGCAAGAAATCTCATGTTATGACATACAATATTTCCCTATTATAGTATTAATAATTATGTAAAGATAGTGTAGACCAGTCTATATTGTACCCAAAAGCACAATAAAAGTAATCATAGATAATAATAAAAAAAAGTTAGTCGTAATAAGAATTCGCGAAGTCTACAGTGTTCTCACATTCACATTATAAAGAAGAGGCTCGTATAAAATAATAAAAAAAAGACAGGAAGAAATAATGAGTTACAACTATCACTACAACAGTTACACTATAAGATGTTTTTTTTTATGGTAGGTAAAATTATCCAATGACAAATCCCGCCCTTGGGCGGAGCGGGAAGTAGTGTCAGACTCTTACTGACTAAAAACCTACCCCGTTCCTTCGTAGCCTATCATGCCGGGGCCGGGTATTCCTTTCGGAAGTTAACCCATGACCCCAGTAGGCTTCGACCCTGCCTGCCTGCAGTTAGCAGGCTGGGCCTCTTCGGTGTGCTGACAGCTCCTTGAGGCGCGCGGGAACAGAACGCGCCGTTGACGACTTGGGCTCGGTCCGGTCGGTTACCGGACGATCGGACAGCGTGCTACCCATTGCACGCCATCCGCAAGCCCGCGCCTACTGTGGCCGGAAATCGGGATCGGAATTCCGGCGGCGGCTGGGGCGAGCGCCCCGTTGCCTCTGCCTGATGCGGTCGGCCTCCTCCTTTGCTAGCATTACTGCTTCGCAGAAGGAGGCGCCCGCCTGCCATCCCTCCTCACTACGGACCATGGCCTGAACCAAGGCCCGGCGAAAAAGATCGCTGCCGCCGATCGCCCCCACGAGGACACGGTGATGCTCCGCCCAGGCGGGGCACACCTCTACAGTGTGCTCCACCGTGTCCTCCGGGTGTTCCGCACAGTGGCGACACCCGGGCGAATCCTCCGCACGAATCCGGAACAAGTACTTAGCGAACTTTCCGTGTTCGGTAAGCACCTGCGTCGTGCGGAAGTTGAGAACGCCGTGAGGTCTTTCCAGCAACGCCTCAAGGATGGGCCTTATCGCCCCAATTGTGGCGCGCCCCGAACGAGGTTGCGATAGTCGCTGACGTCATTTCGCCATGAGATCCCGCCTGAGCTCTGTCCGCCATGCCTCGACTTGTCGTGGCAGCGGAATTTCGCCCCAGCGTTGCATCTCCATGCGCTTGCCGTGCATGTGTGCAAGGACTGCCAGGCCAGCAAGGAGGGTCGCCGCCTCGCGGGAAATCGTTCGGTACCCTCGCACCATGCGTATTGTCATGACCCTCTGGCACGCATTCAGCTGGGCCCTCGGTTGCTGTGTCAACGTCGATGCCCACACCGGGGACCCGTAGAGGGCCATGGACCGAACACACTATAAGATGTTCATAAAATAATTAATGAATGAATTTAAGATAGTTGAGGTGTCAGGCAACTTCGGACCTACTCTCCGAGCAGCACCGCTGCACTACCGTGGCTATTTGATCTGTATCGCGTTTTAGCTGTATCGAAATCAGAAAAAAATAAAGCCCTCGTTGTGTTAAATGAAAACATAAATATGAGAGTGATTTTCAGTAAAACATGCGGGAGCACACATTGTTGGCACTTGATTGTCGATATTGAACCTAATCGTAGTGCAATAAGAAACAGTTTTCGAGGAAGTGTATTGAAAGCAGTGGCATAGCTAGGTGACCAAGGGGCCCTGGGTCAAAAATAAACTGGGGCCTCTAAACTGTTGTTGTAGTTTTAGTCAGTAAAAGTCTAACACACAGTCCCGCTTCACCCAGAGCGGAAGTCCGTGGATGACTTCCCACCTTAAAAATAATCGGTTTATATTACTATTGTATCTGTGATTTTAGAATATGCTACTTTTGGTGGCGACACTATACAAACAATATAAATAATAAAGGGGCATTCTCCATAAAGGAATAGAAGTGTAAACTAGTCAGGAATTTTTCTGTATTTTTTAAATGAATTGCTTTTTAAAGTAGTCTTGCCTATTTTTTTTTTTTAGATTCCGAAAGCGAAAGAATTATTCGATCGTTTAATTAGCGGTTCGCATATCAGGTTTTGGGGGCCCTCTAAGCTTGGGGACCCCGGAGCACTGCCCCGCCTAGCCTCTTAATAGCTACGCCACTGATTGAAAGAAATATTAGCCTATCAGAATTGCGCAAGTTGGGCACTAATATTTATTATTGAAGAAGATGACCACATCATAGTATGCTACTGAGGAGAATCTATTCGCCGACACGCAGTGGGACATTACATTCTAGTAAACAAAGCACTCAAGATAAACATTGAATCCTTTCAAGGCATTTCCGGACTGTACATTATGAGTATGCTAAAATATGCTTTAAAACTAAAATTCAATTTTGTTAACATGATGCTCATTCAAGCCAAATCTTTAGTAGATTTATTTTGTTCATTGAATCCTATTACTTGATTGGTATTAGGAAAAGGTCAATGTACAAATTTATATGACGCCTTGTAGGTATAGCGGACTAAACAAAAACAAGTGCACTTGGATATCTCTAGATAAAACATGAATAATCTCCCATGGACCAAAAGAGCTCTAAAAATAAACGAGAAGTGCATGCCAGCATGACCCACCTGCGACTTGCAGACATATGCGCACGACATTGTTAGTTTTCGTGTTGTGTGCTTTTTTTTTTTTTTTTTTTATGGTAGGTAAAATCATCCAATGACAAATCCCGCCCTTGGGCGGAGCGGGAAGTAGTGTCAGACTCTTACTGACTAAAAACCTACCCCGTTCCTTCGTAGCCTATCGTGCCGGGGTCGAGCATTCCTTTCGGAACTAACCCATGACCCCAGTAGGCTTCGACCCTGCCTGCCTGCAGTTAGCAGGCTGGGCCTCTTCGGTGTGCTGACAGCTCCTTGAGGCGCGCGGGAACAGAACGCGCCGTCGACGACTTGGGCTCGGTCCGGTCGGTTACCGGACGATCGGACAGCGTGCTACCCATTGCACGCCGTCCGCAAGCCCGCGCCTACGGTGGCCGGAAATCGGGATCGGAATCCCGGCGGCGGCTGGGGCGAGCGCCCCGTTGCCTCTGCCTGATGCGGTCGGCCTCCTCCTTTGCTAGCATTACTGCTTCGCAGAAGGAGGCGACCGCCTGCCATCCCTCCTCACTACGGACCATGGCCTGAACCAAGGCCCGGCGAGAGAGATCGCTGCCGCCGATCGCCCCCACGAGGACACGGCGATGCTCCGCCCAGGCGGGGCACACCTCTACAGTGTGCTCCACCGTGTCCTCCGGATGTTCCGCACAGTGGCGACACCCGGGCGAATCCTCCGCACGAATCTGGAACAAGTACTTAGCGATCGTGTTGTGTTTTAATTTAAGATAGGTACTTAATTTGATTCTCTTTGTGTTATTTCTGTATTTAATTAAGTACTTATCGACTTTTTAAAAATTTGTTGTATTGCATATTAATTTAAATAAGTACATTATGAATTTATTGAATTATCTAAGTATTGATTTCAACTGAACATAAAAACTGTGACAATAGTACATTTTGATACAAGTGGGGAAAGTTTGTCATTGCAGCCGAGGCGAAATTCACCCGAGCCGTCCAGGCGAGGGTGTTATGAAGCCGAGTGCTGCAGTGACAAATCTCCACGTGTATCAAACGACGTTTTTCAATACACTTACGAAGAAATACGATGAAAAATCCACCAATAATCTATCTTCTATTGGAAAATTACGACGCATTGTTGTTCGTTTTGTACTGAAGAAAATTTTCCAAAGTTACCTAATAATTTAGTTTTGATTTGATGGCAGCAGGCTTTTTTACCTCAATCACATAATCTGGTAGCGTAGCATCTAAAGGATTCTCTTCAAATCTTCTTTTTCACAACTATCACAAATGAATAAGTTAGTTAATATTAGGTGTACTTTTTTTCCGCGCATAACCTTTGCAGGTTGAAGAAGAAGCAAAGGTATCAAACCGTATAAATCCTAATATTAAAAATATAAAAATTCAAATATTTTTGAATTTAGAACACAGATAATTGTTAATTTGTTGGTATTAACAAATCATTGTATCGTAATCATATCTATTTATTTTATTCTGTTCAAAAACACAATTTCAATTTTCATTAAATATTAAAACCTTAAAAATATCTGCCTCTTTGCTTTAAAAAAAATAATAATCACTCTTGACCATGATGAAATAGGAATGAAAAAAACCCTTGTTTTGATAAATTGAAAAAAAGCACGCGGGTGATAAACATACCATATCGAACCTAATCGTAGTGCGATAAAAGGCAGTTTTCGAGTAAGTGTATTGAAAAAAATATATCAAAGAGCCTTTTTATTGGCTGTTTACAATACCTCCTGAACGGACATGTGACTGGAAAAAAAAAATTGATAAAAGTGGAGAAACTTATTCATTGCGACCGAGGTGGAATTTTTGGTGTTATCCGAGTGCTGCAGTGATCCACGTGTATCAAACGAAGTTTTACGAGATGCAACGCCGGGGCGAAAGTCCCCTGCCACGACAAGTCGAGGTATGGCGGAAAGAGTTCCGGCGGGATCTTATGGTGAAATGGCGACTGCGACTGTCGCAACCCAGTGCTGGGCACGCCTTAATTATGGCAGTAAGGCCCCTCTTTGAGGCGTGGCTGGAAAGACCTCACGGCGTCCTAACCTTCCGCATGACCCAGGTTCTCACCGGACACGGTAAGTTCGGGAGGTTCCTGTTCCGGATTCGTGCGGAACCGACGCCCGGGTGCCACCACTGCGTGGACTGCCCGGAGGGAGGACACGGTCGAAGTGTGCCCCGCTTGGGCAGAGCATCGCCGTGTTCTCGTGAGGGCGATCGGCAGCGGCGATCTCTCGCGCCAGGCCCTGGTACGGGCCATGGTCCGGAGCGCGGAGGGATGGCAGGCGGTCGCCTCCTTCTGCGAAGCAGTAATGCTAGCAAAGGAGGAGGCCGCACGCGAGAGGCAACGGCCCTCACGGCCCAGCCGCCGCGAGGATTCCGATTCCGATCCTGATTTCCAGCCAACGTAGGCGCGGGCTTGCGGACGGCGAGCTATGGGTAGCTTGCTGTCTGACCGTCCGGTAATCATCCGGACCAAGCCCAGGTCGTCAACGGCGCGCACTGTTCCCGCGCGCCTCAAGGAGTTGTCAGCAAGCCGTAGAGACCCAGCCTGCTAGCTGCAGGCAGGGTCGAAGCCTACTGGGGCCAAGGGTTTGCTTCCGAAAGGAAAGCCCGGCCCTGGTATCTAAGGCCACGAAGGAACGGGGTGGGTTTTTAGTCAGTAAGAGTCTGACACTATCTCCCGCTCCGCCCAAGGGCGGGAGATGTCATTGGATGATTTTACCCACCACCAAAAAAAAAAAAAAAAAAAACGAAGTTTTACAACACATAAGAAGGAATAAAACAATAGAACATAAGTATTTTTGTCAAAAAATATTAAGATAGATATACACTTTATTGTAGGTACACCATAAAAAATTACAATAGCAGCTTAAGATTAAAACGGTGTAATATGCGGTCTTATCGCTAAATAGCGTTTTCTAACAGACAGCCTTTGGATAGATTTGACAGAAAAGAAGAAAAGATATGCAGGTAGTTCGTGGTTTTCTATTTATTAATAAATTAATTAATTAAGCCTTTTAATTTCACATCTTATTCATTTCATTTCAAAAGTTTGTCAGTTGAGTTATTACATGTAGCTTAGTAAGGTTAGCTTTACTCCTGGGATGTCGATCCCGTTTGGGTTAAAGCCTCCTCTTTCTCCTTCCAGACATCTCTCTCTATAGCGAGGCTCATCTAGTCTTGTCCTACTGTTTTAAAGATATCATCAGTCCACCGTTTTGATGGTCTGCCGACATTTCTTTTTTGACAAATTGGTTTTTTTTTGGCAGTTTAAACTAGATGAGGCCTGTGTTTCTAAGCTGACTACCCTGAGAAGAAACACCGAAACAAATTCAGGGGTCACATTCTCTTTTAAATTCCATACAGTTAACATGTAATGGTCAAACCTTATGAAAATAATGCTGTTTAGGTTATCAGATGAAAAAAGAACTACATAGATTCGAGTGGACCTGTCCAGTCAGTGCAAACATTTGTCAGTATTCGCAAACTTAGGATTACTCAGGAGTTCAACTACTTGAACAATACCAAAGAAAGGACTTTTGGGTATGCCGCATCAAATACTGAAAACTGCCAGACATCATATTAAAATTACAGAAAAGGAAAAATCCCCACATTTACAACAATAAAATAAAAATTTACAAAAATGTAACACAAAGTAAATTATTACAAGTCGAACAAAAAAAAAACAATCATCAAAGTCGAAATGTAAAATGAAAATAATCATCAAAGTCAAATAAAAAAAAAAACTACAATAGTAGTCAGTACTGGAGCAGGTCAATCCCTTGTTCTCAAGATATTCTTTTTTCCAGGATAAAATATGTTCTGGCAAAGTTTTCACTTTAAAAATGATTTGTATTTATTCAGGCTAAGTTCTTGAATGTGACTGGGAAGTTTATTATAAATAAAAAACTTTTTACAAAAAAAAAAAAACAAATAACCGGCTTCATTAAAAAAAAAACACTAAAAGGATTTTCATTTCGGAAGTCGGCGTTCCTCGGTATTGTTTGTTTCATAATTAACACCGACTTGCGAAATTAAATTTATTTTAAACCTTTTAGTGTTTTTTTTTTTATTTCACACTTTTTAGTTGCAATACCCTTATAACCAGAGTGCCTATTTCTCATGACAATTTCAACTAACCCAAACCCTGCTAAAATACGTCGTTTTATTATGAAGTTCTCGTGTCTCCCTTCCACCTTCCGGCTTCATCATCAGATCAGTTTGATGGTATCTTACAGCCAAAATGCATCTCATAACGATTCTAATAGGCCCAAACACGGCTTGGATATATTGATTTATCACGGAGTTCCGGTGATTATCTTCCGGCTCCATCGTCATCATCAAGTCACTTCGATGATACTATTTTCTACATAACTATTCACAACCATTTATTTTATTGTATTGTCATAGTCGCTTAACTTTCTTCATTGTGACATCTATGTGAATATGAAGTTCCGTTGGCCATTTCTGGTCTTCTTCATCAGTTCCACTTCATCAAATGTTACTTTTTGACTGTAAATGCTTAAATTCTCGATGAAAATGCCAAAATCACCATATAGTTGCCTATGATATTTGAGGAGTTCCCTCGATTATTCTTTTTTTTTTTTTTTTTTAACGTAGGTAAAGTCATCCAATGACAAATCCCGCCCTTGGGTGGGGCGGGAAATAGTATCAGACTTTTACTGACTAAAAACCTACCTTTCCATTCCTTGCCTTTATCCTGGGGCCCGTGGTGACAGTCTCACATAACCTTTGGCCCCAGTAGGCTTCGGCCCTGCTGGACCCCTACAGTTTGCTGACAACTCCTTGAGGCGCGCGGGAACGGTGCGCGCCGTAGACGACCTGAGCTCGGACCGGTCTGTTACCGGACGGACGGACAGCGAGCTACCCATTATTATTATTATTTTTTATGACTTTTTATCTCAGGACCCAGAGGTCCTGGACCTTTGGGAGGCGTACGAGGAGCCGAAACCAACTCGCAGAGGCCCTTTAGGTACTTTTAATGTAACGTGATGCCAACCGACGATTGTCCCTGTACGCGCAATGCTAGTGCATCCAAGGACAACCCCCGGTTGGTGAAAACTATTGTGACATATGAAAAATAAAGATAATAGGGCTATGGTTTTTGGAGTCTTAAGTGGACTGGTTACCAAGAACTATGTGAAAACTATGGCCCCTGCCTAAACAATGTTATTAATATCCATCGGTAAACAGGCAGGGGGTGACTTACACACTCAATAAATGGGCCCCCGAAAACAGCCGCTAGCACGAAGTGACATAGCAACAAGAGGGCAACATATCCTGAGGTGCTTGAGGAGTGGAGAGGTATACCACGGCTATCAGGACAATCCCGGAAGTGCGGTCAAGATCCCTACCAGCACCTTACTGGATTATACATCCTTCTCCCGAGCACGATTGCTCTTGCGAATCTCCACTCAAACCAGCCAATAAAGGCAAGAGAGAGGTGGGAGCTCTGTTCCTCGTCAGTGTTCACTACGGCCGGCCAATAAAGGCAAGCCGGAGATTATTATTATTATTATTATATACTTTATTGCACACAATAATTTAACAAAGTACAAACATAATTCTCAAAGAAGTGTACAATAGGCAGTCTTATCGCACAGGGCAGGTATTTCTTACAGACAACCTTTGGATGGACTGTAAGAGAGGAAAAGAGGGCTGTCAGTGTGCAACAACTTAAGTAATATAAATAGCAATGCAATAAAAATTATATATAATACATGTATAAAATATCAAATAATTGGGATCGGAAACCCGGCGGCGGCGGCGGCGTGTGCGCCTTTGCCTGATGCGGTCGGCCTCCTCCTTTACTAGCATTACTGCTTCGCAAAAGGAGGCGACCGACTGCCACTCCTCCTCGCTCCGGAGCATGGCTTGAACCAAGCCCCGGCGCGAGAGATCGCCGCCGATCGCCCCCACGAGGACACGGCGCTGCTCTTCCTAAGCGGGGCACACCTCGACTGTGTGCTCCACCGTGTCCACCGGGCGGTCCGCACAGTGGCGACACCCGGGCGTCGTCTCCGCACGAATCTTGTACAGGTACGGACCGAACTTGCCGTGTTCGGTCAGCACCTGCGCCAAACGGAAGGTGACGACGCCGTGGGGCCTCTCCAGCCACGCCTCAAAGAGGGGCCTTACCGCCTCAATCGTGGCGTGCCCAGCACGAGGTTGCGACAATCGCTCTCGCCATTTCACCATGAGATCCCGCCGGAGCTCTGTCCGCCATTCCGCGACTTGTCGCGGCAGCGGAGTTTCGCCCCGACGTTGCATCTCCACGCGTAAATCATGCATGTGTGCAAGGACTGTTGCCTCCAAATCCCATGGTGGTAGGCCAGCAAGGAGGCTCGCCGCTTCACAGGACACCGTACGGTATCCGCGGATCATCCGGATGGCCATGACCCTCTGGCAGGCGGTTAGCCGGGCCGCCACTCGCTTTCGTAACGATGGCGCCCACACCGGCGCACCGTAAAGGGCCATGGACCGAACGATGCCTGCGTAGAGCCTCCGGCAGGAGGCATCTGGACCCCCTAGGTTCGGCAGGAGCCGCTTGAGCGCAGCCCCAGTCGCATTCAATCTGGGAGCCAGACGTCGGAAGTGCTCCTTGAAGTTCCACGGGCTGTCGAGGACGAGTCCCAGGTACTTCATCGTCGACCCGACGCCGATGTGAACTCCTCCTACGAGCCCGGAGGTGGCGCGCTCCGAGGGCCGTGAAAACACATGGCCTCGGACTTGTGCAGTGCCACCTCGAGTCCCAACTGCTGTATCCTCTCCACGACTGTCGCAACCCCGCGCGTCGCTAGTTCGACCGCCGCCTGGTACGACCGTCCCCGCGCCAGGACCAGCGTGTCGTCTGCGTAACAGACCACGCTGACCCCGTCGGGGAGGTCGGCGCGCAGCACGTAGTCGTACCCGATGTTCCACAAGGGCGGCCCTAGTACCGATCCCTGCGGAACACCGCACGACATCTCTCGCCGTTTCAACTCCCCCTGATGACCGAGGTAGATGATGAACCTGTCCGACAGGTAGGCCTCGATCACCCGACAGAGGTAGTCGGGCACCCGGTGGTACCGGAGTGACCTACCAATGCAACTCCAGGGCAGGGAGTTGAAGGCGTTGGCGATGTCCAGAGACACCGCCAAGACACACCTGCCCCGGGACACCGCATCCCCCGTCGTGAGGGCTCGCACGCGCATGATGGCGTCCACAGTGGAGCGCCTCCTGCGAAATCCGAACTGGCCGTCCGCAAGATCCGGCCCCTTCCGTGCCAGATGCACGACGAGGCGGTCTGCAATTACTCTTTCAAAGAGCTTGCCCACCTCGTCGAGCAGCACAATGGGCCGATACGCGGACGGAGAGTCCGCGGGGTGCCCCGGCTTCGCGATAAGGACCAGTTTCCCCGTCTTCCAGCGAAGCGGGAACTGGCCCCTCTCCATGCATGCGCTGAAGAGCCCTCTCAGTCGAGACCCGAGTTCCTCCATGGCCAGGACCCAGGCTTTTCCAGGCAAGCCATCGGGTCCTGGGGCGGTGTTCTTGGCACTCAGCCTTCGCACCGCCACTCTCATCTCCACCTCGGTCACCTCTGGAGCATTGTTGCCGTCGTTGCCGTCGTGGTCCGCATCGGACACCGCTGCTGGTGGCGGAGCCATAGGCGGGGGAGTATGCTCCCCTCGCGTAGGGAACAGAGCGCTCACCACACCCTCCACGAGCTGGGGCCGGAGACTCTGAGTCAGCGGGGGAGCCCATGGGCGGAGTTTCTCCATCACCATTTTGTATGGGCGTCCCCACGGATCGACGTTCAGAGACTCCAGCCACACGTTGCGGGCCTCGAGTTTGGCCCGCTTTATCTCCGCTCGGAGGGTGCGCTTTGCCGCTCTGTATCCCTCATACAGCTCCGTCTCTATGGCCTCCGCACCCGGTGGACGGGTGCGGCGCCTGCGGTGTCTAGTATACCGGCGTCGCGCAGCATTGCACGCATCGCGCAGTGCCGCAATCTCTGGCGACCACCAGTGTACTTGGCGCCGGGCACGTCCTGGCCGGACTCGGGGCATAGCCGCGTCGCAGATTTGCGACATGGCCACCTGGAACCAGTCCGCCTCGACGTCGATGTCGACAGGCCTGTCCGGTGCTTGCACCCAGGCCTGTACTATTGCGGCTTCCTGGAGCAGGTCCCTGTCCAGCTGCCTCAGCGCCCAACGCGGACCACACGGGGTCTGTCGGACCGGCACGGTCGAGGTCTGGGCGGAGACGTCAAACCGGATGTACCGGTGGTCGGAGAACGTCTCCACCTCCTCTATGACGCGCCAGTCGACGACGCGCGGTGCCAGTGCAGGGCTGGCGAACGTAACGTCCACCACCGACTCGCCCTGCATCCGCACACACGTGGGGACAGAACCCCGGTTTTGTACGACTAGGCCCTGTCCTAGGGCCCATTCCTCCACCCTTCGACCTCGTTGGTTCGTGAACCGGGAACCCCAAGCCTCGTTCCAGGCATTGAAGTCCCCGCAAACGACCACGGGGAGGCTGGAGTCAAACCCAGCAACGACGGCATCCAGCTCCAAAAGGGAGTTGTCTAGTTCGGCGAGAGATCTGTTCGGGGACAGGTAGACGCCTACCACCACTATGTCCCCGAACCGTGCTGCCACGCAACCCCTGCCTTTCTTGACGGCCTCGAGTGCCGGGGTACCGGCGGCGGCCGACGAAATGAGTGTCACCGAGCCGCTCAGGTCCTGAACCCAGTCGGCTCTGGGCAGGACAAAGTGCGGCTCGGAGACAACGGCGATGTTGATCGACCACTGCGCCATGCTCTGGAGCAACAGATCCTGAGCGGGGGCGCAGTGGTTGATATTCGCCTGGAGGAGACGTAATGGAGCCGTTATTGGCAGTCCATTACAGTCTCCTCCCGGGCCCTCCGTGAGGGTCCTGCCGCGGTGGTAGCGGCGGCGGCGTCTGCGGAGGCGATGGCGGCGGCAGCCAACGAGGCAGCCGCGGCGGTGAGCACCTTCGCGGGGATGGGCCTTGGGACCTTGCCCTTGGCCTTGGCAGGGGGATCGCAGGTCCCGCTCCCAGCCCGGTGGTCGGCCGACTTGCCTGCCGCCGCACATGCGTAGCAGTGCGGCGCTGCACTGCAAGTATCGGCCTTGTGGCCGGACTGACCACACTGGAAGCAGCGGTCGCTGCGATCTTCCTCCGCTGCGCAACAGACCCCCACGTGGAAAAGGAGGAGTAGTGTATTTTTTTTATTTTTTTTATGTATGTTCACCGATATCTCGGTCAATTGTGGACCGATTTCGAATTTTTTTGTTTTGATTGAAAGATTATACTTCCGAATTGGTCCCATAAAAATATTTTTTTGATCTGATGATAAACTTCGAAGATATAGGACGAAACTCTTCAAAAATTCATAGCAGAACTGTCGTTTGTATGTGTTTGTTCGCCGATATCTCGGTCAATTGTAGACCGATTTTGAAAATTTTTGTTTTGATTGAAAGATTATACTTTCGAGTTGGTCCCATAGAAACATTGTTTTGATCTGATGATGAACTACGAAGATATAGAACGGAACTCTTCAAAAAACCTTAGTAGAATTGTCGTAACAAGTAAAATTGCTTTGTTTATAAATGTAGTCGGTGGCTGACTAAAGGAAAAAGGGGAGGGGGTACATAGAACTGATCTGATGATGAAGACGGAAGGTAGGTAAGAGCCGGAACTTTGTAATAAATCAGTGTATCCTAGCCGTGTTTCGTATTATTAGAATTGTCATGACGATTTGATGATGAAACCTAATGGCGGAAGGTACCTATCTATTTAAGTTTGGCTGGACTACTAAAAAGTGTGAAATAAAAAAAAATTACAAAACAAAATACAACCGACTTCAAAAACAACCAAAAAGTGCAAAATAACTTTTAATTTCGGAAGTCGGTGTTAAATAACAAAGAGACCAAACTATTAAAGGAACACCAACTTCCGAAATTAAAAGTTATTTTGCACTTTTTGGTGGTTTTTGAAGTCGGTTGTATTTTTTTTTTTTGTAAAAGTTTTATTTGTGTCCATTTTTTATGTAGGCTTATCTCCTTAAATGGTCTTTTAGTACTTCTGAACTTGGTTATGTTTTGTGTTATGATATAATATGTTGCATATAGTTTTTGTTGTCTTTCTGAATCTCTCTGTTGGTCTGTTTAAATAGTTGCCAGAGTTATTTTTGCATTTCCTTTGACTGGTTTTCGTGTATATAAGTACGTTTCAGTACGTCTTCTTATTAATGCTATTGTGTTTCTGCTAAATATTTTATATTTTTCTGTTTCTTTTCCGTATCATTCAGATTTAAGCTTGTAGGTAGTGATTGTTCTAGAGTATCGTAATAGTTCTGGACATTTATAGGCTTTTCTACTTTTTCATCAATTTTGTAGGATCTTAGGTTACATACATATGTGTTAATATCATCTTTAGTTACTGGGATATTTGGGGTGAATTTGAAGTGTTTGCTGCTTCTTTTTGGAAAAACATTTACTTATCAGTAGCACTTAAGGTTCTATGATCTGAGGAAAAATTAATGTGGTCCAGTATTTCAAAGTTAGTCACTAATTTTGGCATGTTTGTCATTATGAAGTAAATCTCGTTCCTGTATTGTTGGTTCGGGGCTTCCCAAGTCCATTTTTTTTTTTTGGTTTATGTATTTATTATAACCAATTTGTATATCGTAGTGTATTTATTCCAGTGCATATGAAAGTTCTAGATATTTTGTTGTTGGCAAATATCTTACATATATAAATATACAATAAATACCTTAGGTACAATATCTATGTACGGGCACAGACAGAAGTGCATGGAGAATTCCAAACCAAAATCGTTTGGCAGGGTTTCATCGCCTTAATAATATGTCTGGGATGACATAGATGGCGCTAGTACAGTAGTTGGATTGGAAAATGTACATCTCTCGTTAAAGAATATTATCTTGTTTTTTGCTAGTTACAATATTACTTAATTTTAACACAAATTCTCCTATGAAATTACAAACCTTATAAAGCAAAGCACGTAATAACTAGGATTCGAACTCGGTAGCATAAAATTTACCGATACCATTAGCCACTGGACCATTGAGTCATTACGCAATGAATTGAAATTATCCTACTCTTTAATATATTGCAGTTGTTTAGCGACTTTAACCCGTATCATAAATCTCAAAAGAATTGAGGGTAGTTTAATATTGACTGTATAAAAATTAAATCTTTTTGTTCAATCATAACGTTCTTTACTACCTTTAGAGTGAGTTCAGTTACGATTGCGTTTAACAAGTTTTTAATATTTATTTTTATCATGAGTTCGCGTTCAAATATTGATATCGCTACGAGAGCCCAAATAGTAGCATTGCATAATCAAGGCTTAAATTATTCTGAAATTTCGAGAGAAACTGGCTTAAACGTAAGTAATGTTTCAAAATCAGTGTTCGTTATTAATTTTATTATCCATTGTTATCAATACACGAAAATAATAAATAATATATTTCCCTTACAGGTAAAGACTGTCACTTTATGGATAAAGCGGTTTCAAGAAGAGGGTTCGTTGGAACACCGTAGTAGATCTGGCAGAAGACGCCATATTGACTCAGACCAGCGTCAACTTATGGTGCAAGGTTATGAGGAAAATGGCTTTACACCAACAAGATATTACGCTGAGTTGTTTGATACATCTTTGCGGACGGTGTATCGTGCTCTTCATAGTGAAGGTCTGCATTATCGTCGACATGCTATTAAGCCATTGCTTACCGAAGCTAATAAAAGAGCACGATTGGAGTTCGCTTTGAAATACAGAAAGTTCTACTGGAGCAACGTCATCTTCAGTGATGAAAAGACTTTCAAGTCTAGCCAGCACGGGCGAGTAATGTTGTGGCGTAGGAATAATACGCGTTATGATAGTGATCACGTTGTGCCTAACTGTGAATCCGGTCGTATAACAGTGAACATGTGGGGATGGATGAGTGCTGCAGGACCAGGAGAACTTACTGTAATACCCAGTCGTGCAAATAGTGTAAACTACATAGATGTGCTGAATGACGTCATGTTGCCCACCGTGCGAAATGTTTTTCCTGTAGAAGACGTGCCAGTGATAACGTTCGTGCAGGACAATTGTCTTATACACTGTTCCATAATTGTGCAAGAGTTTTAGCCAGCAATCGGACATACGGATTATTCCTTGGCCTGCGAGATCGCCAGATTTAAACCCCATTGAAAATTTATGGGGCGTTATGGTTCAAAGGTGGGACAATAGGAACGAAAGGACTAAGGAGAAACTGAGTACTCACTGCATGCAGGTATGGGATTCTATACGGGGTCAAAATTTATGTGAAAAATTAATGAACTCTATGGGTTCGCGCTTGCAAGCTGTAATCGATCAAAATGGTGGATACACGAGTTATTAAAAAAAAATATAAGGTGTTGACTATTGGATTGACTAATAACATAGACCGGGGTAGCTATAATTTATTTGATAAATTACAGTGTTCAAACTTGGTGTAGTGGGATAAATTTATTCACTAAGAGTATAACAACAAAATGTTATTACACTAATGATTTTAATTTCTTATATAATATTTTGAGGTATAGCTTCAATTTCTTCCTCGTTCTGGAACGAATACTTAAGCTATGAACCTTAGTCATAACAGAATGCACAAATCAATCAATAAAGTCAATACCCACTAACCATAATTATGCAAAACGTAATATTTTATTATTTATGATTAAGTAAAATATTTACAGAACTAAGGTTGCATCTATAGAAATAAAACTAAATAATAGAAGAATAGCACAACACAGTTTTGATTTAGAATACTTATTAAAATCTATTAAACAGTTTTACTTTGTTAATGTCTTCCATTTTGTAATGTTTAAGTTATAAATTTTATTTGTATTTCTCATAACAAGTGAATTAAATAATTGTCAATTGGGTGTAAAGCTGTTAGATTAGGTTATACACTGTATAAGAAAGAAATAAATTGTATTCTTTGAGAATTAAAAGTCTTAAACTATAATATCACTAAAATAGTTTTATTTCTTATCCTTTACGAGAAACAAACTTAGTAAATCTTAATCTGTAAGAAAAATATATCTAGATCTTCTTACATTAATGTTTCTTTTACCTAATACTTACCAACAATTATGAAAGTATATATATTTAGAAATTATATATAGTTATAATAATAATGTTATTTATAGTAGTATAAGTATACTTGTATATTATGCCTTTATTCATTTATACATCTTATACCTCATATTTTTTATATTATTTATAACAAAAATAAAATAAAAAACGTTTAAAAATATAAAAAATAGAATATAAATTATATCAAATTAAATTTTAAAAAGTTGACTGAGAACTGGGTATCGAACCGGCGCCCTGTGGAACGAACTATGTTATTCTGACATGCTTATCCATTTGAGCTACCGATCTAACTATTAGAGAATGCGAAAATGAGAGCTACTTGTGAATGTAGGGATTCTTTATTATTTATGATATACGCCATCTGTAGTCGAATTAACTTATATACCGGTTTATTTGGTTTGGTTTAGATGGCGCTGTATTAAGTACTCGGAAATAAGAAAATAAAATAATTTATGTTTATTTCTTAGTAACTACTTATTTGAGGTATTATAAACCTTATTATGGGACTCTGCATAATAAGGTTTTTAAGCTTTGCAGTGTTATTTTCATTTTTGAACAGCGCCATCTAGTCGTCTCACGAAATGTAATGCAAAACCTCACAGTCAAAAGTCGACCTAAGGCTCTCCATGCACTTTTGTCTTCATTAGTACAAATTTTCGAAATATTCTCTTAGTTTTTCTTTGACTTATTATTTTTGGAAAGAAGGTGGTGGTCTCATTTCCCACGAGGACCACTCGGTTTGGAAAATTTTAGGTGTATTATTTACAAATATATAATACCAACATAACTAATAAAATAGGTAAATATAATAAATACAATATACTCCTATATGTATGTAAAGCAGAGAATATGTACTTAATGACTATATGGAGGAAAGAGTTAGTGCACTAACTCCCCTCTTGAACGTCATTGAACCTTGACTGTTTATGCTTGCCTTACTGACATGAGTAAAGCATTCCACAGTCGCACTGTTCTAGAAAAACTAGCATGGCATCTCCAGTCTCAAGTTTTTCGATGACCTAAAATATCTTGTAGGTACGAATCATGACATAAAGGAACTTAAAACGTTTTATAAAAAAAAGCAGGGGTTTTCAGATTGAACAGAACAATTTAGAACAGAGAAAAGATGTATCAATAATTATACCAATATAGTATAAGATTTATACCACCTATATGTACATAATATGGAATGCAATAAAATATTGAGCATTGAGATGTGTAAGTTCCGGCGAAAACGTATTGGTAGATCGAAAATCGGAAACGTGATCGATCATACTTGCACAGACCGTATGTAAACCGTATCTTATGCAAACATTTTGAAGTCGCTCAAGTTTATCAGATCATCTCAAACCCTACTTTAGTGCTAAATGTTGTCAGGTTTTCAGGCAAAAGCAGGAGTTGAGAAATATTTAAATACAATTGTTTAATTCTGGAATATATTAACAGCGTAGGGTGACCTGTCTAACAGTTAGCTACTTGGACACATGGAAATATAAAAAACAGCTTGGACACAATTAACCATGCCTGTATTTCGGCTAAAATGACGTTACTACGTCCGTATAACTGCAAAACCGGATACCGAGAAGACTTCTTCTCTATTCGCACAATAAATACGACATAGCTGAATATTTAGATAACCAGACCTGTGAAACAGTCCATATACAGGAGGTAGTAGAATCTGCGGTAGTAGTAGGCCGCGAGTCAGGTAACATTTGTGCTGGAGCCTGATAATATGGAATTTGCTGTTCATTTGCTACTTAGTTGTGTTATTACCACTGTCGGCATGACGTGACGTGATGCGTGTGTAGTGCGCTGGTGTGGCTGCGTGTCGTGCGACGCGCGGGAGGGCGGCGGCGCGGCGCACGCGGGCATGGGGCAGCCGCTGTGGCGCGTGGCGCTGGCCGAGGCGACGGGCGCGGCGCTGCTGGTGCTGCTGACGTGCGCGGCCGTGTGCGCGACCTCCGCCGCCGACAGCCTGCTGCATCGCGCTGTTGCCTCGGGACTTGTCGTCACTCTGCTCGTGCAGGTACTCCACTGTTTTCTTGCTGTAGCAGTATGCTTTAATTGTCTGAAAATTCGCAAAATATATTCCGAAATGTACTAAGTCATTTATTACAAATGTAGGATGGAGTGCGGACCGGAGTCACCTTTTTAGGAAAGTACAATATCTAAAGTAACATTCTATCAAAGCTGTCCTAACAAAACTATAATGATAGTATCTATTGGTCAAAATTACGGCTTGAAAATAACTTATTACCACAGCAGCAGGACCATAAAATATAATAACAAAAATGATACAAACAAAACCAGACATATGATGCATGATGTTTTGACTTTACAGGCACTACTTGAGTATCATCAGCTTGATCCATCTCGCAACATGTTCCTGACTCCACCGCATCACATGTTCGTACCACTATTGATTTTCAACCTCGTTACTTTCAGACTTCCTCTAACATACCTCATATACTCGTTTCTTTTCCTATCATTTGCCATAAGGGATGTATGGTGTCGTAATTTACAATTGGTAAGTCCATATCAGCTGCGTGTCATTGCCTGTCATTCATCCCTTTTGCTACGTTATGGTTTGATCCATACAAGTCGGCCTAATGATAACCACTATGAATTGATGTAATGTTGGGATGGGTGCAGTGCTTCGACCACGTGTCGGGCGCGCAGTTTAACCCCACGGTGACGCTGGCGGCGCTGGTGTGGGGCCGCGTGTCGTGGCTGCGCGCCGGCGTGGAGATGGTGGCGCAGCTGGTGGGCGGCGCGCTGGGCGCTGGCATGCTGCGCGCGCTGCGGCCGGCCGGCGCCGCGTGCTGCGTCACGCGCCCGACGCTGGACGCGTGCACCGCCGCGTGCCTGGAGGCGCTGCTGGGCGGCTGCCTGGCGCTCGCCAACTGCTCCGCGTGGGACCCTCGCAACACAGGCTTGCGCGACTCGTGGCCGCTGCGCGTGGGGCTGTCCGTCGCCGGTCTTTCACTCGTCGGGGTCGGTATAACCGTTTTAAATCTTAAATATATATTGAAAACAACACAGAGACAAACACTCCCGCCAGCCACCACCACCATCAGCTACACAGCCACCAGCTTCCTCTTGACATAAAATAAGTTCAAATTAAATTTTCCTTCAAACGCAAAATTCGGAACTACTACTTGAAGTCCTTTCAATTTTAGTTCAGTCTTCATCATAATTTTCATAATATAAGTTCTTTTAATTCTAATGATTTGATATTTATCATAGTACCTATATAGTACCATATATACGTATTTACCTAATTATTATAGTAACTTTTTAATACTACGTTGTACAATTTCCCTAAAAGAATGAGGAGCCTGCAAGGCAGCTATGATATAAATCAAACGCCAAGCTCAGAACGAGTGGTTTTATTTACAATATACAGGCAACGTCATGAAGCCGCGGAAAATCTTAACACCGCGATTCAGCGAACGGTACAACACCATCTATCGAGATGATGCGAACTAAAGTGCATAAAACAAAATAAATGACAGTTCGACCTTCGAATCTTAACATACCGCCCACCATGGACAGAGTGTCCATAAAATAACAAAATATGTACAAAATAAAACAGTTGATCTGCCCACCAAGACAACAATACAGCTACTACCAAAAACAATAAAATTATAAAAACTTAAATAAGCACTTCACTTCACTTGTGTGTGGCAAGTAGCTTTTGAATACAACGCAAAAATATCAAACCTTAAATCTAGGTGGTAACGGGTAAAATAATGAGCTTGGACACTGGTCTCTTTATGATACAATCTTTACATTTTAAAGAAACAACGCGCGTAAAATTGTCCACACCAATATGCTTGTCAGTTATCATACCATATAACCATCTTGCCGGTGGCAGATCATCCTTTTTAACCAACACAATATCTCCTACATCAGGTTCCGGAGTTATTTGTGATCATTTATAACGGTGCTGTAATTGTGTAAGATATTCATGCGACCATCGACGCCAAAAGTCTTGCACAAGCCGTTGAGTAAAATGCCATCTTTTGAGAGTACTCATTTTCATAATTAGCATCCGGCACCAGCACTAAAGGCTCACCCACAAGAAAATGTCCCGGGGTAAGTGGGTATGGATCTTCTGGATTGGAGCTAACTTGTGTTATCGGCCGTGAGTTAAGACATGCTTCTATCTGGCACAAAAGGGTCGTCATCTCCTCGAACGTGAGTGTGCTATTGCCGATCACGCGTTTTAGGTGATGTTTTGTGGACTTCACTTCCGCTTCCCAAAGCCCACCAAAGTTTGGAGAACGGGGAGGAATGAAGTGCCAGGTGGTACCGTTTGTTGCAAGCCAGTCAGCTATGTCACTTGCAACTACCGAACCTTCTCGTGGTAATGCATTTTTGAGCTCTCTATTCGCACCAACAAAGTTAGTGCCATTATCACTCCACAAATCTGCACAATGCCCTCTGCGAGCAACAAAGCGCTTGAATGCTGCGAGAAATGCATCTGAGGTCAGATCACTCACCACCTGAAGATGAATTGCACGAGTGGCCATGCAGATGAATAAACAGATGTAACCTTTAGTGGAGCGATAACCACGTCCTCTTGTGGTTCTGACGGCGATAGGGCCTGCGTAATCAACACAACTTTGATAAAAAGGCCGGCAAGCAGTGGCGGGCTGATGGTAACTGGCCCATCAATTGTTGGTTTGTTTGAGCCGCATAACGAACGCAAACGACACAATTACGAACATGTTGCCTTATGAGACTCTTTGCAATCAAAATCCAATATCGAATTCTTATGTAAGTCAGCATTAACTGAGAGCCCCCATGAATAGTACGTTCATGAGCATCTGCAACAATCAACTTTGCTAGATGTGACTTATGCGTAAGCAAGATAGGATGTTTCATTCCTTCTACTACGTTAGCTTGCGTGTAGTGATAGATCTAATGTCAGATCAAATTGGTTTTTAAAAACTTTCTACAAAATTAAATACCCTAACTAACCTACTTTAACTCAAAAACCAATAAATAAATGTCTTGAGTTGCTGTGTCATAAGACCTTATTTTTTCTTTCTTCTAAACTTCCCCTTACTATAATGGACTGTATTTTCTTGTAGCCTTTTAGGGCCATTTTTCCAAATTTGAATTTCAGACATATCCCATCCCATATAATGTTTAGTCCGAAATTCACGATTCTTAAGTAACCGTTTCTCGCGTAGATAAAACTGTTTTCGAGCAATTTCGAAAGAGTTGCCAATCTTACACTCTGGATTATATGATTTGAAAGGTAATCTCACTACGTAGTGACCTAATGAATGTTTTGTAACAGTTTCTGTAAAGAAGTCCTCGCAGGCTTGCTCTTCCTCTGATAACAGCCTTTTTTCAGAAGAAGATTCCTCTAACTCCCAAAACTTCTTACACAGATCATTAGTCACTATCGTAGTGTGCATGTTTACGATTTTATCTTGCGGATAACCTTGGTTACTTTGTGAGTTTATACAGCCAGACAGGATCCATCCGAGTTTGGTATTCTGAGCCATGGGAAAACCAGGTAGACCCTTGATAACACCATCCATTAAGATCTGGCTATATACCTCTGCGCCTAGCAAAATATCAATATTGTTTGGAGTATTAAATGAAGGATCAGCTAATTTTAGATCCGACATTTGAGGTGACAACGCTGTCAAAACAATCTTCCTTGTAGGAAGAAGTGATTTTATGTTCTCAAGAACATGAGCCTTTACAACAACTATAAAGTTGGGATCATGACATGACTGAAGCCTTACGGTTACAAACCATTTAGAGTGCAATGTTGCACTCTGGTCACTGCCAAGTCCTGAAATAAAGCTCTTGCTTGCTATCTTCCTCAAACCAAGAATCTGTACCGAGGACTCGGTAATAAACGATGTTTGAGATCCTTGGTCTAAGAGTGATCTTAAAACAAAAGTACCTGTTCTCGCTTCTACCTTGACCAAGGCAGTGGCCAATAACACTTGGCTGTTCACGTTGGAGAAACAAGATACTATTTTGTTTGGTGACTCGCTCTGTGAAGTTGATGGTACAGATTGATCCGTACCGTCATCCTCTTGATCACGTGTGACGTGATTGCCTTTAGGGACTGAATTCGGATGAAGAAGAGAGTGGTGTCTCTTCCTACAAATACGACAATTGGTTGAAAGACGACATGAATATACCGAGTGATTTGGACCGAGACAGTTAAAGCACAACTTATTGGTTTGAACAAACTCACGACGTGCATCAACAATTTCCTTAGAAAACTTCTTGCAATTTATAAGTTTATGGATTTCAGCACAAAACACGCACGTTGCATTTGAAGTGATATGCATAACCTTAGTCGTGCGAGTACTATTATTTGACTTGTAACTGACTTTATTATCTAAAAATTCAAGAGACCTGAATCGTTGCTCTAGGAATTCCTGCAAATCACTAATTTTAGGTAATTCGTTATTAAATTTACAGATTTGAATTTCCCACAATTTCCTAGAATCAGTATCAAGTTTTAAACTAACAATGTAAAGTACAATAATATCCCATGAAGAAATAACAATATTTAAATTTTTAAGGGCGTTTAAACATTCATTTGTTGTATCAAGTAATTCTTTAATGGCACTGGATGATTCAGAAGTTATGTTCTTTTGATTCATGAAACGTTTTAAAATACAATTAGCAAGGTGTAATTTATTATTATAGCGATGTTCCAATTGATCCCAACAGACTTTGTAATTATTGGCCGTGACAGGAATATGGCGTAAAAGCTGTTCGGCCTCACCCGTTAAGTAGCCTTTGAGATAGTAAAGTCGTTGAACATCGTCCAATGCTTTGTTGCTATGTATTAACGACATGAATAAATCGCGAAAACTTGTCCATTCGGTGTATTTACCACTAAAACTAGGAATGGAAATTTTAGGTAATCTAACACTAAAGGATTGACCGATGTTTGACTCAATAACCTTAGAACTAGACAATGCAAAAGTACTAGAATCTAACTTAAATTTAAGTAAGCAATCCTTTAACTCTGTTTTATATTCCGTGTATAGTTCTTCAGTTACGCCGTATGCATCAGCTGTGCAATAGATAGACTTAACCAATTCCTTGGGGTCAAATTCCGAAACGATGACTCTATGTGTATCGCGATATGAAGTCCAGTAATTTTCCAATGTCTCGAATCGAGTTTCCAAATAAGATTGAGTTAGTTTTTCCTTAGGAGATTTTTTAAAATTAACTCTGGCTTTCTGAATCTTAATTTTCGTATCTTCTTGAATCGCAAAATACGTTTCCATCTTTACTAGTTTTTTCAAATGAATGTTGTTTAAATTATCTCAATTATTAGTTTAATTTTTTAATTAACTTGAATATCCGATCTCAAAAAAATTACAAGTCAATGAACGGTTTTCATGAAAACTTTCTAACTGTTTGGCACTTCTGTAGGAAAACCGGCGTGGATTCCCCGTCTGTTGACTTTTTGCGAAACTATTCTAAGTCCAAACAACTTCTAAATTTTTCTAAGTCTATTTCTTCTTGTATTGAAGGTTCTAATTTGCTTGAATTTTCTCTAACTCAATATTGCAAAGAGTACTCACAGTTTTTCCACTTTATACTTCACTGAAATAGGGTCCAAAATCGCTCCTTCCGATACCTTTTCCTGTATTGGATATGTCGCTGCGTGGTTCAACTTCAATCAACCGATTTATCGTCCGACTCGTAAGGACCATGTACAATTTCCCTAAAAGAATGAGGAGCCTGCAAGGCAGCTATGATATAAATCAAACGCCAAGCTCAGAACGAGTGGTTTTATTTACAATATACAGGCAACGTCATGAAGCCGCGGAAAATCTTAACACCGCGATTCAGCGAACGGTACAACACCATCTATCGAGATGATGCGAACTAAAGTGCATAAAACAAAATAAATGACAGTTCGACCTTCGAATCTTAACAACGTTCTATTTAAAATTATGTTTTATTTATTTATTGTGCAAACTGTGTGTGTTTTTAAATCAAAGGTACTTAATGCAACAAAGCTTTACTATCTACCCGTCAGGGTAGATATCCGCCTATGTACCACTACTGTACATTATCATCATCAGCCTTTTAATGTTCCCACTGCTGGGACACAGGCATCCTCTCTAGCCTACTGTACATGAAGTTTAAATAAATAATAAATAAACAGCTGTTCAGGCACTTCTGCCTTTAATATGGAAAATGAAAGAACCGGCCGTACTGATGAATGTCTGAATGATTCCAGGGTGAGCTGACGGGCGCTAGCATGAACCCGGTGCGCAGCTTCGGGCCGGCGTTGTGGAGCGGCGACTGGACCGACCACTGGGTCAGTACAGCACATTCCTCACGCCAGGGAACTTCTGTATTACTTTTCCAACTTCACCACGCGGTGTATATGTTAAAGCCAAAGTGATTAATCTAGTTATTATTTATAAGATCCTACCAACCTACATTGAAAGGGGAGGATCCTCCGAGCTGACATGATCTTCTTGTTGTGACCGGTTACTTATTTTATGAAATGATTGCATTTCATGATAAAACTTACTTCGTACTTCATAATTATATACCTGGCATCGGAGTCTGCAATTCTTCTAAAAAGTAGGAAAACCTCTATGATACGATCCCTTCTCAGAGGATACCGTACTAGCAAGAGAGAAGCTGTTGTTAATGCTTGATGTTAATCGAAAACAAAAATGGATTACGACAGTTGCCAACACCAACAGATCCTTCAAAACCTATATACTATATACCTATATCTAAACCAGAAAAAAAAGAGATAAATTAGAAAGATTAATACTATTGAATCACTTGACTGAAGTGGTTGAGCTTATAAGCCAATCCATGAGCAGGCTGGCTTTAGGTCCGGCAAGTCATGTTTCAGCCAAATCCTTCATGTAACCTAATACATAGAGAATGGGTACGAGGCTAACAGAGTCACAGGTGTGAAACTTGTGGACCTGTCTTCAGCATATGACACTATAAATATCAAAATGCTACTGGCTAAAGTCGGTACCCTTACAAATGATCGGGGGTTTGTCAAAATCTTGAGCGAATTTCGTCGCTTTCAGGTGCGCTTCTGATCTGATAAGAGCAGAAGGCGCAGGCAAAAAACGGTCTCTCTCAAGGTAGTGTGCTAGCACCAACGCTTTTCAAAAAACGACAAGGCGACTGTTAAGGAGTACTTTGAACGCCTATTGGTCGCGGATGACCTAGTTTTGGCGGCCCAATCAACTAATTTCACGGAGGTTGAAAATTAACAACTACACTCGAGTCTCTTGGAAGGCACTACGATTAATATACCGTGTTTGGTATCATTAGAAAGGGCTTGACTCGTAGATTACCAAAATAGCGGACAAAAACTCATGTGTTAAAAAAAAAGTTAAGATAAATACACCGTATTTGATATCATTTGAAAAGGCTTCACTTGTACTTATAAAAAAAATATCATCAAAATTCAATGTGGCGCTCATAGTGGACAAAAAGTATAGTGTTAATAAAAAATTAAGATAAACACGTCGTGTTTGGTATCATTTGAAAGGACTTCACTTATGCATTTCCAATATATTGTCCAAATCTAAAGTGATGCCCTCTAGCGGATAAAAAGTCATGTGTTAAAAAAGACGTTAGTATAAATACACCGTATTTGATATCATTTGAAAGGGCTTCACTTGTGCTTATCAAAAATATTATTATGAAAACTCAATGTGGCGCCCTCAAGCGGTCAAAAAATTCGAAAAAAATCGTGTAGAAGTACAGTATTTTAACACCAACCCAACACCTATATCATGTTCGGATTTCGCAGGAGGCGCTCCACTGTGGACGCCATCATGCGCGTGCGAGCCCTCACGACGGGGGATGCGGTGTCCCGGGGCAGGTGTGTCTTGGCGGTGTCTCTGGACATCGCCAACGCCTTCAACTCCCTGCCCTGGAGTTGCATTGGTAGGGCACTCCGGTACCACCGGGTGCCCGACTACCTCTGTCGGGTGATCGAGGCCTACCTGTCGGACAGGTTCATCATCTACCCCGGTCATCAGGGGGAGTTGAAACGGCGAGAGATGTCGTGCGGTGTTCCGCAGGGATCGGTACTAGGACCGCCCTTGTGGAACATCGGGTACGACTACGTGCTGCGCGCCGACCTCCCCGACGGGGTCAGCGTGGTCTGTTACGCAGACGACACGCTGGTCCTGGCGCGGGGACGGTCGTACCAGGCGGCGGTCGAACTAGCGACGCGCGGGGTTGCGACAGTCGTGGAGAGGATACAGCAGTTGGGACTCGAGGTGGCATTGCACAAGTCCGAGGCCATGTGTTTTCACGGCCCTCGGAGCGCGCCACCTCCGGGCTCCCAATTAACGGTAGGAGGAGTTCACATCGGCGTCGGGTCGACGATGAAGTACCTGGGACTCGTCCTCGACAGCCGGTGGAACTTCAAGGAGCACTTCCGACGTCTGGCTCCCAGGTTGAATGCGACTGGGGCTGCGCTCAAGCGGCTCCTGCCGAACCTAGGGGGTCCAGACGCCTCCTGCCGGAGGCTCTACGCAGGCATCGTTCGGTCCATGGCCCTTTACGGTGCGCCGGTGTGGGCGCCATCGCTACGGAAGCGAGTGGCGGCCCGGCTAACCGCCTGCCAGAGGGTCATGGCCATCCGGATGATCCGCGGATACCGTACGGTGTCCTGCGAAGCGGCGAGCCTCCTTGCTGGCCTACCACCGTGGGATTTGGAGGCAACAGTCCTTGCACACATGCATGACTTACGCGTGGAGATGCAACGTCGGGGCGAAACTCCGCTGCCGCGACAAGTCGCGGCATGGCGGACAGAGCTCCGGCGGGATCTCATGGTGAAATGGCGAGAGCGATTGTCGCAACCTCGTGCTGGGCACGCCACGATCGAGGCGGTAAGGCCCCTCTTTGAGGCGTGGCTGGAAAGGCCCCACGGCGTCGTCACCTTCCGTTTGGCGCAGGTGCTGACCGAGCACGGCAAGTTCGGTCCGTACCTGTACAAGATTCGTGCGGAGACGACGCCCGGGTGTCGCCACTGTGCGGACCGCCCGGTGGACACGGTGGAGCACACAGTCGAGGTGTGCCCCGCTTGGGAAGAGCAGCGCCGTGTCCTCGTGGGGGCGATCGGCGGCGATCTCTCGCGCCGGGGCTTGGTTCAAGCCATGCTCCGGAGCGAGGAGGAGTGGCAGGCGGTCGCCTCCTTCTGCGAAGCAGTAATGCTAGTAAAGGAGGAGGCCGACCGCCTTAGGCAAAGGCGGACACGCCGCCGCCGCCGCCGGGTTTCCGATCCCAATTTCCGGCCACCGTAGGCGCGGGCTCGCGGACGGTGGGCAATGGGTAGCTCGCTGTCCGTCCGTCCGGTAACAGACCGGTCCGAGCTCAGGTCGTCTACGGCGCGCACCGTTCCCGCGCGCCTCAAGGAGTTGTCAGCATACTGTAGGGGTCCAGCAGGGCCGAAGCCTACTGGGGCCAAAGGTTATGTGAGACTGTCACCAAAGGCCCCAGGATAAAGGCAAGGAATGGAAAGGTAGGTTTTTTAGTCAGTAAAAGTCTGACACTGTTTCCCGCCCCACCCAAGGGCGGGATTCGTCATTGGATGATTTTTACCTACCACAAAAAAAAAAAAAAAAAAAAAAACACCTATATCATCTTTTTCCAAAAAATTTGGATAAACAATTATCTTGTGGATGTTATTAAAGCTTCTATAGATAATATGAAAACATAAACTTGTGTAAAAATAATCTAGTAAAGACCTCTGAAAATCTGCTATTATGCGTAAACTGTAGCCCTCCATAATGTACTCATATATTCAAAATATAAAAAGTACATCTATAGAAGCCTTGCAGATTAGATCGAAATTCTAAATGACGGTTTAAAAAAAAAACACGTTTCCTGGAACAAGTTTTGCCAAATATTCGAGTAAATCACGAGAGAAAAAAAAAGTACCTAATGTAAACAACTCTCTTTTTTCGTGTTGCCTCTGCATTAAACGTCGCGGGGCATGAAATGAAGCAACAAGCTTTTAAACCATGATCGACGTTGAGGATAGGCGACTGGAAAAGGGCCCTCTATAACTCTATAACAGCCATGTCAAACTATAACTCTATAACAGCCATGTCAAACTATAACTCTATAACAGCCATGTCAAACTATAACTCTATAACAGCCATGTCAAACTATAACTCTATAACAGCCATGTCAAACTATAACTCTATAACAGCCATGTCAAACTATAACTCTATAACAGCCATGTCAAACTATAACTCTATAACAGCCATGTCAAACTATAACTCTATAACAGCCATGTCAAACTATAACTCTATAACAGCCATGTCAAACTATAACTCTATAACAGCCATGTCAAACTATAACTCTATAACAGCCATGTCAAACTATAACTCTATAACAGCCATGTCAAACTATAACTCTATAACAGCCATGTCAAACTATAACTCTATAACAGCCATGTCAAACTATAACTCTATAACAGCCATGTCAAACTATAACTCTATAACAGCCATGTCAAACTATAACTCTATAACAGCCATGTCAAACTATAACTCTATAACAGCCATGTCAAACTTGCGGTCATTTTTTTATTGAGATCCGAATAATTTTTGAAAAACAACAGCAGATAATGCGGCCCGCCAGCCGCTTAAAAATCATTTCCTACTAATATTGTCAATAATAGACTCACTTGCAGATGGAAGTGATTGAAACTGAAATTCAGTGTCAAACCCATTGGAAACCTAACATTTTACAGGGTTGAAGGATTAGAATTTTATAAATACCTTCTTTCCTGTTCAATACCAAGAAGTGGTCGCTTACCATGGGCCTCATCAGAAGGCTTAAAGTCACTCAAAATGCAAAGGAAAGGGCTATGCTCAGAGTTTCCTGGCGTGATCGAATCAGAAATGGAGATATCCGAAGGAGAACCAAGGTTGCCAACATAGCACGACGAATCGCCAAACTTAAGCGGCAATGGGCAGGGCACATTGCTCGCATCACAGATGGTCGTTGAGGCCGAAAAGTTCTGAAGTGATGGCCGCGTGCTGGAAGACGCAGTGTTGGAAGGCCTCCTGTAAGGTGGACCGATGACCTCGTATAGGCTACGAGAATCCGATGGATGCGAGACGCACAGGACCGTTCACTGTAGCAAAATTTGGGGGAGGCCTATATATATGTGGACGTCTAAGGGCTGAAATGATGATGATGATGATGATTGCCAGCACATTAGAAAAGGAGATAGATACGCTTTCATTCAACCTTGGGCATGGTTGTAAAAACATGAAAGTGATATCAGCATCGATATATATGAACTGATATTAGTTAATAGCTAATATATTTCATTTTCAAGGCTAGAGTGAATAGGCTCTTAACAAACTAGTGCGATTCAACACCAACAATTGCGTCACTGCTTACTATCAGGCGGGAACGCAGTCAAACACTAGTTTTATTATTTAATAAAAAAAAATCCTTTATCGAAAATGACTTGGATTTTGTCAATCAGGAAGAAATTAGTTTATTTTAAAGTCATATAATATAGCAAACATGTAATATTATGCAGATTAGTGACTGAAATGGTCTTTCGCGGAAATTACCACATAAATTTGAGTTGACCTATCCAATCAGTGCAAGCATTTGTCACACAGATTTGTCAGTATACGTGAAACTCAACTGAGGACTACTAAAGAGTCTACTAGATACTTGACGAACGAACGCAGCACTATCAAACGATATACTGAAGGTTCACGCTTCGAAGATCGTTAGAAGAGCGCCCGACTTCGCGCAGTTAAGACACCAGCGGTCATCAAAGCCAGCAGCAGTGAAGGTGCGAATCCAAATAAATCCCGAGCTTGAACAAAAAATGTTAACTGTTCAGTTACAGAAACAGTGAAGACCAAAGACTACCGAGCTTATCGTAAAAAAGACCAGACATTTTTTGAACGAGCGATATGGGCTGGAAAGATCGTATTCCCAGGGGCCAGCGAGGGCATTAAATTATCTTTCGTCATTTATGGTTTGGCTGGGAGACTCATATTCATGCTCAACTGAAGTATTTTTCTGTGAAAAAGGTGTGAAACAGAATACACCAATATACCATCCTAACGAACAACTAAACATTACTTTTTACATTATAAAATCAGACATTCTATTTTGATCTGATTATATAATGTGTCATTATAATAGAATTATTTTAATAATCATGGGTGTAGGTTGGAGCTCACCGTCCAACCATCTGGTAAGTACCAAACCCGAGTCTGCGCGTAATTCAAGCGCGCTCGAAAAGATGTCAGCAAAATAAAGAATAGAATTTTATTTATGGATCTAGTGGCGCCGATGCCTGCCAGGGCCGCGGGGTTGTTCGAAAGAGGAGTGACCGCGGCCCTGGACCGCGCCGGGCAACTGAGAAGAGACACAAGTGGGTTTTAACTTTAGTAAAAGTCACGTGGCATCACCAGGCCCTCTCAGAATACCAGCGCTGCGTTATTTTGCCTTTTTCTTTTTAGGTAATATCGCAGCATATGCTGAGATAGAGGCCTTTTTGACCTCGCACAGGTCTTTTATTTTCAATCTTTTTTTTTGTGTTCTTTTATTTATGTTGTAAATTTATTTATAGTTTTTGTATTGTTGTTGTATATATATTTTTTTTTGTCCTGTGCGAGTCTCAAATAAATGTTTTTCTTTCTTTCTTCCTTTCTCTTCGCGTGACCAGAGGGCTGGGCTTTTCTTCAGTCAACGAATCAGCATTGCCATTCAACGTGGCAATGCTGCCAGCGTTCTAGGCACTTTTCCCATTGATAATGATGTGGATGAATTTTATTGATGCCCAATAAGTTCTTTTTCTACCTGTTTGTACATATTTATTTTTATTATTTTTAATTTGTATATATACCTAAAAGCAATATTATAAGCAATAATTGGTTAATACCCATTCAAACTCTAACTCAAACTCGTTTATTTTACATAGGCCTACATGGGCACTTACTCGTATAAAACGTCAAAAGCTAGCGCACGGTTCCAATTGGTCGTTTCCTATGGAGAAGAACCGGCAAGAAACTCCATGGTTACTCTTTTAAAAAAGTGATTGTCTACAATATTTTCATACTACAATATTAATAGATATGAGAGGACAATGTAGACCGGTCAGGTTTGTACCCAAAACTACGATAAAAATTGTAAAACTTGAATCTACAGAGTCTACGGTGTTCTCACACATTCACATTATAAAAGAAGCTATACAAAAATAAAAATAAACCTGTCAATAAATTAAACATGTATACAATAATAAATTACTACCTAGTAAAATATGTAGGCTATGTTTTATATAATATAAAAAACGTTGCAAAAACAATGTCACAGGAGAGTAAGAGGGGAAAAAAAGTATCAATATAAATTATGGAGTTAAAACAAAGATGGAGCAGTTAATTGACAAGTATACAATAATGCAATTAAAGAGCTGCCAGGCAAGCCACACGTGCCGAAGTAGTCATTGACATATATCCAGTAAAAGTTTGACACGCAAATCATTTTATATTATATAATAAATAAAATAAATACCTAATCGAGTGATCTGATTCTAATGTAATCAAAAGTAATGATTATTTATCTGAGCGCGGCAGCAAGCCTTCAGCTAGCGGCCACTCAAGCAGCGTGTGTGTGCAGGTGTACTGGCTGGGCCCGCTGGGCGGCTCCGTGCTGTTCACCAGCGCCTACGTGCTGGCGTGGCGCCCGCAGCGGCCGCGGCGCCGCGACGTCAAGCTGCACCACAGCGAGCCGCAGCTGGCGACGTGCGCCGCCATGACGGACGCGCAGGGCTGCCGCGCGCTGCCTTGAACGCCGGTCATATCCCGGTTGACTGCGACCGTCCGCTTCCCGCCACCTGAGAGCCTAGCAGGCCTTTTTGTAGACCGTAGCGCAGTGGTTTTTACTTAATTATAAGTATCTATGACCGAACCGGACGCCATTGCTGTCACGGGTGTAATGACGAATTGTCAAAACATTGAGATTTTTAGGTTATTTGGTTATCCGCGCGACGGCAGTGCGGCTGTCGCGTCGCGTTACTTTGTTATTCCATATAAATTAAAACGCGCTACTGCCGTGAAACAGCCGCGCTGCGGTTAATTTGAAGGCGCCCTTAATGTATTTATACTCAAACCATCTGGAATTAAATTTTGTAATTGTAATGATCTAAGAGCGTGGCAACACCACATTATCACGAGTCGGTGTCGTTGACGTGAGAAGGCGCGGCGGCGCCTGGCTGCGGCATGTTGCCGCGTCGTGCAGCTGTACCTGGCGGGGCGGATGTGTTGCGTGGGTGCACGATACGGAAGCGCGTTGCGTAAATGTGTGACAAGGCAACGTTGTAAAACCCTTTGGCTGAAGAGTGAATTTTTTTGAAGACGACGTATCGATTTTACATCACTTTACCATGTTAAGACGTGGCACTACACCGCTGCACCGTGCGCCCGCTCCCCACGGCTCGGCACCGCTTGTCTGCATGGCGCAGCAGACGCCGCGTCGTGCTCACGTGTAACCTAACCGTGTGCCCTAACACCCGTATTTATAAACGAGTAAAACTAATTACTTGAGTAAAAGTAACTATTTAAGTTACAATTTGTATTCTCTATATAAGGAAAATTTAAATTTTGAATGAAGATTTCGAACGTCAAGTAATGACTTAATATGAAATAACTTAGCAACGAGTGATTATTTTTTCATAAATACGGGTGTTAAGAGTCTAATCAAATACACATGGTAAAACTTTACATCGTGACATGTTGCGTTGTAGTATCGCGATGTTGTGTTGTGAGATTGTGAAAAATCGCGACAAGACGGCGTAGCGTGGCAGGCCGCCTGGTGCTGCATAGGAATCCAATGCTTGGCAATCGTCTTACGTACCTACATATTATCAGTGCATCGTAAAAATGACGTGAAGAATATAACGCATGTTTACGATGTAGGAAAGCTGGTTTCCTTGCCTCGACGTGTCGACTGTATCGTGTGTATGTGTTGTCGCTACACCGGTACACCGAGTACACCAGTCACAAGTCGCGTGATCACGTGACACTGAAAAGTGACTACCTTAATATTTCTAGGTAGGAAGGTGGATGAGTAGAACTTAGTGCAATTGTAATTTATTTTTCTTTTTGTTATACATTTTATAACTTATAAGTACTTAAGTATTAAAAACTTTTTACTACCTAATTAGTGTATTTATTTGGTTTAAATTAAGTGTTGCGACAGTGGCCAACTCTTAAAAACTAATAAATAATCAGAGACCATTTGATATGCATACGGTGTGACAAAACCTAAGTACCCGCGTGGAAATACAGAACCGCGCCAAGTGGCCATCACAGATGATATACACACTTAATGTGTGTTTACGGAGACGCGGCACGTTGCGCGGCGCATTGGGCATTCCGTCGTACATTGTAGCTTTAGAAAAAGAGCTGTAGGTAGGTACTGAAGTTTGTTTAGTCACCTCATCCTAAAACTCTGTAGGTACACATATACACCGTTAAACTTTTGGTCATTTTAATCCCGCGGAGGGTCGATTCGGTACATGAAACCCTATCGATTTTTAAAGATAAAAATGAAAACTAAAGTTTTTTTTTTAAAAACTCGAATGAATTTACTTCTTTATGTAAACGTCAGCTGATCGAGGCCAATGAACTGTAGGTATTTAGTACGCAACGACCAACAACTCCCTACAAGGTCATTGACTCGTTTACTTAAAGAAATTAATTTCGTATATGCGCATATTAATTCGAGTTTTAGAAAAAAGTACTTTATTTTTTAATTTTATCTTTATAAATCAATATACCTATATTAAAAGACAATAATCATCAGTCCTATTTTCATTAAGAACAATATTTTTATGATACTTAAACTAACATTTAACATATAATTAGATCGTTTAATAACAACAATTAAGTTTCAGACCCCTAACTGTAGTTAAAATTTAAAAACTGATTTAATCGGAATTTTGGTAAACGCGCAACTAATTTCTTCCCCTGTGCCATTTTCGTATGATCATCTCTTTTTTGCAATGGTGAAAATCATACAATGCAATATCGCTCTTGGGCGGAACGGGACTATCTGACTTTTACGGGCTAAAACCCAATCCTGTTCCTTCTTTGCCTTTGTTCCAGGGTACCCAGGGCCTCAGGGGCCCCGGGGTTCACTTTCACTTAACCCAAAGCCCCAGTAGTCAGTATGCTAACCTTTTGCAATCTAGACAAAACCAATCGTCACCACTCTATTTAACATCAACGGTGGGGCTATACTCCATGACAGTGGCACATATATGGGCTTTTGCTTTCTATTCTTATTCTTCATCTTTTGTTTAGTTTTCGGCAATAAAAATCTAAGAGTGCTTTAGTTTCGTGGAAGATTATGCTGCCTCCAGTGTCTCTTTTTCTATATACCAGCGGTATTACCACTGGTTTTACTTTTCTTCCTTTGTAATTATTATTTTTCCTAGGTAATACGTCAGACAAAGATCTACTCGTAATGAACACGAATCAAAATACACATCTGGTTCCATAGAATAAAAACCTCAGCTCCGGCGGAAATCAAATGTATGTCAAATTATCGATATTATTAAGTTATAAAAAAATAACTAACTATTATCTTGATGCTTACTTGCAAACATATAAAAATTGCCAGTTGTAGTCGAGTGGGTAGATCGCGCCCCACGTTGGGCGCCAGTTTGTTGTCTTTAGTTATGTAGTTTAAAACTATGACAAAACAAATAAATAAATGGTTCTGAATAGTTCTGATGAAAATGGTACCATCTAACTGATTTGATGATGATGAAGGCGGAAGGTAGGCACTGGAACAACGTAATTAATAGATGTACGAGTAGATACTCTGGCTATAAGTGAATCCGCCATCTTTCTTTAGTGCCCGGATAGCCGTCAACATGGGAGGCCACGCACGTGTTTCAAGGTAAGGTCGATTGATCATTTTTATGTATTTTCTTATAATTTTTGAAGATTTCGTATTGCGTGCGTATATATATAACGTATTTATAACATTTCATTTGAGTAAAAAACTGTAATTATTTGCGTTTTATGGTGTTGGTCTTCTTTAAAAAAGTGAAATAATAGCCTTCCACGAGTCAAGCTAACCGTTTTTTTTGGTATAAAATATAGAAATAATATGGGGTAATTGCGGCCATGTTTCTTATAGAAAATCGGACCTCCGTATTAACCCCGTAATACGGAGGTCTGGGGTTTGGTGGAAATACGGACATTTTGACGTAACATAGTTTTAATGTGTTTCAGATGCCT
Source organism: Leucania comma (assembly GCA_958295575.1). Lineage (NCBI taxonomy): Eukaryota > Metazoa > Arthropoda > Insecta > Lepidoptera > Noctuidae > Leucania > Leucania comma. The sequence continues at coordinate 229,256 of OY282471.1, read as the reverse complement.
CGAGTATACAAACGGAAGACGACGATTGTATAGTTTGGATAGTGTGCATAGTGTGTCAGGAATGGGCACATAAAATTTGCACAGCTGGGAACACAAGCAAGGCTATATTTGTGCTATTTGTAAGGAGAAGTAGACGGACCGCAATTACCCCATGTGCTGTCCGTGTTTTCCCTGTTGGCACCGGGTAAATGCGGACAGTAATGTCTTTGTATTTTTGATAAAAAACATAATTGTTGAATTGTTTCTGAAACTTTTATACTCATGTTGATTTTATACCCTAAGAACCAAAGTTAAATAATTAATAAATACTGACTGATTAGCTTTAATAATATTTTGTGTTTTATTGAAGATTTCCCTTAAGTGTCCGGAATATCCACAATGTCCTAATTCAAATCAAACGAACTTACTTTTTACATAAAAAAGTCGCCATCAAACATATAAAATAAAAGACTAGGTACGTACTGTTTTTTTAATACACTTACCTACTCGAAAACCCGCTCTTATTCCACCGCTTTTAGGCACGCAATAGACTGTTTTCTGCATTAGTATAGAAAAGTTCGCGTGCTCGCCCCCGCCACAATTTGCTTAAATTAATCGTTCGACTGGGCGCGCGTCGACCCCCCCCCCCCCCCACGTGACGTGCGTTAACCACCACGAGTCGTACTACGTGTATTACAAAACATCGTTTGATAGACGTGCAAAGCAGCAGCAGCCCTCGGCCCCAAACATACTCGCCTACGGCTCGTGCGAAGTCCGCCTCGGTCGCAACGCAATACTTAACAAGCTTTGTGCACTTGTGTCACGATGTATTAAAAGAAGAATAGGTAACATTTCCTAATTATAAATTTTCCCGGGTTCCGAGGCAAGGCAGTCGGCACTCCACTAAAATGGCATTGATGACATAGGTACCCACGAGTACGCACAGACAGACTGATAGGGTGAATTATTAGAAAAAGTTCTGTTTTTAGTTTTAGGATTCCGTACCTCAAAAGGAAAGAGGAAGGTATCGAGCTGTTAAATTAAAACTAAGGTTTGGGAAAAACCAAGCTTCTAAGTTCACGAGAGAAAAAAATACGGCCGTTTATGTCACAAAAAACTTATATTTCGACACTCTCAAGGGAATCAAAATTTATAAGGTACTTCCCGTTGACTTAGAATCCTGAAATTTCAATACTCAATACTCAAGATTTTATAGCTTAGGAAAAAAACTGAAAATAGTTTGTAGTTACCTATATCAATAAAAAAAAAACGTTTTTCAATACACCTCGAAAAAAGCCTCTTATCGCACTACGATTAGGTTCGATATGGCATGTTTATCACCCGCGTGCTTTTTTTCAATTTATCAAAACAAGGGCTTTTTTCATTCCTATTTCGTCACGTTCAAGGGTGATTATTAAGCTAAGAGGCGGATATTTTTAAGGTTTTAATATTTAATGAAAATTTAAATTGTGTTTTCGAATAGAATATAATAAATAGAAATGATTACGTAAGCAAAAAATCGTTAATATCAACAAATTAACAATATCTGTGTTCTAAATTCAAAAATATTTGAGTTCGTCCGCTGTCGGTAACGGGCAGAGGCGTACCAAGGACACAGAGTACACATCCTCTAGCAGTGTTGACATCCGCGACTCTTGGTATTTTGTCCGGTCCGTAGATGAGACGCAGAACTCGCCCAAGTCTCCATTGCAGCGGCGATGAATTGTCATCTGCCAGCAGCACCATCTCTCCGATGTTCAGCTTGGATGTATCAGTCCGCCATTTGGTTCTCTGCTGTAGCTCGGATAGATATTCCTTGCTCCATTTTTGCCAGAAGTGCTGCCGTATTCTTTCTAGACGCTCGTAACGCTTGAGGCGGTCGTGGCTGATGCCATCTAGGTCTGGAGCTGGCAGTGCAGCCAAGGGCCTCCCGATGATAAAGTGTCCCGGGGGAAAGGGGAAGGAGATCGTCAGGACTGGTGGACAGAGGGCACAAGGGACGGCTGTTTAAAATAGCCTCCACTTGTGCAAACAAAGTTGATATTTCTTCGTAAGTCAAGTGGCTATTGCCGATGACATGTTTTATATGGTGCTTAGCGGATTTTACCCCGGCTTCCCATATGCCACCGAAATGAGGAGAGTAAGCTGGTATGAATTTGAAGGTTATAATTTGTTGACTTGCAAAGTTAATTAGAGGTTCCTGCGTTTGTTTAATGAAATCTCCTATTTCTTTTGCTGCGGCCACGAAATTTGTCGTTGCTGTGGCCATTATCGCTGAATATTTCCGCTGGTTTTCCGCGACGGGCAATGAATCTCCTGAGGATCATTATAAACGCATCTTTCGTCAAATCATTGACAGCCTCAAGGTGAATGCATTTATATCGCAGGCAAACAAATATGCATAAATAGCATTTTATAACGCGGCTTCCACGGCCCAATACTTTACTACGACTACTACGACTGCGGCTTCAACGGATAGTTCCAATAGAAGTTTCACAAAGCTGCTTACATTATAAAAAAAAACATAAACATTAAGTAATTAAAATAATGATACGTAAATTGATAAGTTTAAATGGCCTCGGTGCGGCTTCGTGTTAGCGGCGCTATCGGCCGAAGATAACCTCGCCACCTCACTTTGTCCAATAATCGAATTACTTACACACAAATGAGACGCAAAACAAATAGCGGCCGCAGCAGTCGAGCCGCGCCGAATATTCTGCGTCCGCATGCTGCAACACAGCCTCCGCGCGCGGCGACGCTCGCACCGGTTCACCTTGCTCGCCTGCGCCTGCGCCGCCTCGTACGCACCACAACGACTTCTCTAGCCACAACCTTGTAGCACACTACCACAGAACAGCACACTACCACTCGTTGTCATATTGATACTCGCTGACGTCATTTCTTTAAATTTAACATTGTAGCAACGTGCTGGCATTCATTACTTAACTTAAGTACTTATAGTACGCGGCAAATAATTTGATCCATTTGCTATGGTTACACGCAGTACCCCAGTAGACGCGCAGTAGACCTGAAAATCGATTATAAACCTCGTAACGCAAGTTGAACCATCATGGTGGTCGACATTGAATGCGCAGTAACCGATTTTGAAGATAGTGAAATAGCAAATGGTTCAACTTAATTGCCGCGTCCTATGCTACTATGCCTACTGCTTAACATTAATTTTGGCATTTCGATTGTGATAAGCTCAAATGATATGTACATCTCGGGGACTTTATATAAATACAAAGGTCTCGGGGTCATCGTTGTTTCCACTTTGGAACAACATGTTTATTACGATTAAATTGTTTCTAATAATTATAACTAGGTAATCTATATTCTTACAAACATTTGTTGCAATATCAAACAATGTCCAAAGGTCCTGACTAATAGGTACCTAGGTATAAAATATAGTTTGATACCAATTAAGCTGCTAATTAATGTCCAAAAAATTACTTTGATCATTTTTTTCAAAATAGATAGGTACAATTTGTATATACCTATTTAATATAAAGAATACAAAATTAATTTTACATTAAGCAGGTGATTCTTTTCAGGGTAATACCGGTCTCATCTAGTTTAAACTGACGAAAAAACATTATTGAAGTGTAAAAGTGTTTTTTAAAACCTATTTGCAAAATAAATATCATTTATCAGTACTAAAATATTAGGAACCTACATTTAAATGGCTATACAGATAATTATGTACATGGTACTGCTGGACTGGCTCAAGGACTGGCTCAATCAGGGAGACGCTGCAAGTTTGTGAGAGCATGCAGCGCACCACGGCCCGCAAGATTGCAGGCCATTGGCAACTGCTGTTGTTAAGAGTGAATAACCGATCTTTGCGCCCTAAGGAGATATGTATGTTATGAGCCCGTAGATAATAAGTAGGAATGTCTCAGGGGGAGGCCACTGAAGGGTACTGTGAAGCGCCAAGAGGACACCGGTGTCCGCCACCTATTGTCTTTCTATTGTGTCTCTAATTACGGTATTCAAAAGGTTAAAGGTGTTTCTTTATTTTAAGGAATAAAAAAGTCATGCTGGGCTAAATCAGTGTTTATCTAGAGAGGATAACCCAGGAGTTTGACCGGTATGCTGTCCAGGAAGTCTGTCATTTTATCTGTTATATCGGAAAATTATGTCGGATATCATAACAAGCGTCGCTACAACGACTCGTCTCGTTTACGCACCAACGCAAACGAGGATAACTCACTAATCGTTCCTTAACTGTAAAGCATAAACCGCATGCTCCCATATTGTGAGTGCGCCTACAAACACGCAAACTCACACACACAAGGCATCCAGCCAGACCCGGAACAAACATCTAGATATAGGCCATAAAACGCTTGCCCCATATGGGAATCGAACCCGCAACACGCAGTTCAGCCACGAATCGTTCAACCACTGCACCTACAGTGAATTATTAAGGTTCAAAAACTCAAAATGTATTTGGACCATCGACCATACAGCCAATAGACACCTCATGCTTGATCTAACGCACCAAAACAATTCTATCAACTAGCTGAGGTACGGGGAAACGGGGGTAACACTGCTAGGATACATTGTTTTATTATGAAGTTCTCGTGTGTACCTTCCGCCTTCCAGCTCCACCATCAGATCAGTTTGATAGTACCTTATAGCCAAATTGCATCCCATGACAATTCTAACAAGCCCAAACACGGGTACATTGATTCATTACGGAGTTCCGGTGCCTATCTTCCGGCTCAATCATCATCATCAGGTCACTTTGATGTTACCATTTTCAACATAACTATTTAGAACCATTTATTTATTTGTATTGTCATAGTCGCTTAACTATCTTCATTGTGATATCTATACGAGTATGAAGTTCCGTTGGCCATTTCTGGTCTTCTTCATCAGTTCCACGCCATTAAATGTTACTTTTTGACTGTAAATGCTTAAGCCCTCGATAAAAATACCAAAATCACCATATAGTTGCCTATAATATTGGAGGAGTTCCCTCGATTCCTCATGGATCCCATCATCAGAACTGAATTTTGAACTAATCTGAAACTAATCTGAAAGAGAAACCCTTTAAGAGAAAAAAATAATTTTGCAAATCGGTCCATAAACGACGGAGTTATCCGCGAACAAACATAAAAAAACAAGCATATATACGGTCGAATTGAGAAACCTCCTTTTTTTTGAAGTCGGTTAAAAATAATAATCAACATCAAAAGTTAACAAGAACTGTAACTGTAAAAAGAACTTTTTTGTTTCGTTTCACTATCAAAATCTCTAATTAGAAAATTCACAGCATTTCCATCTATTAACTATCGTGGTACCTTCACAATATACACAACCAATCCTACTAAACCAAAACAATAATCATCAAGCTCAACATGTGATCTGTGACTACTCTTAGCCCAGTAATCTCTAGTTAATCAACCATTCTTGGGCATCCCTCCAGGAACGTCAAGTCTCTCACGACTTCATGCTTACAACGCGTCCCAGGTCTGACTGCAATACCGCATACTCACGGACTCCTGTGAGCAGTAGATACCGATTTCCATCGAGCTACGTCTGCATGTTTCCAAACCTTCGTTATACCATCATGGAAGGTCTTCTGTCTCTGCTCCGGCGCTGCGGGGTTTGGGCGGTCCCACGCGAGCTTATCGTCGCAGATGATTTCAACGCCCACCACCGCAGCTGCGGCTTGCTCGCTCGAAGCTCGACTGCTACAATAATTTATCTTGTATTTAAAATATTGTATAGTTAAGTGCTATCGGGTACAACGATTTTCTTGTTTTAGGGCTTTTTCATGAATACTCAGAAAAGCAGTCGGGTTTTTAGTTTTTTAAATTACCGTTTTATATTTTTTAGTTTTATTTTATTACGATATCACTTACACAGTAATTATGAATCTAACGACACCTCGCAAACTAAAATCCATCGAGCTGTTCAGGCTGCAAAGCGTGCCAAACAATTATACATACATAAATAGGGGACTGGTATTTAGCTAACGATATTTAAACACGTGATTGTAGTCATGCCAAAATCAACCAAGTTCAGTACATTGTGACCAGTTACGCGAACAGAAATGTACTGGTTAGTAGATTTCTTTTCGCGATTTTAGGTTTGGTCCCATAGTAGAAGTTGCTTGTTATCATTACTACCATCACGTGTTTAAGTATCGTTCACTAATTATATTACTAGTCACCCTATATACTCTCGAAAAACATAACCCTCCTTCTAGCGCTGTCGGATAAATACCTAATCAACTACTGCATTTATATTCTATTGTTAGTTGACTTGTAGATAACAATTTTTAATCGAAAAAGGTCGTCATATCAACGTTTCTTATAAACAACAGTACTTACCTATTTATTAATCAGATTTGCCTCAACATTGGGGCTTCATTTCGGTGCTCATACTCTGTAGTCACAAAATCTTGTACGTCATCTTGTTATGTTATGTAGATGTCATTTCAACATACATATAAGGGGCGTTACGCTGATGCAATACGCCTCTGCTCGGCGTTTTATTACGAAAACTATAGGAGAACATTTTGTTATTAATTAACTTACTTATCTAATAGTAGCGGAGTAGAATTGTTGAGTATGTTCGCTTGGGACGAGTTTCTGCTCTGAAGCAAGCGAAGCCGCCAGCAGCAGCTAGTTGGGAAGTTCTTTTTTAAAAAGTAGGTAAAATCATCCAATGACATCCCCCGCCCTTGGGCGGAGCGGGATATGCGGGAGCCCCAGATTAGGCGTCGACCCTACTGGGCCCCGACAATTTGCTGACCAGTCCTTGAGGGGCGCGGGAACAGTGCGGGCCGTAAACGATTTGGGCTCGGGACAGCGAGCTACCTATTGCCCGCCGACCGCAAGCTCGCGCCTACGGTGACCGAAAATTGGGATCGGAATTACGGCGGCGGCTGCGGCGTGAGCGCCGTTGCCTGATGCGGTCGGTCTTTTTTTTATTATTGATAGGTTCGAGCTTGACCGCTATCTCACCTGATGGAAAGCGACGATACGGTCGACGATGGTGCGCGCTTACATAGAAGAAACCTCCTTCTTTGCTAGCATTACTGCTTCGCAGAAGGAGGTGACCGCCTGCCACTCCTCCTCGCTCCAGACCATGGCCTGACCCAAGTCCCGGCGCGAGAGATCATTGCTACCGATCGCCCCCCACGACGACACGACGATGCTCTTCCCAAGCGGGGCACACCGCGATCGTGTGCTCCACCGTGTTCTCCGGGTGGTCCGCACAATGGCGACACCAGGGCGTCGTCTCCACACGCATCTTGTACAGGTACGTCCCGAACTTGCGAATGTTCGGTTAGTACCTGCGCCATGCGGAAGGTGACGACGCCGTGAGGTCTTTCCAGCCATTCCTCACAGAGGGGCCTTACAGCTTCAATCGTGGCGTGCCCAGGTTGGGTAGGTAATAAATTGATATCAGGCTGACGGCGTGTGCAGGACATCGTAAGTTACCTACACGAATCTTGGGTCTATCAATATAATCCAAAAATTAAGCGCCAGCTGACAGTTTGTGTATTTTAAAACGAACCAACGCCTATTACTCGTAATACTTAAAATACATAGTTATGCATACATAGTTAGTTATAAATTAATTATTATAATAAGCCCTGTTTTGAGCCGCTTCTACAAATTTCGTTAGGTTTTGGCCACGAGGTTAGTCCTAGCGGACGGTACCTCTTAGGGACGAAACAAATACCTTACCGCTTCGCGGCGCCGCGCCGCTACAATCGGCAGTGCCGCACGCTGCAACGCAGAATTTTGCGATGTGCACCGCGGTGCGGGTACTTAATGGATATACTAAGTGGCTTTATTAAATGCATTTAACCAGTATCTTCTTTGTCGTTTATTTATAATAGAGTAATGCCTTCTTAATAATAAATAAGCTAAATTATGTTTATTACAACCATGGCAGAGAAACGACTATCCACATCAAAAAAATCTCGAGAAACTGGTTATCCCTGTAAGATACGACAGTAAACGCTGAAAGTTGAGTTGAAGCTTCGTGAAAAAGAACTAGCCATGTACTTGCCCAGTGCACAGAGGAGCATTGACAACTAGCACGCCGCACAGAGGACATCTATCAGCACCGACAACTAGCACGCCGCACAGAGGACATCTATCAGCATCGACAACTAGCACGCCGCACAGAGGACATCTATCAGCATCGACAACTAGCACGCTGCACAGAGGACATCTATCAACATCGACAACTAGCACGCCGCACAGAGGACATCTATCAGCACCGACAACTAGCACGCCGCACAGAGAACATCTATCAGCATCGACAACTAGCACGCCGCACAGAGGACATCTATCAGCATCGACAACTAGCACGCTGCACAAAGGACATCTATCAACATCGACAACTAGCACGCCGCACAGAGGACATCTATCAGCACCGACAACTAGCACGCTGCACAGAGGACATCTATCAGCATCGACAACTAGCACGCTGCACAGAGGACATCTATCAACATCGACAACTAGCACGCCGCACAGAGGACATCTATCAGCATCGACAACTAGCACGCTGCACAGAGGACATCTATCAACATCGACAACTAGCACGCCGCACAGAGGACATCTATCAGCACCGACAACTAGCACGCTGCACAGAGGACATCTATCAGCATCGACAACTAGCACGCCGCACAGAGGACATCTATCAGCACCGACAACTAGCACGCCGCACAGAGAACGTCTATCAGCATCGACAACTAGCACGCCGCACAGAGGACATCTATCAGCACCGACAACTAGCACGCCGCACAGAGAACATCTATCAGCATCGACAACTAGCACGCCGCACAGAGGACATCTATCAGCATCGACAACTAGCACGCCGCACAGAAGACCCCATCAATCACGTAGGCTTACATTGACAGTATTTACTCAACATCACCTATTTGAATATTGAGTTTATGTTAGTACCAGTACCCACAATAAACGTGCGTATACCTACTGGCCATGTGAGCAAAAAATAGATAACGATAAGGCAAGCATTGAATTGGGTATTCCTAAAATCAATATTTGTATTATACAACAAATATGCTAAAAACGGTGGAATATACAAGTCGAGCTCGCATACACGGGGTCCGTACTATTGACGAACCATGCTTCTTGCGTAATTTTACAATATGCTAAGTACTAATGAACTAGTGAATTGGTGTAGCCGTTCAAACGTGATGACGGGCCCAGGGGTAAATCTAAGATCTGGTAGAATAAATGTACAATAGAACAAACTTTTTTCTACACCATAAAAGTAACACAAAATCTATGGGTACAATGGCGGTCTTAAGCGCTGAAGACAGTATCTACCAGACAACCTTAGGATGGATCGTAACAAAAAATTATACAGGGTTTGATCTGCGGTGTACTGCTAACAAATAAAATAATCAAACTCTATAGAAATACAAAATAACATGTATAAAACACAACACTGAAAATGGAAGAAAAAGTGTAGGTAAGTAAAAGTAGGGCTGGAGGAAGAAATTATACTAGGTACGTAGAAACAGGATAGCGTAAGACAGAAAGAAAATGGGTTTTAACTAGATTTTTTAAAGAATTTAGTGACTGGGCTTGGCTAACTGGTAATTTTTTTTTATGGTAGGTAAAATCATCAAATGACAAAACCCGCCCTTGAGTGAGGCGGGAGATAGTGTCAGACTCTTACTGACTAAAAACCTACCCTGTTCCATTCATTGCCATCGATCCAGGGCCGCGGGGTTCATTTTCACCTAACCCTTGGTCCCAGTAGGCTTCGGCCCTGCTGGGCCCCTACAGTTTACTGACAACTCCTTGAGACGCGCGGGGACAGAGCGCGCCGTAGACGACTTGGGATCGGACCTGTCTGTTACCGGACGGACGGACAGCGAGCTACCCATTGCCCGCCATCCGCAAGCCCGCTAATGCGGTCGGCCTCCTCCTTTGCTAGCATTACTGCTTTACAGAAAGAGGTGACCGCCTGCCACTCCTCCTCGCTCCGGAGCATGGCCTGTGCCAAGGCCCGGCGCGAGAGATCGCCGCCGCCGATCGCTCTCACAAGGACACGGCGGTGTTCTTCCCAAGCGGGGCACACCTCGACTGTATGCTCCACCGTGTCCTCCGGGCGGTCCGCACAGCGGCGACACCCGGCCGTCGTCTCCGCTCGAATCTTGTACAGGTACTTCGCGAACTTGCCGTGTCGGGTTAGCACCTGCGCCAAGCGGAAGGTGACGACGCCGTGAGGCCTTTCCAGCCACGCCTCAAAGAAGGGCCTTACCACCTCGATCGTGGCGTGTCCAGCACTGGGTTCTCGCCATTTCACCATGAGATCCCCGCCGGAATTCTGTCCGCCATGCCGCGATTTGTCGTGGCTGCGGAGTTTCGCCCCAGCGTTGCATCTCCACACGTAGGTCGTGCATGTGTGCAAGGACTGCTTAATTGGTAATGGCGATGCGTTCCACAAACGCACCATCTGGATCGCAAACAACTTGTCACAAAACTTTGTAAAATGCGAGGGTATCAAAAGGGTCAAATTCTCCGATGATCTCAAGTGATAGATTGTGTGTCATGAAGGAACTTAAATTTTCTTTCAGATAAGAGGGGGTTGTAGGAATAAACAGGACACTGTAAAGCAACGTTACAATATAAGCATTCCGACGAAGGCCGATTGGCAGCCACTTGAACTTAATACGGAATGCAGAAATATGATATGCGCAATCCAAATATGAATCTAATACAGAAGTTTTAAAGTCACTCAAGCTTATCTAGCTACACTCCAGTTAGATCCAGAGTACTGACATCAAGGATTAGGCTGGGCACGCTATAAGTTCCCTCTTTGAGGAGTGGCTGGACAGACCTCACAGCGTCCTCACCTTCCGCATGACGCAGGTCCTCACTGGACTTGGGAAGTTCGGGAGGTTCTTGCTCCGAAAATAACTTTAATTTCGGAAGTCGGTGTTTCTCGGTATTGTTGGTTTCTTATTTAAACATCGACTTCCGAAATTAAAGTTATTTTAATCCTTGTAGTGTTTTTTTAATGAAGTCGGTTATTTTTTTGTGTAAAAAATTTTTTATTTCACATTTTTTAGTTGCGATGCACTTATAATCAGAGTGCCTATTTCTCATGATAATTCCAATAAACCCAAACACTGCTAGGATACATTGTTTTATTATGAAGTTTTCGTGTTTACCTTCCACCTTCCAGCTCCACCATCAGATCAGTTTAATAGTACCTTATAGCCAAAGTGCATCTCATGACAATTCTAACAAGCCCAAACACGGTTAGAATACATGGATTCATTACGGAGTTCCGGTGCCTATCTTCCGGCTCCATCATCATCATCAAGTCACTTTGACGATACCATTTTCAACATAAGTATTCAGAACCATTTATTTATTTGTATTGTCACAATCGCATAACTATCTTCATTGTGATATCTATGCGAGTATGAAGTTCCGTTGGCCATTTCTGGTCTTCTTCATCAGTACCACTTCATCAAATATTACTTTTTGACTGTAAATGCTTAAGCCCTCGATAAAAACACCAAAATTACTATACGGTTGCCTATAATATTTGAGGAGTTCCCTCGATTCCTCATGGATCCCATCAACAAAACTAGATTTAAAAAAAATTGGGACCAATCTGGAAGTATACCCTTTACGAGAAAAAAAATACAAATTGCAAATTGGTCCTTTATGGACGACGGAGATACGCGCGAACAAACCTAAAAAAAAGCATAACGGTCGAATTGAGAAACCTCCTTTTTTTTGAAGTCGGTTAAAAGATAAGAAGAATATAATTTAATGTTTTATATTAATTTAAGCTTCGATTCACAATATAATTTTAATAAGCATAAAAGCTCTTTGAATTATGCCTCCAGTACTTATGGCTGACTTTTGTAGAATTTGCCAGGCCTAGGTACATAGGTACTTCCATTCTGGAAGCTTCTCACAGCAATGCGTTTTAATTATTTGGTGCTACTCGTGATTTTATTGAAGATACGGCGTGTTCAAGTTTTATGGTGTAACAATATGAAAAAATAAGTTTATCCTTCAAAATGTACAACTTTAAAAGAGTATTCACAAATAGTATGAAACACTCCATATTCTAAATACATTGAGTGCTTGAGCTTGTCGAGAAGTGATGGGAACATTCGGAGATGCGCTGGTTGTACTTGGATTTAGCGCTTCAGAAAACTTAACTTTATTGACAGATAAAAAAAAAACAAATAATGTTTAGATTGCATAAACTTGTCAGAATCATTTTTGAACATTCACGGAATGTAAACAAAACAAAAAGATGCGTGAAGACACAATGTCTACAAAATATGAAGCATTTTAGCGATTTGCTAAAACTTTTCAGATTTTATTATAAAATTACAACACTATGACGGTAAAACGTTGTTTATTGAATGATAAGGCAAACAATCAGATTGTATGTATTTATATTAGTCTGGTTTATAATCTTTAATAGCACATTATGATAAAAGTGTGTAATGTAGGAGGTTACCGTCGAGGCGGTATTAAGACCCGAGCCTTGGCGAGGGTCTTAAGAGAGCCAAGAACGGTAACCATTCATTACTCACGTGTATCATAGGCCATGGTCCGGAGTGAGGAGGGATGGCAGGCGGTCGCCTCCTTCTGCGAAGCAGTAATGCTAGCAAAGGAGGAGGCCGACCGCATCAGGCAGAGGCAACGGGGCTTTCGCCCCATTGCCTCTGGCCGCCGGGATCCCGATCCCGATTTCCGGCCACCGTAGGCGCGGACTTGCGGACGGCGTGCAGTGGGTAGCACGCTGTCCGATCGTCCGGTAACATACCGAGCCCAAGTCGTCGACGGCGCGTTCTGTTCCCGCGCGCCTCAAGGAGCTGTCAACAAACCGTAGAGGCCCAGCCTGCTAGCTGCAGGCAGGCAGGGTCGAAGCCTGCTGGGGTTAAGGGCCGTTTTCTGAGAGGAAGGCTCAGCCCCGGCATGATAGGCAACGAAGGAACAGGGTAGGTTTTTAGTCAGTAAGAGTCTGACACTACTTCCCGCTCCACCCAAGAGCGGGACTTGTCATTGGATGATTTTACCTACCATAAAAAAAGAAAAAAAACTCACGTGTAACGACGTTTTTCAATACACTTGTGAAGAAAAACAATTTAGCTAATATTACAACGGTAAAACTAGTAAACTGTTGCCTATGAGCACGCGCTAGGCTATGGCTATATGGTCTTTTGATCATATTGCCTAGTCGTCGTTTGTTTTCTTGTGTGAAAAGTTTATACGTTAATGTCATTCATAGTGACAATAGAATATGGATGTAACATTTTAAAATATAGTATTTGATTTTATTTTATTAATACAGACCATGAATTTCACTCGAAAAAATTAAGCTGAAAATCGCGCGCATCTTAAAATGGCGACCATAGACCACAAACAATTTTTATTTATTCGTATTCAAAATTTGTTTTGCGAACAAAGAGGTTGAACAAACAGGTTATAGCTACATTACAGCACTAGTGCGTAATGGTAATCAAAATGTCACAGTTTGGTAACAGGTGCCATTATATACCTAAGTGTAGTGCAATAAGAGCCACTTTCTGAGCAAGTGTATTGAAAAAGTATTTTTTTTAAATACTAAATTAGTTATATGCCCGGTGGGCTGTGACAAATAGACTGCCGATGTTTTTTTAGTTTGAGTCCAGTTTTCATCCTTCTAGTGCGGAACTCAAAATATAATCATGGGACCGCAGTCGCCAGTTTGTCCGCTGATTGACGTTTTGTTGCCTATAGCACTACCAAAGTAGTCCATTAGATGCCCGCGTTAACTCTGAGCCTGCCGATATGGATTTACTCGAGCGGGCTGCTCGGGCGCAGTTTATTCCTCACTCGTCAGCTCCTGCTGCTCACCCATACAAAGTTTCGTGCTCAAAAAGGTGTTCATACCAACAAGGAATCAATGTGCCTATCAGAAAATGGTATTGGATTGTGTGGATTGTCCGGAGGACGCGGTGGAGAATAAGGTGGAGGTGTGCCTCGCTTGGGCAAAGCACCACCATGTCCTCGTGAGGGCGATTGGCGGCAGCGATTTTTCGCGGGCCTTGGTACAGGCCATAGTCTGAAGAGAGGAGGAATAGCAGGCAGACTCCTCCTTCTGTGAAACTGTATTGCTAGCGAAAGAGGCGGCCGCCCGCGTGAGGGAACGGATTCCTCACACCCCAGCTGCAACCGGGATCCCGTCTCCGATTATCAGCCACCGTAGGTGTGAGCTTGCGGACGGCGAGCAATGGGTAGCTCGCCATCCGGCCGTCCGGTAACCGTCCGGACAAAGTCCGAGTCTTCAACAGCGTTTCAGTGTTTCACGCGAGCCTCAAGATGTCAGCAAAACCGAGGGACCCAGCAGGACCGAAGCCTACTGGGGCCACATGGGGCAACATTTTTAGATGGTCTATGTAGACCATAATAAATGTATATATAAATAAAAAGAATTATAACACACTTCTTCTTCTTCGTCGGTATCACTCTTGACAGAGTGGTCGTAGCACAGAAACTGTGGGTCGTAGTCATCACTTCAGGTGTTGGTGGCAAGCTTCACAACACGCCATCACTCTTCTTTGATATGATTAAAAAAATTGAAGTAAGGTCTTCTCGGCGTGTTAACGACATTGTGACAGCTGACGAATCCTGGATTTATCAATACGATCCAGAAACAAAGAGTCAGTCGATGGATTGGCTGTTTCACCTACAAAAGTGAAGCGATCCAGAAGCGCAGGAAAAATTTTGATCGCTGGTTTCTTCACATTGACAAGGTTACTGAGTTCAATTCCATTACGAGAGCAAAGCAGCATGAACAGCGAATGGTATACCACAAATTTCTGCTAGAAGTTTTGACTGCAATGAGCAACAAGCAACCGAACACCGGGCTCTGCGGGGTACTGCTTCACCGTGATAACGCGCCCGCGCACTCAGCGCTCAAAACGAGGGACTTCCTAGACACCACACTGGTCAGTCTTGGGGCATCGTCCTTATAGTCTTGATCCGACACCTTGTGACTTACCCTAAAATAAAAAAATCAGCTGAAAGGGAACCGCTGGCAGCGTTCGAGAAGGTCGTGGAAGAGGTGTCTGCGGCTGACTGAAAAAAATGTTTCGAAAATTGGTTCAGACGTATGAAACTTTATATAGAGGCCGGTGGATAGTTCTTTGAAAAGATTTAATAAAAATGTTTTATCTATACAAGTTGATTTTTTTAGTTTCCTCAAATTTTCTGAGTGTCCTACGTATTCATGAGTGTAGTCTGGTCATGGCCCTTTACGTGTACAGGGTATAACGGAATTGGGTGGTCATATTTTAGATACTGCTTCTGCATATGGAAACCATTGCCAGGACATCAATGTCAGATTCAGAAACATTGGGACTTTCTATACTTTGTTCATTTCTGTGGGAAGATGCGAAGTTTAAAATATGGCCCATTTCTCGTACAAGCTATAAAGCAAATTTATAAAATAACTACGAGCCCGGGTCAGGTCGCCGAACACTTCAACACCGTAAATCAGTTTGTGTGTCCGTTTTATATCTAATCGCTGCTATCCGAACGCGTTCGAGTGGATTGATTACGACGATTTGGTTATATTGATACATTTGATTAAAACGGTATTTTTAATTAATTGTCTAAACTGTGAGAACCGGTATTTTGGGAACTATTGTACAGCATGGTACCAAACAAGTCAGATTTGTGGCCTGCTATTACGATAGCTAATTATGGAAATCTCTTGAGATGTCGTTTGTTTTTACTATATCAAAAAAAAGTATTGCACCACTCTAAGAATCACTACTGTATCATGAGTGCGTTCATAAATATGTAAACTCGCATACACAAGACATCCAAACCCAAAATAACTACCTGTAAACATGCAATGTTTCGGGGAATCGTGTGAAGTGATTGGCCTACTACAGCACCAAAAGACTATTTGTATTAATAAAAGTCTTTAATGGAGCATTACTTACCTTGACCGATCAGCAGATCTTAGTTAGGTATAATATTGGGGTACATAAAACGAAAATGTACAGTGAAAATGAAAATAAGACATAGCATAAGCAGAAAGGACTCAATCCACACTTTGGCCAAAATTGAGTTAAGTATAATTAGTATGCCATCGTATTCCTAAGGGTCAAATCAACGTACTGAAAACCGTATTTTAAAAATGAACACGCAAAATTATATTTTCGCACCACCCCGACTCAACCTACAGTATGACAAGGATACAAACGTATTTACTGAAGTCCGCTTGAATTGTTTCTGAGCAATGACATTTCTATGAGTATGTTCTTAAGGTCGATAAAGCAGAATAAACTCAAACAGTTTTAGATCCTTTCTAAGATTAGTTTTCATTGGAAATACAATTTTATCACATAGTTGAAGCGACTGAAACAGGTTGGGTCGCTTCTATGATATAGGTTTACGGACATAAAATGGTTCTTTTTGTTTATCAGAAACGACTCAAAACACTTGAGATATTTCAGAAAAACCGCTATTGGTAAACAGCACATTTAATACCAAATAACCTAAATCAACTCAAGCAGATTGGTCTTTTGTAAGGAATAGATACAGTAATGACTGTTATATATACTTTTAATTGAATCGAAACGACTTAAAACATTATGTTATTTAAGTGTTATAAGTATAAGTAATAATTATTTAAACAATTTCTATTTAAGTTGGAAGGACTCAAAGGCCAAGTATTATAAAGAGTTTGAAAATGATAGTCTAAAATAAATAGTATTCAAAAATATGACTTATGTTACTTTCAGGGGATTTTTTTATAGTGGCAACATTTTGCTGGTAATTTAATTTTTCAATACACTTGCTCAGAAAGTGGCTCTTATTGCACTACACTTAGGTACATAATGGCACCTGTTACCAAACTGTGACATTTTGATTACCATTACGCACTAGTGCTGTAATGTAGCTATAACCTTTTTGTTCAACCTCTTTGTTTGCGATTCAAATTTTAAATACGAAAAAATAAAAATTGTTGTGGTCTATGGCCGTCATTTTAAGATGCGGTTTCAAGTAATGTGATTTTTTCGAGTGAAGTTCATTGTTATATTAATTAAATAAAATCAAATACTACTAAAACATTAGGAAATGTTACATCCTGTTGTCACTAAAAATGACATTATTGTGAAATCTTTTCACGCAAGAAAACAAACCACGACTAGGCAATTTGATCAAAAGACTATGTAGCCATAGCCTCCAACTATGGGTCAATTAAAAAAAAAATTGATGCGTGCCTATGAATGTTACCGCCATATTATGAAATTTTTTCCTAGTTTTGCTGTTGTAATAATAGTTAGCTAAATTATTTTTCTTCACAAGTGTATTGAAAAACGTCGTATGATACACGTGAGTAATGTATGGTTACCGTTCTTGGCTCTCTTAAGATCCTCGCCAAGGCTCGGGTCTTAATACCGCCGCGACGGTAACCATGTACATTACACACTTGTATCATAATGTACTATGATGGTTTAAGAAGAAACCTAGAAAGTATAAAAGAGTCCACGGAGCTTCCTAGCCACTCGAAATGATTTTGAAGTTTGAGCTGATAGCTTTCGCAGTTTTAGATTTGGATCACTTCATTCATCATTGGGATCATTTGTCTACAGGCTGTTTTTCAAAGTCATCATGAATCGTCTCGCTCGCAGGTTCGACGATCTCCATTCTTCCGAACAAACCAAATACCGAAAAGGCTTCAGCACCGTGGATCACATACATACGCTACGGCAGGTTATACAGAAGACTGAGGAGTATAATCTACCTCTCTGCTTAGCGTTTGTGAACTACGAGAAAGCCTTTGATTTAAGCGAGACTTGGGCTGTGTTGCAGTCTCTATAATGCTATTATGCTAGATTGTGTATCGGTTCATCAAAATGCTGAAATGTTTACACGAAAACGCCACTATGTCAGACCGACTTCAGGATCAGACGTCGAAACCTATCCTCCTGCTGTAGAGCGTGAGGCAGGGAGACGTCATTTCTCCGAAACTGTTCACGGCTGCAATAAAGGATGTCTTCAAGTTTCTGAACTGAAGAGGACTAGACATTAATCTCAATGGCGAGTACATCACTCACCTTCAGTTCGCCCACGACAAAGTAGTCATTGTGAGATTACAGAGGAGTTCAGCACAATGCTCGGCGTCCTCAGTAGAGCTTTCGAAAGCGTGGGTCTTAAAATGAAAATGGAGAAAACCAAAGCCATGATAAATAGCCATATAGCACTCACTCCTATTAAGATCAGAGACTCTTCTCTACTCACTCAAAGTTGTGGACGATTATGTTTACCTTCGACAGACAGTCCAGTTGGACAGATCTAATTTCGAGAAAAAGGTCAACCGTCGAAGCCGACTCGGCTGGGCACCGTTCGAGAAGCTGGTGTCTTCTTTTCCAACATACCGCAGTATATCAAGATAAAAGTTTATGACCAGTGCGTTTTGCCAGTGATTATAGGTATATGGCTCCAAAACGTGGGGCCTCATCAAGGGCTATGCTCGTAGTTTTGTTGCGTGATTAAATCAGGAACGAGAATATCCGCAGAAGAACCAAGGTTACCGACACAGCACGAAAAATCGCCAAACTTAAGTGACAATGGGCAGGGCACACTGCATTGCTATGCATTTTGCATTGGCGATCGCGTACCGGAAGACGCAGCATTGGTAGATCTCTTACAAGATGGACCAATGACCTAATAAAGATTGCGGGAAATTTAAAATAATAATAAGAATTTATTATCCAAATACAGTTTTTATACAATGAAATATTGTTTTCATTAAAAATGTAGTCACAGATTAACGACCTCTGGCACCCAAGCCACAGAACAAGTAATAGTTGCCCAAGCTAAGATTAAACTTGTGTTATGGGTACCCTAATTTGTGTGAACATGTCTTAAATGTAAAATAATTTTCCATTACAAATTATCAAACACAACATTGAATTAACATAAAAAATATACAATCAATACAATTAATTAATACAATTCATCAATTCAATTACTAAAATTGCTATAATTATAAGTAACTGTTATGTTCTATATAAATACACCGTTAAATTTTATTCGTTTTAATCCCGTGGAGGGTTGACTTGGTACATGAAATACTATCGATTGGTAAAGAAAAAATTAAAATATAAAGTACTTTTTTTCAAAAACTCGAATTAATATACGCATGTACGAAGTCAATTTCTTTAAGTAAACGAGTCAATGGCCTTGTAGGTAGTTGTCGGTCGTTGTGTACTAACTACTTACAGTTCATTGACCTCGTTCAGCTGACGTTTACTTAAAGAAATTAATTTATTTTCTCAGTAAGTGAATTATTGATAATTCTGATGAGAAAAAATAAATTTCTTAAACCAGGAAAATACGAGTCTTCAGTTTATTCGATTATTTTATGAATGCAATTTGATATAAATAAATTATTCACTTCAGTTAAATTAAAATTAATTGTTTTTTTTTATTAATTGACTTAATTCAATTAATTAAATAAGGAAATAAAAAAATAATTAGCAAGAATATACACCGTTAAATTTTGATCGTTTTAATCCCGTGGAGGGTCGATCAAGTACATGAAACACTATCGATTTGTAAAGATAAAATTAAAAAATAAAGTACTTTTTTTCTGAAATTCGAACAATTAATATTGTAGTAAATATTACAATGGGTTTCGTAAGTATAATGTAAGATTTTTAGACACACAATAGCAATGCTATTTAGTTATTATATTAACACAGACATAAGTAGTATGTCG
Organism: Leucania comma; assembly: GCA_958295575.1. Taxonomy (NCBI): domain Eukaryota; kingdom Metazoa; phylum Arthropoda; class Insecta; order Lepidoptera; family Noctuidae; genus Leucania; species Leucania comma. Next base: position 209,510 of record OY282471.1, on the reverse strand, counting down.
AAGTCTTGTATAATTAAAACCACGATGTTTAGTAATAATACTAATAATCATGTGGTAGGCCAGATAAACGATAGCACAATGGCTATGAATTCTTTTATAAAGTGTACGAAGGAGGTTCTATGTATTACTTTCAAAAATTTTAATGTGGAGGCTACAATTAGTTGTAACTAACTGCTAGGTGACAATAATAATATTATGGATTTGGGACAAACTCTGGATAATCATTTAAACTAGATAATAAGACAATACCAGTAACATGATAATTATACCAACCAACAACAAGGTACCTTCTTGCTCTCAAATAGTTAAACGGCAAACAGGGTTTCAGCAGCATGCATTGAAATTGTTTCACCAAAATATTCAAGGTGAGATACCTTGAATACTACTACTACTTCTAAATTATTAGAAATTGAAATGTTACTAGAAAAAACTAAGTTTGATGTTGTATGTGTAAGTGAACATTGGTTAAAGGATTACCAGGGGCTACTGAATTATGAAAATTATAGTGTGGGTAGTTATTTCAACCGTAAATCTATGTTGCGGGGTGGTTCCCTAATATTGATAAGGAAATGTTTAAAATATAAACAACGTAATGACATAGTTAACTTGTCAATAGAACATTGCATTGAACTGTCCTGTGTTGAGCTAGATAAGCATGTTATGTTGCGTTGCATGTTGTGTTGTTATGTTGTGAGTGTACAGACCTCCCAACCCTCAAAATTTTAGTCTTTATGAATCAACAATGGAAGATATTCTAGCGAAACTTGCAAATAGTAACAAAACCTTAATTATTTGTGGAGATTTTAATGTTAATATTTTGGAAAATAATTCAAATAGCAGCAGATTTTTAACCCTTTTTAAATCATTTAATCTGTCTAATTTTTTTACAAAACCAACTAAAGTAACTCCAACCTCTGCTACTTGTATTGATAATGTTTTCTGCAAATGTGATTATTTAGATAAAGCTATAGTAGATTGTCTTCCGTCTGAATATAGTGGACAAACGGTAACTTTTATGTCTCAAGTAGCCTTAGAAAAAACTCAAATTCAATCTAGGCCAATAACAACTGGCAAATTAACAAAATTTAATACGAACTTACAAAATAAATTAAATGTTCTGGGCCATAATATTGGTGATGCTAATAATTTTTTTTTTAAATGATAATTTCTTTTCAGTGGTACTCAATGAGTTTACACACGTTTACAGTTTTTGCAAAGAAGTCAAAAAATATTTTCCCTAAGTTTGTATTTAGTGACTGGGCGACTAAGGGTATAAGGATAAGTAGGGAAAGACTATATGAGCTATTTGGCCTTAAGCCATTTTTCAACACTGAAAGCTTCAATAAATATGTAAATAGATATTCTAAAGTTTTTAGAAAGATTTGCAAGGCAGCAAAGGCCCTGTACATTAGCAACAAGATCAAATCAGCAGACAATAAATAAAGACTGTGTGAAAAATTATTAATAGTGAAACTGGTAGGAATAAAGTACACAACACGGATTTTTTACTGGAGACGTCACATGGTCCCATAAGCTCTAACATAGAAGTAGCCTAAGAGTTTGTGAATTATTTCACTGATATACCTCTTAGAACAACGGAAGCTCTAAATTCCTCCCCTGAAGCCTCAATTGCTTTATTGAAAGCAAACTTGCCAGGCTGTCCGGTTGAATTTCAATTCAAACATATAAACCCTATGACGGTCATAAAGGCTTTTAGGCAAATTAAAATCAAATTAACTGAAGACCTATGGGGAACGTCTGTTAAGGTATGTACATCCATAATTGAGACCATAGCACCATACTTAGCTTTAATATTTCATTTATGTGTCAAGGAGTCTTTCCAGATATAATAAAATACAGTAATGTTTTACCACTTTTTAAATCCGGTGACCATAATGACACTAATAATAATTATAGACCTGTATCGGTATTGCCAGTTTTTAGTAAGGTGATTGAAAAAGTTATGCTGAATCAAATGCTCTTCCATTTTAACAGCAATAAAATCTTTCACGATCAGCAGTATGGCTTCACCAAAGGTCGTTGTACCACAGACGCTGGTGTCGCTTTATTAAAACATATATTTGCAGCGTGGAAGGAAGCCCAAGATGCGATAGGGATTTTTTGTGACCTCTCAAAGGCTTTCGATTGCGTTAATCACGAAACCTTGCTTTTAAAACTAGAACAGCCAGCGCCCCAGCTAACCGTAATAAATGGCTCTGAACGCGCCGGTCGGGCTGACGGCTCGCCTTACATCAGCCAGCGCCCCAGCTAACTGTAACAAATTGCTCTGAACGCACCGGTCAGGCTGACGGCTCGCCTTACATCAGCCAGCGCCCCAGCTAACCGTAACAAATTGCTCTGAACGCACCGGTCAGGCTGACGGCTCGCCTTACATCAGCCAGCGCCCCAGCTAACCGTAACAAATGGCTCTGAACGCGCCGGTCGGGCTGACGGCTCGCCTTACATCAGCCAGCGCCCCAGCTAACCGTAACAAATGGCTCTGAACGCGCCGGTCGGGCTGACGGCTCGCCTTACATCAGCCAGCGCCCCAGCTAACCGTAACAAATGGCTCTGAACGCGCCGGTCGGGCTGACGGCTCGCCTTACATCAGCCAGCGCCCCAGCTAACCGTAACAAATTGCTCTGAACGCACCGGTCAGGCTGACGGCTCGCCTTACATCAGCCAGCGCCCCAGCTAACCGTAACAAATGGCTCTGAACGCGCCGGTCGGGCTGACGGCTCGCCTTACATCAGCCAGCGCCTCAGCTAACCGGAACAAATGGCTCTGTTTCTTCTAATTAATTAAAACAAATTAATACAAATTTAAATAGGAGAACTAGTATAACAGACATAATGCGGGGCCATGTATGAGCGTGGCATGCATATCTAATAATTATTAGTTATGCAAGCCACGCACATAATGATAATAGTACATTATGATACAAGTGTGTAATGTAGGAGGTTACCGTCGAGGCGGTATTAAGACCCGAGCCTTGGCGAGGGTCTTAAGAGAGCCAAGAACGGTAACATTCATTACTCACGTGTATCATACGACGTTTTTCAATACACTTGTGAAGAAAAATAATTAAAATAAATAAATTAATTAAATAATTAAAGTTAACTAGTATTATAACGGTAAAACTAGTAAAATTTTTCATAACATGGCGGTAAAAAAATTAAATCTGTTGACTATGAGCACGCGCTAGGCTATGGCTATATGGTCTTTTGATCATATTGCCTAGTCGTCGCTTGTTTTCTTGTGTGAAAAGTTTTTATGTTTATGTCATTCGTAGTGACAATAGAATATGGGTGTAACATTTTAAAATGTAGTATTTGATTTTGTTTTATTAATACAGACCATGAATTTCACTCGAAAAAATTACGCCTAAAACCGCGCGCATCTTTAAATGACGACCATAGACCACAAAATTTATTTATTTATTCGTATTTAAAATTTGTTTTGCGACCAAAGTGGTTGAACAAAAAGGTTATAGCTACATTACAGCACTAGTGCGTAATGGTAATCAAAATGTCACAGTTTGGTAACAGGTGCCATTATATACCTAAGTGTAGTGCAATAAAAGTCACTTTCTGAGCAAGTGTATTGAAAATAATATTTATTTTACAAATAGTTATTGAAAAACATTTTGACGCGTCAGTTTAAACAGGTCAGGTCGGTGTTCCCTACCTGACTATCCTGAGAAGAAACATTGAAACAAACTCAGACGGCAAAGTCTCTTTTGAAGCAAAAAAAAAAAAAAAAATCTGCTTATTTGACACAACACAAGGTACACAAACAATAGTTAGGTAAACACGTATTCGTTGTCCAGCCGTCCGGTAAACATCTGGACCGAGCCAAAGTCGTCGACGATGCGTAGTGTCCACTCGCGCCTCAAACAGATATCAGCAATACTCAAAGAGATGTCACAATACAATATAGTAAAGGGTCAGCAGGGTCGATGGCCACTAAGTCCACGGCAATTTTCTAAAAAGCTCGTAGTTCTAGAACGCAAAGTGTAACTAAAGGACACGAGTGTGATTTTAGTTAGTAGAAGTCTATCACGCCCTCACGTTCCGTAAAAAAAAAAGTTTTACAAATAAAATACAACCGACTTCAATGTAAAAAAGCACATCATCATTATCATCATCATTTCAGCCAAAAGACGTCCACTGTTGGACATAGGCCTCCCCCAAGCGTCGCCACAATGGCCGGTCCTGTGCGTCTCGCATCCATCGGACTCCAGCGACCCTGACCAGGTCATCGGTCCATCTTGTGGGAGGCCTTACAACGCTGCGTCTTCCGGTACACGGCCGCCACTCCAGAACCTTTCGGCCCCAACGGCTATCTGTTCTGCGTACAATGTGCCCAGCCCATTGCCACTTAAGTTTGGCAATTTTACGTGCTATGTCGGCAACCCTGGTTCTCCTGCGGATATCGTCATTTCTGATTTGATCACGCAAGAAAACTCCGAGCATAGCCCTTTCCATTGCCCTTTGGGTGACTTTGAGTCTTCTTATGAGGCCCATTGTAAGCGACCACGTTTCAGAGTTATATGTCATCACTGGCAACACGCACTGGACTTTCGTCTTGAGACACTGTGGTATGTTGGACGAGAAGACATCGCGCAGCTTCCTGAACGACGCCCAGCCGAGTCGGATTCGACGATTGACCTCTTTCTCGAAGTTAGACCTACTCAACTGGACCGTCTGTCCCAGGTAGACGTAGTCGTCCACAACTTCGAGTGTAGAGTCTCCGATCTTGATAGGAATGGGCGCTACATGGATGTTCACCATGATTTTGGTTTTGTCCATGTTCATTTTAAGTCCCAGTCTTAAAAAGCATAAAAAAGTTTAAAATAACTTTAATTTCGGAGGTCGGTTTCTATACTAGTTTGATCTGATCAGTGATCGTCACCGACTTCCGAAATTAAAGTTATTTAGCACTTTTTGTGTTTTTTTTTTTACGTTGAAGTTGGTTAATTATTTTTTTTTTATATCACACTTTTTAGCTGCATTATCCCTCAGCCAAACCTAAATAGATACTTTCCGCCATTCGGTTCCATCGCTAGGATAAACTGATTTATTATGGAATTCCGGTTCTTACCTACCTTCCAGCTTCAACATCAGAACAATCAAAATCAAAATCAACTCTTTTATTTCAAATAGACCATTTACAGGCACTTTTGAATAGTCAAAATGTCGGTCAGTCAAAAAAAAGTGAAGCTAAATTGCACGTTCCAAAGCGTAGATCTCTATGGAGAAGAACGTGCAAGAAACTCCATGGACACTCTTTTAAAATCATTTCAAGTGTTACAATAATCTTGGTTACATATTTCTTGTCGCTACAATTATGTGAGCACCATGTAGAAAAGTAGTGAGAAAAAAAAAACTAACTAAAAATAGAAATTGAATTAAGCCACTGGCAGCAAAGAGATGACCAGTCTCAACTGACGGCGCCCGTTCACGAGCATGACGCGTGCCTCAACCCCACTCTGCTCAACCATTATGAAGGGAACAGAATGACTCAATAACACGCGCCACCATCAGCAAGACATTTGAGTGAGAATGACAAACTCTCAACTGCCATGCTCATTTAAGTCAAACAAATTGTAACCTAGTAAAAATGCTCCATGGGACTTCACATTCAAAAAAATTTGATAAAAGTGCTTCTACATTATACAATGCTAATGGTTCCAAATAAGAAAAATAAACAAAATAAGAGCATTAAAAGGTCATAAGCTTCATTAAAGCAATATCATACCATTTCGAAAAAAGCAACATACGGAAAGGGTAATAGCATCTCTTCCAATATTTATAAAACTATAAAAAAACAAAAAACTAATTAGTAGGCAAAAGTGTTAGTGGAGCAGGACCAGCATTTAGCCAAGCATTTTTATCGAGGATATAATCTTCCACTTTATAATATGCTTGTCCACATAGCGTGCGTTTAATGCATGTTTTAAATTTGGATTCATTCAATTGAATAATCTCAAGTGGTATCTTATTATAAAATTTTACACAGCACCCCATAAAAGAATTATATACTTTAGCCAATCTGAATCGAGGTTGATCTAGTTTGTGCCTATTCCTAGTATTAAAATTGTGCCTGTCACTTATCTTAGTAAAAAGATGAATATTTTTCCGAACGTACATAATATTTTCATAAATGTATTGACAAGGTACCGTCATGATGTTTATATCCTTAAACAGTTCCCTTAGAGAATCGCACCTGCGAAGATTGTATATGGCTCTGATAGCTCTTTTCTGCAGAATAAAAATAGACTCTATGTCTGCAGCCCGTCCCCATAGCAAAATACCGTAAGACATGATACTATGAAAGTAGCTAAAATAGACCAGCCTCGCGGTATGTACATCAGTAAATTGACGGATTTTTCTGACAGCATATGCTGCTGAACTAAGCCGTCCAGCTAGTGATGCTAAATGAGGACCCCATTGTAGCCTCGAGTCGAGCGTGATTCCCAAGAAAACTGTGTTTTCGACAAATTCAAGTTTCTCTTTGTTCAATACTATTTCCAAGCCATTACTTCTAACATTCGGTAACGCAAATCTTATGCACTTGGTTTTTTTCTCATTTAATACTAAATTATTAACAGTGAACCAGTTTTGGACTTGCTGTAGAGCGTTGTTTATGTCATCAATATTAGTGGAACGTCTATTGATCTTAAAAATTAAGGACGTATCGTCAGCAAACAATACTATATGTGGTTTTTTATTAAATATCTGTATCTCCTCCCCTTCTTCCTTCATATAGTCACCAACTACATGTCTATACAAAAATTTTCAAAATAGGTCCACAATCGACTGATATATCGGTGAAAATACATAAAAAAATACATACAACCGAACATAGAACCTCCTTCTTTTCGAAGTCGGTTAAAAAGTAATGAAATGATACCAATTAAAAAAAAATCCTCGTCTGGTTCGAGCAAACCCGATCACTCCCACAGTGTCCCAAATGTACAGTGATTAGTTCAACGAAGGACATCCAGAGTTAGGTACTTTAAGAAAGTACCTATAGCCTCGAAAAGCTAAAGAAGATGAAAGAAAACAGAATGAATTTCTGCAATTTTTCAAACTTAATTCTGGGTTAAGATCGCCTTTGCGCATTAACTATCCTTTTAGGTATTTTTGTATTTTACAGGCTTTGTGTTAAATAAAAAACTTCAGTACCCTGCAACGACCTGGGCCTCAAGTCTGCTATAACAATAGTGTCAGAATGGTCATTGATTTCATAATTGTTGATTTTGACAAGTTTGGTATATCACTAATATAATTATTATTTTTACTGATAACGGACAAAGTGACGGATGTTGTTTGCGAGTCGAGATTAAGTGACACTACAGAAGAGTAAATGTTAATAGATAGTAAACAACAAGTAAATTCAAGCATAATAAAGAGGAGTTGTAGGTAAGTGAAAATAAGAAGGTTCCAGAAAAAGAGGACTGTGAGGACATTATAAAACAATGTTTGGTTTATAAAGGTTTATAACCGTTAAAAAAGGAAACAGAAAGCCAACCAAAAAATTATCGGAAAACTTGAATAGTTGTCTGAGCGGCGATAGAAGCATACAATCAAAATAAAACAATTTGGTTTAGCCAAGTTATTAAAGTTAGAAAACATCGTACTCGTAAACAAAGTTCAATACAAAAATGCATAAAAGGTGTTTTCAATAATACTAATAATAATAATGAGTGAGTCCATCAGACATATTATCTCTGGTTGTTCTCGTCTGGCTAACGGCGAGTACTTGCACAGGCATAACCAAGTAGCCAGGATTATCCACCAGCAACTTGCTTTGAAATACAACCTAGTGGATTCTGAGGTACCGTATTACAGGTATGTGCCCGACCCAGTTCTCGAAAATGACCATGCCACGTTGTACTGGGATCGGTCTATCATCACTAACCGGACTATTGTAGCCAATAAGCCGGATATAGTTGTGATAGACCGATTAGCGCGCCGCGCAATGATAGTCGATGTCACCATCCCACATGACGAGAATCTCGTGAAAGCTGAGAAAGAGAAACAAATCAAATATCTCGACTTAGCACACGAGGTTGTCGACATGTAGAATGTGGACTCGGCTGTCATTGTGCCGATTGTTGTAACTGCCAACGGCCTTATAGCCAAAAGCTTCGACGACCATCTGTCAAAGCTTTCGTTGCGCGGTTGGATCAAGGGCCTGATACAGAAGGCAGTACTCCTCGATACGGCTCGCATTGTGAGGAGGTTCCTTTCTCTGGAGCCCTAACCACCGGTAGCTTGGACCCTGCTCCCGACACCGGCGGACTACTGCTTTTATATTTTTAAATGTTTTTTTTTATATATAATATTATATATTTGTGTTCATAAATATTTAAAAATAGAAAAATATGTATAGAAAAAAAATAAAGGAAATAATAATAATAAATTAAAGATCCTACAGTAACAAATGATAAATGTTGCAAATGTAACACACAGCCAGAAACCATTCAGCATATTACTGGCGCCTGCACAACACTCACGCAGACCGACTACATGCACAGGCATAATCAGGTAGCAAATGTAATTCACCAAAAACTAGCTCTCAAATACACACTCATACAAAACTCCAACACACCTTACTATAATTATGTACCACAAACCATTCTCGAAAATACCACACATAAGCTTTATTACGACCGCGCCATTCTCACAGACAAAACTATTTACTATAAAAGACCGGACATAACATTACAAGATAAAGTAAATAAAGTTACCTACCTGATAGACATCGCAGTCCCCAATACACACAACATACAAAAAACAATCTCTGAAAAAATAAGTAAATATGCGGAACTCAAAGATGAAGTAGTTAGAATCTGGCGTCAAGAAAAAGTATACGTAGTCCCTATAGTTCTTTCCACCACAGGCGTTATCCCAAACCACCTTCTTCATAATTTAAAATTATTAGATCTAAAAGAAACCCTCTACATTACACTGCAAAAGGCTGTGATTTTAAATACCTGTAGGATTGTTAGAAAATTTATACAGATAGAAGAGAACGAAGTAGGACCTCATCACACAACACACTGAAATCTTGCATGCTACATTTACTTGGCGCTTGGCCCGTAAATGTGGTTGACACCAGCTAAAGAGCTGAGAAAAGAATCTGTACGCGAAAATAATAATAATAATTTATTGTCTCAAAAAGATACATACAAGGAAAACACATGAGTTACAACAATCTTCAATATTTGAAGACAACGCTGAAAAATTAGTGTCAGAATTTCTAGATTTAGGGTACAGATGCTAATTAACAGATGAAATCAATGTACTTTACGGAGTTGTTAAACGGGAACCGATCACTTTTCCGATTTTTTTTTGATCGGATTTCATGTGACGGAAAGCTATTGACCGACGTCTTTTTTGCTATATGCCATATTTGTATATCATCGAAGTATCATGCGTCATAGGTAATTTACCAAATTGCTATTGGCTTGTGTTTAAACACCGCCAAAAAAAGTACCTATTTTACTACCAAAAAAATTCTAAACGGTTACCAAAATGGATAAATGATCACCAAATTACGTTTCCTGAAATATTATGAAATAAATCCATTTTTTGTGTTACTGACATACATAAAAATATATGGACGCCTTTACAATACACTTTAGACTAAATATTATCACTACTTAGATGTTACCAATTATGTTATACCATGAGTTCTAATTTGTAATTTTTGCTAGGCTAAAAAAGCTAACGATCGCTAGAATATTTCTTAAATACCAATTGATATACTGGGGTTCCCAAACATATGTCGCTTATTGATTGTTCTATGAAATTCACTAAATATACTGGGGTTCCCAAACAAACGTCACTTGTTTAGGCTAGGCGTATGCTGAGAGGCAGGCAACGCAGGCCGCGCAGCGCAGAGCAGAGCGGATTTTGTAAAGCATGGAACGTCATTGAGCTACGTATGCTGCAGCGCAGGCACGTGCGGCTCAGATGTGCACAGTAACTGCCCTGCTCTGCGCTGTGCGGTCTGCGCTGCGCGGCCTACGTCGCCTGCCTCTCAGCATACGCCCACCTTTATTGTTATATGAAGTTAACTAAATATTGGCCTGTAGCTCACGCACCGGTGGCGGTTCTGCAGGGTGCGGGGTGCGGAATGCGGGGTGCGGAGTGCGGGGTTAAGAAATAAAGGGAAACAATTGTAATTTTAGTCTTACATTAAAGTAGTCCTGGATCAAATAATGTATTTTGGGTGACGTCAAACTATTTTGGAGTAAGATTTTTGGTAGTAATATTAATATTTGAGTTAAACAGAATTTGGCGACCGTTAATCCATTTTAGGAACCAAAAATAATATTTGTGCAAGACTTGCGATTTTTCTGATGTTTTTTCATTTGAAATAGGTAATGATTTATCTCATTCCATTCAATTTATAGGTTACTAAGTATTTATACTAAACCTATGTACATAAAAACTAAACTAAGAATATACACTAGACCTAACTATGTACAAATATAATACAAACCACCAAATACACTCAGGCGTCGAAGTATTCCTCCACATCGCTGTCATCCGGAAACGTACCCTAAAGACTGGCAGCTGATTCTTTCGGCAAAGAATGAGCCAGCCCTCGGGTCACGCAAAGTGTCGATCAAGCGATGTGAAATTTCCTTGAAAAGGATACGCGCACTTGGACCCCATGATCCAAGCGTTTCGACCCCAAACGGTTTAAAACTGTAATTACCAATAAGGTTACTGTATTTGCGCCGTTTGAGGGTCTCAGCAGCCGCAGCGGCAGCGCCAGCACATCCTGCCGAACTAGGAACATGAGAAGGCGCAAGGGTGTCGACACAGGTTGCGTCCCACACCAGAGGCCTACCCACCTTCCACGGCACCAATGTCATACCATCTGGTCTCTTCCCATCGTCACGCACCAAGCCATTAGGTTCTAATACAGCAGGTACGCCGGCAGTGACAAGAGCTCGACGAATAATGTCATTGATGCTAGCGTGCCGTGCTATGCGGCCTGCGCTCCTGCAGCAGGATAGGCCATGGTGTCCGAGGCTGCCGACAGGTTCGCCACAGTGACACCGATGTGGAGCAACACAAGGTGCGCCTAAGCGTAAACAAGTTGCGAGCCGAAACGAGGCGTCATCCATCTTAGTGCCTATGGTGAATGACGGAAGTACTTGAAGCCACAAACCCGACTCCCATTCCCCCACAGCCAGTAGACGACGAAGTACTTGAAGACGTGTTCAGGAGCTTGTTACGTATAATACTGCACAGCGGCACATCCCACTGTCTCTGTGAGGACAGGTTATCGGGCAAAACCGTGTTGGGACAAGCCATTTTCCAAGCGATCAATGCATCGGACAAACACGGTACCTCAACATCAACCAGTAAGGAAGATAAAATATTCCTGGTTAAAGTTTCAGTACTATGCACCGAGGATAGGAAAGCTGGTAAACTTATACTTGAAATTTTGCGGACGCCGAGGCCACCCAGCCGGATGGGAAGCGTGGCTTGCTGCCAAGCTCGGTCGTCCAAGGCCACATTTATGATTAAAGACAGTGTGTTTCTTATGATTTGATCGACTTTCTCCAAAAGTTGTGGGTGTTTCCAAAGATGGGAGGAGCGAAGACTATAAGTAAATTTTGGCCCAAAACAACAATATCGAATAAGTGTAAAGGCCGAATGCATGTTAATTTTGAAAAGTCTTTCCGAGACATCATTAAAATTTTGTATTTTCTGTTCAATAAACGTTGGAAAGGATTCATCAAAAATTGGGGAGCCCAGGAGGTGAAGAGAATTCCTATCAGTAATTTAGATATTTGGTGCAATTGTGTTAAATTTTGCTAAAGTCGTCTGTCTGTCAGTCGTTTGGGGAAGGTAAATTTCCGTTTGAATTAAACACCTCAATATCACAAAGAGCGAGACCTCAAATCACAGTTATTGAATAACACCAAACACCCAGACAACACCAGATTACCACACAGGCTGGGACTACATAGGCTATTGCCACCCAGGTCAGTACCACACAAGCTACTTCCACACAGGCTATTGCCACACAGGCTAGTGCCACACAGGCTGATGTCACACAGGCTATTGCCACACAGGCTATTGCCACACAGGCTATTGCCACACAGGCTAGTGCCACACAGGCTATTGCCACACAGGCTATTGTCACCAACTGTTAATATTAGCAAAGTCCTTCACAGTAAACAAGTAAATCCAGATGTACAACTCACCTGCGCCGTTATCGGTACATTCTGATTCTACACTATTAGTAGGTGCCTCCAACCCTACATTCAAATCCAATGGGACACAGCACTCACATGGCATAGGTCGTATGCGATCATGTGCATACTTATACTTCCGATTAGAGTTCAATGCTTTTAGTTAATACCTGTCACTATCAAGAACCTCAGCCACCTGACAAGGTCCCTTAAATTTTGGGTTTTGGGGGCTTTGTTTTATCGCGTTTATGATTTTCTAAAAACACATAGTCATGGACTCAGCTAATCGAATCTCAAATTGCCCTGTCGTTACTCTACCCGTAGGTGTACCTTCCACAAAATAATCCGAGCTACCTTCAAGCAATGAAACTAATTATTATTGATGTTTATAGTCAGTGGGTATGTCAGTATTGACATTATAAAAATTACTAATTTTCTCGCCTATATCACACGCTAAAACTGTTCTAGTTTTTCTCAAAATATTTTGGTTTTCACAAACTTCAACCGAAAATCCCATTGACTATAGTAATTCCCTTCTAATCATAATGGAATCAGAAATAAAATAGTCTGGCACGACATGTAATAATAACTACATTGAGTATCCCTGAATAGCATTACAGTAATAGTAGTACAGTTGTCAATATTTGAACATTGCACTTAACGTTTTATTGGCTTATACCTTTCAATGTTACCGAGGTATGATGACGTTTGCCTGAGAGTCTATTTGCTAAACTTTCTTGGACTAAAGAGCACTAGGCGTCAGAATCCAAACAAAATAAAAACTTCTCACCGGATTCAACGGCTAGGTGATCAGTGGCTGGCTTCATAAGGCAGACATTCAACCGGTGCTGCTACTAATCTGGTGACCTTTTTCGGGCCGCGAGTGGCAATGTGACCTGGTACGCTGCAGTGGTAGCATGTAAGCGAAGATGTTTTGCTTGGTACACTGCTGCCTTGAGTCTCTTGCTGTTTATTGGTTGCTGAAAACAGAGGTTTGAGATTAGTGCTGGTATTGCGCGAGTCTTTGAAGAGGCATTCGTTTGCCATATGGCCTAGTCTGCCATAATTATAACACTTCTTCGGTTCATTTTGCGGTTTCTTAGCGTCACTGCAAGTATTAGACTTTTCTGGCATCGCATGTCATTAGCTCTTGTTGCAATTTTATTCTAGTATCAATTTTTTTCAGTTAATCCTAGTCTTTGCTGGCGATGCTCAATTTTCACTGCGTGAGCCAGAGTTACAGCAATTGCAATTTGTTCAATCGAAAAAAAATGCCATTGGTTCATTAATGTACTCAGAAATCGAGTAGTATAAGCTGACATGCACTCTCCGTCTTTTGGGCTTTCATTAAAAAGTCTACACAAGGTAGCAGCTGGAGTCTCGAAGTAGTCAACCAGAGCAAGAAACCAATCCCTTAACTGAGGCCAAGTTACACCGGCGAAACTATTTTGAGCCAATCACGTGGCTGCCGCGCCACGGGTCCTCTAATCATTTGAATACCGTAATTATAGACACAATAGAAAGACTAAAGGTGTGCGGACACCGGTGTCCGCTTGGGGCTTGAGTAACTACGTGCTTTGCTCATGGCGATAATCAGAGTACCATTAGAGAATTGTTTTTTTTTGCATGCATAAGTTTACAGTATTGCACCATGACCTGGCATCGACATCTCGAGAATCAGGATTGAATTTGGGGAACGTTAGCTTTGTATCAACTGTCATCGTGTCCTTTATAGCATGATTTAATTCCATCATCCTACGTTGTTGAATTTCAAACAATATTTTCCAACGGTCAGATTCACTATTTAGGTTAAAATCAATACTCTGACCTGTTTCACGTTCCTGGGAAGTCCCTGGTAATCCCACTTCTGATAACGGGAAATCGGGAGACCGGGCTTTTGCATCTGATTGCTGATTCGTGACTTCGTCAGTGCGGTAATCCATATTGGGCATTTAACTTCAGGAAACTTTGAAATTAATACACTGTAGCGATGCCTGTTCACTACTTTAAGTATACAGACACCTAAATTACGTAAACAATAGACAATTACAACAATAATTAGCGATTTAGAGCCAATGGGTTTGCGAGTGCTCAAAACATGCAACGGTTGTCAACTACCCTACGAAAAATTGATATCACGTTCGCCCGTCATGACAGACGCAACTCCATTCGGTGTTACCCACTCTTAATTAAAATTACCAATATCTCAAAATCAAATCGACTAATCGCTAAAAATAACAAAATAATGACCAATGATTAAAAAAGTAACAAAACAAATTACGATTCTCCAAATTAACCGATTTTCATTATTTAATAATGTCACGCGCCGTCATATATATAAATATATATATTTTTGCTCCCTCGTTATGTCACTCGCGGATTACGACTGAGTGAACTTAGAATAAACTATCCTGATTTCAGCGCCCACGCAGCTACACGCGAGCCGGTCCACGCGCTAGAGGCGAGTCACCTATCTTACGCTGTTTTGATTATATCAATGGTTTCCAGCACGGAATAAAGAAAGTAGAGGAAGTGCCCCTCAGATATTGCGCGCATTAAGCCGAGATGCGCAACATTGAGCTTATTCGTCGTCAGATACATACATGTCGCGATTGGTTGTCTCAGAAATACGTGGAATATTACAAATTATGCCTTGTTGTACGGTTTTGACCTCCAAACATGAAAGCAGAAAAAGAAATCTATCTTGTAGATGTACATCGATTCATCGGTAAATACTAAATTTTGTTAATTTTTAATATATTTGATTTTAATGACAATACCACATGTCTTATGTCTTCAATGCAAACTATAAACAACCTTATCATCTTTATTACAAAGTTTAAATGCACTCGGTCGTTATTTGGAAAATCATAACATAATTTCTAGTAACTTCGACGCTACTTAATTAAGGATGGGACACATCCTTAAAATATGTTGGTTGATATCGATAATTTTTATTTATTAGTCTTCATTTCATGGCTTGCACCATCATCCGGAAAATATAGGTCGGATGATTCATTTGTATAATTTATAATTATCAAACTAAGATTACACAGAAACATTGAGGTTTTCGCAACAAGTAGCCTTCATCCGCCCGAAGTAGGTGCGAAGTAACTGATATTATATTAAGTAATTTATATGTTTCTTACTTCTTCACGCTGTACGGATTTTAATAAAACTTGGTACATGGGTGATGAAGTTCAATTTTCCACTTTCATGATGTGGTCCATCAGGAAAGTTTATTCCCTACGGGTCTACCCTTTTTAGCAGAACTTTTTGTGTCATAATTTAATTTTGCATAATAACTGATAGCATAAAATCTTCATTTCGCAGAAAATCGTAATTTTAAACTCACATTTTTTTAGTCAGAATCGTTTTCATGCATAAACTTCATATCCATAATAATTAAAAAGCAGAACCATCATATCGCAGAAAATTCGTAGGCAGAATCTTCTTTTGGCATACATTTCATATCTATAGTCATTAAAAAGGAGGACTGCCATATATCTTAGACAGTTTACAGTAGTTTCGTCTACATAATTTTTTAACACTACTTTTTTATCGCTATGCACATACGACGATAATGTTAATTGTAATGCTAATTTTAAGGTATGCAGCATGCAGACAGGCATGCAGCATGCAAAAGGCATGCAACATGCAGTAGGCATGCAGCATGAAAGCAGTCATACAAAATGCAGTAGGCATACAGCATGCAAGCTGACATACAACATGCAGTAGGCATGCAGCAAGCAGGCATGCAGCATGCATGCAGGCGTGAAGCAAGCAGGCATGCAGCATGGAGGCAGGCATGCAACATGCAGCAAGCATTTTATTTGTCACGGCTTGTAATAAGACTTTTGGAAATAAATAAGAAGATGATTCGTAAAAGTTGTGTCCATTTCTTTATTTAAAAACACTCCACGTAGGCACGGCCTTACAATTTGTCCCATTGGAATAAATTCAACGCCTGCATGAGTAAAGTTACCAGCGTAAAATAAAGTGTGGAAAGAAAATATTCTGATTTTATTAATACGCCAAAAATATTTATATTTTTAAGACAGAGCCTTTTGTACTTGAACTATGCTTTTGCATAAGGTCAATCAAAGACATCTAAAGATGGTCTTTTAAAATAAACGATGGAATTTTAATTTTTTTTTGCTAGCTTTTACCGGCAACTTTGCTTCATTCAAAAACATTTAAAAATATAAAAAATAGTAGCCCACCGGCATCGGGAACAGGGTCCAAGCTGCCGGTGGTCTGGGCTCCTGAGAGAGGAACCTCCGGACAATACGCGCCGTGTCCAGGAGTACTGCCTTCTGAATCAGGTTCCCGATCCAACTGCCTAACGAGAGCCTCCTAAGATGTTTGTCGAGACTCTTGGCTACTAAGCCATTGGCCGTCACGACTATCGGCACAATGACTGCTGTTTCCACTTCCCACATGTCGACAACCTCGAGAGCCAAGTCAAGATATTTAGTTTGTTTATCTTTCTCAGCTTTCACGAGGTTCTCGTCATGAGGAATCGCTATATCAACAACCATTGTGCGACGCTATAGTCGATCTTTCACCACTATGTCAGGCCTATTGGCATCAATAGTCCTGTCAGTGATGATAGATCGATCCCAATACAATGTGATATAGCCATTGTCGAGAACTGGCTCGGGCACATACCTATAGTACGGTACTTCTGATTCCACAAGATTGTATTTAAGAGCAAGTTGCTGGTGGATAATCCTGGCTACGAGGTTGTGTCTATGCAAATAGTCTCCGTTAGGTAGATGAGAACATTCAGAAATAATGTGTCGGATTGATTCCCCGGGCCGGTGGTATGCCCGACAGATGTCAACCGTACCGTCCTTCACAATATATTTCCTGTAGTTGTTCGTCATCATAACTTCATCCATTATCGCAAAGACAAAACCTTCGGTTTCCCCAAAGAGGTCACCAAAACGCAGCCAAGATACGGACGCTAATAGGTCTACAGCGGACCCATGTAAGGCCCGGTAAAAGCGTCCGTGAAGCTCCTTGCTCTGCCAAACTTCCCTGAGGTCATTAGTATCCAGTACTACAGGTTTGCACCAGTTCTCGCTAGCCAAGGAGAGCCGAGTGAGGCCCTTGTCCACCGCTACCACATCTCGGTGGATGCCCACGTCGATTTCTAGGAAATATTCCTTGAGACTGCACACCTCGCGGTTGTGTAGGGTCTTAGCGTTTAAGAAGCTGCGACCCCTGCACTTTCGCGGGATATACAGTCTCATCACCGATGACCGTGGGTGATGCATCCGATTTGCGGTAAGTAGTGTGCGGACCCTCCTATCCAAGGCGTCCAGTTCAGTCTGAGTCCATTTAAGTATGCCGACAGAGTAAATCAAGACCGGCATGACCCAACCGCTGAAAGCGCGCACCTTGTTCCCGCCTAGTTCCCGCCTAGTCCGCCAAGGACTTTATTCAGGCGGCCAAAGAAGCGCTTCAACGATTGTGTCACGTCACCATCATTGATAGTATCAGTATAGTATCAGATAAGTATCAGTTGAGCAGAGGGATCTAAGGTGTATGGAAACCGTGAGTTGAGTTCCCACGGATTCCACAATCTCTCCTCGCTTTACATGCTTGACTGCACATTTGTCCACACCAAATTCCATCCTGATGGCACTACTGAAGTCAAAATCAAAATCAAAATCAACTCTTTTATTTCAAATAGACCATTTACAGGCACTTTTGAATAGTCAAAATGTCGGTCAGTCAAAAAAAAAGTGAAGCTAAATTGCACGTTCCAAAGCGTAGATCTCTATGGAGAAGAACGTGCAAGAAACTCCATGGACACTCTTTTAAAATCATTTTAAGTGTTACAATAATCTTGGTTACATATTTCTTGTCGCTACAATTATGTGAGCACCATGTAGAAAAATAGTGAGAAAAAAAAAAAACTAACTAAAAATAGAAATTGAATTAAGCCACTGGCAGCAAAGAGATGACCAGTCTCAACTGACGACGCCCGTTCACGAGCATGACGCGTGCCTCAACCCCACTCTGCTCAACCATTATGAAGGGAACAGAATGACTCAATAACACGCGCCACCATCAGCAAGACATTTAAGTGAGAATGACAAACTCTCAACTGCCATGCTCATTTAAGTCAAACAAATTGTAACCTAGTAAACAAATTGTAACCTAGTAGTAAGTTTTCAGTTACCTTCAGTAGCTCCATCAGTTGCAAGTCGTTGGGGGCAAAGAGTTTCAGATCATCCATGTAAAGAAGGTGAGATATGACCTGACCCCCTCTTTTCAACCGGAAGCCTAACCCAGAACTCTCCAACATTGTGCTGAGAGGGTTCAAGGCTAGGCAAAACCACAGAGGACTCAGACTGTCACCCTGGAATATGCAACGCTCAATCCTGGAGGTGCAACGCCGGGGGGAGGTGCAACGCCGGGGCGAAATTCCGCTGCCACGACAAGTCGAGGCATGGCGGACAGAGCTCCGGCGGGATCTCATGGCGAAATGGCGTCAGCGACTATCGCAACCTCGTTCGGGGCGCGCCACAATCGAGGCGATAAGGCCCATCCTTGAGGCGTGGCTGGAAAGACCTCACGGCAGTCTTAACTTCCGCACGACGCAGGTCCTAACGGAACACGGAAAGTTTGCCAAGTTCCTGTTCCGGATTCGTGCGGAGGATTCGCCCGGGTGTCGCCACTGTGCGGAACACCCGGAGGACACGGTGGAGCATACTGTAGAGGTGTGCCCCGCCTGGGCGGAGCATCGCCGTGTCCTCGTGGGGGCAATCGGCGGCAGCGATCTCTCTCGCCGGGCCTTGGTTCAGGCCATGGTCCGTAGTGAGGAGGGATGGCAGGCGGTCGCCTCCTTCTGCGAAGCAGTAATGCTAGCAAAGGAGGAGGCCGACCGCATCAGGCAGAGGCAACGGGGCGCTCGCCCCAGCCGCCGCCGGGATTCCGATCCCGATTTCCGGCCACCGTAGGCGCGGGCTTGCGGACGGCGTGCAATGGGTAGCACGCTGTCCGATCGTCCGGTAACCGGCCGGACCGAGCCCAAGTCGTCGACGGCGCGTTCTGTTCCCGCGCGCCTCAAGGAGCTGTCAGCAAACCGAAGAGGCCCAGCCTGCTAACTGCAGGCAGGCAGGGTTGAAGCCTGCTGGGGTCAAGGGCCGTTTTCTGAGAGGAAGGCTCAGCCCCGGCACTATAGTCAACGAAGGAACGGGGTAGGTTTTTAGTCAGTAAAAGTCTGACACTACTTCCCGCTCCGCCCAAGGGCGGGATTTGTCATTGGATGATTTTACCTACCATAAAAAAAAAAAAAAAAAAAAAACGCTCAATCCTTATCTGTTCACTGTTCTCCCGAATCGGTCGACATCTCGGATAGTAAAGGACTGTTCTTTTTTGAAATTCTTTCGAGAACGTCGAACCTGTTGGCTTATGGCCATATCGATGAGGAGCAGCTCCTTAGTACCACGGGACCCGTTCCTACAACCATTCTGAGAGGCCGACATGATAGAATTTGTCTCAATATGACTATATTTATTTTAGCTCTCAGAATGGATGTAAGAACTTTATAGACCGTCGGCAAACACGTGATCGGTCTATAATTCTTAGGATTCGCAGTACTACCTGCTTTGTGGAGCAGGTGGGTTATTCCTGTTGTTAGGAACTGGGGTAGTGACTTTGACTCTAAGGCAGACTGGAACTGAGATTCCAAGCGAGCATGCGACCTTTGAAACCATTTTATCCAGAAATTGTGCAGCCCGTCCGGCCCAGGAGATTTCCAGTTAGGCAACGGACGGACTGCACGGGCTACATCTTGTGGGCTGATGGTAATTGCCCCCATTTCTGGTAAAAGATCACATGTTCGCTCGACCTCTCGGATCCAATCACCCTCGATGTGACTGACAGGCGTCGACCAGATGCTGCGCCAAAATGAATACATGGCGTCATCATCCGGCAGGCACGTATCAGTCACATCTTGGTCCGGTCGCTCCTAAGCCCTATAAACCCACCTTTCGTTACTTTGGAATGTGCGATTCTGAGTGTACCGCTCCACTCGCCGCTTGTACCGACGAATATGGTTTGCTCATGCACAGATCTTCTGCTTCAGGAGGTCGATACGCTCTGTGACGCGGGGCAGATAATCTCGAGGACTAATGTCAGTCCCCGAGAACGCCTGCCTCACAAAGCGCATCACCCTCGGGCGAGTGTTGCCCTATACGGCGCTCTATCCTGCACTGCCATGCGCGGCTGGTCGTGTAGCTCTGTCACAATTAGGGCACTTAACGTGAGCTACACGACATGCCGCTGCAGCCGCACAGTACAAGATCGAGTGGGTATCAGTGAGGTCTTCGCTGCTATCGAAAATATCTGATAGCTGCGAATCTAGAGCACACACTAGCGCCCTATTTCTCTTGTGCATGGGCAAACGAGGTAGACGGGGTCTAAAATCCGGCAGTGTGGAGCGGTACTCTCGAAATGCGTCCTCCAAAGCACTCCTCAATTGTACATTGCATTGGGTACTCACAGATATAGCCGCATCATCAACGACGTCATTAACGTAATCGGGTCGCGGTGAAGCACTGGGTTGAATTTGCACCGCGGCCGGTGATGTAGCAGATTAAACACGGCTACTCTGTGATTCCAGACGCAATCTATCAAACACGGAGTTATCCAACATACGATTACGCTGGATTACCCGCACCTGATCCGACAGTCGTTGGGCCGAAACGTTGACAGCTGGTTCAAGTACCTGAAACAGAGAGACCACGGTACGCAGTCAGGTTACTTCCCCCCTCTGTAGCCCCAAAGTATGAGCGCATGACGTTTTCATTAATGGATTGTGTCCATCGCATGCGCTGCACACTTCCACCGGCAGTGGGGACCCTATCAGAAGCTGGAAGGCCTCGAGGTCACAAGCTGGCCGGAGGTCGGCCTCTTCACCGTCGACGCGCAGGTGGTGGTGTCGTCAGCGGCGAGAAGTATTCGTCGCTCGAGCTCGACGCAACTGCAGCAACCCGAATCTCTTGATTCACGGTTGGCGTTGGTCCCGGCAGCTGCGAGGCGGAGCTGAGCGACGAATCCGATGGTGTTGGGTGCATTGGAGGATTATATTCAAGATAAGAATGCTTGGCTCAATGCTGGTCCAGCTCCACTACCACTAGGGCGTACAAATTGTTTAGTTTGAGCAATACTACTTTTTTTTAATTTGATATTTTTATAGTATTGTATAATGTAGAAGCATTTATTTCTTTACCAAATTTTGTAAATGTGAGTACCATGGGGCAATTTATAGTTTAAGGTCATGGACTTGTTTGACGTAAATGAGCATGGCAGTTGAGAGTTTGTCATGCTCACTCAAATGTCTCACTGATGATGGCGCGTGTATTGGATCATTCGGTTCCCTTCAAAATGGTTGAGCTGAGTGGTGCTGATATACGCGTCATGTTCGTGAACGGCCGCTGTCAGTTGAGACTGGTCATCTCTTAGCTGCCAGTGGTTTATTTTTAATATTATAATTAGATTTTTTTTTCTTTATCTTGTTTACATTGTTCTCACATATGTGGAGTTTCTTGCACATTCTTCTCCATAGAGATCTACGCTTTTTTTTTTTTGGTGGTGGGTAAAATCATCCAATGACATCTCCTGCCCTTGGGCGGAGCGGGAGATAGTGTCAGACTCTTACTGACTAAAAACCCACCCCGTTCCTTCGTGGCCTTAGATACCAGAGAGATCTACGCTTTGAAATGTGCAATTAGCATCATTTTTTCTGACAGACCGACTTCTTGATTTTTCAAAAGTGCCTGTAAATGGTTTATTTGAAATAAAATGCTTTGGATCTTTGAATCTTTGTGTGTTTATGTTTCTTGCCCGGCTTCTTGTCAGCATTTCGGTTCCATTGGTACTATTATGCCATGTTGTCTGGTAAAATCATTTCAGTAGGTACTATTATATTTATTTTTATTGTAATTCTTGTCTTTTTTATTATTATTAATGTCAATAGCAAGTACATCACTCACCTTCGGTTTGCCGACGATATAGTAGTCACAGAGGAGCTCAGTACAATGCTCGATGACCTTAGTAGAGTTTCCGAAGGGTGGATCTCAAAATGAACATGGACAAAACCAAAGTCATGGTAAATAACCATGTAGCACCTACTCCGATCAAAATCGGAGACTACACTCGAAGTTATAGACGATTAGGCTTACCTGGGACAGGCAATCCAGTTGGGTAGATAGATCAGGACAATTCGCAACTCGCTTACATGCATTCGCCTTACCCGCACCTCTCGCAACCCCAGCCGTCTCTCTGTCATTACCGAATACATCATCGTATTCGGTTACAACAAACGTATTCGGTTACATAAATTATCTCAATTATTTCAATGTCCATGTCAAAAGGTCTTGAGGCGGTAAGGCCCCTCTTTGAGGCGTGGCTGGGAGGACCTCACGGCGCCTTCACGTTCCGTATGGCGCAGGTACTAACCGGACATGGCAAGTTCGGGAAGTACCTGTACAAGATTCGTGCGGAGGTTACGCCCGGGTGTCGCCACTGTGCGGACCGCCTGGATGACACGGTAGAGGTGTGCCCCGCTTGGGAAGAGCATCGCCGTGTCCTCGTGGGGGCGATCGGCGGTGGCGATCTCTCACCCTGGGCCTTGGTACAGGCCATCGTCCGGAGCGAGCGGAGGAGTGGTAGGCGGTCGCCTCCTTCTGCAAGCAGTAATGCTAGCAAAGGAGGAGACCGACCGCATCAGGCAACGGCGTTCACGACGCAGCCGCCGCCGTAATTCCAATCCCAATATCCGGCCACCGTAGGCGCGAGCTTGCGGATGACGGGCAATGGGTAGCTCGCTGTCCGTCCGTATGGTAACAGATCGGACCGAGCCCAAGTTGTTTACGGCGCGCACTGTTACCGCGCGCCTCAAGGAGTTGTCAGCAAACTGTAGGGGCCCAGTAGGGTCGAAAGCCTAATTATGTTTCCGAACCTTCATTTTACAACCATGGAAGGTCTTCTGTCACGGCTCCGGCGCTGCGGAGTTTGGGCGTTCCCACGCGAGCTTATCGTCGCAGATGGTTTCAACGCTCACCACCGCAGCTTCGGCTTCGCCAACCAGCTTCAGCCGCGGTGGCGGGCTTTCAAATCACCTGCTCCTCAGCTCGCGGGCCGCCCTACCCCTCCGCGCCTACGCGGGTTTAAATTATACTCTAGGGGTAGGGCAGACAAGACTGTGTGAAGTCGGATTTGCAGCGATTCGTTTCTGTCACTAAATTTTGCAACACAACATATTGACTTTTATGACACTACTTTTATTATAATATTGAAAATGCTACCAAGTATACCTAGTATGCGGCAAATAAGTTGAACCATCCGTCACGGCTACGCGCAGCTCCCCTCCTCGACTGAAACCCGAAATCGGTTATGATCCTCGTCACAAGTTGTACCATCATGGCGGTTGACCTTGAATACGCAGTAACCGATTTTCGGATCCCAATTAAAGTGGAGGGTTGCGTGCAACCATAACTAATGGTTCAAGTTATTTACCGCGTACTATAACCGTTTATAAAATGACCAAAATTCTGTAAACTATTGTTTCGGTGTGATGAAAATATGGCAAATAAATCATTTGGCAATTGAAAAAAGTTCAAACGAGGCTTCGGCCAATAGCAATTCGGTAAATTAATACCTATGACACATGATACTTCGATGATACAAAAATATGTCAAATAATGCATATAGCAAAAAGATGTCTACCAATAGTTTTCAGTCAAATGAAATTCGAACAAAAATAAATCGGAAAAGTGATCGGTTCCCGCTCTGGGGGGTATGAAAAGCCCTACCTGGGCCTTGGAATCAAGGCAAAGAAGGAAAGGCGTAGGTTTTTGGTCAGTAAGAGTCTGACACTCTCAGTCTCAAATCTCTCTCGCTCCGCCCAAGGGCGGGGGATGTCATTGGACGATTTTACCAACTTTAAAAAAAAAATGTAAAGAGGTCCATGTTGTTAATAACAGTTATTATATTAATTATATGTTCTTTAATAATAATAAAAAGTTTATTTAATTTTATAAAAAAGTTTGTGGAGTGGTAACTAATTACAAAGATTAATAAATGACTGATTTGATTATTAATTTTACTGGTTTAATTTCTGTTTTTGTAATAATAGATGAGTTTATTAAATCTTATCTTGGACCGAATGTTCGGCATTTGAACCGAAAGTCGGCCGAACGTCGAAGTTCGGTTCAACCCACCGAAATTCGGTTAAATCGAATGTGAAACGAATTTCGACCCATCCCTACTATTTACCGTCAGCTCATTGACACCTCCTCCAACCGAAACATCACCTGCTATAATCGTTTCTTTTTTCTTCCTCGACGTCTATAGACATCCACATTATGTATTAGGTACTCCAAACTTACCTCGCTTCATTCCTCCGTGACACATCCTCATATTATGCCACGGCAACCGATTTCCACACAATTTTCGGTCTCTGGTGCTTCTTTCAAAATACTTCGTGAAAATGCCACCTATTGTGTCATTTTTTTGTTTGCACCTAGCTCTCGTAGCATATCGTGACCTCAAGTTTATATGGAAGTTGTTTGATACAAATGAGTTGTTAAATAAGAAGTTGGCTTTGACTGTTGGCAAGTTTGCCGATAGGACTTGACGGTTCGTCCGTCGCTAGCAGGGGCGCGCTGGGCGCCGCCGCCGAACGCCGCTTGCGCCGGCGCCGCAGTCCGCTCGCGACGCCGCTCCGCGCTGCACGTACAGCGACACAGTGACTCCCCGCGACGCACGTCACACGCCACATGCCGACTGACGGTCAGTACCTACATGCGGCGCGAGTCGCAATTTTTGTGTGTATTACGTATTTAAAAATATCTCACTCGCGACACAACGCGCCGCGCGCCTCGCACCACTCCACCTCCTTCACACGGCGCGCGCTGACGCCGGCTGCAGCTGCCCTCGCGCTCCGTGCCAGCAGCCCGTGGGGCCGAGGTGCGACTGGAGCCCGGGGCCAGGGCCCGAGCCGCACGCGCGTTACTACAGCTGTCTATAACAGGAAGGAAAAAGTGTTATTAAGAAATAATACTTGAATACTACCGAGTTCTTTTTGGCCGAGACTTATTTCGGAAGTACATTTTGTACCAATTCATCTTCGCTTCTACACGCTACACCGCAAGAATAAGGATTGTTACGTATTTATTCGTCACTCAGAATTGGTTCGGATAACAATAAGTAACATACTGGTACTGGTAGATACGGAACTACAACAATGATAACGATTTTCGTTGAAGTCTCTTGCTCGCGGCCGCCGGCCACCGCGCGCCTTCATTTGTAATTCTCTAGCCTGATTATAGAACCAATTACTAAACATATTTTAAATTCACCTAATTCCAAAGCACATTACATTCGACAATTGGTGTGAAATAATTAACATCATAATAAGTGTTGACAATTTATTTTGAGAGTGCTATCGCTGGCGCGCCGGACTCAAAGTCCGACCTCCACGGTGGCTGGAATGTGTGTACAATGGGTACGCGCAGTTTACTCAGTGACATCGATCAAAGTAACCACATTTGGAACTTGCCAACAAACAATATGGTGCGTAACAACTAACAAACTATCTCACAAAGCAGTGTCTTGTTGATCTACCAATGGTTTTATTTATTTATTATTTAAGCTTCATGTAAATTAGTGGCATATACATAGGCGGATTTCAAGCAACAAGGCATTCTCTACCAGTCAACCTTTAGGTTAAAAGAGACAAAACAGTTGTAGGTGTGCACAATAAATAAATAATAAATATTAGAAATGGAATGAAGTATCAATAAATTAAATAGCGTATAATATTAAAATACATAATAAACATATGCTAAAATTACAAACTGCAATTATGAGAACTTAAAATATAACAATTATGACGAAGACCAAACTAAGGTCGAGAGGACTTCAAGTACCTACTTAGTAGTCCTGATTTTACTTCCAGCTTTTTTAATGTCAAGGGGAAGTAGTACATTCCAGAGTTTTGTGGTGGAAATAGCCACCAGCAACCACAAGTCCCGTTAAAATTGGTCCAACCATTTCGGACATAGTCTAAATGAGATATCTAAATGAGATATTTATTGTTTTATTTTGGCATAAGTACCGTGTCAACTTTAGGGAGATATAATCTAATGATAAATAACCATACTGTGGAATCAACATAAAATTTTAAAGATTAATATATTGAAACATTATAATGAGTGGCTCGGTGCGTTCATACGTTTGTAATAATACAAGCTTCTGCCAGCTGCTTCGCCCGCGTCAAAGTAGATTTCTCTATACAAACTTCCAACGCCTGTTTTACCTCCTTAGGGGTTTTTTTTTAAAGTAGGTAAAATCATCCAATGACATCCCTCCTATGCCTTGGTTCCAGGGCCCTGGTATGCATTTTCATACCTCCCCAGAGCCCCAGATTAGGCTTCGACCCTACTGGGCCCCTACAACCTCCTTAGGGGTAGAGTTTCGTAAAATCCGTTCTTAGCGGATGTCAGATTTTTTTTTTTTCTTTAACAGTTTTTGTTTTTGTACTTTTTGTATTATTTAAAGAGATACAATAGAGCAGCCTATCAAAAGAAATAGAAAAATTGTCATCCTATGCCTCAGTGACGCCATCTAGCTTTTAATAGCTAACACGCGAATTAGATTTGTCGATTTTTTTATAAATTTAACTATCGCTCGGTAAACGGCCAGGGGCCTTACCATGTTAAGTTAAAATATCAATCGTACGAGCGAAAAAGGGTGATGGAACACCTTATATAGCTCTATCCCTTTAATAGTTCGGTATAGGTTGTCGACATGCGTCCGATATATCAAATCGTATTCAAAATCTGATACCAGTCACAAATCGATACGTATCAATATCACAAACTTGAAAATCAGATTTCAAGAAATCCAAACCAAACACAAAACTAAAATCTGAAATCTAGCCGAAATCGCGATATATTCGCCCTGTCCTTTTTATTCCCACAACGTTCCGCTTAGTTAGAAAGAGAGGAGGCGAATTTCATATAGCATCGGTCAGTTTGCGTTTGGATATCCATACGATTTGGATTTTTGTAGTTTTCTAATATTCAGATACGATTTGGATTTCTGTACGATTTGGATTTTTGAAGTTTGCGTTTGGATTTCCACACAAATCGTTTTATGATATCCAGATTTTTGGTCAATTTGGATTCACCAAAATCTATTGCACATTATGCGATCAATGTCACCCTTATTTTGAGGGAACGTAAAAACTAGTTTTGAATGATTATGCGTTGATTTATTTTGATTTTAATCTAGAGTATAATATCTAATTTTTTGGTTCAGACATTATTTTAATTATTTGTAATGTAAATCAAAAAAGTATACCTACTACGCGACAAGTAAGTTGAACCTTGAAAAATTGCCGTCGTTGCTGTGGCTACGCGCAACCGTCCGCTTCGAAAATCGGTTACTTAGAGTGCATTCAAGGTCGATCGCCATTTTGGTTCAACTTATATGCCATGTATTGTAAGGAGCGAATTGGTAAAATTAAGTGCTACAGGAATCGAATATCTAAAATCGGATATTGAAATCGATTTCAAAATCAGAAATCGGATATATATCCGTTTGCGATCAAAACCAAAAACGCCCATGTCTAATAGGTTGTAAAATGGATCACGTTAAGAGCTAGTGGTAGAGCTTCAGTGTGCGCTCGGTAAGGTTAAGCTTTTCAGCACTAGGTGGCGTTATTGCCAAATCTGTAAATTTTCTAGAACTATTTGCGAAAATGATTTAATTCTAACTAATAACTGAGTAAATATGAAAATTATTTAAAATAAAAATAAAAAAAATACACGACAGCCATGTCAAAAAAGTAAACTAAAAATAAAAAGAACAAGATTTGTAGTCACTAGTTGATTATATTATTAAACACGGAATCTCGGAAACTACTTGATCTAAAAAACTGTAAAATACTTTCTTATAGTCTAAGAAGTCCCCGACTGCGATGAAAATGTCAGTTTTGTATGTTTAATCAACGAGTGACTACTTTCGGCACTTTCTATAAATTAACAAATATCTTTTTTTATATTTAGTTAGTTTATTTTTTTGACATTCAGTGTGTTATTTTTTTTAATTATTTGATTTTATTTTAATCCTTTTAATGATAGGTATGTCACGAAACTCAAAAAGGATCACGAGTCAAAACAAGGGTTCACTAATATTTTACCAAAACTGCATTGACAATTTTTTAGTTTACAACCAACGTTTCGTATACTATTTATTTCACAAACAATTCGTTCTGTAAACGTTTCATTTTACTAACTCTCGCTTTATAAACTCTTTTTTGGCCAATGCTTATGATAAATTATAGTTCGGATGATATTTAATCATTTATACATTTTTCATTTAATATTTTCGTTCCTTTGGAAAACTTTCTTTTATCTAAATATCATTTTATAATACATTTTCTATCCAATCATGACATACTAAGTAGAATTATTATATTGTAACGAGTAGGTACAGTTTATTATTTAGTAATCACGCTGTCCCTGGTGGATTTATGGGTGGTGAGAAGGTTTCTCCCTCCCCTTTGTTGCCTGAGCAAGCAGCTGAATGCCTTGCAGGCATGCAGCATGGAAACAGGCAGGCAATATGCAGCAGGCATGCAAGATACAGCAGGCATGTAGCTTGCAAGCAGGCATGTAGCATAGAAGCAGCCATGCAACATGCAGCAAGCATGAAACATGCAAGCAAGCATGCAACATGCAGCAGGCATGCAACACACAGCAAGAATTGTTTCTGTCACGGCTCCGGCGCTGCGGGATTTGGGCGGCCCCACGCGAGCTAATCGTCGCAGATGGTTTTAACGCTCATCACCGCAGCTTCAAACCACCTGCTCCTTAGCTCGCGGTCTGCCCTACCCCTCCACGCCTACGCGATTTTGAATTACACTCTCAGGGGTAGGGTAGACAAGATTGTGTAAAGTTGGTTTAGCGGCGATTTGTTTCTGTCACTATTATTTTTTTTGCGCAAATTGACTTCTTATTACACTATTTAAATTTAACATTGAAAATGCTACCAGCTAACCGTCTAGATATTAGTGACCAAAATTCCGTAAAAAGTTGTTTCGGTCAAAAAGTTATCTTATAAATAATATAATATTTAATAATAAATGTATAATATATTTATTATTTTATTTTAAAAAATAACTTTTTGCTACTGGCCGAAGCCTCTTTTGAACGTTTTTCATTGGCCATATTTTCACTACACCAAAAAAACTTTATAATAAAATTCGAACAAAAAATCGGAGAAGTGATTGATTCCGAAAAAAACATTGGGTTCCGGGTAGCCCATTAAATTAATAATAATAATAATAAATTTTATTAAGACACTGCATATTACACATTAAGAATTAAAAATCTACAAAATGTTATATATTCCAAACGTTGTTTTATGAGATAAAATGAATAAAAAATGAATCATTTGTCAAATGGTACGTTATTAAACAAATGTTTATTTGGTGATTTATTTGTAAAGTAAACTCTTTGGAAAACGTTGTTGTATAATGATGAATGATGTTTTTGCCAATCGAATGAAAATTTGTCAATAAATTTTTGGTGAACTGACAGGATACCCAAAACAAGGCATAAAAAAAAATGTTTTACTCGACAGTTTCGATTAACAGTGTACATAACATTTATATCTTTGGAATCCACTCAAATCAAATCCTAGACGATAATCACATGCATTAACAGTATAAAAAATTTAAAAGGGTGGGTGTACTACTGTACCCTGAAAACTTAAAATTCCTTTTTTGGGGGCAGTCGTGTAAAAATAAACTGAAGTTAGGTCCAGTCGTTAAATTGCCATAAAGCGATTTACAATGGTGCAATGCGCAACTTGGCATATTTCTTCAGAAAAATATTTTCTTCATTGAAAAATGGAGAGGTATTAAATCAATACTTTCTCTGTTAATAGTGAAATGTGTTTGACGCCATGACAGCAGAAAGAATAAGTAATAATAATATGAAGTTTTCTTCGACGTCACAATTTTGATTAGGTAGTAATCAAAATTGTGACGTCGAATAACACTTCATTTGGATGTGATTGCTTGCTAATAAGTGTTTTAAAATAATAATAATTAGAATACTTGCGTTACCTTTATCTGATTTATTTATTTAGTATTTTGACGATGCTATTTTTCCCAAACAGCCTAGAATTGAGAAAGTTATTCCTTCATTTAAAAATAGTTTACGGACGGTTACAAAAACTTATTGTTCTATTTCTGTTTCACCAACACTGAAAAGTCTCCGAAAGTAAAATTAAAATTCATCTATTCACTGATCTCAATTCAAATAAAGTTTAAAAGACAATTTGGTTACCAAAGGGGTGTTGGGATCCTGCAGATACAATGTAACGACGTGGTTAGTAAACTAAATAAAAAATTTAAGGTAGGTAAGTAGTTTTTTTTTTATGGTAGGTAAAATCATCTAATGACAAATCCCGCCCTTGGGCAGAATCAGAATAGTTTATTTCAAATAGACCAATTACAGGCACTTTTGAATTGTCAAAATGTCGGTCAGTCCATAAAAAAGTGAAGCTAAATTGCACATTCCAAAGCGTAGATCTCTATGGAGAAGAACGTGCAAGAAACTCCACGCGTGCCTCAGCCCCACTCAGCTCAACCATTTTGAAGGGAACTGAATTACCCAATAACACGTGCCACCATCAGCGAGACATTTGAGTGAGCATGAAAAACTCTCAACTGCCATGCTTTTAATGTCAAACAAGTTGTAACCTAATAAAATAAAAATGCTCCATGGTACTTCACATTCACAAATAAAAATAAAAAAGTGCTTCTACATTATACAATCTTAATGTTTCCAATTACAAAAAGTAATAAGTAATTGATCACAAGCTCCATTACAATAAACTAATAAAATAATTAAAAATAGTATATATAAAAAAAACACATTTCGAAAACAACAATACAAAAAGGGGCCCCCGCATTTCTTCCAAACTAATTTGTAGGCAAATGTTGCTGTGGCCGTGGAGCAGGACCGGCATTTAGCCAAGCATTTTTATCAAGGAGGGCGGAGCGGGAAATGGTGTCAGACTCTTACTGACTAAAAACCTACCCCGTTCCTTCGTTGCTTATCATACCGGGGCTGAGCCTTCCTCTCAGAAAACGGCCCTTGACCCCAGCAAGTTTCGAAACTGCCTGCCTGCAGCTAGCAGGCTGGGCTTCTACGGTTTGCTGACAGCTCCTTGAGACGCTCGGGAACAGTACGCGCCGCCAACGACTTGGGCTCGTTCCGGTCGGTTACCGATCGGACAGCGTGCTACCCATTGCACGCCGTCCGCAAGCCCGCGCCTACTGTGGCTGGAAATCGAGATCGGAATCCCGGCGGCGGCTGGGGCGAGCGCCCCTATGTCTAATGCGGTCGGCCTCCTCCTTTGCTGGCATTACTGCTTCGCAGAAGGAGGCGACCGCCTGCCATCTTTCTAAGGTAGGTAGTTGGAATTTTCCTGAACATAAGTTAGCATTTGATACTGTAAATCATACAAATATCACTCGATTGATAAGAGGACAGGTTTTGGGGGTTTACATAATTAGTAAATAAAAAAATGTATAATAGAAGGAAAAGATGTACTTAAATCAGGAAAAAAGGTCTAACATTCAAAGTTATGAAGTGCTCTGAAAGATGTCCAGCAGGGTTCTATACCAAGTCCAATCCTATTTTTAATTTTCAAAACATATTACATAACATACTTAGCACCAAAAATAAATTCCATTATAGAATGAATAGCATAATAATTTCAGACGACTTAATCGCTGTTGTTAGTGAAGTCACCGCAGAGTCATTGAGCAACACTATTAACTCGGCTCTTGAATCCTTTCGATTATGGTTTATGACGTATAAATCAAATATAAATATGATATTGTTTAAGTTTAGATCATGTGGTAGTGATAATTTAGATGTTAAGTTAAAAGGATGAAAAATACGTACCTATTGCCGACCCAGTAATATTATTGGAGTTTATGTTGATTCTTTGTTAAATAGTTTATTTAATTCATATAGTAATTTTTACAACTTCTTATAAACAACTAAACTATAAATTTAATAGGTATATACCCAGTCCTCTGGTCACTGCTGGTTTGTTAAATTGGAAAAATGAACAAACATTTTAGGTGGGTTAACCTCATCAACATGCAGCATGCGAGATGAACTAATCAGTCATAGCCTTGGTGAAGCGAGGCAGATCAAAAGGAATCCCTTTTGATATGCCTCGCTTCACCAAGGCTATGGTGCCTGGAGACTCTTGCCCGAATACAAATCCGCCCGATAACCCAACTTCCCAGAGACAGTGGGATGAGCCGCTCTGTAAAGTAGTCCAGGAAAACGTAATCGTGACATCGGCTACTACTGGGGAGCATGCGCGCCTGCTGGCTGTGGGAGATTGGGATTTGGGTCTCTGGCTTCACGCACTGCCATCTTTCAATATAAAGCTGACCAATACTACTTTCCGCTTAGCTGTTGCCCTACGCCTAGGCGCTCCTTGCTATTCTCCTCATCGCTGCCACTGTGGCGAATTTGTCAACAGCCTCGATCACCACGGCCTGTCATGCATTCGAAGCGCGGGACGCATAGTGCGGTACGCGAATATTAACGACATCCTCCAACAAACCCTTGACGCCCTCGGCATTCCGGCTGATTTGGAACTTCATGGCCAGGCACGCGACGATGGTAAGAGACCGGACGGTATGTCTTTATTTCCATGGAAGATGGATAAAGTGAGGGTGTGTGTCGACGCTCTTGCGCCATCTCATTTTCCTAGCTCATCGTGCTGACGATGATCCGGGCGCGTTGGTACATTTTATATGGCAAGTATACTTTTAGAGCTACATTAGTTATAACACTTAAGCATTGCCATATAACTTGGAAATGCCGCCAGTCCTTTGGGCACACTTCCAGTCGACAGCTATGCGGAAGTGTTCTATGATGTCAATTATGTCTTTAGTGTATATATAGTTTTAATTAGTTACTTAAGTGTTTTTATTTTTCTTGTTTTAGTATTTTGTTTATTACGAGATGATTTTTTTTATTGGTGGGTGGGACAATCATCCAATGACATCTATCGTCCTTGGGCGGAGCGGGAGATAGTGTCAGATTTTTAATGACTAAAAACCCACTCCTGTTCCTTTTTTGCCTTCGTTTCAGGGCTCCGCGGTACACTTTCACATTACCCATGACTAGGTGAATTTAAGAGCGTTCAATCCGACATACATTTTTACTATTTTTCATACAACCGCTCTTACGTGATTGTGACTGTATTACACATTATTCATTAGATATTTTGGAAATACAGATATTTTGTGGATATTATTTATGCTTCTAAAGAAATCAATTTATAAATATACTAGCGGCCCGCCCCGGCTTCGCACGGGTGGACCTGATTTTTTAATATTTTTGCCTTTCATTTATAATTTTTCGTTGTTTTATTTCTATATTTTTTTAAACGCAGTATAACTCCCGCACTCCGATTTGGACAGACGCTTGTTGTGCACAATCAACCTGCGGATCATATCTGAATGCTAGTCTGTTGCTGTAGCTAAAATTCGATTGCGAACTCTATTTGTAGACAACTGCTGTCTCTCTGCCTGAGCTCTAAAGGATCTATTTCACCACTCGATAAAACGCCCGGTTTTGTCGACGTCGCGTAGTGTAATAAGGCTCAGACTGTCTTACTCGGGAGTAAACTTGTCTTAATGTCTGTGTAACTTGTGCGGAATATCGAGTGGTGTAATAGATGCTTTAGTCGCTGCAAACGCTCGACACTCGACTCTCTTTCGCGCAACTGAGAGGTCCTTATATTTTGTTCATGAAGACGTTGGGAACGCTCCAGCCTCGACTCTTGAGCGCGTAACTCGGAGGTTCTCTGACTTTGTTCGGCAAGGCGTTGCGAACGCTCGACACTTGACTCTCGTTCGCGTAAGTCAGAGGTCCTTACATTTTCTTCATGAAGACGTTGGGAACGCTCCAGCCTCGACTCTTGAGCGCGTAACTCGGAGGTTCTCAGACTTTGTTCGGCAAGGCGTTGCGAACGCTCGACACTTGACTCTCGTTCGCGTAAGTCAGAGGTCCTTACATTTTGTTCATGAAGACGTTGGGAACGCTCCAACCTCGACTCTTGAGCGCGTAACTCGGAGGTTCTCTGACTTTGTTCGGCAAGGCGTTGCGAACGCTCGACACTTGACTCTCGTTCGCGTAAGTCAGAGGTCCTCACATTTTGTTCATGAAGACGTTGGGAACGCTCCAGCCTCGACTCTTGAGCGCGTAACTCGGAGGTTCTCAGACTTTGTTGTGCAAGGCGTTGCGAACGTTTGACACTCGACTCTCGTAAGCGTACCTGAGAGTTTCTCTGTATTCTTGCTGGCTCTCTTAGGCATTTTCAAATGTTTAAGAAAATGTTAATAACGTGTAAATGTGTAATATTCTAGCTCTGAAACGAACTGTTGTTTAGCCCTGAAAAGAACTGTTATTTAGCCCTGAAAAGAACTGTTGGTTAGGCGCGGGTACCTTACTCATAGATCCACAGATAAATAGATCTAAACTCCCCTCCCGCACGCGCACTCCCGCCTTGGTGACACCCACTTCGCAACGGGCCGTGCAGCAGAAATCGTAATATTTTAATTTCGCCATAACTTCAAAACCAAACGTCCAATATTAATCATTCATAGACCAAATATTATCTACATAAACTGTACTTAGTGATGAAATACTTAATTTTGATTAGGATTAATAGCATGAGTAAAATAAATGCGTTTAAATGTAGCCCAAAAAAAATTAAGATTTTTTTAAATAAAAAAATGGTTGTTGTGCCTCACTCGACATAGATAGATATAGTTTTTTTTTTTTTTTTTTTGGGTAGGTAAAATCATCCATTGACGAATCCCGCCCTTGGGTGGGGCGGGAAACAGTGTCAGACTTTTACTGACTAAAAACCTACCTTTCCATTCCTTGCCTTTATCCTGGGGCCTTTGGTGACAGTCTCACATAACCTTTGGCCCCAGTAGGCTTCGGCCCTGCTGGACCCCTGCAGTTTGCTGACAACTCCTTGAGGCGCGCGGGAACGGTGCGCGCCGTAGACGACCTGAGCTCGGACCGGTCTGTTACCGGACGGACGGACAGCGAGCTACCCATTGCCCACCGTCCGCGAGCCCGCGCCTACGGTGGCCGGAAATTGGGATCGGAAACCCGGCGGCGGCGGCGGCGTGTCCGCCTTTGCCTAAGGCGGTCGGCCTCCTCCTTTACTAGCATTACTGCTTCGCAGAAGGAGGCGACCGCCTGCCACTCCTCCTCGCTCCGGAGCATGGCTTGAACCAAGCCCCGGCGCGAGAGAGATAGATATAGTGTGTCACGGACTTTTTTGTAGATATTTATAAGATCTACAATTAATTAGAACATTTTATGGTTCTATCTTTTAAAGTTTAGGCAACGTACGCAAAATAAGTAACTTTTCTGGTTGATTTTTTACACCTTGTGTCCGTGGATAATGTAGCTTTCGAATGGTGAAAGAATTTTTGAAATTGTTCTAGTAGTTTTTGAGCCTATTCAGTACAACCAAACAAACAAAGTTTTCCTCTTTATAATATTAGTATAGATGTAAAACTAATCCAGACCCTTAATATAACACTCAAAAGTTTCAAAAGCAAAAAAGAAATATAACAGTAGAATCCTTGCAAATTCAATCAGAATTCTGAAT
Organism: Leucania comma; assembly: GCA_958295575.1. Taxonomy (NCBI): domain Eukaryota; kingdom Metazoa; phylum Arthropoda; class Insecta; order Lepidoptera; family Noctuidae; genus Leucania; species Leucania comma. The sequence continues at coordinate 173,512 of OY282471.1, read as the reverse complement.
GGAGAGATTTTATCCATCGACCTATTACGGTACCAAGACCTTAATAATTATTCTAGCAATCTAGGCTACCCAAAATTTACAGTTTTCTGTACCGATGTTATTTATACTCGTAGGCAGCCGAAGTAGGCAGCCCTCTAAATTACTTTTTATGGAAAAGCTTTTAGAATTAGCCGTGGGCTGTCAACAGCCAGGCGTGTCATTTTCAGTTTGCAAATAAATCCAATCATTCGGCAGCTAAATTCTAAATTCAATGTTTGCTATTTGGATGACGAAACCATAAGAGGTGATGTAGAGGCAGTTTTAAAAGATTTAACTTTTATGAAAAACTAGCTTTTGCCCGCGGTGTCGCTCTCGTTCTACCTTACTCTACAATATACCAATAAATGAGCTGGTTTTGGTTTTTTTTTTCTAAGCTACCTCCCCACAAATTTTTAGCCAAATCGATTCAGCCGTTCTTGAGTTATAATATAATAGTGTAACTAACACCACTTTTTTTTATAAATAATAGATAAATTTAGCTCTATTGGATTACAGCCTAACCTCTCAAAATGCGAAACTTACCTTCCCCAAACGACTCATCAGGGGGAGTTGAAACGGCGAGAGAAAAAGAAAGAAAGAAAGAAAAACAGTTTATTTACACGGAATGACGCAACTAAAAACTAGACCAACATAACATATTAAAGGAAAGATATGCGCCACATCCGTGCAAAACGGCCGAACGCTCAGCATAAAGCTGTGCCCTCATGCACAATGTGATCGAACATCGGGTACGACTACGTGCTGCGCGCCGACCTCCCCGACGGGGTCAGCGTGGTCTGTTACGCAGACGACACGCTGGTCCTGGCGCGGGGACGGTCGTACCAGGCGGCGGTCGAACTAGCGACGCGCGGGGTTGCGACAGTAATGGAGAGGATCGAGCAGTTGGGACTCGAGGTGGCATTGCACAAGTCCGAGGCCATGTGTTTTCACGGGCCTCGGAGCGCGCCACCTCCGGGTTCCCAATTATCGGTAGGAGGAGTTCACATCGGCGTCGGGTCGACGATGAAGTACCTGGGACTCGTCCTCGACAGCCAGTGGAACTTCGAGGAGCATTTCCGACGTCTGGCTCCCAGATTGAATCGAACTGGGGCTGCTCTCAAGCGGCTCCTACCGAATCTAGGGGGTCCAGACGCCTCCTGCCGGAGGCTCTACGCAAGCATCGTTCGATTTATGGCCCTTTACGGTGCGCCGGTGTAGGCGCCGTCACTGCGAAAGCGAGTGGTGGCCCGGCTGAACGCCTGCAGAGGGTCATGGCCATCCGGATGATCCGCGGATACCGTACGGTGTCCTGTGAAGCGGCGAGCCTCCTTGCTGGCCTACCACCATAGGATTTGGAGGCAACAGTCCTTGCACACATGCACGACTTACGCGTGGAGATGAAACGCCGGGGCGAAACTCCGCTGCCGCGACAAATCGCGGCATGGCGGACAGAGTTCCGGCGGGATCTCATGGTGAAATGGCGAGAGCGACTGTCGCAACCCCGTGCTGGGAACGCCACGATCAAGGCGGTAAAGCCCCTCTTTGAGGCATGGCTGGAAAGGCCCCACGGCGTCGTCACCTTCCGTTTGGCGCAGGTACTAACCGAACACGGCAAGTTCGGGCCGTACCTGTACAAGATTCGTGCGGAGACGACGCCCGGGTGTCGCCACTGTGCGGACCACCCGGAGGACAGGGTGGAGCACACAGTCGAGGTGTGCCGCTTGGGAAGAGCATCGCCGTGTCCTTGTGGGGGCAATCGACGGCGATCTCTCGCGCCGGGGCTTGGTTCAAGCCATGCTCCGGAGCGAGGATTGGAATCCCGCCGCCGGGATTCCGGTCCCAGTTTCCGGCCACCGTAGGCGCGGGCTCACGGACAGTGAGCAATGGGTAGCTTGCTGTGCGTGTTCGGTAACAGACCGGTCCGAGCTCAAGTCGTCTACGGCGACTGGTACTGGTACTGTTCCCGTGCGACTCAAGGAGTTGTCAGCAAACTGTAGGGGTCCAGCAGGGCCGAAGCCTACTGGGGCCAAAGGTTATGTGAGAATGTCACCACGGGCCCCGGGACAAAGGCAATGAATGGAAGGGTAGGTTTTTAATCAGTAAGAGTCTGACACTATTTCCCGCCCCACCCAAGGGCGGGATGATATTACCTACCATAAAAAAAAACCTTCCTCAAACGACTGACAGACAGCCGAGTTTAGCAAAATTTAACACAAAATATCCAGATCACTGTAAGAAATTCTCTTTACCTCCTGGGCCACACGAGAGAACGGAGGTAAATAGAATTTCTTACAGCGATGACCTCTGACCCCACTTTTCGACGACTCCTTTCCAAAATTCACTGAGCAGAAAATACAAAATTTTAATGACGTCTCTTTTCGAGACGAACGACTTTTCAAAATGAATATGCATTCGGCTTTTATGCTCATTCGGTACTGTTGTTTTGGGCCAAATATATGAACACATAGCCTTCGCTCCTCCCATCTGTGGAAACCCACAATTTTTGGAAAAAGTCGATCAAATTATTAGAAACACACTATCTTCAATCCTAAATGTGGCCTTGGACGACCGAGCGTGGCAGCAAGCCACGCTTCCCATCCGGCTGAGTGGCCTCGGCGTCTGCAAAATTTCTAGTATAATTTTACCATCTTTCCTCTCCTCAGTGCACAGTACTGATACATTAACCAGGAATATTTTATCTTCATCACTGGTTAATGTTGTGATACCTTGGAAAATGACTTGTTCCAACACGGATTTGCCCTACAACCTTTCACTCCGATATAGAGACGGTGGGATGGGCCGCAATATCATACGTAATAATATAATTAACATGTCTTCAAGTACTGCTGAGCGTGCGCGTCTGCTGGCTGGATGGGAGAATGGGAGTCAGGTTTATGGCTTCAGGCACTTCCATAGGCACTATGATGGATGACGCATCGTTTCGGCCAGCAACCTGCTTACGTTAAGGCGCACCTTGTGTTGCTCCACATCGGTACCACTGTGGCGAAGCTGTCAACAGCTTCAGACATCATGGCGTGTCCTGCTGTAGGAGTGCAGGCCGCATAGCACGGAACGCTAGCATCAACGATATTATTCGTCGAGCTTTTGTCACCGCCGGTTTTTTTTTTTTACGGTAGGTAAAATCATCCAATGACAAATCCCGCCCTTGGGCGGAGCGGGAAATAGTGTCAGACTCTTACTGACTAAAAAGCTACCCTGTTCCTTCCCTGCCTTGGTTCCAGGACCCTGGTATGCATTTTCATACCTTCCCAGAGCCCCAGACTAGGTCTCGACCCTACTGGGCCCCTACGGTTTGCTGACAACTCCTTGAGGTGCACGGGAACAGTGCGCGCCGTAAACGACTTGGGCTCGGTCCGGTCTGTTACCGGACAAACAGACAGCGGACTACCCATTGCCCGCCGTCCGCAAGCCCGCGCCTACGGTGGCCGGAAATTTGGATCGGAATTACGGCGGCGGCTGCGGCGTGAGCGCCGTTGCCTGATACGGTCAGCCTCCTCCTTTGCTAGCATTACTGCTTCGCAGAAGGAGGCGACCGCCTGCCACTCCTCCTCGCTCCGGAGCATGGCTTGAACCAAGCCCCGGCGCGAGAGATCGCCGCCGATTGCCCCCACGAGGACACGGCGATGCTCTTCCCAAGCAGGGCACACCTCTACCGTGTGCTCCACCGTGGTCACCGCCGGTGGACCTGCGGCAGGTGCCGTATTTAATTAGAACCTAATGGCTTGGTATGTGATGATGGAAAGAGACCAGATGGTATGACGTTAGTGCCGTGGAAGGTGGGTAGGCCCTTGGTGTGGGACGCAACGCAACTGTGTCGACACTAGGGCTTTAAAATACCGTTTTTTTTTTTATACCGGTATCAATAAAGGTATTAGTATGAATACCGCTATCAATACCGTGATCTCGGTATTGAATACAAGTTAAATTATGACATTAATAAAACCAATAAAATACGTTTTTTATTTTCAAAATCCGTCTTTATTACAGTTACTTTCTGAAAATAACCGATTTGAAGAGGTTTTAAAGTCGTCGAATCGTTTTTTTTATCTTTATCGCTCCGGAATTCCGGTTAATGTTCAGTGATATCTTAATCAAATATTTAACCGATTTTGATGTTTTTTTTTTTCGTTTGGAATAGTTTTACCTCTAAAGTGTACCATTTAAATTTGCGTAATACGTCAGCGCAGAGAACAAAGGGTGCTCACTAAGTACCTTGTTTTCATTTCTTGATTCACCTAACTCCCCTAGTTATTATATTAAAATACTATCACTAATCCAAAACAATTTATAGGAGATAACTATTATAGATAAATAATACATCGTATCATAAGTTTTTCGTCTGCTCGATTATGTGTGTCACAATCGTACCAAGTGTTCAATGAAGAATAAGATGTTTCATAATATTGTATCCGCACTGTCTATTTGTCTGTGTCTGGGACCACCCAGAGGTGAGATCCTGTCAGTGTACTCGTAAGTAGGTACTAAAATTATGTATTAGATCTTCACAATGAGGTATCAGGCTCGCGGGCGAGGCGAGGAGGCGCGGCGCGGCGGTGCGGAGAAGGGCTTTCAGTACCGGTATTTCGAAATCCCGTAGTACCGTGATCACTGATATATATTGGTAATTTATAAAAGTAGTAAGAAATTGTATTATTTATACCTACATACTTATAAACAAAATTGCTGTTTGGATTGCCTCATCAAGTTTAAATTAACGGACGGACGGACGGTTTAATCTTTTAATTAAAAATAATTATAATTGATCCACAATTGACCGAGAAGAAATCGGTGAATATACCGCCCATCTTTTTAAAGTCTGCTAAAAGAACCAAGTGTTAAAATGTTTTTTCATTACTCATACGCTGAAAGTAGGTCTGAAGTTGCCTGAGGAGCGGGTCGAAAGTAATACTTTTCATCCCTAGGGAGGATCAGTTTCAACTGACAGCTGTCAAATTATTTAAACAAAAAAACTAGTTCTATCTTCGCATTTCTATTGATCTATGTCTCGACTTTCTATACAGCCAGTCATTTACAGCGCGATGTAAAATTGAAGTTAAGAGATAAGTATCTTTTTTTTTTTAAATTACATAATTATTTATAATTTACTTTCAATTGATTCTTTAAAACTAACATGGATATGAAAAATAGTTACCATTTTTCACTGATAAAAATGAAAAATGATGGATGAATAGCCGATTGACCAGAGAAAAAAAAAATGGCGGGAAACTTGTTGTAGAATTTTGTTTATACTTTACTAAATCTCTGCTGTAAGAGATTTTGTAATTACACAATAATCAGATTCAGTTAAGGATTCAACGCCTGATTCTTAAGAGAGGAGGTTAAAACAGTAGTCAGAAACCTTTTTCGGCCTAAATCAAAAGAAACATACCTAAAATCATACAAAGACCCTTGATGACGACTCAGGTTTTTATTTTTATTTTCCTATTATTCGTAATGAAAAGCACAGTGTTTACCTCGGGTTAAAGACTTATTTAGTCCCTCGAACTATTAGCGACCTCGCTTCGCTCGGCCGCCAAACTCCTTCTCGGGACTAAATACTGAATAAGGTACTTTCACCCTAGGGTAGGTAGGTCGTCTACGGCGCGCACCGTTCCCGCGCGCCTCAAGGAGTTGTCAGCAAACTGTAGGGGTCCAGCAGGGCCGAAGCCTACTGGGGCCAAAGGTTATGCGAGAGTGTCACCACGGGCCCCGGGACAAAGGCGAGGAATGGAAAGGTAGGTTTTTAGTCAGTAAAAGTCTGACACTGTTTCCCGCCCCACCCAAGGGCGGGATTCGTCATTGGATGATTTTACCTACCACAAAAAAAAAAAAAACCCTAGGGTAGGTAACAATGTACTATTTTTAGCGAATGCATTTAGTTAAAAAATATATTTTGTTATGAAAGTATGCCCCAAGCTGCTGCTGCTGGAACCTGACCCCAAGCTAGTTTTGAGAGATGATGATAAAATGCGTCTGAAAATATCGAAACCTACCTGTAACAAAAATACTATTATTTAGTTTTTTATGAATCAGTCTGTTTTTGGCTAATCTTCGATACGGACTGTTACATACTCGTGGCTGATGCAGCAGCACATTTTATTTGATCGCGGGAACAGTATTTCAAACCACAGAATACAACTTCAAAACGGTTGAAAAACAGTTATACCGGGCTTTCACTGGGATATAGCTAATATTACAATTAGTAACATAGGCTACTTCTTATTTTCTCGCTGCTGTCACTGTTGGCCATAGGCCTCCGACAATCGACCGCCATGATGGTTCAACTTGTGTGACAAGGATTATAACCGATTTCGGGTCTCAGTCGAGGGAGGGAGCTGTGCGTAGCCGTGGCGGGTGGTTCAACTTATTTGCCGCGCACTATAATTGGTAGCATTTTCAATATTAAATTAAAATACTCGTAGTGTCATAAAAGTCAATATTTTGTGCTAAAAAAAATTAGTGACAGAAACGACTCATTGCGAATCCGACCTCACACAGTCTTATCTGCCCTACCCTTAAAGTGTAATTTAAACCCGCGTAGGCGTGGGGGGTAGGGCGGCCCGCGAGCTGAGGAGCAGGTGATTTGAAGGTGGTGAGCGTTGAAACCATCTGCGACGATAAGCTCGCGTGGACCACCCAAACCCCGCTGCCCCGGAGCAGAGACAAAAAACCTACCATGATGGTATAATGAAGGTTCGGAAACATAATACTTCGAACAAATGATAGTTCTGCTAAGTGTAACATCGGTTAAAAGTTTTTCAACCAAATGAAACGTTGGTGTAACAAAAAAATTCACGGACGCTATGTCTGTGGAAAAAATGTAAGGCAGGAGTGTGGTTTTAGTCAGTAGTAGTCGGACATAGCCCAGACTGTCTTGCTGTGAGTCAGCATGGCCGTCCATGAGGAATTCACATTACTGCCGGAAAAAAAAAACCCAACATCGAGTGCAGAGTCTTCGATCTTGATAGGAGTGAGAGCTGTATGGATTTTTACCATAACTTTGGTTTTGTCCACAAAACCGTAAACAGTTTCGGGGAAATAACGTCTCTCTGTCTCACACCCCGCTGCAAGAGGATAGGTTTCGAGGTCTGGTTCTGAAGTTGGACTGACATGGTGACGTTTTTATACAAACACTTCAGCACTTCGATGTATCGAAAGTATATCAGGCACCGTTGGGGAGACTGCAATACAGCTCAAGTGTCGATCGAATCAAACGCTTTCTCGTAGTCCACAAATGCTAAGCAGAGAGGCTGATTATACTCCTCATTCTTCTGTATAATCTGCCACAGCATGTGTATGTGGTCCACGATGCTAAAGCGTTTTCGGAATCCAGCTTGTTCGGAAGGCTGGAAGTCGTCGAACATGCGCGCGAGGTGGTTCGTGCTAACTCTAGAAAACAGCTTATAGACAGGGCTCAGAAGTGAGATGGGCCTGTAATCCTTAAGCAAGGTACGAGTATTGTCGCCCTTCTAAAAAATAGTACCATCACACTCCTACTCCATGCCTGTGGCGACTTTCCCTCGAGTATGACAGAATCAAATAGCTTCTGATGGGCCTAAAAGATTGGTTTTCTACCGGCCTTCAGGAGTTCGACCGTAATTCCGACCTCACCTGACGCCTTGTTATTTTTCAGCTATAATTGTTGTTTTTCAAAGCCATCCTAATCTCGGACATCTCTGAAATAGATAAACAAATTTTGACGAGGATGTTAGATTATATAAACTAATATAATTTTAGGCTGTTCTTCATTACATTCTATACATTTATCTAGCTATTCATTATAATTTACCCGCGTAGGTTACGTTTCCGTAGAACAATTATAATATTGATCCAGTAATTTCTGACTACCTCACCAAGTTGTAAAATTAAATTAAAACCTAGCTAATAATAACAATATTGCTTTACGAGGAATATTATGACATAAACCAATATTTTTTTACACGATTTTCCCAAAAAAAGAGAGATTAATGTCCTTAAACTCCACACCACGGAACTCCACACGAACGAACTTGCAGGTAGTAGTGAGTTATACTGTTAAGAGAGTTTCATATTATTATTTTCAGAACGTAACCATTTTAAAGATGAATTCGAAAATAAAAACATAATTTTAAAGATTTTACGTATATAATTACGAGATCACTGCTTTGATCATACGAATACCGGTATTGAAAATATCCGGTATTTTAAAGGCCTATTATGGAATGTCGAACGGTGAACTTAATGCTATTCGATCTCGACAGGCCGTGCCGCTCTACCACATACACATTATCATTTACGACGACTGCTATATATAAATGATAAATTATGAATATCAAATACCTGCTTAGATCCATATTTAGAAACTAGTTTGATTGTGAGACATGACACCGCATCTCCCCTCGTAAGTCTACATATAGGGATTTTTAATCATTATCTATACTCTATCTATACTTATAATAAATCTGTTGAAGTAAAAATTCTGTACTTTGAAAATATCAAAAAAATAAATGGCAGGGGGTGTTACTAGACCGACACCGAACCCAAAAATGTGATAAAAAAAATTTTTGTCTGTCTGTCTGTCTGTCTGTCTGTTTGTTCAGGCACCTCGCAAAAACTACCGGTTCGATTACGATGAAACTTGGTATAATTATTCTTTAATATCCTGGGCACCACACTGGGTGGCTTTTTATCCCAGAAAAGTATATGCAATAAAAAACAAACTTAATTTTGCGGTTCGATCCCTAGACCCGATTACTGTACCAACCGCAAATAATAAGTTTGTCGTAGGTTACATCACCCATACTAGAGTTCACTAAGGGGCGCTGCACACGGCATTCTTTTTTTTTTTTAATTAGCTAGGTACTTAGGTTTATTTCTATAAGGCGTAGACCGTATAGATTTTAATTTCAACTATAGGTTTTGATATTTGATAGTGTGTAACGTAGGTTATTTTTAGTACTCTTAGGTAGGATTAGTCATTCGTATAGATATTAGTTTTTAGGGATTTTGCTTATTTATTGGTATATACATATAAGTGTTGGTAGGCGCTAGGTGTTAGGGCTCTTCTATAAAGATAGTCTTTAAGATTTCTTTATTTTTAATACGGATTTACTTATAACACGATGCCTTCCAGAAAGAGACCATCTCTTTCTGTTACATCGAGACACGCTAGGCGAATGAGACTAGCCAGATCGCAAGAATCAGCTGAGGAGCGGCTTAACCGGGAGAACCGGGATTCTCCCGGTTAAGCCGCAAGCGGGATAGCATGACTGAAGCAAGAACTCGCGAAACCAGTGCCGATCGAGAATTGAGGTTAAGTGCTGATAAATATAAAAAAAGCACTTTACACAAAAAACTCATTGATAAGTTTCGTCGTCCTCGCGAACGAAGTCGCGGGCACAGCTAGTTTAAAATATAATAGAACTCAATGGTGTTGGCTCGCGGTTGTGCTATCTAGTAAAACTAATATCGGACGGCATATACGTATTTGTTTCCATGGAAAATGGGTCTTTAGTGTGGGGAACTAGGTAGGTGTGTACTTCCACCGATACTCTTGTGTCATGGTTGTGATTTTTTTATTCACGGATCCGTTTGCAGTTTGTCCGACTAAGCAGTTTTAGTACATGCTTTTCTGTTGGACCCCCGCTCTACTAACAATACCGTTGTTTTTGGATATATGAAAGGTATTCAATATACTTGTGCTTACAGGTAATCATTTAATTAAGAACTTAAAAATCTTAAGAAGACAGAGAGACGCACAAGTTGAGGTGCCACAATTTGTATTTCAATGAAATTAAATATTTATTTATTTTTTAGGTTTAAGAATTTTGAAGGTTCGATCCTCGATTTTTTTGTAGGTAAATACTCGTACTTTAAAAGTTACATGAACATGAAGATGACACCTCAATTTATATAAATGTTTGGACTGAGTCGACACGTCAGAACTAGGAACATCAGAGTTGAATATTTATCATAATTTGGTATCATTTAGTAGTAATTTAGAGTAGTTAGTGGACAAAATTTAAACTCTGTAGTTTTAAAATTAAAAAGTTACCATACATTATATACAAGGCTTCTCAGACTATCGTCATTTTTCAAAGAAATCTTTAAATTTACGACATCGTCATTTTTCAAAGAAGTATTTAATACACAATTTTTTTCATCATTTAGTACTAAGTATATTAGCTTTGTAAGATAAGAACCGGATATAATAAATGAGTGGATGAGTTTGTCTAAAAACTAGACAAACATAACATTTTAAAGGAAAGATATGCGCCACATCCGTGCATCCGTGCATCACATTTCATTGTGGCTCCTCAATTGAGATGCTTCGGTAAATATATTGGCCTCTAATCTACTTATACTTATGACGAAATTAAGAACAAAGCACCTACATTTTGAAAGAAAGAAAGAATAAGAATTTATTTGGTACAGCACAGGGCATAACACAATATATAGGTAACACGAAATAGAAATAATAAAAAAAAACAAAGAAGCAAAGAATTTATAGTTGTTGGCCCCACAGCTGCACCAAAATAGGTCCAGTTCAGCATGAATGCCAGACAACTAAGTAGTACTTGTCTCTGGTTTTCAACTAGACCTGTGCTTGTGACGTAACGGACCTAAAACAGTTTTAAAGTGTAATATATATATTATAGCGGTGATGCGTACTTAAATAATATAAACCATCAAAATAAGGTTTTAATTAAAAAAAACGTTTCCTGCCTCGCTAAACTCGCGAAGAGTTGGTTAATGATCCGTTGTTACACGATCGGCGAATGCGTCAAACCGTACGGCATTTTGTCTCGCGGGCAGGTGGTGACGTCACGTGCGTACGCTTCTTAGGAGGTCCGCTACGAAGTTCAGACTTCGCGCGGTTTGGCTTGATTTATATGGAAAGTAACGAAACTAGGTCTTCCACGGTCAAGTTTGCGTTTGCTACGGCGGCTCTGATTTGGGGATTGTCTATACTGCGTATTACTATAAGAGCGCGCAATTCGTCCTTTAGACCCTTGACGATACATAAACGTAGTAGTGTACGTCGGGCGTACTCGTCGTATGGAGTGAATTTGTCAGATGTAGCATTCATCGTCTCAAATAAAATATTTGCATAATCTAAATTTCGCGGGCAGAGAGGTTTAAATTCAAGTTTAAAGTTGGAACAACTGCGGACACTAGTGACCCACTCATTTAGCCAAACTTTTACGTCACTTTTGACACAAAAAGCTACTCGTGACACTCGTGATCGTTCCAACGGTTCGTGACCATCGCACGATCCACCTCTGCGCACCACACATCTATGTCATGTATGTTTAGGTCGAAGTTCGAAACGAAGTAATTTCGTGACCTGGGGGCTTACTCTCGAGTTTAATCCCGATCGGTAGACATTGGAATTGTGACATTAGGTACTCTTGAATTCGATGCTAGGGCCAAATTGCGTGACCTTTTTGGGAAACTAAGTAAAATGGGGATAGGGCTTGGCGTGTGGTCATGCAAATTTTAAACCAATTTGACGCTAGAATCGAATTCAAGAGTACCTAACGTCACAATTTCAATATCGACCGATCGGAATTAAACTCAAGAGGTAGCCCCCTGGCCGGTTATAGGGATTTAATAGCGTCGGCGAGCATAGTAACGGTTGAAGTGGCGTCTGAACCGCGAGCGATTGGGTCGTTTGTGTGAGAGGTGGTTGAAAAACCCTCAGGGTTATCCACGCGGACTCTTTGCGGAACACTGACCAAATCTACGAGGCTGTTGCGGTGCGGCGTGACTTCATGAATCGAGTTTTCATTATGGACGGTAGAAGGATTTTTATTTTTAAACGGCTCGTCAAAATGTTTATCCTGTTCGATAGCACTAAGCCTCATCATGATGTCACTGAGCGTATTTTGAAAAGCACTATTTTTCGTAGGGGACACTAACACGCGCCTAGGTTGCGGCGGGGTTCTGTGCGTACGGGTAGATCCTGACCTAGATTTAACATGGTGACGTCTATTGATATTACGACTACGTACTACCGTCATTACGAACTATCCTTAGAACTATCACGTTCGCGACGGTAATTGTAACGACGCGAGCTCCGTACCGATTCGTTGCTAGAAGAATCATTTCGAGAAACATTTCGTAGGCGCTTACGTGTCCTACTTCGTGACCGACGGTGTCCAGATCCAGGCATGACAAACACAAAGACACAGAATATGAAACAAATGAGATATCAGCACGCTAGCACTGTACGTAAAGTAATAATAAATAATAATAATAATTTTTATTTAATTTGGACAACAAAGGTACCATTTTGTTAGTATAAAACTTACATGCTAAAACTTAAAAACTAGGATTAGTAACAAACTTACTTATTGGATGTAAAAACTTAAATATGTCCTCGGTCACTATTGAGTCATTTACTTACGGGGCATCTCAGGCGGACAATGATTCCTTATGAGATGCCTCAGCACAGGAGGTAAAAGTTAACCGTTATTTAGTTCTCTTTTGTTTTAATTAAAATAGTGAGCTTTTAAGATCTTTATCCCACTTCTGATTTTAGGAAACAAAAGTGGTTTTAAAAAAAAAAAAAAAGACAGACAAAAATGACGATTGACAGTTGATTTATTGATTTATTTATATAAAGGAACTAAATAACATTCACACAACACAGCAAAAATTAATAAAAGTAATTAGAAAACGTAATGGTCTTACAGCCCTCCGAGTGACGTCTGAGAAAAGTGGGGCATGATGATTAGTGTCGTCTGTCTTCCCTTACAATATAATATTCCACAACTATCACACAACGCCGTCTAGTCTTAGTGCGCTTGTAGACGTCCATTTTTTTCAACAGACAACAGACCGTTGTCCGTTGTCCGTTTCGCGGTGGTGTATGGGTTTCAATGAATGTGTGTGCATGCACCGGACATAGGTCCGGCGAAAAATTTACGCCGAATACACCTCCGCGCGACGGACATGGGTCCGGTATTAGAAAAAGCGGTCATCAACGCCAGTTTATTGGTGCGTGTAGACGAGCCGGACTTATAGCCGGTTTTCTAAAAATTTAGTGCCGTCTTAGTTTAAAAAAAAAAAAATTGTTTTGACCCCTTTCGTGATTTTTTGTAGTGAAATCGGTTATTTTTAACCGACTTTTAAAGGAAGGTGGTTCTATATTGGGCTGTATGTATTTTTATGCCCACATCGGGGTTAATTAACCTTAGGTACACAAATTATTCCGGCTCATTTCTTTTTATTGTCTATATTTTTGGTATGTATGTATTTATGTATCTATTAATTTCTCCGCCGATGTCGCCAACACCTGTACGTTGGCTGGGGAGAGGCCGGCCACCGATCGGCTTGGGATCTAGGGGCCAACCGGCCCCGAGCCGGGTCCCCGCTACCGGTGGTTGTGTGCAGCGCATGAGATGGACTCAGTCCATAAATGAAAACGTCATGCGCGCATATTACGGTGCTGGTGTGTGCTCTGGACTCGCTTCTTAAGAACATCTTTGAGAGTAGCGAGAACCTCGTTGATACGCACTCAATTCTGTATTGTGGGGCTGTAGCGGCATGTTGATTGGCCAACATCAAGTTTCCAAATATAGATGGAACTAATCGACTAAAGCCTGCTGCACCAGCCTGGCAATGCAGGATTGAGAGGCGTATTGATGAGGCCAGAGCAATCATTGGCAAACTAAACTGCTTCAGGGAGGGTAATACACGACCACGTGTGATGCGATTCGTGAGGCGGGCATTCTTGGGAACAGGAATTACTCCCCGAGAATACATGTCCCGTGTCACGGAGCGCATCGACTTCCTGAAGCAGAAAGTTTATGCATGGGCCAACCGTATCTGGCGGTATAAGCGGCCGGTTGATCGATACTCGCAGAATCGCATGTTCCAGAGCGATGAAAGGTGGGTGTATAGAGCTTGGGAGCGACCTGATCAAAATGTAACTGACGTGCTCCGGCCAAATGATGCCGCCACAAATGCATTCTGGCGCAGCATCTGGTCCGTGCCCGTCTGTCACACTGAGGATGACTGGATGCGTGATGTCGAGAGCGTGTGCGTAGATGTACCAGAAATAGAAAAAGTTGCTATCAGCCCATCAGATGTAGCCAGAGCAGTCCGTCCGTTACCGAATTGGAAGTCTCCAGGACCGAACGGACTGCACAATTTCTGGCATCTCAATTCCACCTTTAGAATCTGGGTCGCTACCTCAGTTTCTAACAACTGGTATCACCCATCTGCTCCATAAGACAGGTTGTCCCACGGAACCCAGGAATTATAGACCGATTACATGTTTATTTATAATATTTCAGGGCGACAGCTTGAGTCCACTTTGGTTCTGGTTAGCTCTGAATCCTCTAAGCACGTTGCTGGAGGATTCAGGCCTTGGCTATCGGTTGAGAAGAGGTGGTCAGGTCCTATCTCACCTGCTGTACATGGATGATCTGAAACTTTTTGCCCACGACAATTTGCAACTGATGGAACTACTGAGAGTAACTGAAACTTTCAGTAGTGCCATCAGGATGGAATTTGGTGTGGACAAATGTGCAGTCATGCATGTAAAGCGAGGTGAGATTGTGGAATCCGTGGGAATTCAACTTTCGGATTTTATACACCTTAGATCCCTCTCATCGACCGAAACTTATAAGTATTTGGGTATGTCGGAAGCGTTAGGCATTAACGTCGCCGACATGAAGCAAACGTTGAAGAAGTGTTTCTTTGGCCGCCTGAAGAAGGTTTTAAATAGCCTTCTGTCAGGCGGAAATAAGGTGCGCGCCTTCAACGGTTGGGTCATGCCGACTTTAATGTACTCTTTCGGCATACTCAAATGGACTCAGACCGAGCTAGACGCCTTGGATAGGCGGGTCCGTATATTGCTGACCGCAAATCGGATACATCACCCACGATCATCGGGGATGAGACTGTACATCCCGCGGAAGTGCGGAGGTCGAGGCTTTCTGAACGCAAAGACTCTCCACAAAGGCGAGGTGTGCAGCCTCAGAGAATACTTTCTCAAAACCGACGTGGGTATGCACCGCGATGTGGTCGCAGTGGACAAGGGTCTCACCCCGTTGTCCATGGCTAAAGAGAACTGGCACAAACCTGTTTTTTTTTTTTTACGGTATGTAAAATCGTCCAATGACAAGTCCCGCCCTTGGGCGGAGCGGGAAATAGTGTCAGACTCTTACTGACTAAAAACCTACCCTGTTCCTTCCCTGCCTTGGTTCCAGGGCCATGGTATGCATTTTCATACCTTCCTAGAGCCCCAGACTAGGCCTCGACCCTACTGGGCCCCTACGGTTTGCTGACAAGTCCTTGAGGCGCACGGGAACAGTGCGCGCCGTAAACGACTTGGGCTCGGTTCGGTCTGTTACCGGTCAAACGGACAGCGAGCTACCCATTGCCCGCCGTCCGCAAGCCCGCGCCTACGGTGGCCGGAAATTTGGATCGGAATTACGGCGGCGGCTGCGGCGTGAGCGCCGTTGCCTGATACGGTCAGCCTCCTTCTTTGCTAGCATTACTGCTTCACAGAAGGAGGCGACCGCCTGCCACTCCTCCTCGCTCCGGAGCATGGCTTGAACCAAACCCCGGCGCGAGAGATCGCCGCCGATTGCCCCCACGAGGACACGGCGATGCTCTTCCCAAGCGGGGCACACCTCTACCGTGTGCTCCACCGTGTCCACCGGGCGTTCCGCACAGTGACGACACCCGGGCGTCACCTCCGCACGGATCTTGTACAGGTACGGCCCGAAATTGCCATGTTCGGTTAGTACCTGCGCCATGCGGAAGGTTACGACGCCGTGAGGCCTTTCCAGCCACGCCTCAAAGAGGGGCCTTACCGCATCAATCGTGGCGTGCCCAGCACAAGGTTGCGACAGTCGTTCTCGCCATTTCACCATGAGATCTCGCCGGAACTCTGTCCGCCAAGCCGCGACTTGTCGCGGCAGCCGGGATTCGCCCCGGCGTTGCATCTCCACGCGCAGATCGTGCATGCGTGCAAGGACTGTTGCCTCCAGATCCCATGGTGGCAGGCCAGCAAGGAGGCTCGCCGCTTCGCGGGATACCGTGCGGTATCCCCGAATCATCCGTATGGCCATGACCCTCTGGCAGGCGTTCAGCAGGGCCGCCGGTCGCCTTCGCAACGTCGGCGCCCCGTAAAGGGCCATGGACCGAACGATGCCAGCGTAGAGCCTCCGGCAGGAGGCGTCTGGACCCCCCAGGTTCGGCAGGAGCCGCTTGAGCGCAGCCGAAGTCCGATTAAGTTGGGAAGCCAAACGTCGGAAGTGCGCCTCGAAGTTCCACCGGCTGTCGAGGACGAGTCCCAGGTACTTCATCGTCGACCCGACGCCGATGTGAACTCCTCCTACCGTTAATTGGGAACCCGGTGGTGGCGCGTACCGAGGGCCGTGAAAGCACATGGCCTCGGACTTGTGCAATGCCACCTCGAGTCCCAAATGCTCGATCCTCTCCACGACTGTCGCAACCCCGCGCGTCGCTAGTTCGACCGCCGCCTGGTACGACCGTCCCCGCGCCAGGAGGCACAAACCTGTGGTGCTTACTACTGATGACCGCAAGGAAGTATGGAAAGGCAAGGAGCTTCACGGGCGCTTTTTCCGGGCTCTTCATGAGCCCGATGTAGATTTCATGGCGTCCGTGCCCTGGTTACGTTTCAGCGACCTCTCTGGGGAAACTGAAGGTTTTGTCTGTGCGATTATGGACGAAGTTATCCTAACGAACAACTACCGGAGACATATTATGAAGGACGGGACGGTTGACGTGTGTCGGGCATGCCATCGTCCGGGTGAGTCCATCAGACATATTATCTCTGGTTGTTCTCGTCTGGCTAACGGCGAGTACTTGCACAGGCATAACCAAGTATCCAGGATTATCCACCAGCAACTTGCTTTGAAATACAACCAAGTGGATTCTGAGGTACCGTATTACAGGTATGTGCCCGACCCAGTTCTCTAAAATGACCATGCCACGTTGTACTGGGATCAGTCTATCATCACTGACCGGACTATTGTAGCCAATTAGCCGGATATAGTGGTAATAAACCGATTAGCGCGCCGCGCAATCATAGTCGATGTCACCATCCCACATGACGAGAATCTCGTGAAAGCTGAGAAAGAGAAACAAATCAAATATCTCGACGTAGCACACGAGATTGT
This sequence comes from Leucania comma, assembly GCA_958295575.1. Lineage (NCBI taxonomy): Eukaryota > Metazoa > Arthropoda > Insecta > Lepidoptera > Noctuidae > Leucania > Leucania comma. Next base: position 156,332 of record OY282471.1, on the reverse strand, counting down.
CGACATGTGGAACGTAAACTCGGCTATTATTGTGCCGATTGCCGTGACTGCCAACGGCCTTATAGCCAAAAGCTTCGACGACCATCTGTCGAAGCTGTCGTTGCGCGATTGGATCAAGGGCCTGGTACAGAAGGCAGTACTCCTCGATACGGCTCGCATTGTGAGGAGGTTCCTTTCTTTGGAATCCTAACCACCGGTAGCTTGGACCCTGCTCCCGACACCGGCGGACTACTGTTTTTTATATTTTTAAATGTTTTTTATACGGTTTTTTTAGGAAATATTTAAAAATGTTTAAGAAATAAATAAAGGAAATAATAATAATAATAATAAGTACTTGTACTTGCATAGACATAACCTTGTAGCCAGGATTATCCATCAGCAACTTGCTCTGAAATACTCTCTTGTAGGATTGGAAGTGCCGTACTACAGGTATGAGCCCGACCCAGTTCTTGATAATGGTCATATCACTTTGTACTGGGATCGGTCCATCATCACTGACAGGACTATTGTAGCCAATAAGCCTGATATAGTGGTGGTGGACCGAAACGAGAGGCGTGCAATGATTGTGGACATATCTCTTCCACATGACGAGAACCTCGTGAAAGCCGAGAAAGAAAAACAAATTAAGTACATGGACTTGGCTCGCGAGGTTGTCGACATGTGGGAAGTGGATTCGGCGATCATTGTACCGATAGTCGTTTCGGCCAATGGCTTAATAGCCAAGAGCCTCGACCAACACCTTAGGAGGCTCTCGTTAGACGGCTGGATCAAGGGCTTGATTCAGAAAGCGGTACTTCTGGACACGGCTTGTATAGTCAGGAGGTTCCTTTCTCTGGAGCCCTGACCGCCGGTAGCTTGGACCCTGTTCCCGATACCGGTGGGACACTATTTTTTATATTTCTAAATGTTTTTTTTTAATATTTAAAAATATAATTTATATGTATATAAATGGAATAAAGATCATAATAATAATAATTTTTATGTTTTTTTTTTATATATATTTGTAATAAGAAATATTTAGAAATATAAAAAAATATGTATAAATAATAAATAAAGAGAATAATAATTTATTTGCATCAAGTTTTACATATTACATTAAATACATGGTAGTACATACAGTTTAAGGCAAATATACAAAAATGTGGTGACACCAGCGCCCTTGCTAAGTTGCCAAGACAACTTGTGTTAAAGATGCTGGGCCCGACCCTTTATTGGATGTATATAGCATATGTATGTATCTGTGTATCTATAGTATATTGTAATAAATTTTTGTTGCAAAACATGTTCTGAGAATCCAGTCAGAGATCGCGGAATGCGATAAGGCGGCCCATTATTTTTATTTTATTTAGACATAAGTTTTTCTTTGTGGTGTTTCATAAAAGTGCCGACAATAAAGTTATAATAAATAATAAATAAATGATTAACCAGTTTAAAACTAGCGAATAGAGACCGCACTCTAAGCTAACATCCATCTGGAAAAACAAAATTATACGTATACAAGGATATCCGTTTATTGGCGGTCCGTTGTCCGTTGAAAAGAAACGGACGTCTGCAAGCACTCTTACACTGTTTAGTTTGTATATTCTTTTATTTAAGTATGTATTCACCGCAACTGAATAGTTTAAGCTCGCTGACGTCATGTGGTGGGTCGCTCATGTAACGTGCCTCTGTTACATTACAGAGACAGAGAGCACAGGCGTGGCCGCGTGGCTGCGGCGCTGGTGGCGAGCACTGCTGGCTGAGCTACTGGCTACGGCGCTGCTGGTTTGGCTGGGCATCGCCGCCATGATGCCAGTGCTCGGCCAGGAGAAGGTCATGCTGGCGCACCCCGCCATGGCCTTTGGTTTCGTGGTGATCGGTAACGCGTGCGCCTTTGGGCCGGCGTCGGGCGCGCACATGAACCCAGCCGTGACGCTGGCGGCGTTGCTGTATGGGCGCCTGGGTGCGCTTCCGGCGCTGGGCTACACACTGGCGCAGCTGCTGGGTGCAGTGCTTGGCTTTGGCGCGCTGCTGACTACGACGCCCAGCACAGCGGCCGCGTCGCCGGCGGGATGCACGCTGCCGGCGCCGAATGTGTCGGCGCTAAGCGCAGCCTTGATAGAGGCGGCGCTGACGGCAGTGTTGGTGCTGGCGTGCTGCGGCCTGTGGCGCGCTCACGATGACGCACGCCCCGACCCCGCCGCGCCCATCAAACTGGGCCTGGTGGTCGCCGGGCTCGTGTATGCAGGGGTAATGCTAACACTATCTGCATCTGTTTTGCTTTACGTAATATGACGCCTGTTCGTGTAGCTAGTTCTAGGCTAGTAGTAATTTCCTGATTGCGCCGGCTACTTCCAGGGGCATGCGACGGGTGCCAGCATCAACCCGGCCCGGAGCTTCGCGCCTGCACTTCTGCATGGCCACTGGAACTACCAGTGGGTAAGTCCGACGCTTGTACACTATTCATTAGCTATAAGTGACGACTTGTTTCAACGATATCTTGTAAAGTGGCTTGGATTCCCGACCTGAGATCGAAAGAGAGGCGACAACATTCGTGACAAGACGTAGTTGACTCGAGGAGGCGAAGATGTGAGAACATCGCTAGGTGTTTGGGGCGAAATGGGGTAAGAAATTCTTGCAACGTTTCGCCGGCCTCATTATACACCGTTAAATTTTGGTCGTTTTAATACCGCGGAGGGTCGATTCGGTACATGAAACCCTATCGATTTGTAAAGATAAAAATGAAAAATAAAACACTTTTTTTTTAAACTCGGAATTAATTTACGCATGTACGAAATTGATTTCTTTAAGTAAACGTCAGCTGATTGAGGTCAATGAACGGAAGGTAGTTAGTCCGTAACGACTGACAGCTACCTACAAAGTCATTGACTCGTTTACTTAAATATATTAGTTTCGTACATGCGTATCTATATTGATTCGAGTTTTCGAAAAAAAGGACTTTATTTTTTATTTAATCTTTATAAATCGATAGTGTTTCATGTACCGAATCGATCCTCCACGGGATTAAAACGACCAAAATTTAACGGGATATATCAAGGCGGTCGTGCAGGAGCTGGACCACTGGCTCGAGAGGAAGTACAGCTCTTTGACGTTTGGGGTGGAGCAGGTGCTTTTGGGGCTCGGCTGCTTCGAGAAGCCCCTGTGTCTCATAAACAAAGAGCCGCATGCTCGGTGCCATCACTGTGTCCTGTTGCTGCCCAGAGGACACGGCGCGTGGCATACGCTAGCCGAGTGTACCGTATGGGAGAAGCCGACGCGACGTTCGCCTTTCAGAAATCGGCAGAGACCTAACGCTGCCTCATGTTACAATAATGTATCTACATAATATGATGATATCGATGATATGATGGTCCCGGTGGTCTAATGATCGGAAATGCATCTAGTGTGCGAGGGCATCATGGGTTCAAATTCGCGGTCTGGTCAGGTAGTACTCGTATCCTGTAGGAAAAATCTTTTTACTCACACAAACAATCAACCGACTCTACAAAGACACTAAAACGTTCAAAATAACTTTATAGACCAAGATCCCAGAGCTGTCTGACATAACTTATTTTCACACGCATGAAACTTTAGGTTCTCAGTAGCGTCTCGTGTGCTTTGAATACCTGTGTGCTTGTGGAGGCTCCCCCTTGGGGGCCCTAGGCAGGTACCAGGTTAGAAAGGGAACTAAAAAAAGCTAACTTAAATTTTTATGGCTCATTTTTATTTCTACGTTTAGTAAAATATTTTTCTAAAGTAGTATCATACACACATCAAAAAAAGTTTGAGATCACTTTTATAATACGAAATCGTCATTTTGTTACGTTAGAATAAAACGCCTTTTCTTTTTTTTCTAAGATTCTTCCTTTAAAAACCAAATGTTTTAATAACAAAACAATTTCAAATATCATTTGTTTTTTTTTACAAAAAGAGATTAAATCCTTGTTTATTAAATCCTTGTTTATGCTATTCAGAAATCTGACCAACTTGATTCAAGCGTTTTTTCTGATTTTTCGAAGAAGGAGTCCATTCAAAAAGATGCCGAGGCGATTATCAAAAGTTTTACGAGCAAGTATTGTTACTTTGGGGGAAGAAGGACATTCTACGAGAGAAATAGCACTCAGAGTGGCTGTATCCCAATCCGTCGTGAACACGTTACGGAGCTATCGCAGCGTGGATAACTTTACTGATCGACCTCGCTGTGGTCAGCCAACTGTTTTTACTGCTGCTCAGAAGCGTTACATCAGATTGCTGACTGCCCGAGACCCAACAATCAATGCCAATAAAATAAAAGCTGAGTTGCAGGCTGCTACTGGACTAGAAATTAGCACTCAGACCATCAGTCCCGCGCGCCTCAAGGAGCTGTCAGCACACCGAAGAGGCCCAGCCTGCTAACTGCAGGCAGGCAGGGTCGAAGCCTACTGGGGTCATGGGTTAACTTCCGAAAGGAATACCGGGCCCCGGCACGATAGGCTACGAAGGAATGGGGTAGGTTTTTAGTCAGTAAGAGTAAGAGTCTGACACTACTTCCCGCTCCGCCCAAGGGCGGGATTTGTCATTGGATGATTTTACCTAGGAACCTACCAGGAATTGCTAAAACCAGGTTGGATTACGAGTGAGGAGATCTTGGCGTGCACCCCTGAACTCACAGCAACTACAGCGACGCAGATCGCAGTGGGCTAGACTCCGTCAAAATGAAGAAAACGACGAGGAAAACATTTAGCAGAATTGTATCTTCGTTGACGAGCCCAGAATTACCACTCATCCAGACTACTGGGGTCATGGGTTAGTTCCGAAAGGAGTGCTCGACCCCGGCACTATAGGCTACGAAGGAACGGGGTAGGTTTTTAGTCAGTAAGAGTCTGACACTACTTCCCGCTCCGCCCAAGGGCGGGATTTGTCATTGGATGATTTTACCTACCATAAAAAAAAAAAAAAAAAAAAAAAAAAAAAAAAAACCACTCATCCAGACAACCGACGTCTTCGTGTCTAGAAAAGACTTGGGGATGCTGAAAGACAAAGAACTGCCACCAGAACCGTTCAACAAGGCGGGAAATCGGTATCTTTTTGGGGCTGTATAATGATTGGTGCCAGAACGCCGTTAATCTCGTATCGTGGCTCGATAACTGCAGCTTTGTTTGATACCAAACCATTGCTATTGATGGAATTGTCAGGTCATTTAGAATAAACCATAGCCCTCGATTCGTAATGGTTGACGATAATGCACCCGTACATCTAGCTCAACGAATCAACGCTGCCCTGCGTGAATACGACATTACCAAGTTAGACTGGCCTGTCGGCTCGCCTGATTTAAACCGGATAGAGCACGCGTGGCAGGCTGTCAAGCGAGCTGTTTGGAACCGTCAGCCACCTCCCCAAACAGTGCCAGAGATCAGGGAAGCCGTTATTCAAGAATAGGACAGGTTACTGCACGAAATGCTGGATAACATAATTCTCAGCATGCCAAGAAGGATTGCCGCATTGACAATATTTAGTTAAACCTCTTTTTCTTTCAAATATTTATTAGTCGAAATTGCATTATGGCTTATGAATTCAATTTTTGTTCTTAAAAAAAAATAATCTTTTTTGTAAAAGCTATGTTTGGGCTTCAGGTAACGGACAGTTGTGTGCCATATTTCAGCAAACATAAAATTCTGACATTGCCAACTTTGTATATATATGAAACTGCCTTATTTGTAAGATCTAATCCGCATTTATTTCCTTACCTATCTGATACAGTCCAACGTAATAGGCGAAATTATATTTTACGAGGACACAGAGCCAAGACTGCTCTTATGCGGCAAAACATATTCTGCAGAGCGCCGCTAATTTATAACAAAATACCAAAATCAATTAGAGAGTTGGATTTGCCTGGGTTTAAGAAGAAATTTAAAGAATTTTTATGTAATAAATGTTATTATAATTTAAATGACTATTTAAATGACACTTTGACACTTAATACAATTATTATTTACATGTATGATTTATTTGACTGACATTTCTAATTTTAACTATATCACCTATAACAGTTTCATGTATTATAATTTGTACGCCCATGTGGTAGAACGTGCAGAGACTGAATGTTTAAACCTAAGACCATGTAATGTTATGTACATTACATGGTCTTAGGTTTAAACATGTTCCAACAAATAAATTATTATATATTATATATTATAACTTACCATGTTCTAACAAATAAATTATTATGATTATGATTAAAAAGATGTTACTTAAACAACATTCATTTAAAAAGTAAAATTTAAAAAATATTCTTTCTTTTGCTAGTGATCTCAAACTTGTTTGATGTGTGTAAGTGTCTGACACTTTTCATGGAGCAAAACTTCTATTAGACGGTTTAAAGCTCCACAAAAAATAAATAAACTTTTCTTATTTTTACATAATAATATCTGATTTTTAAACATGTTATTCAGGTAACTATTACAAAGTCATAATAAGTCGGCATGGCGGACTGAGTTCCAGCGGGATCTCATGGTGAAATGGCGAGAGCGACTGTTGCAATCCCGTGCTGGGCACGCCACGATCGAGGCGGTAAGGCCCCTCTTTGAGGCGTGGCTGGGAAGGTCCCACGGCGTCGTCACCTTCCGTTTGGCGCAGGTACTAACCGGACACGGCAAGTTCGGGCCATACCTGTACAAGATTCGTGCGGAGACGACGCCCGGGTGTCACCACTGTGCGGACCGCCCGGAGGACACGGTGGAGCACACAGTCGAGGTGTGCCCCGCTTGGGAAGAGCATCGCCGTGTCCTCGTGGGCCGATCTCTCGCGCCGGGGCTTGGTTCAAGCCATGCTCCGGAGCGAGGAGGAGTGGCAGGCGGTCGCCTCCTTTTGCGAAGCAGTAATGCTAGCAAAGGAGGAGGCCGACCGCATTAGGCAAAGGCGCACACGCCGCCGCCGCCGCCGGGATTCCGATCCCGATCTCCGGCCACCGTAGGCGCGAACTCGCGGACGGTGGGCAATGGGTAGCTCGCTGTCCGTCCGTCCGGTAACAGACCGGTCCGAGCTAAAGTCGTCTACGGCGCGCACTGTTCCCGCGCGCCTCAAGGAGTTGTCAGCAAACTGTAGGGGTCCAGCAGGGCCGAAGCCTACTGGGGCCAAAGGTTATGTGAGAATGTCACTACGGGCCCCGGGACAAAGGCAATGAATGGAAAGGTAGGTTTTTAGTCAGTAAGAGTCTGACACTATTTCCCGCCCCACCCAAGGGCGGGATTTGTCATTGGATGATTTTACTAACATACTAAAATTTGTGTGACTAATGAAATAATTATGACTTTGTAATAGTTACCTGAATAACATGTTTAAAAATCACATATCTATTATTATGTAAAAATAAGAAAAGTTTATTTATTTTGGGACATTGTGGATTTGTGGTGGTGGGAGTCTACCTGTCCCCGAACAGATCTCTCGCCGATCTAGATAACTCTCTTATGGAGCTGAATGCCGTCGTCGCTAGGTTTCACTCCTCCCTCCCTGTGGTCGTGTGCGGGGACTTCAACGCCTGGAACGAGGCTTGGGGTTCCCGGTTCACGAACGGGGTCGGAGGGTGGAGTTCTGGGCCCTGGAGTTGGGCCTGGTCGTCATAAACCGGGGTTCTGTCCCCACGTGTGTGCGGATGCAGGGTGAGTCTGTCGTGGACACAACGTTTGCCAGCCCTGCTCTGTCACCGCGTGTCGTCGACTGGCGCGTCATAGAGGGGGTGGAGACGTATTCGGACCACCGGTACATCCGGTTCGACGTCTCCGCCCAGACCTCGACCGCGCCGGTCAAAAAAGCAAAGCGCACCCTCCGAGCGGAGATAAAGCGGGCCAAACTCGAGGCCCGCAACGTGTGGCTGGGGACTCTCAACGTGGACCCGTGGGGTCGCCCGTACAAGGCGGTGCGGGATAAACTCCGCCCCTGGGCTCCCCCGCTGACGCAAAGTCTCCGGCCCCAGCTTGTGGAGGTTGTAGTCCCCCGCCCATGGCTCCGCCACCTGCGGTGTCCGACGCGGACCACAATGGCGACGACGGTGACCATATTGCTCCAGAGGTGACCGAGGTAGAGATGAGAGTGGCGGTACAAAGGCTGAATGCCAAAAATACCGCCTCGGGACCCGACGGCTTGCCTGGAAAAGCCTGGGTCCTGGCCATGGAGGCTCTCGGGCCTCGACTCAGAGGGCTCCTCAGCGCATGTATGGAGAGGGGCCAGTTCCCGCTTCGTTGGAAGACGGGGAAACTGGTCCTAATCGCGAAGCCAGGGCGACCTGCGGACTCTCCGTCCGCGTATCGGCCCATTGTGATGCTCGACGAGGTGGGCAAGCTCTTTGAAAGAGTAGTTGCAAATCGCCTCGTCGCGCACCTAGCACGGGTGGGGCCGAACCTGTCGGATGATCAGTTCGGCTTCCGCAGGATGCGCTCAACGGTGGACGCTATCATGCGCGTGCGAGCCCTCACGACGGGGAATGCAGTGTCCCGGGGCAGGTGTGTCTTGGCGGTGTCTTTGGATATCGCCAACGCATTCAACTCCCTGCCCTGGAGTAGCATTAGGAGCGCACTTCGGTACCACCGGGTGCCCGACTACCTCTGTCGTGTGATCGAGGCCTACCTGTCGAACAGGTACATTATCTACCCCGGTCACCAGGGAGAATGGAATCGGCGAGAGATGTCGTGCGGTGTCCCACAGGGATCGGTACTAGGGCCGCCCTTGTGGAACATCGGGTACGACTACGTGCTGCGCGCCGACCTCCCCGACGGGGTCAGCGTGGTCTGCTACGCGAACGACACGCTGGTCCTGGCACGGGGACGGTCGTACCAGGCGGCGGTCGAACTAGCGACACGCGGGGTTGCGACAGTCGTGGAGAGGATCGAGCAGTTGGGACTCGAGGTGGCACTGCACAAGTCCGAGGCCATGTGTTTTCACGGCCCTCGGAGCGCGCCACCTCCGGGCTCCCAATTAACGGTAGGAGGAGTTCACATCGGCGTCGGGTCGACGATGAAGTACCTGGGACTCGTCCTCGACAGCCGGTGGAACTTCGAGGCGCACTTCCGACGTTTGGCTCCCCAACTTAATCTGACTTCGGCTGCACTCAAGCGGCTCCTGCCGAACCTGGGGGTCCAGACGCCTCCTGCCGGAGGCTCTACGCTGGCATCGTTCGGTCCATAGCCCTTTACGGGGCGCCGGTGTGGGCGCCGGTGTGGGCGCCGACGTTGCGAAGGCGACCGGCGGCCCTGCTGAACGCCTGCCAGAGGGTCATGGCCATACGGATGATTCGGGGATACCGCACGGTATCCCACGAAGCGACGAGCCTCCATGCTGGCCTGCCACCATGGTATCTGGAGGCAACAGTCCTTGCACGCATGCACGATCTGCGCGTGGAGATGCAACGCCGGGGCGAATCCCCGCTGCCGCGACAAGTCGCGGCTTAGCGGACAGAGTTCCGGCGAGATCTCATGGTGAAATGGCGAGAACGACTGTCGCAACCCTGTGCTAGGCACGACACGATTGAGGCGGTAAGGCCCCTCTTTGAGGCGTGGCTGGAAAGGCCTCACGGCGTCGTAACCTTCCGCATGGCGCAGGTACTAACCGAACATGGCAAGTTCGGGCCGTACCTGTACAAGATCCGTGCGGAGGTGACGCCCCGGTGTCGTCACTGTGCGGTCCCAAGCGTCCCAAGCGGGGCACACGGTAGACGTGTGCCCCGCTTGGGAAGAGCATCGCCGTGTCCTCGTGGGGGCAATCGGCGGCGATCTCTCGCGCCGGGGCTTGGTTCAAGCCATGCTCCGGAGCGAGGAGGAGTGGCAGGCGGTCGCCTCCTTCTGCGAAGCAGTAATGCTAGCAAAGGAGGAGGCTGACCGTATCAGGCAACGGCGCTCACGCCGCAGCCGCCGCCGTAATTCCGATCCAAATTTCCGGCCACCGTAGGCGCGGGCTTGCGGACGGCGGGCAATGGGTAGCTCGCTGTCCGTTTGTCCGGTAACAGACCGGACCGAGCCCAAGTCGTTTACGGCGCGCACTGTTCCCGTGCGCCTCAAGAAGTTGTCAGCAAACCGTAGGGGCCCAGTAGGGTCGAGGCCTAGTCTGGGGCTCTGGGAAGGTATGAAAATACATACCAGGGCCCTGGAACCAAGGCAGGGAAGGAACAGGGTAGGTTTTTAGTCAGTAAGAGTCTGACACTATTTCCCGCTCTGCCCAAGGGCGGGATTTGTCATTGGATGATTTTACCTACCGTAAAAAAAAAAAAAAAAAAAAAAAACAAAGGAGGAGGTCGACCACATCAGGCAGAGGCAACGGGGCGCTCGTCCCAGCCGCCGCCGGGATTCCGATCCCGATTTCCGGCCACCGTAGGCGCGGGGTTGCGGACGGCGTGCAATGGGTAGCAAGCTGTCCGATCGTCCGGTAACCGACCGGACCGAGCCCAAGTCATCGACAGCGCGTACTGTACCTCTACCATGAGTTTTAAGCAATAGTATTCGTCGCTACTCGATATCGACGCCGTAAATATTTTGTATGGCAAATTTTGCAGCGCCTCTAGCGGTCACTTGTAGAACCAAAATTTGCCATACAAAATATCGAGTCGATATCGAGTAGCGACGAATACTATTGCTTAAAACTCATGGTAGAGGTACTGTTCCCGCGCACCTCAAGGAGCTTTACCTACCATAAAAAAAAAATGAAATCAATTCAGTTACTAATTCTGAACAATCTTTATTGAGGTTTCGCATATCAAATCAAATCAAATATGTTTATTGTTTCAAAAAGGTAATTACATAACATTTAACAGATCTCTGGACTCCACACTAGGATTCGCTGTGTCGTGGAGTCCAGTCTCTTCCATCATAACAAATAAAATAAAATTATAACAGAATATATTACCTACTGTACTATTTTTAGACAAAAGATATAACAAAAAATAAAAATGAAATATAATGTTGGTCTAGTAGTTAGTGGCCCTGACTGCTATGCCGGAGGTCGTGGGTTCGATTCCCACCCAGGACAAATGTTTATGTGATGAGCACGATCATTTGTTCTGTGTCTGGGTGTAATTTATCTATAATATGTATGTATTTAGAAATATATAAGTATGTTTATCAGTTGTCTAGTACCCATAACACAAGCTCTGCTTAGCTTGGGACTAGAAGACGTTGTGTGATAGTTGTGGAATATTATTATTATTATTCCCTTTATTTATTGTAGCACATATTTTTTTTTAATTTTATTATTATAATGTATAGAACTGGTCAAGGCGAATCTAATGAGCCCACACTCGATAGGTTTACTAGTAGCATTCCAAAGTTCCATCAGCCACCTCCCAGTTCTAGCATCAGGTCCTCGTCATCATGAGAAATGTGTAGAACTGGTCAAGACGAATCTAATGAGCCCACACTCGATAGGTTTACTAGTAGGCATTACAAAGTTCAATCAGCCAGCTCCCAGTTCTAGCATCAGGTCCTTGTCATCATGAGAAATGTATAGAACTGGTCAAGACAAATCTAATGAGCCCAAACTTGATGGGTTTACTATGTTAATAAGCAATCCAGGGTCCTCGACCTACGAGCTCCATCATCAGACCAGCTCAACGGCATCAAATTGTACACGACTATTTAAAATATTATCATCACACATATGTTTATTATAAAGTAAATACCATTAAGTGTTTAAAAAACCCTACCGCAGTTTTCAAACGAGCTGGTGACCTTAAACACCTGGAAAAATCTTTATAAATTGTAACTAAGAACCATCTCGATTAAACCAGCACTCAAACAAAAAAAAAACCGCATCAAAATCTTTCCATTCGTTTAGGCGCTACTATGCCACAGACAGACAGACAGGTCAAACTTATAACACCCCTCTTTTCCATCGGGGGTTAAAAACGTACATAACAATTTGTTCACAAACACTATTACCCAATATTTTCCTTAGTTAAAACACTTTTGACTGCGAAAATCAGTCCAAAATGTTTTTAACTAAGGGCATCGGTCAAAAGTACTTTTGCCTAATTTTTGCAGTCAAAAGTGGATTTGACTGGTTATGAGTTTTGACTGTACCTAACATATACATTGCCCTCGAGAATGGGACGTTGATCAGTTTGGAGCGACCGTGTGGCAGTGCGAACAAATCCGGCCGTCTACGACGTTGAACGTACCGATCGGGCACGCACAAACACATCTCGTGTAACACACCTGGATCGTCGGTGTTACTCCGGAACACTCCTAACATATACCTACGATACCAATGCTAAATCCCTTCTTGTCTCCAACCTGTTGTATCCCACCATGCCTAAAACAAACAAGATTGGATACATCAAGGGATAGAGAGGGTATACCCCATACAAGCTCAGGTAGAGGTATCGCGTATATTTATTTTGTATGCGCTCCAGCATGAGAGTGCATTGCGCCTCATGTGGAGCCCATACAGCTGCACTACTCTCCAACTGGCTCCTAATTAGCGCGTCGTACAATGCCGGAATAGCCCTGATGTTGGGAAACCCACTGCTCTGCGATGCACGAATCCCAGTCGCTTGTATACCTTTTTACAAACGCTAACTATACACCGTTAAATTTTGGTCGATCGTTAAGTCGATCCGGTACATGAAACACTATCGATTTGTAAAGATAGATATAATTAAAAAATAAAGTACTTTTTTTCTAAAATTCGAGTTAATATACGCATACATGAACGAAATTAATTTCTTTAAGTAAACGAGTCAATGACCTTGTAGGTAGTTGTCGGTCGTTGCGTACTAACAACCAACAGTTCATTGGCCTCGCTCAGCTGACGTTTACTTGAAGAAATTAGTTTCGTACATGCGTAAATTAATTCGAGTTTTAAAAAAAGTACTTTATTTTTAATTTTCTCTTTACAAATCGATAGTATTTCATGTACCGAATCGACCCTCCGCGGGATTAAAACGACTAAAATTTAACGATGTATGCTCCCGGAATACGGACGCCAAGGTATCGCACTACTTCTGTTTTCAGAGGCGTATCGACCAGTTTTTAGTTGTAGTGAAGCGGTGATCCGGTACGGCTGAATGTCAGAATTGAACATAACTAAACGAGTTTTAACTGAAGTTAAAACTCGTTTATATTCGTTTACATATAATGTTCAAAAATATTTGAATTTTTTATTAAGAATGTTTTACATTCTTCTTTCTAAAAATGTATCTAGATTTTTAGAAAGAAGAATGTAAAACATTTCTTTCTTTTCTTTTGCTTCTTCAACCTGCAAAACTTAATCTTCGCGAGAAAAAGCAAATATAATGGCAAATAGTACATTTTAATACAAATATAGAAAGTCTGTCATTGCGACCTAGGCGGAATTCGCACGAGCCGTAGGTGAGTGTGTCATGGAGCCGAGGGCTGCCGTGACAAATTTGCACGTGTATGAAACGACGTTTTTGAATACACTTACGACTCGTGAGGGATGAAATGCACCACGTGGGGGTCGACGCGCGCCCAGCCTGTTACGGTAAACGTAGGTACGTTACGTACGTACCCAATAAAATTGTGGTGGCGACGAGCACGCGCACTTTTCTGCACTAGTGCGGAAAAGAGTCAATTGCGTGCCTAGTAGCGGTAGGATAAGAACGGGTTTTCGAGTAAGTGTATTGAAAAATACTTTTCATTCTAAGTATTATTTTATTTCTTCGAAGGTATATTATTTAAAATATGAAACCGAATCGAGAACCACCACCTTTTTTTGAAGTCCGTTGAAAATATTAGGTGTGCAAGTAAACATCTCGAGTAATGGTTGGGCTGTGCTATGTGCAGGTGTACTGGGCGGGCCCGCTGGGCGGCGCGGCGCTGGCCGCGCTGCTGCACCGCTTCGTGCTATCACCGCGCGCGTGCGCGCCGCGTGCCGCCGCCGAGCACGACATCCCGCTCACCGACAAGCCCGACCAGGCCTAGCGACAACAGACCTCACAACATCAACTTATTATTACTTACATTTTAAATATAACACTCAAATCAAATCAACTAGTATTTCATTTGCTCACTACCTTATGCCGGCAGCTTCTCCCATGTGGCAGTAGGAAATGCGAACAAGGGTTTGACAACCAGAACAGTAATCATAATATAGTTTTTGTTGCATTATCCTCACCTTTAACACATCAAGTCATTACAGTGTAATGACAGGTCTAATTTAAGTTTATTTAAAGTTTCAAAATTTCGCTCAAATTAACCTACTGTACACAAGTAGTAGTAGTAGTAGTATCTTTATTCATAATAACAACATAATATTGTGTCGAACAGATTGATAATTATATCCTTAAAACTAAATTTAATTGAACAGCAATATTCACGAAATAATAAATAAATACAAACTGTGTTTGGAGGAGTTTATCCATTTACGTGATACAATTAGCACTGAAGCACAAATATAACGTAGAAAAGAGTCCGAAACGACACCTTTCAAGCTAAAATCCATCGAGCCGTTCAGGCTGCAAAACGTGCCAAACAGTTATACAAAAAAACCTAACCCTCCTTCTGGCGCAGTCGGGTAAATACATACTCTCGAAAAGCATAACCCTCCTTCTGGCGCAGTCGGGTAAATAAGAGTCACTTTACTTATTTTTACATGGCTGATTTTTAAATATGTTATTAAGGTAACTGTTACAAAGTTATATTTCATTAGTCAGACAAATTGTAGTGACCACACATCCCCAAAACACAAAAATTATTCAGCCGAGAGTATGAGCGCGAGAGCACTACTCATGCGTTTCAGAGCAAGTAAGACGTCCGTAGAGAGTAGGTAAGATCATTCATTCGTCGGGGAGTTTGTTTGTATGGTTCTATCATAGAAATGGAGAAAAGATAAATATAATAATTAACTCAGGTGGGATGTGGGATCCCAGTCAAGCACTAGTTTAGATATATTAAAAAAAAAGAACCGTAATTTTAAGGGTTTTTTTTTTATTTTCCCTCGATCGACATTATTGCTTCTAAATCATCACTGGCGCAAAAAACGCGCTTTTTTTTAAATCATCATATTACTGAATAGGAGAGGTGTCTAATCGATGTGTCTAATAGAGTGATTAACTTGACACCGGCAGAAGCAAACAAGGAAAACTCCAATTGAAATAAACAAAAAACAAAATTTTCTTTACTTCATTAAAAAAAAATATAAAAAAATAAAACAATTTCTTTTTTACGTAAACCGAACGTGGTTGCAAAGTGTACATTCTAAGCTATCTAATGACGTATAACACTAACATGCTTCCTTGTAAAACTTCCGAATAATTTTGTGTTGAACTGTCTATATGGATTTACGCCTTTGATCGAAATACTGTTTGATGCCATAGTGCGGCAGCTTAGGTGTGTAGACACCTTTATGCAGCGTTGCCATTTTGCAAGGCAGTTGTATAGTAGTATCAGCGTATCGTATCTTCAATTACGCGCGAAGTTTAAAGTTTTGATTTTTATTTTATTCGTTTGTTATTTATTTATTATTTAGTTATGTTTCATGATTAACAAAAAACCGGGCTTATTTAGTTGTATTGCTCGCACGTCCCTGAGTAGAGGTTGCACGCATTTAGGTGGTTGAGGTATCAGTGGAGATTTTGTTTGCTAAGTATGCACCTACACATAGGAGTCTTTAGTTTTGAGAACAGTTCACAAATAAAACAACCCACTCCTTCAACTATTATATTAATTATTATTCTAGTCTACTGCAATACAAATATCATAATTATTCCAACTATACCTACTTAATTATTTAAAGACATCCCATTAGTAATATAATCGCGGCGGGTTTCATAATGTTCTGAGATAGAGCAAAAAATTGTAAGAACAAAATTAATCTTTATTTACAATTCCAAACAACCGCCGAACATCGGATAACGTAACTACCCAACATTACCAGAAAGTGAATGCAAATGGAGTCAGCCTTGGGCATAGTCAGGATGGCAACTGCTCGCCAGTTCTCACGCTCTGCGGCAGGACACGGCGGCTGTCGGAGATCATAACCGCTTCAGCACGCGCCGCGCCGCCTTGCCGGGCGCCGCCGCCGCCGCCGCGCGCCGCTCGCGCTTGGCCGCGGGGCCGCTGTCGGGCTCGGCGCCGCTCGGTTCCGATGCGCTGCCCTCGCGGCGCCGCAGCGGGGACGGCGCGCGTGCATGGATGTCGGTGAGCAGTTTGGCGCGCGCGAAGTAATCGTCGTAGCGGTCCCGCAGCAGAGCGGCCGCCTCAGCGTTGAGCGCAGACTCGGCGTTGGGTGCGATGAGTAGACACTTGATGGCCAACAGGGCGTGCTCCAGGCCTAACTCGGGCCGCCAGTCACGCTTCAGCGTGTTGACGCACACCTCGCCTGAGTCGGGCGCCACGTTGGGGTGGAACAGTTTGGTGAGGAAGAAGGCGCGCGGCGGTGCAGCCGGGAACTCGCGCCCCAGCACCAGCCGTACGCGGAACGTGCCGCCAAAATATGGCGTGCCGGCTGCGGAACAGATATAATCACATTACTACACTATAAGTACTCCATCTGTTAGATACTTAACTAAATGTGAACAATCTTGACTGTCTTTTTACTTTTAACAATTAACCCCATAATACTAAAGATGGCAAAACTACAACAGAGAGAACAGCAACAAGAACAACACTATTTACAAATATCCTTTATACCATTCGAAATGTTTTTGAAGAACTCTGGCATCCAATGTGTACCTATAGGGTGCCCGTGACCCGGGCACGAAATCATGTGACATCCACGAATCCGCACTGGGCCTGCATGGTGGATTACGGCCCATTCCCTCCCTAGAGAGGAGGCCTGAGTCCCAACAGTGGGAGCATTATAAGGCTGATGCTATGCTACATTGTACTAGCACATCCAAATAGAATTGGAATAATTTCATTTAAAACTCGTTGTCCAGTATGGTACAGTTTAGCCCAATTATGCTGGGCACTGAAAGTGATAAAAAGCATGTAATAATGATATAGTACACTTTAATTAAGTCTGTTGCAAGCCAGCTGCAAAAGTACATAAATTATTCTTAAATTAACAATACCAATATTACTTAGAACAAACACTTGGCATAATGCAACATTTATTGTTATGAGGTCAGGAGTGGTGTGTGGTACGTACCGGGCCCCTCCATGGTCGCCACAACGTCAGTGAGGTCGTCGTCACGCAGCAGCAGCTTGATGCCAGCGGGCGGATTGGCTGCCAGGCGCCGCAGTTCGCGCGCCACCCCACGTAGCGTCTGCGGGCACACATTCTCCACGTTGGACATGGCGCCGTCCAGACCGTCTGACACACCTACGCCTAGCGCCCAGCGAGTCTTTAGCTGAGCCGGGCTGCGAGCGTACCGCTCAAGCCGAGGTCTTGTATTTCCCGGACACCATAGCTTCACCCTTGGAAGCTTTGTTTTATAGCTACGGTTACGCTTTTAAATTACAATACGGTATACTTAACAATAAACAATAATATATACGAAATTTACTAAGTTTCTATGGAAGTTAATAATAATAAAACTCAGAAGCCCAACGTAAAAATCACAAATGTTCACAAAATAAACTCTTAACGAATTTCAATCAATGTAAGATGTCACAATTTCACAAACGAACTACCACAGACAACACAACACAACACAACAGGGCTGCTAGGTGCAAAAAAGGTATGATCGTACGCCAACTATCAAAAAATCGTACGCGAGCCATTCCGCGAAAAGTTGAATATACGGAAAAAGTACTGTCACTAAAATATACAAAAAAAAAGCACATTCAATAGATATTATGATGGTCTTGCCATCATAATATCTATGGAATGTGCTTTTTTTTAATTTACAGTACAGTTCATTAGCTTTAAAAATAAATGTTAAACGGAGTGAATTGTTGCTAATTTAACTGAATAAACAGGTAATTTTTGCGTGTCACGCTCCTGTTGGTAACTTTAACTAACCGAAGTTCATGGTTTTTTTTGGCACACTTCATCGTTTTTTGTGAGCTTTCAAAGAATGATCTTTTTTGTTTTATTTTAACATTAATTTTATAAATAAATCTTATTGTATTACAATCAAATTCTTTAAATAAGTGATAATCAAATTAGCATCAAAGTGGACATTCCGCTTTAGTCACTGCCGTTTTATTTGCTTTCTGTAGTACAAAACTACTAAAAGAAGTTATTTTTTTTTCATGGTTACATTATATGGTAGATCAGCCATTTCTTTTTATCCATCGTGCAGTCACGTAGTGCTTATATTCTCTTTGGTGCAGTCTTGACACGGTAATAGCTTGCTACATATCAGTAATCTGTGCACGGTAAACGTAGTGCTTATATTCTCTTTGGACACGGTGGTCGGCATAGATAATACATATAATAAGGGTAGTGGTCGGTGACGAAAGGTGTAGTCAACCACAGATTACTGCAACATAATTCTGATGTCTGTTCTGTAAAGCGTAGTATCTCTCAGTAATCTGTGCTGTAAAGCTTGTTGAGGGAAGTGCATATTGGTGGTCCTGAGAGGCATCTGAAAATAAAGTCATTATTATGAAAACGAAAAGCTCATGATGTAGCTGAAATGAAAATGCTATGGTGATGATGAAATTATATGGTTATTGTTTTTCATACCTGTTATCATTAGCAAACTATTGTTTGAATTATCATCATCTTCTACTCGGTTCTGACAGTAATTATGTTCATCAAGAATATTACAGCCTGTAAAGAATACAATTATAAATAATTAATATAGCATCTGAGTAGTGTAAAGCAAACTGTTCATGTTACATGAGAATACTGTTGACTGCTGAATATGACAACTACTGAAATTATCCAATATTTGAGAATTGTTCTACATTAGATGCATTATAAAATTTCAGTTCCAGGTACCTCATGTCTACACTTAACATATTCAATATTCTCATCCAAATGTTGTCTATAAACCACATCTAGTTCAAAGTGTAGAAATTAATATATTGCTTCAAACAACACGAATTCTTCATTATTTTACAGTAGATTGCCTTGCGGCCTATATGATGAGTTCATAAATAATACAGTTCCACAAATTGAAGCTTACATACAATACTATACCAAGTTACATAAAACAATATAGGTATTATTATAGTTTCTTACCTTTGGCAAGAGGAACTCCGTGAATTATTTCTTTCTGCGTAAACAAACAAGGGTAGGAATAACGAATCCGGGCACCAGTTTTATCAAACTGAGATCGGTCAAAATGTCTTTCACAGACCCTTTTTGTCAATAATTGGTTCTTGGTCAGGCCGAGTAACTCAGGATTAGTGGGAACCAAGAGCGACATCCATAAATTTCGTAAATTATCGTTCATAGGCATACAAAACAATCTGTGAGTATTACTAGTTGAATCACAACCACCAACACAACACTTGTAGGGCGCCATGACGAGAAATTGTATGAGCTAAATACTGGACACACTGAGCACCACGCGCGTGGAATCGTATTTTACAGCAGACGAGGATGGCTTTTCAAGTATCTCGACTCCACCTAAACGAGGAGCGGAAGCGGACGGCCCTCGCGGCCAGGATTCGCACCCCGCGCTCTACGGCTGTAGTAATTACGCTGCAGCCGGAAGCGTTGAAAAAGGGTGCGACCTATGGCGAGGTCCTCCGTAAGGCGAAGCAGGCGGTGAACCTCACCGACCTTGGGATCACCGGGGGCTTCCAGATGCGGCACACCGCAACTGGTGCCCTGATGTTGGAGGTCCCCGGAGCCAACAGCGGCCCCACCGCAGACGCCCTGGCTGACAAAATCAGGGCGATCTTGAATGCGGAGGAGGCCCGGGTGTCCAGGCCCACAAGATGCGTCGACATGCGCATTATGGGCCTGGACGATTCCGTCGAGGTCGAGGAGGTCGTGGCCGCTGTCGCCAGGACGGGTGGGTGCCCTGCCGATCAGGTCCGGGCAGGCACCATCCGTGTTGACGGCACTGGCATGGGGGCGGTTACAGTGAACTGCCCCCTGTCAGCGGCCAGGAGCATCACCGGGGAGGGTAAGCAACTCCTGGTGGGCTGGGTCTCCGCGCGAGTCAAGCTGC
Source organism: Leucania comma (assembly GCA_958295575.1). NCBI lineage: Eukaryota > Metazoa > Arthropoda > Insecta > Lepidoptera > Noctuidae > Leucania > Leucania comma. The sequence continues at coordinate 136,354 of OY282471.1, read as the reverse complement.
TGGAGCCCAGACCGCTGCGCTGCTATCGCTGCCACGTGGGTCACCACGTGGGGGTCTGTTGCGCAGCGGAGGAAGATCGCAGCGACCGCTGCTTCCAGTGCGGTCAGCCCGGCTACTCTGCTACGCATGTGCGGCGGCAGGCAAGTCGGCCGACCACCGGGCTGGGAGCAGGACCTGCGATCCCCCCGCCAAGGCCAAGGGCAAGGTCCCAAGGCCCATCCCCGCGAAGGTGCTCACCGCCGCGGCTGCCCCGTTGGCTGCCGCCGCCATCGCCTCCGGAGACGCCGCCGCCGCTACCACCGCGGCAGGACCCTCACGGAGGGCCCGGGAGGAGACTGTAATGGACTGCCAATAACGGCTCCATTACGTCTCCTCCAGGCGAATATCAACCACTGCGCCCCCGCTCAGGATCTGTTGCTCCAGAGCATGGCGCAGTGGTCGATCAACATCGCCGTTGTCTCCGAGCCGCACTTTGTCCTGCCCAGAGCCGACTGGGTTCAGGACCTGAGCGGCTCGGTGACACTCATTTCGTCGGCCGCCGCCGGTACCCCGGCACTTGAGGCCGTCAAGAAAGGCCGGGGTTGCGTGGCAGCACGGTTCGGGGACATAGTGGTGGTAGGCGTCTACCTGTCCCCGAACAGATCTCTCGCCGAACTAGACAACTCCCTTTTGGAGCTGGATGCCGTCGTTGCTGGGTTTGACTCCAGCCTCTCCGTGGTCGTTTGCGGGGACTTCAACGCCTGGAACGAGGCTTGGGGTTCCCGGTTCACGAATCAACGAGGTCGCAGGGTGGAGGAATGGGCCCTAGGACAGGGCCTAGTCGTACAAAACCGGGGTTCTGTCCCCACGTGTGTGCGGATGCAGGGCGAGTCGGTGGTGGACGTTACGTTCGCCAGCCCTGCACTGGCACCGCGCGTCGTCGACTGGCGCGTCATAGAGGAGGTGGAGACGTTCTCCGACCACCGGTACATCCGGTTTGACGTCTCCGCCCAGACCTCGACCGTGCCGGTCCGACAGACCCCGTGTGGTCCGCGTTGGGCGCTGAGGCAGCTGGACGGGGACCTGCTCCAGGAAGCCGCGATAGTACAGGCCTGGGTGCAAGCACCGGACAGGCCTGTCGACATCGACGTCGAGGCGGACTGGTTCCAGGTGGCCATGTCGCAAATATGCGACGCGGCCATGCCCCGAGTCCGGCCAGGACGTGCCCGGCGCCAAGTACACTGGTGGTCGCCAGAGATTGCGGCACTGCGCGATGCGTGCAATGCTGCGCGACGCCGGTATACTAGACACCGCAGGCGCCGCACCCGTCCACCGGGTGCGGAGGCCATAGAGGCGGAGCTGTATGAGGGATACAGGGCGGCAAAGCGCACCCTCCGAGCGGAGATAAAGCGGGCCAAACTCGAGGCCCGCAACGTGTGGCTGGAGTCTCTGAACGTCGATCCGTGGGGACGCCCATACAAAATGGTGATGGAGAAACTCCGCCCATGGGCTCCCCCGCTGACTCAGAGTCTCCGGCCCCAGCTCGTGGAGGGTGTGGTGAGCGCTCTGTTCCCTACGCGAGGGGAGCATACTCCCCCGCCTATGGCTCCGCCACCAGCAGCGGTGTCCGATGCGGACCACGACGGCAACGACGGCAACAATGCTCCAGAGGTGACCGAGGTGGAGATGAGAGTGGCGGTGCGAAGGCTGAGTGCCAAGAACACCGCCCCAGGACCCGATGGCTTGCCTGGAAAAGCCTGGGTCCTGGCCATGGAGGAACTCGGGTCTCGACTGAGAGGGCTCTTCAGCGCATGCATGGAGAGGGGCCAGTTCCCGCTTCGCTGGAAGACGGGGAAACTGGTCCTTATCGCGAAGCCGGGGCGCCCCGCGGACTCTCCGTCCGCGTATCGGCCCATTGTGCTGCTCGACGAGGTGGGCAAGCTCTTTGAAAGAGTAATTGCAGACCGCCTCGTCGTGCATCTGGCACGGAAGGGGCCGGATCTTGCGGACGGCCAGTTCGGTTTTCGCAGGAGGCGCTCCACTGTGGACGCCATCATGCGCGTGCGAGCCCTCACGACGGGGGATGCGGTGTCCCGGGGCAGGTGTGTCTTGGCGGTGTCTCTGGACATCGCCAACGCCTTCAACTCCCTGCCCTGGAGTTGCATTGGTAGGGCACTCCGGTACCACCGGGTGCCCGACTACCTCTGTCGGGTGATCGAGGCCTACCTGTCGGACAGGTTCATCATCTACCCCGGTCATCAGGGGGAGTTGAAACGGCGAGAGATGTCGTGCGGTGTTCCGCAGGGATCGGTACTAGGGCCGCCCTTGTGGAACAAGGCACATTAACGGTAGGAGGAGTTCACATCGGCGTCGGGTCGACGATGAAGTACCTGGGACTCGTCCTCGACAGCCGGTGGAACTTCAAGGAGCACTTCCGACGTCTGGCTCCCAGATTGAATGCGACCGGGGCTGCGCTCAAGCGGCTCCTGCCGAACCTGGGGGGTCCAGACGCCTCCTGCCGGAGGCTCTACGCAGGCATCGTTCGGTCCATGGCCCTTTACGGTGCGCCGGTGTGGGCGCCATCGCTACGAAAGCGAGTGGCGGCCCGGCTAACCGCCTGCCAGAGGGTCATGGCCATCCGTATGATTCGCGGATACCGTACGGTGTCCTGCGAAGCGGCGAGCCTCCTTGCTGGCCTACCACCGTGGGATTTGGAGGCAACAGTCCTTGCACACATGCATGATTTACGCGTGGAGATGCAACGTCGGGGCGAAACTCCGCTGCCGCGACAAGTCGCGGCATGGCGGACAGAGCTCCGGCGGGATCTCATGGTGAAATGGCGAGAGCGATTGTCGCAACCTCGTGCTGGGCACGCCACGATCGAGGCGGTAAGGCCCCTCTTTGAGGCGTGGCTGGAAAGGCCCCACGGCGTCGTCACCTTCCGGTTGGCGCAGGTGCTGACCGAACACGGCAAGTTCGGTCCGTACCTGTACAAGATTCGTGCGGAGACAACGCCCGGGTGTCGCCACTGTGCGGACCGCCCGGTGGACACAGTGGAGCACACAGTCGAGGTGTGCCCCGCTTGGGAAGAGCAGCGCCGTGTCCTCGTGGGGGCGATCGGCGGCGATCTCTCGCGCCGGGGCTTGGTTCAAGCCATGCTCCGGAGCGAGGAGGAGTGGCAGGCGGTCGCCTCCTTCTGCGAAGCAGTAATGCTAGTAAAGGAGGAGGCCGACCGCCTTAGGCAAAGGCGGACACGCCGCCGCCGCCGCCGGGTTTCTGATCCCAATTTCCGGCCACCGTAGGCGCGGGCTCGCGGACGGTGGGCAATGGGTAGCTCGCTGTCCGTCCGTCCGGTAACAGACCGGTCCGAGCTCAGGTCGTCTACGGCGCGCACCGTTCCCGCGCGCCTCAAGGAGTTGTCAGCAAACTGTAGGGGTCCAGCAGGGCCGAAGCCTACTGGGGCCAAAGGTTATGTGAGACTGTCACCAAAGGCCCCAGGATAAAGGCAAGGAATGGAAAGGTAGGTTTTTTAGTCAGTAAAAGTCTGACACTGTTTCCCGCCCCACCCAAGGGCGGGATTCGTCATTGGATGATTTTACCTACCAATAAAAAAAAAAAAAAAAAAAAAAAAAACCTAAACGAGGAGGAAAACACAACATGCTCATTCTGAAGTTTTATGAAAACAACATGTTTGTTTGGCTATCTCAAGTAGGATATATTTTTGTAAAGTTTGCTCTACACTAGGAATTACGGTAGGCATTAGTTAAATCTTATTCTGCTTATATATAAAAATTAATAGCTGTTCGTTAGACTCGCTTAAACTCAAGAACAGCTGGACTGATTTGGCTAATTTTTGTTTTGAAATATTCCTGATACTCCAGGGAAGATTTAAACAGTGAGAAAATATGGAAAAATATAATATTCATAGGCGGTACAAAGTTCACCGGGTCACATCTAGTTTGGAATAAAGTACATTGACATTTTTTTTAATATATCTGCTTAGATACACGCCTTGTTGCATTAAGTCCGCATATGTACCACTATTGTACATGATGATTAAATAAATAAATACACAAAAAACGAGCAATAAATAAATACACAAAAAAATTCATTACTAGAAAATGTAAAGAATCAAAACAAAAGAGTTTCGCCGACTGCACACAACCAAAAGTTTTGATAGTTTTCTCATGACCTCAGAATAATTTCACAAAATGGCGAGAATAATGCGATCACAGCGCCATAACTATAAAACTGGAACTAAAGCTGTCATACCCCTGTAGTCAACTATCAAAAAATCGTACGCCTAGGAAATTTTGAATTGAAAAGGTCGTACAACCAAGAAGTACAGAGTTTTTATTAAAAATAACTAAAAATTCGTTTAATATTAGGAAAAGAAAACTTTTATTCGGCTTCTACAAATTTTCTGGTGATCAGATTGTTTAACATTTCTTTTGTTGGCTTAAACTTCGTACAATTTACATATTATCAGAACGTACGAGGATTGCGCTCGAAAACAAATGCGTTATACCGTAATATTTCCATGAACTCATACGATGTTGTTATATTTACCGAGATCTGAATGCTATCAGTGACAGGTCTGATAGGTTTGGAGTGTCTGTAAACCCTTCAAAATGTCAGGCCATTGTTATTGGTTAGTACACGCATGATGAGTAGAGTGGTGGTTAGCTCTCTACCTCCTATTGTTTTCAAGGGTGCAGTCATTCCCATCAGCCCTAGTGTAAAGGATCTCGGTTTACATCTTGACTCAACGCTTGGCTGGCAAAGGCAGGTTTCTAGTGTCTGCCAAAGAGTCAGCGTGACTTTACGGTATCTGTATCGTCTGAGGAACTTTTTACCTGCAAAGACCAAGACAATGCTTGTGCAGACTTTAATTTTCCCGATTATCGACTATGGTGATGTGTGCTATTTAGATCTCAACGCAGTCTCGCTGGATAAGCTTGATAGGCTCCTCAACAACTGCATCAGGTTCATATTTAACTTGAGGAAATATGATCATGTATCAAGCTTCAGATCTGAACTCAAATAGTTGCCTATTCGCCAGGGAAGAAGTTTGCGAGCTTTGACAACCCTCTTCTCTTTACTTAACTCTCCTACCCCTCCTTCTTATCTTATATCTCACTTTCAATATTTCTGCTCTTCCCACGCTAGGAATCTGCGTTCTTCTAACAATTTCCTACTGCTTTTCCCTTCTCATACTTCTGATTTAGTTCATTCTTCCTTCTATATACAGTCCATCCTTCTGTGGAATTCGCTACCTCTCGATATCAGGACGGCCACGAGTCAGTACGTATTTAAGCGGAAGTTGCGGAATTACTTTCTACACCAATAGCAGAGTCATCTCAAATACTCCTTCACTGTATATATATTTTTATATAATGTGTATGTATACTTGTATAGGTATATATTATAGTATATATGTATGTATGTCCAGTTTTAGCTTTATATATAATTTTGTAATATTTGTTTTCAAAATAGTATTTTCCCTCCTTTTTTTTTTGCACCTGCCATATTGTCTCTCCACTACCCTAGGTTGACTGGTAGAGAATGCCTAAGGCATTAAGTCCGCCTTTGTACCTTTGGTTGCAGGAAGATTAAATAAATAAATAAATAAACATGGTTAGTGAGCGATATTAGCGTTTGGAGGCGGGACCGGATTTACTGTCGAACAGCACAAACGCGGGGTGGTGGAGTGCTGATCGCAGTGAGGAACGATCTGACAGTAGTGGAAAGATGTGACTGGCGTACTTCTGCTAAGGATATATGGGTGTCCATCGTTTTGAAGCGATCAAGGCCAGCGGTAAGTTACAATATCAATATTTGTGGCTTGTATTTGTGCAAAGAAAATGTCGGTAACTCATACATAGCTCAATTCCAAAACTTCCACCATAAAATGAACCATTTAGTAACTGCCCACCCGTTAGATACATTTATCGTCACCGGTGATTTTAACTTCGGTGGCGACGTGGTATTGCCACATTCTGTCGATAACCCGTGATTTTAACTTCGGTGGCGACGTGGTATGGCAACATCCTGTCGATAACCCTGGTTTAAGTCCTGAGAAAGTAAATGTGCGATGTATTTTGGATTTCTTTGACACTATAAATGCGTATAACTTGTCCCAGTTAATGGTGAGTGCAATGTCAACGGTAGGTTGTTGGACCTTGTTTTTTCAAATGGTGCAGTAAGAGTGGGTGAGTGTGGTGATCCCTTGGCGGTACCTGTTGATGTGCACCATAAACCGTTAATTATAAAAGCTGATTTTGTTGAAGTACACAAATACATTGAGAAACATAGTGCAAATTACAAATTTTATCAAGGCGACTACATTGCTATTATGTTGGCACTAGATCTTATAGACTGGAATACATTGTTATCTGAAGGATCCTTAGACCAAGCCCTTAATCTCTTTTATAGCAAACATTACGAGTTAAGAGACCTGCACATTCCGGTTAAGCCACCAAAAAGATCTACTCACCCCCCCTGGTGTCACACGAGTGCTTTAATTAAAATCCTGAAAGAAAAACACAAGTATAATTCAAAATTTAATTCAAAATTCATTTTAATTCAAAATTATACTACGGCAATTTGTCAGACTACCACTCTTTTTCGCTATTGCGTAACCGGGTCAAGCAACTAGAGGCGGTTTGTTTTGATGCTTACATGGAAAAAATTGAAACCTCAATCACCAAAAACCCTAAGTATTTCTGGACATACGTTAAAAGCAAAAGGAGTTTTAACTCATTACCTAATGTACTACATTATATGGACCAGTCTGCAGACACCAGCTGAGCTGTTTTCTTCTTACCATTCCACTTTCCAAGAACCTGACTCCCAACTCGGACTGTGATAATTTAGATCAGGAAACTCATTCTTCTAGCACAGTGAACCTGAGAACCGTTAGAGTGTGTCCTGATGTTGTGCTTAGGCTCCTTAAAGGTCAGGACCCCACCAAATCTGGTGGGCCAGATCTGAGTCCACCTATTTTTATAATTAACTGTGCAAAGAGCCTCGTAACGCCAATCTGCTTGTTATTCGAAAGGTCATTGAGAGAAGGTATCGTCCCTGGGATATGGAAATCGGCATTCATCACACCTGTCTTTAAAAAAGGAGACAAATCTAATATAGAAAACTACCGGCCCATATCTAAACTATGTCTTTTCTCTAAAGTTTTGGAACGAGTAGTTCACACTGAAGTTTATTCAGCATTCCATCACTATTTTGGTAATGAACAACATGGGTTTCTCAGAAGACGGTCAACTGCCTCCAACCTGATATTGTCCAATGAACTAATATTTATTTATTTATTTATTTAATCTTCATGCAACACAACGTACAAAGGCGGACTTAATGCCTTAGGCATTCTCTACCAGTCAACCTAGGGTGGTGAAGAGACAATGTGGTAGGTGCATAACAAGAAACATGTTTTCAGAAAACATGAGTACAAAGTATAGATACTTAAAGTTCAAATAAACATACATATATAATTAATAAATAATAAATATATATATACATAAATATATAAATATAAAGTAACGAAAGAAGTTATTGAGATGATTCAGCTATTAGTGGAGAAAATAATTCCGCAACTTCCGCTTAAATGCATACCGACTTTCGGCCGCCCTGATTTCGAAAGGAACCACTGGGATGGATGAACGCTGCCCGGTCGATGTTATCTACACAGACTACAGCAAGTGTTTCGATCGAATTGATCACCGTGTGCTTCTTCAGAAGCTATTATCGGCGGGAATACATGGTGACCTATTTCGTTGGTTTTCGTCTTACATAGATAATCGAACGCAGGCTGTGGTCTTACGTGGATACACATCTGGATGGAAAACTGTCCCATCGGGGGTGCCGCAAGGCTCAATTTTAGGACCTTTATTGTTTACTTTCTTTATTTCGGACATTAAGAACTGTTTCAAAAGTTCACATATCTTACTATACGCAGACGACATGAAGGTCCTTAAGTCTGTGCGAACACTTTCTGATAGCGAGCTACTTCAGTCAGACCTTGTTTTTTTTTTTTTATGGTAGGTAAAATCATCCAATGAAAAATCCAATATAAACCATTTTTTTTAAAAGAGTAACCATGGAGTTTCTTGCCGGTTCTTCTCCATAGGAAACGACCAATTTCGAACTGTGCACTGGCTTCTGACGTTTTATAAGTGCCCATGTAGGCCTATATGAAATAAAATATTTTGAATTTGAATTTGAGGTTGTTGGGGCGCAGATAATTGTTTTTAATTGTCTTGACCATATCAGCAAATAATCTTGCATCGATTTTTGGAATTTGTCCGGGTAATCTGTGAGGTCTTCTTTTTCTCTAAGTGCAAGAAAAGAGCTTTGCACTACTTCAGCCATTTCTCTTAGGTCCTGTTAACATACTGCCATTTGAGAAACGTCATGCCTTACTTTGCGCGTTAGCCTAGGGTGCTGATCCTCAGCTTCTGTTCCGAGTTAAGCTTTCTTTTTTTTTTATGGTAGGTAAAAACATCCAATGACAAGTCCCGCCCTTGGGTGGAGCGGGAAGTAGTGTCAGACTCTTACTGACTAAAAACCTACCCCGTTCCTTCGTTGCCTATCATGCCGGGGCTGAGCCTTCCTCTCAGAAAACGGCCCTTAACCCCAGCAGGCTTCGACCCTGCCTGCCTGCAGCTAGCAGGCTGGGCCTCTACGGTTTGCTGACAGCTTCTTGAGGCGCGCGGGAACAAAACGCGCCATCGACGACTTGGTTTCGGTCCGGTATGTTACCGGACGATCGGACAGCGTGCTACCCACTGGACGCCGTCCGCAAGCCCGCGCCTACGGTGGCCGGAAATCGGGATCGGAATCCCGGCGGCGGCTGAGGCGATAGCCCCGTTGCCTCTGCTTGATGCGGTCGGCTTCCTCCTTTGCTAGCATTACTGCTTCGCAGAAGGAGGCGACCGCCTGCCATCCCTCCACACTCCGGACCATGGCCTGAACCAAGGCCGGGCGAGTGAGATCGCTGCCGCCGATTGCCCCCACGAGGACACGGCGATGCTCCGCCCAGGCGGGGCACACCTCTACAGTATACTCCACCGTGTCCTCCGGGTGTTCCGCACAGTGCATCCTCCACACGAATCCGGAACAGGAACTTGGTAAACTTTCCGTGTTCCGTTAGGACCTGCGTAGTGCGAAAGTTAAGAGTGCCGTGAGGTCTTTCCAGCCACGCCTCAAGGATTTGGTTGTGATAGTCGCTGACGCCATTTCGCCATGAGATCCCGCCGGAGCTCTGTCCGACATGCCTCGACTTGTCGTGGCAGCGGAATTTCGCCCCGGCGTTGCATCTCCATGGAGTTAAGCTTTCCTTCTTGAGAGATTGTGCCAACTTCATTGAGGTACGACTCTATAGACTCCAACCAGTTGCTTATCTTCGTACTGTCCAACGACATAATATCGTCTTCGGCCGCATAGTAAGATGTGTGAGGACTCCTGAAAGATTGAATACCCCGAGAGTTTCCTTCAACGTTAGCCATCTCTTCTACACGCTTCTCATATTATTTTTTTTACGCTGAATATAATCACATACTTAGCACAGTTAGCGCGATTTATTTTCTAGGTTGATTGTTAGGAAATATTAAAATTTCATGTAGTTAATAAAATAATGCTAGAGAAACGTCCACTCTACTTGAGTGCAAAATATTTTTTTGTGGACGGCGAGCTATAGGTAACTCGCAGTCTGACCGTCCGGTAACCATCCGGACCAAGCCCAGGGTGTCGACGTCGCGCACTGTTCCCGCGCGTCTCAAGGGGTTGTCAGCGAACCGTAGAGACCCAGCCTGCTAGCTACAGGCAAGCAGGGTCGAAGCCTACTGGAGCCAAAGGCTTGCTTCTGAAAGGAAAGCTCGGCCCTGGTATCTAAAGCAACGAAGGAATGGGGTGGGTCTTTATTTAGTAAGAGAGTGACACTAAAAAAAAAAAAGTGCAAAATAATTCCACATGGAAAAAAATATTATGGATTTATTACGAAAAACAGCAAACCAAAAAAAAAAAACAATATGATAATCAAATACGAAAAGTACGTATGACAATATTGAAAACTTATCAAGCAAGAAAGCATTGACGTAAGACTAGGCGATATGGTTCAACGATTATAGCCTTCTCTAAGGAGAAATTAGAAAAAAAAGTAATATATTCTGTCAGTATCAATATCAATGTCAAATTTTAAATTTTCATCCAAAAACGTAGTGCTTATATTGGCAAAATTGTGGTGTCTTTTCCACAAAGGCCATTAATGAAGAGTTGAAGTTGAAGTTATATTCTCTTTGTTTTCATCTTTCAATAGAAAATTGATAATATAAAATGTATAATTTTTCACTTAATACTTAACTACCAGTCAAAAGTTTTACTAGAAGGTCAAAAAATACCTCTCCAGTACCTACTAAACTTTATATAAACTGAGGCATTCGTAGCAGGTAGGCAAGTGCAAGGCTAAACTATACTATACTGGACAGCGAGTTTTGAGCTCATAATTTTTGATTGAAAAGATTTATGTCTAAAAAGTATTTATGCAAAGTTTCAATGTTAGGAATTATATGGTTTTTGAGAAAAAATAATTAAAATCGATAATTTTTCGTATTATTTCACGCCATTTTGACAGGTTTCATTCACTTTTTACTTAATTGTTTGTTTGTTGTTGTTTTACTTTATAAAGTTGGTCTTTATAAAGTTTTTACTAAGAATTAATAAAAATGAGATGAGAAATTTGGACTAAACTTTCCTTTATGGGCCGTCGAGTTGGAAGTTCATTTTTTTTTGTAGATAGTACTCATAAACATAAGGCTTTTTACAAATTTTTAAATTGCGGAGACTCACGGTTTACGAGATATAAATATTTAAAGTTTCCATACAAATTGAAAAATAACACGCCATTTAGGTTGGATAAATTGTCATGGTAGATGTCAAGTTTGACGTTTGACGTTCTCTTTTCGTCGGAATTGCATCAGCAAGTGATTTTAACGCGAATCCAACCAACGCGCAACGTTACAATTATTACTCAATAGCTCTTATATTTTGTGACTATTAAATTTGGTCGGATTCGCGATACAATCGCTTTTGACGTAATTCGTAACACGGGGTCCTCCGTTGACGGCGGAGGTGTGTTTCATTCGATTCGTAGTATCTCTCTGTAATCTGTGATTCGGTTTTGTCACTTGTCTTTAAATATAATATAGTTTCACATAGTAAATTTGGTATGTTAAAAAAAACCGCGAGCGTTCGGAATTTTAGGGCACCCCTTTTTTTTCTAAACCACCCAGAAGTAGGAGCCCCGCGGAGCGGGGCTCCGTCGACCTATCTTAGCAAGTGGAATAGTGTTGCGAAAAATATCCTAACCTCAAAATTTTAACCATAGATATCTCCGTAATCATGGGGTTCCGCGGAGTGGGGATGGTATAGGAGGTAGGCCCCTTCCACCCTCGCCCTCCCCGCACCATAAATCTATGGAAATTAGACTTCAAATTTATTGAAATAGTGTTTTAACCTAACCTAACCTCAAAACTTTAATCATAGATATCTCCATAACCATGGGGCTCCGCGGGTTGGGAATGACACAGGGGGGTAGCCATCCCTCTCCCCCCCCTCTCCCTCTCCCCCGCCCCTCCACGACCCTTAAATCGACGGCCCATAAAGGAAAGTTTTACTGAAATTTGCTTGCGTACCGAATAATTAGGGCAGCCCGAGTAAACTATTTTAGTACTTACTCAAATATTTTTATAATGGTAGAATGCTCGCTGTCATTTTTTTTTTTTTCATTTTTACATACCTGAAAGTATACATTTGCTACTGTGGGAGGATGATCCGAGGGGTTGAGAGTGATCCCAACAAGCATAAAATGTAATTAATGTAATTTTTTGATTCCTAACCTCAAAAATTTCAATCTTGAATATCTCCAAAAATATGCATTTCCTAGATTTGGGAGAGGATCTGGAGGGAAAGGAGACACCAGTCCCCCCTCCACCCCAAAAAACCCATTATTTAGCTGTCCAGTATAGAACAGTTTTACCCTAAATTGGTTTATTCTCTGCAATACAAACAGTTAATTTATTTATGAGAAAGATCAATTTTAAAATCCGTCCACAACATACATAAAAGGAGAAATTCAGATATGAGGTTATACATAGATCATGCAGTGATACTAATACATTATGACTTTGTGAGTCAATTAAATGAGTACCAAGTCATGTATACAATCTAAAAGTTTATTTATAACAACTTGGCTATATTATAAGAACTTCAACATTTAGATTTATGATAAACAGTGTGCTTATTAATATTATATCTTTATTTCACTTACAATTTAAAATATTTCAATAAAGAAGCATCTTATCAATGTTGGGAATAGGGTCCAAACTACTGGCAGTCAGGGCTTGAGAGAAAAAACCTAATTATGTGAGCCTTGTGCAGAAGATGCCTTTGATTCAGTCCCAAAGACATTGCATATGTTTGTATCTCTTTAAATTTTGGTTTAGCCCCTGCTGAGAGCTACGAAAGACATTACTTGTGACTACTTAACTATTGGCTGATATGACTATTGTGATAGTTAGGCGTCAAGATTTTATTTTTGTATTATTACTATGAGTCGCCTGAAACGCACTTTGTTGGTTTTTTTTTCATGATACATACAATTTCTTAAAGAAATTGCTCCTTTTAAATAAAGAAAAAATAAAATGGGAATTGTGAGTAATACTAGCACACAAAGAGTTCTGTACAAACTTAACCTATGTAAATAGTTCAATTCCCAAATTGAGGTTTGAAGATTATTCCAAATTGCAGAAAATGAATAACTTTGTGATGTAAATACACATTTACAATTTTCAGACTTTTTGCTCTACTTGTATTATGAAACTGTGCTTCTTGCCATACAGGGTTCTAGGTCAATGAGAAGTACCCTGTAGGTTTTGATTTCCTTAGGTAACCCTAAATAAAGCAACATGCCAATGTTCAACAGACAATTAAGACGGTCCTAACATGACCTCATTATGTCGAGTTCCTTTAAGTAAATTAGGAACTATGAGGGAACAGATGAACATACACACATACCTTCACATTAACTTTACCATAATTAGGTAACAAAAGGAAACCTTGTGCAAAATTTCATGTTCCTAGACCTAGTTGCTTCAACTGTTTGTTGATATGTCAATCACTCAGTTTCTCCTTTTATGTATGTTGTGGCCAGATTTTAAAATTGATCTTAACATAAAATGGTGGCATTTCATGATGAACCCTGTCCACTGGCCACATCATGATATTGGCAAGCTGAACCAATGAGCCCTGTGATTAACAATATTGATATGAACAACTGAATGCATCATTCATGATATATTATGGTCAAAAGGCTGATCATATTGTAATACGAGCCTGCAGTCAATCAGGAATTTGAATGCAGCAGCTCTATAGTAGTTTAAAAAAAATTCCACTAATGGTCCACTATTGTGGATAGATTTTGAAAATTTTTGTTTTTTTTTTTTTAAATCTCGTTCCATTTACCGAGATATCAGTGAACATACATTAAAAAATCCGGCCAAGAGCGTGTCGGGCCATGCTCAGTGTAGGGATCCGTAATTTCCCGTCGGTCACAATAAAATAAAAAGAAGTGTACCTAAGAGGTAAATAATTATTTACCTCTTAGGTTCACTTTTTTTTTAATTTAATTAAACCCAGTTTCTCACAATGTAACGGAACCCTTAAGCTTTTTTTTTTCTTTTTTTTTTTGGGTAGGTAAAATCATCCAATGACAAATCCCGCCCTTGGGTGGGGCGGGAAATAGTGTCAGACTTTTACTGACTAAAAACCTACCTTTCCGTTCATTGCCTTTATCCCGGGGCCTGTGGTGACAGTCTCACATAACCTTTGGCCCCCAGTAGGCTTCGGCCCTGCTGGACCCCTACAGTTTGCTGACAACTCCTTGAGGCTCGCGGGAACGGTGCGCGCCGTAGACGACCTGAGCTCGGACCGGTCTGTTACCGGACGGACGGACAGCGAGCTACCCATTGGCCACCGTCCGCGAGCCCGCGCCTACGGTGGCCGGAAATCGGGATCGGAAACCCGGCGGCGGCGGCGGCGTGTGCGCCTTTGCCTAATGCGGTCGGCCTCCTCCTTTGCCAGCATTACTGCTTCGCAAAAGTCATTTTCAACAGTCAGTCATCGCGAAGCATTACTGCTTCGCAATTTATCTTTGATAAAAAATACAAAATCCAACTGCATGAGGATCACCGCTGCGAAGGGCTGTGCCCTGCAGAGCTGCGGATCTTCACTGATGGATCCAAAACAGGTAATGGCACGGGTGCTGGAGTCTTCTCGGAGGATCTCAACATTCACATAGCCACACCATTGGGGGTTCATAACACTGTGTTCCAGGCTGAGTGCTTGGGCATTACCCTGGCAGCCTTAGCCGTCGTAACCAGGAAAGTTAGGGACCACTCTATACGCATACTTTCGGACAGCATGGCTGTACTACAAGCGCTAAACAGCCACACGGTTAACTCCGGGCTCATTTATGAGTGTCACCAACGCCTCAACCAGGTGGGTAAACACAACCAAGTAACCATTCGATGGATTAAAGGACACAGCGATTCCCGAGGCAATGATGCGGCGGACGAACTCGCCCGAAGGGGATCGAGTATGGCAGCGATAGGGCCTGAGCCCATCGTGCCGCTCCCCTTTGGACACCTACGCAATCTGGTAAGGAAACGAACTAGAGAATTACACCACAAACTATGGGTAGATCATAGTGAGTGCAGGCTGGCCAAGGAGGCACTTCCCTCTATTGATAGCCGCTTTACGAAAAAGGCCCTACAACTGACTAAACCTCAGTTGCGGAAAGTGACGGCTGTTGCAACCGGCCACGGGACCTTTAATAAGCACCTCTCTGTCATAGGAGTTACAGACAGCCCACTGTGCAGAGCCTGCATGGGGGGGGGAAGAGACTGCAGCACATCTGCTCCTGAGCTGCCCTGTTGTCGCTGGATACAGGGCAAAGTACTTCGGTAACCCAGGTAACCTCCGTGAAATGGTCAGTAACACCAAGGCGCTGCTGGCCTTCCTCGAGGAGCTGGGGTGGATCGAATGACACATTTGTCCCACCCGTACGCAAAATACGCGCTTTAGTCGTGGAGTTGCGGATACCAGCCCGAAATACAATACAATACAATACTCTATTTCAAAATGTAATAGTAGTCTTCGTTAGTATAAATTCTCTTCGCTGACATTTCTTGATGAGTTTTTATTGGGTATCAAAAAATTGTCGTCGTAATTTTTAAACTTTGATAAAAATATGTTAATACATCGTTAAATTTTGGTCGTTTTAATCCCGCGGAGGATCGATTCGGTACATGAAATACTATCGATTTGTAAAGTGAAAATTAAAAATGGAAGTACTTTTTTTTAAACTCGAACTAATTTACGCATTTACAAAATTAATTTCTTTAAGTACCTAAACGTCAGCTGAGCGAAGCCAATGAATTGTAGGTAGTTAATACGCAACGACTGACAACTACCTACAAGGTCATTGACTCGTTTACTTAAAAAAAATAATTTCGTATGTGAGTATATTAATTCGAGTTTTTGAAAAAAAGTACTATATTTTTTTTTTTCTTTACAAATGACAGTATTTCATGTACCGAATCGCGATATCTCGCGCCGGGGCTTGGTTCAGGCCATGCTCCGGAGCGAGGAGGAGTGGCAGGCGGTCGCCTCCTTCTGCGAAGCAGTAATGCTAGCAAAGGCCCGATACCTGGCCACCGTAGGCGCGGGCTCGTGGACGGCGGGCAATGGGTAGCTCGCTGTCCGTCGGTCCGGTAACAGACCGGTCCGAGTTTAAGTCGTTTACGGCGCGTACTGTTCCCGCGCGCCTCAAGGAGTTGTCAGCAAACTGTAGGGGCCCAGCAGGGCCGAAGCCTACTGGGGCCAAAGGTTATGTGAAAATGTCACCCGGGGCCCTGGGACGAAGGCAATGAATGGAACCGGGTAAGTTTTTAGTCAGTAAGAGTCTGACATGTTTCCCGCCCCACCCAAGGGCGGGATTTGTCTTTGGATGATTTTACCTATCATAAAAAAAAACCAACACAGATTTCAAAGTCAAAGTCAAATATGTTTATTTGTTACACATAGGTATAATGTATGTAGGTACAATACATGGTGTTAATTATATAATACGACTCACTATGTGTTGCCTTACTGGGCATACAAATGTGGTTTACCAAATGGTGAACTAAAAAATAAAAAAAACTAATAATACAGTTTATAACATTGCTTGCTAAAGTTAGGTATAAAATATGAACACATCACCAATCAACAACATAAATTTTTAAAATATATCAACAATATGTATCTTATACCGTAAAACTAAAATAGGTTGCTACTACATATTTCGGCGAATATGGTGCTAGGCACGGCTTGTTTCTTTTTGTCTATGAATATATTTATTTGTCTTCTAAATATTCGTTAATGCTATAATAAGCTTTTTGTAGTAAGAATTTGTGAAGTGTTTTTTTGAAAAAGTTTAGATCTTTAGAAGTTATTATAGATTTAGGTAGCTTATTATATATTTTAGACGCCATTCCTAAAAAACTTTTTGAGAAAAGGGCGGTTTGATGAGTTTTGGCTTTAATTGCTCCTTGATGGCGTTTGGTGGAGAGGGTTTCAAAAAGGTTCTTGTTATTTTTGATAAATATGGCAACTTCATAAATATATAATGACGGAAGTGTCAATATTTTCAAATTAATAAAGAATGGTTTGCAGCTATCGGTGTTTTTAATCTGGCATACTGCACGAAGACATTTTTTTTGGGCTTTAAATGCCATATCCCTATCCGTCGAGTTACCCCAGAATATTACGCCGTACCGCAGTGTGGTGGAAACGTATGCATGATAAGCTGTAAGAACAGTACTGCGATTGGCAACCTTGCTTAGATTATGTAAAGCATAACAAGATTGATTAAGTTTTTTTATCACATGTTCAGTGTGTGTCTTCCAAGTCATGTGCTGATCTAACCAAAGCCCTAAGAATTTAACGTTTTCAATTTTTGAAACAATGTTTTGTTCAAACGAAATAAGAGGGTTAATAGGATTTTTCCTTTGACTGAAGTTCATAATATGGGTTTTTCCAAAATTAATTTTTAAATTATTGTATGTCAGCCATTGAATTATTAATTTCAAACTATTATTTATTTTATTTTCAAATGTGTCTATGTTCTTTCCTATAAATATTGTAGTACAGTCATCAGCGAATAGAGTCATGGGATGTTCTATGGTTCTGGGGATATCGTTTATATAACAAAGGAATAATAATGGACCTAGTACGCTTCCCTGTGGTACGCCGTAATATATAAATCTTTGCTTAGAAAAGTAAGTTAATTCGGATTTTGTTTTAGGACAAATTTTTTCAATTTTTGTCATTTGTTTACGGTTGACCAAGTACGACTTAATTAGTTCTAGAACATTACCTCTAATTCCAAGCTTATTGAGTTTTATGAGTAAGATTCTGTGGTCGACAAAATCAAACGCCTTCGTCATGTCCATGAATAAGGCTGAAACTGGTATTTTTTTGTCCATATTTGAGATAATTTCATTTAATAGTTCATAGATTGCCATATTAATATTTTTATTTTTTCTGAAGCCATATTGTTCTTTGGTTAGAATATTGTTTTTTTCTAGAAATGAGTATAGGCTATTATAAATAACTTTTTCAATGATTTTGGAAAATACTGGAACAAGCGCAATAGGCCTATAATTTTTCATGTTTTGCGGGTCATCCTTTTTGTGCAGAGGTGTTATAACAGAAAGTTTTAAATCTTCAGGAAATTTGCCGGCATCTATACACAGATTTACAATATAGCTAAAAACTGGTGAGATCACAACGGAAACATTTTTAATAACACGCGTTACAATATCATCGTATCCTGAACTATTAGTATTTTTTAGGCCAATGATGATTTTGTGTATGTCATATGGTACAGTGGGTGCTAAAAATATAGAATTAGGGTTCGAATTTATTAATGTTGATTTATAATCCGTGTTTTGGTTATGATTGTTTATTGGTAAAACTTGGTCAATGAAATAGTCATTAAATAATTCAGCAATCTCATTTGGTTCGGTAATACTTATATCATTATTTGTGAGTATTTTCGAAGGGTTTTCTTTAGGGTAATTGGTTTTGGTGGAGTTTATGACTTTCCAGGTTGCTTTTACTTTGTTGTCAGAATTGTTAATGTAATAGCTGTTTTGCGTTTTTTGAGTTAATTTAATGATTAATTTTAAACGTTTAGCGTATGTGTTAAATGTTTTTTTATTAGTCTTTTTTGGGTGTTTCTGAATTGCCATAGCATTTCACGTTTTCGTTTACAGCATAGTTTTATACCCTTAGTTATCCATTTTGGAGTTTTATAGCACACATTTTTAATTCTTACAATAGGGAAACAAAGATCGTAAAACAATTTAAACAAGCTGTGAAATTCATGGAATGCATTATCCGGGTCTGTACAATTGTAAACACTACTAAAACTAAGGTTTTCGAGGGTATTCTTAAATTTAAGCATATTATCTTGACAAAAATCTCGTCTGAAAGTATACCAATGTGAAATAGTACAAGTTTTTTTGACAGGACATTTTATGATTTGAGCTGTATGGTCGGAAATGGCTAATTCTAATACTTCACTAGTGCTGCCTCTAATATTGTGCATTATATTATCAATACATGTACCACTATTTAAACGAGTGGGTTGTCTAATACTCAGTTTCATGCGATAGTTACAAAGAAGATTCTCAAGTTGCTTAGACAATTTCGTATTTTTTAGGGTATCAATGTTAAAGTCGCCACATATCATGACTTTATTTTTGCTATTGTTACAGACTTTTTTTAATATACCTTCAAATTGATAGAAAAATAAGTTCAAGGTATCAATTTTGAATTTTGGTGATCTATATATACATATAATAATAATATTGTGGTCGATTAATTCGATCGCACAGCTTTCTAAAACACTAGGACAACAGTATTCTTTTAGGTTAAGTATTTTGTACTTGTGTTTATTATTTACCATAATACATGAACCTCCTCTTCGATTGTTCCTAACGTAGTGAGTTGCTAGCGTGTAATTTGGAATATGTAGATGTATTTCATCACCTTCTTTCATATTGTGTTCTGTTACGCAGAGCACGTCCACAAATTTATTATTACAAGCAAGTTCATCTAGATGTAAACTCAATAAATCTGATTTGTTTATTAAGCCATTAATGTTTTGATGTAACACATTAATTTGATTATACAAGAAAAAAATTACCATTAATATTAGGGGTAACAATATTACCAATATCAGGAGAATAATGTTCGATATAAGACAAATTGGTGATATCAGGATTTAAGATGTTATCAGTGTTTAAAGAATTATCATGAAAATTTGAACGAACAATATGTTGAAGATTACTAAACATATTTTTCATCCCGTTATTGTTTATTGTACCAGTAAGCTTTGAAAACATTGTGTAATCGTATTGCAGATCAAAATTGGAGTCAAATAATAAAGCATAGTTGTGAGATTGTATATCAAGATGTAGTAGATTATTAAACATTTCAACTCTTACATTGTACATTAAACTAGAAGAATAGTAGCTGAATTTAAAAGTAGGTAAACATAGTATAATATTTGTATGTTGTATAGGCATTAACGTCTCGCGTATTTTCACAATTAAATCAAAGTAATTATTGGTTCCACGAAAGTCTTCTTCGCCTATAAGAATTATACAGTAGTCATTCTTAGTAAAGTCAGAAAGTTTTACTGTTATATTATTAAGTAGCTCGTTAATTCCCACGAATGGTGTAAGGTAATGACACATTTGATAATTTGGGAATGATTGTTCAGCTATGGACAAAATTTTATTTACCTTATTGCTACTTAGAATACAAAGTCTCTTTTTTTGTTCATGAGGTAACTTAACCATATTAGGATCCGTAGTAGCAATGTAATTTGGAGTTATTTGGTCTGGGGTATTTAGCGTCGGTGTGATATCTGCTGTAGGGCTCGTCAAAGAATTCTTCTTAGGTGAATGTGATTTTCTATTAGGAGTTGATTGTTTTGCATTTTTGTGACAAGTCCCAGTATCGCTGACGCTCGGTGATTTTGTGACTTGATCGTGTTTGCACTCGTTCAGAGCCGTGATGGTATCTTTCAACACTATGTTCTCGGAAGATAGCTGTTTTATCATGACATTAGCCTTCAATAAGTCTGAGTTGAGATTATCAATTTGTTTTTTGAGTTCTAGGATCTCGTCGTTCTCGTCATCTGATATTGTTGGTAAACTGTTGGTGGTGCCATCTAGTGTCGAGTCATTAGAGTTACACACTGCTGTTACGGATTCAGCAACTTTTGACTGTGTACGGGTTTTGCTGCGAGTCCGCAGCGTCATATTCTCGAAGAAATTCATAGTTTTTGCTAGTATACGTAAGCTTATGACTTTAGTAAAAAGTCAATTGAGATCGTGTAATTTGACCTCAATTAGTACAGAGCGATTTGTAACTAGTTTTCACTTAAAAGTTTATCACTTTAATTATTATATAAAAAAAAATAAAAAAACTTCCAATAAAAAAATTACAGTCAATATTCAATTCTTCATAAACGAAAACTTAAAAAAATCCAAAAAGAGATATTTCTCCAGGATTGAACTTCGAGCCTACGTAACGAACGGTAGCCGTCTAACAGAGTGCGCTAAATAATATTATACAAGAGGTAGCGAAATAGCTGTGTATGTTTTATTGTTTCGATTTTGAAATAACAGTTTGTTATTCTTAATTTTCATTGGTTGAAAAAAAGATAGCGTCGCGCGTCTCTTTTAAATAATCCTAACGGTGCAGAAAATTTTAGATATTAATCAGTTCACTTAGTTTTGTATGTTTTTGTAATATTACACGTTTGTTTCACTGTTTTTGTTATGATAAAGGTGTTATAGTTCTGTTTTCAGTATAAAAGTTGTGATTCACTGCACTGTTTGTTTGTAAACACTGTATTTTGATCTTGTTCATTAAAAACAATTTTATGTGCACGTCACTTTTAACATTCTTTTGCCAATGTTAGATAATGCTTACTGCATGGAAATATATCGGATAATTACACAAATAGACTTTAAAGTTAGTATTTAGTATTTTTTACAATTATTTAAATACGGAGCCGATTTATTTGGAGGCGACCACTAGCGCCACCCAAGCTAGCTGTACAGGTTATTCAAATACAAAACAGATTTGAGTCTTTTATTTCAACTCGATACCTTCACGCGTTCACGAGATAAAGAGTCTTAACAGACAGACAGGCGGAATACAAAGTGATCTTATAAAGGTTCCGATTTTTCCTTTTGAGGTAAGAAAATCTAAAAAATATTCAAAAATATCGAACTGGTTATAAAACACCGCATGAAGTCTGTGTTATAAAAAACAGTTGTAGGTAAAAATCTACAATTCGTTTTCACATGTGGGAGAACTTCTGTATGTTTTAGTCTTTGATTGTAAAATGGAGGGCGCTTTTTTGGAATCTTGTCTTTTCAATTAGATTATTACGATATTAGAAGCTATTAAATCGCTTGGATAACCAGTAGTTTTATTTCTTTAACTACAGAATTATTGTTGATGTCCAGGTTTACTTTGATTCGAATTTATTAGCGGCTCTCCTACACTGCATGAACGTCAAAATGGCACAACGTCAGCTGAGCATGGATTGTACTGTCTGCCGTTTATCTGATTAGAAAAAGTGAATGTTCGGCACGCGTCATCTAGTGCGTAGTACATACATATATATCGATGAGTTCTTACAACCAACGGTATCAACTTTAATTGTTTTTTTTTATTTCTTATGTTAATTGATAATGTTAGCAGGTAAGCTTTAGTATCAGATAAAAATGACAATATCTTTTTGAATTAAGTACCTTTATTTAAAGGATTTTTAAAACCAAACTCCTTAAAATTTCTAGTGTTAAGGGTATTAAAAACATCATTCAGTGTTTTAATAAATGTTACTGTACTTTCAGATTCTTTAAATGCGGGAACGTTTAATGTTTTATTGCAAAACTCTATAGCCTTTGCAACGCTTGTACTAAATAATAATAATAATAATAATTTCACGTTCATTATTTGATTTATTAAATTAATATGTCGGTGAGATAATTTATTTGCCAAGTGCAAAGCATTTTCTTCTTGAAGGTTAAACAGTTCAGATAAAAATTGCCACTTTATTAATTTTTCATCGGATGTGTATAATACTTTTATCGATTCGAAGGTGTTTCGCATTAACTTTAACATGTGACAAGCGTCTAAAAGTACAACTACATTATAGTCTGCACTCGGGTGTTTAAAATCAGTTTTAAGTTTTTAAAGTCGTCTTACCTCGCGATCCTAAATTGTTTCATTGCAGCAATATTACTTTTACAGCCGTCAAACGTCACGGAACGAATTTGAACGCCGATTTTAATGCATTTCTCTAACGCTATCTATGATATTGTCATTAAAAAAATAAGCTAAAGGTAATTTCCAGGAATCATTAATAGCAACTAACATAAAAACGTAAGCTTGAGTAGCCATTTGGCTATTGTCATCGCTACCTAAACCCAAGTCAACTACGCCTTCATAGATCTTGCCTGTCCAAATTTTTTGCCTCCTGATGGACAATTCGTCAGCAACTAAAGCACATAAAATAGTTTTGTTGCTAGATTTCACTTTTTCTTCGAGCCTATTCAAAGTTTCAGTGCAAAATCCAGGTTCGGCATTTACGCTTCGATACCATGCGTATAACGTGTGGGGGTGGGGTAAACACGTATTAAACATTTTACGTACATACTTATATGCAGATGGCGAATAAAAATGTAAAGTCAATGCAAATTTCCTAGCACCAGGAGGATATTTTATGAACGGCCTTGCACGATTTTTTTTATTTTTGATGTACATCCCATTAAGTACTTCTGCACCTTCAATGTTCTTTGCCAAATCTAGAAATATAGTATCTTCAATAGATTGTTTTTTTTTGGAGCTGTTTAATCATATTTTTCAATGTTATATTCTTTTTTTATTAGACGCTTATTTATTTTATTCAAATTATGGATTTTTTTAGAATCAGAATAGTTTATTTCAAATAGACCAATTACAGGCACTTTTGAATTGTCAAAATGTCGGTCAGTCCAAAATAACGTGAAGCTAAATTGCACGTTCCAAAGCGTAGATCTCTATGGAGAAGAACGTGCAAGAAACTCCATGGACACTCTTTTAGATTTTGCATCTATAATATTACGGCATATCACCAATTTCTTTTTTAAAATCTTTTTTCTTGGTGTCTCGCGTAAAGGTATCAAGTCAGATATAGATACATCTGGAGACTTGAATGGAACTGCACTTGTTTGAGGAATTATACGCATTTCTGTGGAGTTCTGATTATGATCTCATGGAGATTTGACCTGAAAAAGTTTACGATATTTATCTGCCGATTATCTCTATACTATGTTAAGTATTAATGAATTTGATGCAAAACAAACCTGGTTTGATAAGTCATTCTCAAATTTTGTACATACAGCTTTTCTGGGATTATCATAAATCTAAAAAAAAAGCAATTAAAAATAACACCACTTGACACAATAAGATACTGACGTATTTTGTAGTAGGTTTGGGTAGTAGGACAGAATCTGTACTAATAAAGTATCTAGTTATTTTTTTTTTTACTTTTAATCAACAATTATTATAGGTAAGGTATTGTATTTACCTGTAATTTTCGAGTTTGTCTTTATGTCAAAGTGGTAAAAATGAATGAAACATATCGTTGAAGTTTTACAAGGCTTGTAAAATTCTTCTTCTCTTTCCTGAGCAATAATGGATATTTATTCTGTACAGCGAAATGGATCTGTAGGAAATCTATAAAAAAATAAAAATAGATAGCAAAAACAAAGTCTTAGGTACTCCATTCATTACGTATTCTCAAGCAACCAACGTTTGACGAAAATGTTGGCGCGTTATGCCAAATCTTAAATATGTCATTGGTGCCAAAAACCAAACTTGATAAAATTGTTTATCGCACAATTAGTTATATTTTTACTAAGAAAATAAACAAATGTTAGCTAAATTTGAGTATTACGGTGGTTATTTGTACAATTTTTGAACGCGCAGTGCGGCATTTTCGCGTGCTAATGTTGGCTATAACTAGACCACACAGACTTCAAATATCACAAAACAATTATTTGTTGTGATATTTATCGGGCCTTTTTCGAAACAGTGATCTGTAATCTAGCTAGTACATGTTTCATCGAAGGTCTTAACACAATAACAAAATGACAATTGTCAGCGCGCGAGTTCCACAAACAAAAGCGGCGTGGGAGTTTCCGTGTTACGTAACATAAGTAGCAAAAGGGTAGCGTCGGCGAACTAAAAAAACAAGTTTTTTAGACGCCCGCCCACTTATCGATCGCATGGATCTAAGATGCAGGAGCAACACACTGACCTATTTCTATTTCTTTTACGCACGGGATGTTTTGCTATGATTGTCACTCTCGTAAAGGAAGTGCAAGTGTGTGTATTTATTGCTTCCTTGTTTGCATTGCCATTTTTTAGCGAAAATTATTTGGATGTACTTGTGACTTGCGTAAGAACGGCAACAACACATTGTAGGTTATTCAGATTTATCGTTTTAGGGTGCATGACGTATGCGTATAGACATAAGCAGCTGTTAGGAAAGATACATCGTGTTCAAACGGAGCAAAAACTTAAAAATTCATTTGCGACTAAACTACTGCTCCTATTTAATTGATTTTTGGTACAGAGCTTGAAAATGGTGCCTAGTATAGGCAGTCTAAAGGAAAGCCCCTCTGTCGTATCAACTTTGTATTATATGTATATACCTCAGTTTTCTAGTGCTAACGGTCATTGAGATTATCTGCACACGAATGGAAGGACAGACAGACATGGCGAAACTATAAGGGTTCTTAGTTGACTACGGAACCCTAAAAACGATAGTTTTGCTATGATTTTTTGAAGAGTTTTATTCTATATCTTCGAAATTCATCACCAGATCAGAAAGATATTTTTATGGGATCAATTCGGAACTATGATCGACCGATACTACGAAAATTTGACACACAATTGACCGATATATCGGTGAACATATTAATAAACAAACAAACATCATGTTGTTACGAACCACGGCAGGCAATAAAGATAATATTATGGATATAACCCTTAACAATGAAAAGATAGAATTAGTGAGAAATGTCAAATTTTTAGGTATCCATTTAGATGATTTGCTGAACTGGAAAAAAGAACTAGCACATATAGACTCCACCATATCTTCTGCATGTTTTGCATTAAGGACATTGAGAGATGAAATAAATATTGACCAGTTAAAGATGGTATATTATGCTCTTGTCGAATCCAGACTTCGATACAGTTTACAGTTCTGGGGGAAAAGCTATGGGTATAATTCTCAGCGAGCTTTCGTTCTCCAAAAAAGAGCAGTTCGTACAATTGTCAGAATATCACAGAGAAAAAGCTCTCGACCTCATTTTCAGCGGTTAAATATCCTAACATTGCCCAGCCTATACGTTTTAGTACTGTTAGTTAATTAAAAAAAAAATATTTCTAAATACGAGTCTGAGGACGAGAGAATAGCCAGGAAAAGTACTCGTAGAAATTACTTTAAAAATAAGTTTGTACCGAATCTTAACATAGCCAACCATAGTCCTCAATACCAAGCTGTACAAATATTTAATAAACTGCCAGAGGATTTAAAAAAAATGTTGTACACTAGTTCTTTTAAAGCAAAGCTCAAAGAATTTCTGTTAGAGAGAAATTTGTACTCAATAGACGAATTATGATTTAATTATTTCCAATTTTCTATTTTGTAAATGCAATTCTATCCAATTTTCTATGTTATATTTGTATTATTACTATCGAATTCATATTTTTATATTTTTTTTGTTAAATTGCTTGTTAAATTTTAGAATTTTTGTGCCAATAAATACAATGTAAATTGTTCCTGATAAATAAAATAAATAAAAAAGAAATAAACAAAAAAAAAAACATACATAGAAAAATTACATACAGCCGAACATAGAATCTCCTCCTTTTCGAAGTCGGTTCATAAATGGTGGTTGACGCGCGACTCGTGGATATCGCTTAGCGCCTAGCCTGGGGGCTTACTCTCGATTTTAATTCCCATCGGTCTATATTGGAATTGTGACATTAGGTACTCTTGAATTCGATGCTAGGGCCAAATTGCGTGACCTTTTTGGGAAACTAAGTAAAATGGGCATTTGGCTTGGCGTGTGGTCATGCAATTTTAAACAAATTTGGCGCTAGCATCGAATTCAAGAGCGCCTAACGTCAAAATTCCAATGTCAACCGATCGGAATTAAACTCGAGAGTAAGACCCCTGATACGATAAATACAATAAATTCTTGTGGTAGAGGCTTGCTCGCGCAAAACGGTAAATTGCGTGCTTAGAAGCGATAGGAATAAGAGTTAGTTTACGAGTAGGTGTATTGAAAAATATATTTTATATCAGCTGTTTTCTCATTGGCTTAATCAAAAAACTTTGTGTGACTACGTACAACTTGACACTGCCCAATATAATATTAATATAATAAATAATACTTATAATAATTTTGCGGGCTGCCTTGGCGCGTTTATCTTAACTTACACTTCAGGTTTTTCACTTCAGTGTAGTCTCCACTCTATACTTTATTACTTATTTAATAAAATTCATTGTTTTACAGAAAACTTATTGTAGACCATGAAGAGAGGTGCTGTTTTCAAAAAGTGCCAGTACAGATTTCTGTTCAGTATTGTCAAGCGCTTACGTTAAGTCAAAATGGTGAAATATAAAGAGTCGGAGTCCGAGTCGGATGGCAGTGAGCACGCAGCCGAGCCGCGCTTCCGCGTGCGTGTGTGTATGCAGCGCTTCTACGGCGATGGAGACGTGCGCGCGCGCGCCTACGTGTGCGTGGAGCCGCGCCGCCGAGTGAGCTGGCTGCAGCGCCGTCTGCGCCGCCTGTTCGCTCTGCCGCCTGTGCGCCTGCTCAGTCGCGGCCACCTGCTGCCGCCGCAGGAGCCGCTCGCACTGCTGCAGCCCGACGACCCCGTCGAGTGCGTACCTACTAGCCCCCAGCACCCCGAGTCCCCACTGGGCACGTCCTAATGTAAATCCTGTCTGTCTGCAGGGTGGTGCCTGCGGACGTAGAACCCGACGACACTGCAGACGTCCGACATTTTGTGAATGCCGTACATAAGGTGCAAGTGGCTACCGTGGAAGAGCTCAAACTCTCGCCATCACCCGTCAGTCCGGATGATCTTATGGAGAGCAAGCGGCAGGCGCTCTCAATGTTGGAGCAGTACTGTGCCGAGCCCGCGGCGCAGAGCGCTCCGGACGCTACTCGGGCGCGTCGCAAGCGCGTGCGTCGTCGGCGCAGAGTGCCGGCAGCCGGCAGCGCGGGCTTGGTTTCCGACGCAGAGGAGCGGCCTGTGCTCGGCGGGCCGCCGGGCGTGTTCCGCGAGCCCGGGGTGGCGGCGATGGTGCTCCGTGACGAGCTGCAGCCGCGCGCGCCCCGCGTCGTGCGGCCTCTGGCTGATCGAACAACCACGACCTTTTCTCACTCCCCGTCCGATGAGATCGTAGCCAGTTAATTCAATACGATAATGTGAAGTCTTTAATAAACGCTTCGTACAGTTATTATTCCCATTTCTTGCGAAAACCCTTCTTATATGCTTTGTAATATAATAATGCTGAAAAGATGTTTGTTTGTTTAGTTGAACGCACTAATCTCAGGAACTACTGCATTTGAAAAAAATATTTCATTGTTAGATACCCCATTTAACGAGCCCACATCGTGTCTGACTTCGACACACAAACGAATACAATGGATCAGTGGCGTAGATAGTCTTTAAGGGGCCTTGAATCAAAACATTTTTGACGGTTTTTTTCTTTTTTACAAGCTCTATATTAGTTTCACCTGACCGATGTTTGTCTGTGATCAAGGGGCCGACCATAAACTTTAAGAAAACAATCTTATTGCAGGAGAGTTTTGTTTCAATCTTAAAGTAATATTACTTCATTTTGTACCATAAGCTTAATCGCTCAGTACGATTGTATTCCTGCTAAAAGGGCGGGGAAAGAATGAATGATTCTAAAGATTTTGTCTATTCCCTGCTAAAACAGAAAAGATACGCGCTATACTGATCTGTATTGCGTTGTCTCTTTCAGATGTTTGTTGTTCGAATCGCTACATTAAAGTTCATCGTGAACTAATAGAATACATTTAACTCAAAAGATGCCTTGTTAAAATATGTTTTTAAAAGGATCTATGTAACTTTCATAAAAAAGGACGTAATAACTTTCAAGATTTTATATTAATAAAGTAGAAAAACCAAAAAAGCTGCAAGCGACAACGTCGACATTTAGTTGCACGTTAGCAGGCCTGTCTCACTTCCATATAATGCGGTCCAAATGAGAATAGGATTGATTGCCATGTTGTGACGTCACGTCGAACTGTCAAATTGAAGAAATTAGGTACAGCGAGCAAAAAAAGATTTTTTTAAATTTAATTTATTTACGAATCATGAACGAAATTTTTTTTATCAGAATTCGGTTCTTCAAGTTTTCTCATCTCAGCGTTACTGTGTGAAGTGTCTGATTAGTGGCAAATGGAAGAAGAAGGCGAATCGTTCGGAAACAAGAAAGAAAATAGTTTTTATTTTTAACTAATTATGACTTAAAACAATATAATTAGCTAATTTATATTGAACAATAACGTTTTTACTTCACCTAGACTTAACTAAGACTACGTAATACAAAGTAAAAAAAAAACCTTTATTGATATGCAAATAAGATTTTTTTGCAAACCGTACTTTTCACTCAACATTTGACAGATCGAGGTTATTGGCTTTCCTATTCTTATTTGGAACGCATAGTACAAGCGGCGCAAAATCGTCGAGATATTTACCTACTGTTCTGGAAAACAACCTAATTTCGTGAGCGTAGTTCAAGCGTAAAAGTGTGGAATGTCTTAATTTCAGTTTAGCAGATATTTAGTGTATGACGTCCTGTAAATGTGTATGGTAAGTTCAGATTTGTGCATCCAGCCATTCAGCAGATATTCAACAAAAACTGTTTCCGCCAGGACTACGTATTCTGAGCGTAACTTTTTTTTTTCTATGGACATACAAGAAAACAAATACATACAATAATTAGTGTGTAACGAGATGTAAATGTGTATGTATAAATGAAATTTGTGTGTCTTATGATTACGAAGATATCCGAGTTTCCGCTGCGGTGACGTTTGCCAATTTCATGAAAATCATATAAAACGGTTTAGTAGAAAGTTATAATTTTTTATGCACGTTACTTTGGATTTGTGTGTAATGTGTGTAAAAGCAGAATTTGAAAAAAACATACCGTTCAGAAGATATAAAAGTAAACGTAAAATAAGGTTATTAGGTCAAAGCTCTTAAAATAGGAACTCTAGAGTCTAACTTTTTACATGTATCTATAACTTGTAAGGCTCTACAATGTCCTGCAAAGTTTCATGTATGTGCGCTAAGTAATTAAAGAGCAATCGCATAATTACTACGACTGGACCACTATATTTTATGACATCTGATTATAGGACTTTTTAATGGAAAAAGCAAAATAAAATATATCCCAATCATTAGTGTATTAATGCAACTAATCCTATTTGAAATTTCAGCTCATTACACTAAATAATTAAAGAGATATAATAAAAAGACCAGAACAACTACAAAACATGGATAAACCGACCAAGTTTGAATGGGTACGAAAAAGCGGCCGTGCAGTACTTAGACCTAACGTTCTAAAATTTCCAGTGTAATATAGTGTAATAGCTTCGTACAGATGCGTACACAATTCTTGACGAATTTGTGATAAAAAATAGTACCTACAAATTTGTAGTAGTGATTACGTGATTGTTTACTGACGACGTTTACTTACGAAATTATTACAATTTAATAAATGCATCTGTACCTATTAACAAATGTGCCTCGCTTGGGAAGAGCATCGCCTGTCCTTGTGGGGGCGATCGGCGGCAGCGATCTCTCGCGCCGGGGTTTGGTTCAAGCCATGCTCCGGAGCGAGGAGGAGTGGCAGGCGGTCGCCTCCTTCTGCGAAGCAGTAATGCTAGCAAAGGAGGAGGCTGACCGCATCAGGCTACGGCGTACACGCCGCCGCCGCCGCCGGGATTCCGATCCCGATTTTCGGCCACCGTAGGCGCGAGCTCGCGGACGGCGGGCAATGAGTAGCTCGCTGTCCGTCCGTCCAGTAACATACCGGTCCGAGCTCAAGTCGTTTACGGCGCGCACTGTTCCCGCGCGCCTCAAGGAGTTGTCAGCAAACTGTAGGGGCCCAATAGGGCCGAAGCCTACTGGGGTCAAAGGGTATGTGAAAATGGCACCCGGGGCCCTGGGACCAAGGCAAAGAATGGAACGGGGTAGGTTTTTAGTCAGTAAGAGTCTGACACTACTTCCCGCTCCACCCAAGGGCGGGATTTGTCATTGGATGATTTTACCTACCATAAAAAAAAACCTATTAACAAATGCATTTATTTGGCAGACGTAATATTTACAAAAAAATGATATAGTAGGTACATATTTACTAACGCCGCGCCGCCAGTTTAAAAAATCATAACTCGTAAATAATACAAAATGTGGTTTGTAAAAATGCTAGAAAAGGCAATAAAGTATTTGTATAGCACATTGTGTTTATCTAAGTGCTCGATTACGGATACGCCGCGCGTCGGGCGGTCCATCGTACATTGCCATATGTCTGTGTTTGCGCGAGCGATGACGCGGCTCGCTGCTGCAATGTACGATGAAACGCCCAACGCGCCGAGTCTCCGTAAACACGGCCTAAAAGTGCGTTAAAAACAAAACCAGCGTGGCGGTTTTAATTTCAATTAAGGCGCTAGTGGTCCTTGAAGGTAGAGTTACCAACTTTTTTTACTAGAAATAAAGTGTATTGAGGTTTAGAAGGAAAATGAACAGTATTTAAAAAAAGAAAGTATTCCATTTTTAAACGTTTCAAAAAATATTTTTTTGTGACCGCACGTACCTATGCACAATTAATGTTCCAAATTAAGTTTACTTTTTGTTTTTTTCTTCTATGTGGATGATGCGGATCTGGTATGGTTTCTTGCCCGTGTTACTACCAATGTTACTACCAGTAGTAAATAGGTTAGGTTAGGTTAGGTTAGGTTTTTTTTTTTTTTTTTTTTTTTTTTTATATAATCTCTACCCCTGACGTTATCAGGGTCTATTTTCTAGCTAGTTCTCTTTCATACCAGTTCTCGCTAGCTTGCCTCTCGCACTTTTATTCCTCATACTGTATCTTTCTTTCATTCTTCCACATTCAGTCTTATTTATGGGTGGGGCTCCCATTTTTCTATCTATATCGTCGCCTTGGAGGCCAATGGAGCTAAGCCACAATTTTTGCGAAATGGAGTTAAGTGCATTAACGTACTCAAAAAGAGCCATACTTTATATTAGTCAATACATCTAAAAGATATCATAACTGTAAGCTAATTATTTTTAAATTTGCCAATAAATTTAAGTGTAGTTTTAATAAGAGTCAAAAAGTATAAGCAGCTTAGATTCATTGCGATTACAAGTCATAGAAAATAATTATTGAGTAGTCAATAGTTGTAAGAGCTCATAGAACGCTTGACCTCCAAAATTATGACATCGTAATACTGTATTCTAGACTCTTGTCATTTGTAATTTTTTTATCAGATCTAATCCCGATATTATTTGGGAACATTTAACTGGTAGAGAAAAACCGTCAATCGACTTCTAAAGATATTTTTTTTAAATGGCGATTTACGTCAATCTTTTTCTAGAATATTATTCGAGTAGTTTTTAATAATCTGCTACAAGAATATTTATATTTACAATCAGAACACGCAAGATAGAGTAAGTGATTAGTAAGTGTGTACAACGTGTAACTGTTAAACGAACCTACAAAGGAGAACAGAGTAGACGTCAAAACACATTGGTATATACACACTTCAATAAAAGTTTGAGATCACGAAATCGTTTTTGTTACGTTACAATAAAACGTTTTTTCTTTTTTTTTCTAAGATTTCATTTAAAAATTAAATCTTTTAATTACAATAGAATTTAAAATATCAATTGTTTTTCTGTATAAAAAGAGATTAAATCTTTGTTTACACTCATCAGAAATCTGGCCAACTTGATTCAAGCGTTTTTTCTGACTTTTCCAAAAAGGAATTCATTCAAAAAATGCCGAGGGATTATCAGAAGTTTTACGAGCAAGAATTGTTACTTTGGGGGAAGAAGGACATTCTACGAGAGAAATAGCACGCAGAGTGGCTGTAGCCCACTCCTGTGTCGTGAACACGTTACGGAGGATAACTTTACTGATCGACCTCGCAGTGGTCAGCCAACTGTTTTTACTGCTGCTCAGAAGCGTTACATCAGATTGCTGGCTGCCCGAGACCCAACAATCAATGCCATCGGAGAGGTATATCATCTACCCCGGTCACCAGGGAGAGTGGAAACGTCGAGAGATGTCGTGCGGTGTTCCGCAGGGATCGGTACTAGGACCACCCTTGTGGAACATCGGATACGACTACGTGCTGCGCGGTGACTTCCCTGACGGGGTCAGCGTGGTCTGCTACGCGGACGACACGTTGGTCCTAGCGCGGGGAGAGTCGTATCGGACGGCAGTCGAACTAGCGACACGCGGGGTTGCGATGGTCGTTGACAGGATCCAGCAGTTGGGACTCAAGGTGGCACTGCACAAGTCCGAGTCTATGTGTTTTTACGGCCCTTGGGGTGCGCCACCACCGGGTTCCCAGCTAACGGTAGGAGGGGTTCACATCAGCGTCGGGTCGACGATGAAGTACCTGGGACTCGTCCTCGACAGCTGGTGAAACTTCAAGGAGCACTTCCGACGTCTGGCTCCCAAACTGAATCGGACTGGGGCTGCTCTCGGGCGGCTCCTGCCCAACCTCAGGGGACCAGACGCCTCCTGCCGGAAGCTCTACGTGGGAATCGTTCGGTCCATGGCCCTCTACGGGGCCCCGGTGTGGGCACCGACGTTGACACAGCAACCGAGGGTCATGGCAATACGCATGGTGCGAGGGTACCGAACGATTTCCCGCGAGGCGGCGGCCCTCCTTGCTGGCCAACCGCCATGGGATCTGGAGGCAACAGTCCTTGCACACATGCACGACAAGCGCATGAAGATGCAACGCCGGGGCGAAATTCCGCTGCCAGGACAAGTCGAGGCATGGCGGACAGAGCTCCGGCGAGATCTCATTACGAAATGGCGTCAGCGACTATCGCAACCTCGTTCGGGGCGCGCCAGAATTGGGGCGATAAGGCCCATCTTTGGGGCGTGGTTGAAAAGACCTCACGGCGTTCTCAACTTCCGCACGACGCAGGTGCTTACCGAGCACGGAAAGTTCGCTAAGTACCTGTTCCGGATTCGTGCGGAGGATTCGCCCGGGTGTCGCCACTGTGCGGAACACCCGGAGGACACGGTGGAGCACACTGTAGAGGTGTGCCCCGCCTGGGCGGAGCATCGCCGTGTCCTCGTGGGGGCGATCGGCAGCAGCGATCTCTCCCGCCGGGCCTTGGTTCAGGCCATGGTCCGTAGTGAGGAGGGATGGCAGGCGGTCGCCTCTTTCTGCGAAGAAGTAATGCTAGCAAAGGAGGAGGCCGACCGCATCAGGCAGAGGTAACGGGGCGCTCGCCCCAGCCGCCGCCGGGTTTCCGATCCCGATTTCCGGCCACCGTAGGCGCGGGCTTGCGGACGGCGTGCAATGGGTAGCACGCTGTCTGATCGTCCGGTAACCGACCGGACCGAGCCCAAGTCGTCGACCCAGCCTGCTAACTGCAGGCAGGCAGGGTCAAAGCCTGCTGGGGTCAAGGGCCGTTTTCTGAGAGGAAAGCTCAGACCCGGCACTATACGCAACGAAGGTACGGGGTAGGTTTTTAGTCAGGAGTCTGACACTACTTCCCGCTCCACCCAAGGGCGGGATTTATCACTGGATGATTTTACCTACCATAAAAAAAAACAATGCCACTAAAATAAAAGCTGAGTTGTGGGCTGCTACTGGACTAGAAATTAGCACTCAGACCATCAGGAATTACTTACACCAGGTTGGATTATGAGTGAGGAGACCCTGGCGAGCACCCCTGAACGCACAGCAACGACAACGACGCAGATTGCAGTGGGCTAGACTCCACCAAAATGAAGAAAATGACGAGGAAAACATTTGGCGGAATTGTCTCTTCGTTGACGAGTCCAGAATTAGCACTCATCCAGACAACCGACGTCTTCGTGTCTGGAGAAGACGTGGGGACGCTGAAAGACAAAGAACGGCCACCGGAATCGTTCAACAAGGCGGGAAAACGGTATCCTTTTGGGGCGTCGGATGACTGCAGCTTTGTACCAAACCAGTGCTATTGATGGAATTGTCAGTTCATTTAGAATAAACCATGGCCCTCGATTCGTAATGGTTGATAATAATACACCCGCACATCGAGCACAACAAATCAACGCTATTCTGCGTGAATACGACCAAGTCTTCTATATCACTTTTTAACTGTTCATTTGATTTGTAAAAATAAATGAAAAAGTAATTATTTTGTATTTCTTTTCAAATATTGTACTCCGCTTACACCTTTTTATGTAGTTAGTTTACATGTCATCAGATTAAAAAGTCAACGAGACAAGAGAGTTAAGTGACTTACACCCCCTACTACGAGTATTACACTTTACATAAAATATTAGTCAATAGGCCTAAGCCACTTAACTTAAAAACAATGATATTTTGATAATTTTTAATTATAGCATTCAATAGTTACATGTTTTTATAATCTAGGGTAAAAATTTTAACCCTCTACTACAATATGACACTGATTTATGTCAAAATAACTGTTTTTACCCGCATCCTTTATTTTTTAAACGTCCATAACTCAGAAGTGTAGTTCTGTGGAATAGCTCCATTACCCTCCAAGGCGACGATATTTTCTGCTTTATCTAACTATCTACCCATACATTTCCGCTCTTAAATTCTATACGGGGTAAATAAAGCACGCATTAATCATTTTTATTTTCTACAGTTTTACAAGTTTTCTTTTTCGGAGTATAATTACAATTTAATAGTTTTCTTTCTTTCTAGTTTCTGCATTGTGTACTTTTAAGTACTCGTTTGCTTATTCTACTTATTTATCTATTACATTTTGCTTACTTTATCCCTTACCACTATTACATAATATATTTTATCCTACACATTTATATTTTACATTTTTACACATTGACTTACATTAATAAACACTTATTTTCTAGATATTTTTGTAACTTAATTACCTAAACACTCTACTGTTTACCATTTATTTTCTATTTATATACTCAATTTTTATATGCACTACTTATATATGACTGAATATATAGCAGTTACATACTTTATCGATCACTTTTGTTCCTTTTTACAAGCTTTCTATTAGCTTGCACTGTATGTAACTATGTATGTTCGGCTCAAATCTTGCAACTCAATTTTGAAGCAGATATCTTCAACCGATTGAGCTGAAATTTTATACGCATGTGTAAATCGGGTGACAATGCAACAATATGATGACATCGAGCTGATCTGATGATTGAGCTGGAAGGTAGCCATAGAAACTCAGCAATAAAACAATACAACCCCATCGAATTTGGGCTTGCTTGATTAGTACTGACGAGTACTTTGATCCTGTATGATAGCCAGGGTCTGATGATGGAGCCGGAAGGTGGTCACAGGAACTCCGCACTTAAACAACACAACCCCATCGAATTTGGGCTTGTTTAGTTTGTATTGACGAGTACTTTCATCCTATATGGTAGCCAGGGTCTGATGATGAAGCCAGCAGGTGGTCATAGGAACTCCGCAGTTAAACGATACGAACCCATCGAGTTTGAGCTCGTTTGATTAGTATTGACGAGTACTTTCATCTTATATGGTAACCAAGGTCTGAAAATGGAGCTGGAAGGTGGTCACAGGAACTCCGCACTTAAACGACACAACCCTATCAAATTTGGGCTCGTTTAGTTTGTATTGACGAGTACTTTCATCCTAAATGGTAGCCGGGGTCTGATGATGGAGCCGTAAGGTGGTCACAAGAACTCCGCAGTTAAACGATACGACCCCATCGAGTTTGAGCTCGTTTGATTAGTATTGACGAGTACTTTGATCATGTATGGTAGCCAGGGTCTGATGATGGAGTCGGAAGGTGGTCATAGGAACTCCGCAATTAAACGATACAACCCCATCGAATTTGGGCTCGTTTGATTCGTATTGACGAGTACTTGGATCCTATATGGTATCCAGGGTCTGATGATGGAGCTGGAAGTTTGCCATAGGAACTCCACAATTACCAATAACCCTATCGACTTTAGGCTCATTTGATTTGTAATGACGAGTACTTGGATCCTATATGGTAACCAGGGTTCGATGATGGAGCTGGAACGTGGTCATAGGAACTCCGCAGTTAAACGACACAACCCTATGGGAATTGGGCTCATTCGATTTCTATTGACGAGTGCTTGGATTCTATATGGTAACCAGGTTCTTATGATGGAGCTGGAAGGTTACCATAGGAACTTTGTAAGAAATCGACACAATCCCATCGAGTTTAGGCTCATTTGATTGTTATTGATGAGTACTTGGATCTTATATGGTAACCAGGGTCTGATGATGGAGCTGGAAGGTTGCCATAAGAACTCCGCAATTAAACGATATAACCCCATCGACTTTAGGCTCATTTGATTTGTAATGATGGTACTTGGATCCTATATGGTAACCAGGGTCTGATGATGGAGCTGGAACTTTGTCATAGGAACTCCGCAGTTAAACGACACAACCCCATCGAATTTGGGCTTGTTTAGTTTGTATTGACGAGTACTTTCATCCTATATGGTAGCCAGGGTCTGATCATGAAGCCGGCAGGTGGTCATAGGAACTCCGCAGCTAAACGATACGACCCCATCGAGTTTGGGTTCATTTGATTTTTATCGATGAGTACTTGGATCTTATATGGTAACCAGGGTCTGATGATGGAGCTGGAAGTTTGCCATAAGAACTCCGCAATTAAACGATATAACCCCATCGACTTTAGGCTCATTTGGTTTTTAATGACGAGTATTTGGATCCTATAGGGTCTGATGATGGAGCTGTATCGTGGTCATTGGAACTCCACAGTTAAACGACACAACCCCATCGATCATACTAGTTAGTTTTAATACACTCCTACAAAATAAGTATCAATTGAAGGGCTTGCAGAGGGTAACATGAAAAATAAAGTGACATTACTCTAAATCCAATATTTTCCTTTTTCTCAGTCATACTCTTGGTGGAGTGGTAGTGTTAATGGATCGTCTGGTAGGTTGGTTGCGGCTTTTGCGAGACTTCACCATCTCTCTCTATTCATTATATTCGTGTATATTCACTGAGGGAACACTTCGAAGATGATTTAGTGAGGTCTGTTTATCTGGTAGGCGATTGGCCGCAAGAACGTAGGCCCTCTACTCTTCCCTGTACCACTAAACGTTCCAAAGAGCTTTCATTGCCTATGATATAACCAAACATCTTAAAAATTCGCTGTTGCACAATCGACAAAAGTTTTTGTTTTAATGCAAAGCTCTTTAAGAATGGAAACGTTAGTACGGTGAGCAGTCTGTTTTATCCTCAGTAGACGCCTCCAGCATCACATTTCAAGAGCGTCAATCTTTTTACGGTGCTTGAATCTTCTCCGCATTTCCCAGTATTTGTGATTGTGGATCCCAGGTAGATAAACTCAGGAGAACTTCGCAATTGGCTATTTTATGTAAGTTAGGTTGATTTTTAGTCTTACGATCCACCACCATCATTTTTGTTTTATAAATCCAACCTAGTAGACTTCTCAAGTGGTCGCCTCCTTCTGCGAAGCAGTAATGCTAGCAAAGGAGGAGGCCGACCGCATCAGGCAACGGCGCTCACATCGCAGCCGCCGCAGTAATTCCGATACCAATTTCCTGCCACCGTAGGTGCGGACTTGCGGACGGCGGGCAATGAGTAGCTTGCTGTCCGTCCGTCCGGTATCAGACCGAACCAAGCCCAAGGGCAGGGGATGTCATTGGATGATTTTACCTACCATAAAAAAATCCCGCCCTTGGGTGGGGCGGGAAATAGTGTCAGACTTTTACTGACTAAAAACCTACCTTTCCATTCCTTGCCTTTATCCTGGGGCCTGTGGTGACAGTCTCACATAACCTTTGGCCCCAGTAGGCTTCGGCCCTGCTGGACCCCTACAGTTTGCTGACAACTCCTTGAGGCGCGCGGGAACGGTGCGCGCCGTAGACGACCTGAGCTCGGACCGGTCTGTTACCGGACGGACGGACAGCGAGCTACCCATTGCCCACCGTCCGCGAGCCCGCGCCTACGGTGGCCGGAAATTGGGATCGGAAACCCGGCGGCGGCGGCGGCGTGTGCGCCTTTGCCTAATGCGGTCGGCCTCCTCCTTTACTAGCATTACTGCTTCGCAAAAGGAGGCGACCGCCTGCCACTCCTCCTCGCTCCGGAGCATGGCTTGAACCAAGCCCCGGCGCGAGAGATCGCCGCCGATCGCCCCCACGAGGACACGGCGATGCTCTTCCCAAGCGGGGCACACCTCGACTGTGTGCTCCACCGTGTCCACCGGGCGGTCCGCACAGTGGCGACACCCGGGCCTTATGCTATGGTGACAAATGAAAGGACTGCTGAGAATCTGAGAATACAAATGGGATTTAAATAAGGTATAACTAAAAAGTAAAAAATAAATTACAAATAAAAAAACTTTTTTAAAAACAAGCTTTCAATTCAATGGGCTAAAAAGGAGAAAATAAACTTTTCCTTTATAACTTTTACTATCAATTTATAACGGCATTACACAATTTATATGATACAAAAGCTTGTCGCGAGATTAAACTGTGTAAATACACAGCTAAATAACTTTATAAATTAAATAAGTTAAAAAAGTTCATCTATTGATTTGAAATATATTCAAAATCTCGCGACAAGCTTTTGTATCATATAAATTGTGTAATGCCGTTATAAATTGATAGTAAAAGTTATAAAGGAAAAGTTTATTTTCTCCTTTTTAGCCCATTGAATTGAAAGCTTGTTTTTAAAAAAGTTTTTTTATTTGTAATTTATTATCACTCCTTTTACAATTTTAAGACAGTAGTCTAGCAACTCTTTTCTATTTTCACTCTTCATTATTTCCACTATATTGTCCGTGGTCAGGTCAGTGTCGAGTTTTTGCTCTAATTCATGTCGGTCACAAGAATATACTGGGCAGCAAAATATCAGGTGTGGAACAGACTCCACAGCGTTTGGGTCACACGATGGACTCTCCTTACACTTGAAACGATTCAAGTATTCAGAGAATCCACCGTGCCCCGTCAAGACCTGGGTCAGATGTCCCTCGATTCGCAGTTTCCTGACTGTCCTGTACGCCTCCGTTGCGTCCGGAAAGAATATTTTCGTGACTGAGGCGGTGGTGCCTGATTTATACCTGTTGTTCCATTCGTCAAGCGTCGCCATACGGATGCGACGCTTGACGAATGAAACAGGACACAAATCATAATCCGGCTTCTTTTTACACAGTATGGCGGCCTCTTTTGCCAGCTGATCCACTCTT
This sequence comes from Leucania comma, assembly GCA_958295575.1. NCBI lineage: Eukaryota > Metazoa > Arthropoda > Insecta > Lepidoptera > Noctuidae > Leucania > Leucania comma. Next base: position 96,649 of record OY282471.1, on the reverse strand, counting down.
TCGTTGCCTTCAAAACCTGCGTGAGCTTTGATCCAGAACAAGTCTACTACCTTGTTCTGGTGGGAAACGGCTGTAAGGTTTTCCCTAGCTTCAACCGCTAGAGGGTGAAGGCAACTGTGGTTTTTCACCGTCATGAGGGCCGCCATGGAGTCACTGTATACACCGAAAGTAGACGCCGAGCTTCTCCGGATCTCCCCTGTTGCCCTGCATATCGCCAGGAGCTCCGCCTGGTAGACCGAGCAATAGTCCGGTAACGCCAGCTTGAGGGCGCGCGTTTCAGCCTGGCTGTTCCAAAAGGACAGCGCAGCACCAACACGCCCCCCCAATTTTGCTCCCGTCGGTGAAGATTCTCACCTCGGGTTTGGCACTGGCGTCAACCTGCTCCCGGTCCACCAGGCTTTTGAACTCCAGTTCGACATGCGTGGCCGGGTGAGGAGACTTCAAAGCGGACACAGGCCGCTCCACCTCCCTATCCCTCAATATCGGCAGTGGCACCCCCCTCTTGGCCTCATACAGTGAAGCCACCTCACGAGCTCGGAGGTCCAGGGGGAGTATGCCTGCCAACAGAAGTACCGAGTTGAGGGAGACGGTGCGGTATGCTTTGCATATTTTCTGTGCTATTCCGCGTTGCACGGCGCCTAACTGTTTTATGATACCCAGTTTTCTAGCCTCCGGTGCCCATACACTTGCGGCGTACAGGACGATCGGTTCAACGGTAGCTGTATATAATATTTTAATGACTTCCGGATTCAATCCCCAGCCGATTCTCGCCGCCCTGCACAGTTGCCTATATACTCCGATCGCTTTTCTGCAGACGTTTTTGATGTGCGAGTTAAAGGTCAACTTGTCATCGACGGTGACACCCAATATCTTTATCTCTTTGGACATGGCTATTTCGACCCCGCCCATGCTCAGTCGTGGGGTGTCATACTTAAGTTTTCTTGTTATCGTCATTGCATTTGTTTTATTTGGGGCGAATTTTAACTTATTATCTACACCCCACGCCTGAACATGTTCGAGGGCAAGGTTGGCTTTCTGTTCTATTTCCAGTGCTGTGTCACCGTCGAAGACAAGGACTACATCATCTGCAAACGCCTGTGCATATAAACCTTTATCTATTAAACTTTTTAGGAGGGGATCTAGCAGAAGGTTCCAAAAGTTGGGACCTCCGATGGAGCCTTGTACGCAGCCCTTGCTCGTGCCCTTGGTGAATTCCTCTCCTGCGTACCTGACCCTGACCCTTCTGTCCCTCAAGTAACTGTCGATGACCCTCCTCAAGTTGAGAGGACACTTTTCCTCTGCCAGTCGAACTCTTATAGCTGGCCACCAAGCGCTGTCGAAGGCTCCCTCTATGTCTAAGGATATTAACACAATTATTTTCCTCAGCTTGAGCTTTCCTTTTACGTGTTGTATGAGGTCATAGAGGGAGTCTTCGGTGCTCCTTTGGGGCATGAATCCGTACTGGCGAGTACTAATCCTTGGTACAATATAGAACCTGAGGCGGGCCACCAACATCTTCTCATATATTTTTCCCAGTACTGGCAGGAGGCCAATGGGCCTATAGGATTTTGGGGTGGTGTAGTCTATTTTACCTGGTTTCTTAAGCACCACCACCGTGGCCTCCTTCCAGCACTCCGGAAAATAGCCATACTTAAGGCACTGGTTCAAAAGGGCCAGAAAAGAGTCAGGGTCCCGCCCAATGGCTTGGCTGCATATGTCGGCTGTAAGTCCATCTATTCCCGGAGCCTTCTTAGGGTTAAAAGAGCGGCAGGCAGTTTCAAGTTCGGTCCGTGTGAAGGGTGGATCTGGAGAGCCTTCATCTTCTTCCTTATTTACCGTTTCGGCTTTGGCTCTAACGAGACTATGATGGGTGTTGTCAGTGCTCGTGAGGTCTTCGGGATAAAACGTTTCTGCAATCAATTTAACAGAATCTTTTGCGTCGAGCACCGCCCCGTTCTCTACCATCTGCAAGTCCACCCCTCTTTGAACTGTTCTCCCTATAACCCTATAGATCCCCTCCCACACCCCTTCTCTATCCTGCTTACTGCAGAATTCCTTCCAGCTCTCGGTTTGAGCCCGAGCCACCTCCAACTCATATTCCTCTTTCCGTTTCAGGTATTCATTCACGACCTTCGACCTCCGAACCGGAGCAGCACAGCGGATTCTCCGTTTGCTGGTAGCGACGGCCCTCTTCATCACAGCGAGTTTCTCCCACCACCACGGCTTGGTAAGTTTTTCCTTGTCTTTTTTGATTGGCATTGAGGCGCGACACGCATCTTTTATAATTTTTGTAAAATTATTTGTTGTGGCTTCTAAAAGTTCTATGCTGTTAATATTTTCCATTTCAGATTTCACTATTTTATACTCGGTTTTCAATTGTTTGAGTTTCTCATGAAACGTCGCCCAATTTGCTTTCTTACTGTTGTAGATGCGTGTCGTTCTCTGGACCTGTATTCCTACGGCTCTTTCCAATCTGATATCAAAGAGTATGCCGTTGTGGTCGGAGCTCGTGAGGCCCTCGTCGACTCTCCAATGTTCTACCAGCTCCAGGATTCTGTCCGAGCATGCTGTTAGGTCAACATGGCTGCTGTAACGCTGCCCTCCCCTGATCGTGTCGAAGGTCGGAACTTCCCCTATGTTGAGGATGTTCAGCCCGAGCTCGCCGAGAGCTGCGTGCAGTTCCTCGCCCCTGTGGTCTACCACTGCGCTCCCCCACCATATACTCTTCGCATTAGCGTCCCCTCCAACGATAAGCGGCTTTGAGCTATTTTCAATTCCTATTTGCCTTAGGTGATTGAGATAATTCTCCATTGGCTTATCTGGCTCAAAGTAAAACGAGGCGAGTGTGATCTCCCAAGCACTGGTCTGAATGCCCACCACTACGATGTTGTGTGTGGTGAGCTTTGGGTATTGGATCACTTTGAGATTTTTGTCAAGAACGACAATGGCCGCCTTGACAACCCCATCTCCCATACCAGTCTCTTGGAAGACCCGCACTCCCCTCTGGCTCTTCATATGTTTTAAATTTCCAACGTACGGCTCCTGGAGAAGCGCCACGGCAATTCCCCGTGCTTCCGCCTCCAGCAGCAGTTCGTCGGTTGCTAGTTTACTTCGTTGGAGGTTAGCCTGTGCGAATTTGTACACTGCTGTTTCGCCTGGTGCGCCCTTAGCAGTACGCAGTGGTCGACCGTGCTATTGTGTCCCATTTTCGTCGGATCGGACAGTCTGCACTGAAAGCATTATGCTCTTTGTTGAGCATATTTGCCCTGTCACAGTTTCTGCATACTGCCGTTCCTCCCGCTATCCAGTCCGAGCATTCAATTTTAAGGTGGGGACCACCACAATGGCAACACATATCCTCCTTTTCTACACAGTGCTTTCGCCCGTGCCCGAAGCCAAGGCAGCGAGTGCATTGTATAAGTGGAGTTTGGTCTTCCACTCGGACCCTTTGTAGGTCCACGTGGACGTGTCCTCTTTTTGTCATCCGCTGCCATACCTCCGGGGACGCACTCAACACTATGTGTATCGAGTGAGGATTTCTCGTCTTTCTCCTATACCTTATCTCTATTCTGTCTTCCCCCTCGCAGAGGCCTCGAAAAACGTCCCGATTTTGGTTTCTCAGGGCTTTAACTACGTCCTCATCTGTATTTATTGCTAGGACATCCCTGAGTATGACCATGGGGTCTCTGTTTTTAACGGTCTCTACGATGAGATTGATGCCATTCCCCTCTAGTCTCTTTTTAACTTTGTCTCTTTCGCCCTCCGTTTCGAACCCCATGACCACTTTTCTATTTTTGGCCTTTCTGACCCTTTCCACCTTGACCCATCCTTCTTTTGCTTCCACCGCTTTTCTTACCCTCTCCAGTACCTCATCCCCGGTCTCCGTCTCGTCTTTTGAGGTGACCACGACCGAATGCAACGTGTTGCGTTTTTCCAACGCCCCGTTCGTGCCTCTAGCCGCAGCCACCCTCGCGTACGAGGTTGTTTCGGTGTCTGACTTTTGAGCCTCCAAAGTAACTTTTAATTCTTCCAAACGCTTGCTGTTTTCCTCCAGCAGTTTGGAATGGGTCTCTATTTTATTAATGAGGAAGATTGTGTACTCTCCCATAGTCTTTTGTGTGTTACCTTGGGTCTGTACTTCGGTTTCTGGATGGTCAGGTTTCTGTTTTAGGCCTTCAATTTCTGTGGCAGCGTCTTTTATAAGCCTATACATCGATTCCACTGCCAGAGTGATCCCTGCCTTTATCTCTGACTTCAGGTTCCGCGATTCACTCAATTGTGTTTTCGCCCTCTGAAGCCAGGTCCGGCCTTCGATCACCCTGTCAGTCGAATCGATCTGCTTTGGAGGTCCACCTGTTGCTTCGACAGAGCTTCGTCTCCTAGTGTCTTTTGTGTTCTGGGGCAAAGTGACCTTTAGCGCAGCCCTTGAAGGGGCTGTCGAAGTCTGCGCTTGTCTTTTTGGTGACACGGTGTATGTGGATGACGCTGCTAACTTTGGGTCCCTTACCCTACTAGTTTCCCACTCTCCAATGCTCTTTCGAACATTGGCAGTGGGCGTCGTTGATTTCGGAGAGGGCCCTGCCTTCTCCTTGTCTACCGGGGAGTTGGCCTCTGGGGTAATATGCTTGCGGGGCGTATGTGCGAGAGGCATTTTTTGTCACAAGGTAGATCGTCCTATGAATTAAATATATATTCTATTTTAGTAACTAAAGTTACTATCCTATCCTTGTAAATGGAGGATGGTCAGTTAATGCTTAATAATAAAAGTAAAAATAGTCAAACAGGGAGAGGAAGAACTTATACTATACTTCGCTATCTCTGTAAAGGGGAGATAGTGTAGTCAAGTTTCACTTTCTACTTGTTATCCCTAAACTAGGGGAGCGATGTCAGGGTCAATAGAGTCAACGCGACCGATAAAGCATGCACTGCGTTGTCTAACCAATTTGCAGACTGTCAATACCAGTTTGCAAAGTGTCACAGAATTTAAATTTTTCACAAAACCAGAATGATATGCGAGTTTTCAAAACTCTATGTTGATCCAATATCGCGATATCGTCGCGTTTGCGTCAAAATTAAGTTCCAGACCTTAGTATGGCGTCAGGAAGCTTCCAAAAACAAAGTTCTTTACGAATAAAGAAGAATGGAAACAAAAAATTTTTGAGACTCTAGGTAGAGTCGATCTCTATCCACGACAGGACAGGCCTCCCCGAGCCCCTTCCAATGAACCCAAACACGACCCCTCTAAGACAAGGGGTTCCCGAGAAAACCCAGTCCAAAATTCTGGTTGCCAGAGCAAAATGGCGCCCAAAATCCGGTTATCTGTGGTTTTCTCCGGAACCGTATGTCCGAATTCCACCGTGCTTGGGCTCCTCTGGATGGGCTCGCCGAGCCCTATCGAGCGAGGCTGTTTTCAGGCCTGAAAATTCCTGACTCCTGAAAGCCACTGAAATATGGCTTGTCGGGTAGGGAGAAGCCTGCCAATGCCCTGAAAGAAAACCCGAACCTCCCACGACACCTGGTTCAGGAGCCACCCGAGTTCAAAGTTTAGTTTGACAGTTTGAGAACTGTCAAAGCCAATCTTCAAACCGGTGCAATTTGGCTTCCACAAACCGCCGGATGCCCGAGTTTGGGTTCGTTTGGCTTGGCTCGTCCCGCTCCGACGCGCTAAGCTGCTTTCAGGCGCCTGAAATTTTTCAGCACCAAAGCGCCTGTGACCGAGTGGGACGGGTAGAGTTTGTCTCCCCGAACACCCCTGTGAAGTCCGCAACTCACTGTGACCACCAGATCCGGAGCTATAGTGGGCCAAACTTTTCCAAGATGGCCGCCCAGCTGTCAAAAGCCAAACTAATGTGACTATAGCTCCTGAACCGTTTGTCACACAGAGCTGCGGTTTCTTAAGTGATGCTTGGCTCGACTTTGGCTATCCGTCCAATACGGTTTCAGGCCTGAAAAATTTCAGGTCCCGAAAACGCCTGAAAATCTACAAACAGTGTTCCCCAGAGTGTCTCAGTTCTAACTGTGAAAATCCGGTGCCTCTGTGATGTTTGGTTTGGGAGCTATGGGACTTCAAAGTCTTCAACCTGAGAACCAAGATGGCCGAAAATGGACTTTTTTCGCGCAACTTCGCCCCCGGTTGACCCAGGAACGTAAGATTTTGGTTATCTAAGTTCTCTATGACTGGTTGGGGACTTCTAAGGCGGAAAAAAATTAGAATTTGTATTATTTCCTATTAATTCAACAAAAAATCTTTAAAATTCCACAGCTCCAGAACCCGTAAAGTTAAAAATCTACAAAAATATGGTAAAAATAAGATAAATTAGGCTCTTTGCAACTGTGAAAGAGAAATCAGAAAATATTAAAATTTGGGGGGTTTTTTACACAAAAAACCGGTTTTATTGGTTAATTTTAAATATCTCGGGAACCTGATAAAATTAATTTAAAATAAAACTTGAATCTTATTCAGAATTTAAGCGCGCAGTCAAATGTTTTTGAAAAATATATATACTTGCTATGGTTTTCGAGATATTCGGGGTCAAAAATGAAATATTCTAACTCTTATTATTAAAAAACTATTAAACTTAAAATTATTTTGAGGGTACCGGAAGTCTTCTCTAGTTGCAGGGTAGGCAGCTACGAAGAAATGAAGTCCCTGCGACGGCTCCCTCCACTACCTCGTGCACATGTGCTTCGAGGTTTTTCACGGTTTTCTCACGAATTTCTTTCAGGAAAATTTCAGTCGTATTCTCAGCTTGTAGATCTTCTAATTCCGCATACGATGGTAAAATAAAATGTAGGGGTCACCGCTTTCGTTTTTGCAGCGTTAGCGTTTTTTCACTTTTGCACTTAGGAAAATATAACCTAAAAGCGGTTTTTCCTTTTTCCCACTTTTTCACTGCAATCCATGAAGCTCACTTTCACTTTGACGCGTGACCCGACTCTTTGTGCATCGATCGACACCTGTTTCACTCAAATCGGTCAACTTTTTACCAATTTTTTCAATTTTTAAGTGCGGAGCGACTTATAAAACGATCCGACCGCCACGAGGGTTGGGGGGGAACTCGGTTAGGTTAGGTTAGGTTAGGTTTTTTTTTTTTTTTTTTTTTTTTTTTTTTTTTTTTTTTATACTTCTACCTCCGTTCATGCGGAGCCTATGCTAGCTAATACAGTTCTCAGTCATTCCAGTTCTCGCTTTTATTCCTCTCGTACTTCCATTCCTCATACTTTATCTTTCTTTCATACATTCTCTTTTGTGTCTTTTTTGGGTGGGATTCCCAACTACTGCTATTTCGTCTAATCTATCTATATCTCAGTTTTTTCTTTATTTACATTTTGTCCAATGGGGTGTAATTAAGAAGTTAGGGAGACAGTTTTTTATTTTTCAAATTTTTACACATTTTGTTGCTTACATTCTAGGTTTCTTTTAGTTTCTTAATACATTTTGTTTCTTATTCTATACTTATATCATTTATTCACTATTTAGTTTTCCCATAAGGGAAAAGGCAAGATATTTTTAATTCACAATTTACCTTATATTTAGCATAAACTTTTAGTCCTTAAAACGAGCGTTATTTTTCCTTACTTAAAGCCGGAAGGGCACAATACACTTCTAACCATTACAATTATTCTAAACTTATTTTAATTTACATACTACATATATTTTTATCCTATGTTACATTTACAATTTAAAACTTATGACTATGCTAGACTTAATATAATTTAATATATTATGATAGCATATTTACTTATGCGGTTTGATTTCTTGCAATAACTTTTTGTGCAATATATCTGCTGTATTCTAGGAAAACATCTCTATCTTTACCCTTCATGATGTATTTCAAATTGTCACTTGTTATTTCCTCATTAAGTGTATGTTTGACCTTGAAGCGGTGCCTATCGAATTGAGGGCAGTCGAAAAGTATGTGCGGGATCGTTTCCCTTGCATCTGGGTCGCAGATACACGATGGACTCTCCTTGAGCTTGAAACGGTTCAAGTACTCGGAGAATCCACCGTGTCCCGTCATAATTTGCGTGTTTATAGCGCTAGTTCCCAATTTTTTAACTACCCCATAAGCTGCCCGCACATCTGGGAAGAACAATTTCGTGACAGATGCCGTATCACCAGTTACGTACCTAAGGTTCCATTCGTCAAGCGAAGCCATACGTATGCTTCGCTTGACGAATGAGACCGGACACTGGTCGTAGTCGGGTTTCCTTTTGGAACTTTCAGCGGCCTCTTTTGCCAGCTGGTCGGCTCTTTCATTCCCCTGTAGCCCCGCATGAGCTTTAATCCAGAACAGGGTTACCACCTTGTTCTGGCGGGATGCGGATCTAATATTTTCCCTAGCTTCCACGGCGAGAGGGTGGCGTGAACCGGGATTTGCTAGTGTTTGAAGAGCCGCCATTGAGTCGCTGAAAATTCCAAAAGTAGATGCCTTGAACCTGGTTACCTCCCTAGTCGCCCTTGCAATTGCTAGGAGTTCAGCCTGGTAAACCGTGCAGTAGTTTGATAGGGCAAGTTTGAGGGCTCTGGTCTCAGCCTCACCATTCCAAATAGATAGTGATGCGCCGACCCGTCCTCCGATCTTACTTCCGTCCGTAAAAATGCGGACGTCGAAATTGCATCTATCTAGCTGTTCTTGGTTCACCAGGCTGTCGAATGACAAGATGTCGCGTGCTGCAGGATGGGGATCGTCTACCGCAGCGGTCATTCGCTCAATCTCCCCGTCCCCTAGTGCTGTCTGGGGCACTCCCCTCTTGGCTTCATACAATGATGCCGCCTCGCGAACTCTAATGTCGAGGGGGAGCAGTCCAGACAGCACCAGTGCGGAGTTCAGGGAGACCGTGCGATATGCCTTGCACATCTTTTGGGCAATCCCACGCTGAACGGTTCCAAGTTTCTTTTTAATGCCCAGCTTTTCAGCTGCTGGCGCCCAGACGCTTGCAGCGTAAAGTATTATGGGCTCTATTACCGCCACATACATCGTACGTATCACCTCTGGGTGTAACCCCCAACTAACCTTTGCAGCTCTGCACAGCTGTTTGTAGATCGCGATTGCCTTCCTACAAACGAGCGAGACGTGTTTATTAAAGGTTAATTTTTCATCAATCGTTACACCCAGAAGCTTCATTTCATTCGACATTTCGATGTCGATCCCCCCCATGCTCAGGCGTGGTGTGTCGTGCTTCAGTTTTCTGGTTATTACCATAGCAACTGTCTTGTGTGGTGCAAATTTAAGTTTGTTCTCGACACCCCACGCCAGTACACGGTTGAGAGTGGCATTGGCATACGCTTCTATTTCTTGTGCAGAGTTTCCGTCAAAAACTAAAACGACGTCGTCTGCAAAAGCCTGGATGTACGCTCCCCTATCCTCTGCGGCCTTTATGAGGGGGTCTAGGATAAGGTTCCAAAAAATAGGGCCCCCAATCGAACCCTGGACGCAACCCTTATTTGTGGCCTTTGTGTATACCTCCCCACCGTACCTGATCGAGACTTTACGGTCTTTAAGATAACTGTCTACGACCCGCCTAAGATTTATCGGACATTTTTCCTCCGCCAGACGGATTTTTATCGCTGGCCACCATGCGCTATCAAATGCCCCCTCTATGTCCAAAGATACGATCGTTACGATGCGTTTTTGGTCGAGTTTCTTATGGACATGCTGCATGAGGTCGTAGAGGGCATCCTCTGTACTTTTTTGTGGCATAAAACCATACTGACGGGTACTCAGCTTTGGCAGGAGATGGAACTTTAGGCGGGCCACCAGCATCTTTTCAAAAATTTTCCCCAATATAGGCAACAGCCCAATCGGCCTATATGATTTGGGGCTGGCGTAATTCTCTTTTCCAGGCTTTTTGAGAATCACGACTGTTGCCTCTTTCCAGGCAGTGGGGAAGCAGTGACATTCCAGGCACTTATTAAAGAACCCCAAAATCAGTTCCGGGTCATTACTTATGACGTGACGACAAATGTCGGCCGTAAAACCGTCTGATCCTGGTGCCTTTTTCGGGTTGAAGGACTCCACCGAATTTTTCAACTCTGCCATCGTAAAGGGTGGGTCGCAAGGATCATTTTGCTTCCCAGAATTCACGGCTTCGGCCTTTGTTCGTATGGATCGGTGATGTGCGGTGTCGCATTCCGCAAGGTCTTCCGGATAAAATGTTTCCGCCAGAAGCTTCACGGAACCTTTCGTATCCAGCACATCACCATTCCTTTCCAGAGGCAAGTCCTCCTCTCTACGTTGTGTTCTACCTATTACCCTATAAATTCCCTCCCAAACCCCCTCCTTATCCTGTCTCCCACAGAACTCCTTCCAACTCTCGGTCTGAGCTTTGGCGGCCTCTAACTCATACTCCTCTTTCTTTTTCAGGTACTCTTCTATGACTTTCGACTTCCAAACTGGGGCGGCACAGCGAATCCTGCGCTTCATAGTGACGACGGTCTTCTTCATCTCAACGAGTCTCTCGGACCACCACGACAAGGTAAGTTCTTCTTTTGCTTTTTTGGTTGGTATGGTTAGCTTACATGCTTCGTCTATTGCTTTTGTAAGGTTTTCTGTTACTTCTTCTATTTGCTCTATATTGTTAATTTTTTCTATTTCGGATTTGGTTATTTTAAAATCTATTTTCAACTGGCCGAATTTCTCATGAAAATCGGTCCAGTTCGCTTTTTTGGTATTATATTTGCGAGTAGTTCGCTCAATTTTGACGCCCTTTGATTTTTGCTAAAGAATTTTAAACGTAATGCCGTTGTGATCCGAGCTCGTGAGTCCTTCGTCAACCTTCCAGTCATCTACCATGTCTAAGATATCATTGGAGCAAGCGGTGATATCTACGTAGCTACTGTACCGCTTCCCTCCCCGGATAGTGTCGAATGTCGGAATTTCCCCTCTGTTGAGTATATTCAGGTTAAGCTCGCCGAGAGTTCCTGCCACCTCCTCCCCCCTAGGATCGACCGTTGGACTGCCCCACCATATACTTTTGGCATTGGCATCGCCTCCAACTATTAGTTTTTTGGAACCGACTGTATGCTCTATTTGTTTGAGATGTTCCAAATAGCTCTCAATTGGCTGGTCTGGCTCAAAGTAAAAGGAGACAAGCGTGACCTCCCAAACATTGGTCTGGATTCCCACCACAACGATGTTGTTTGTGGTGAGTTTTGGGTACTGCTTGACTATGAGGTCACTGTTAAAGACAGCTATTGCTGCCTTTACAGTCCCGTCTCCTGTTCCAGTGTTTTGGAAGATCCTAACGCCCCTGTGACTCCTCATTACCTTGGCCCCACCGACGTAGGGTTCCTGTAGAAGCGCTAGGGCTATCCCACGTTCCGTGGCTTCTATGAGAAGCTCATTGGTTGCTAGCTTCTTACGTTGGAGGTTTGCCTGTATTACTCCGTAGGGAGTATTTTCCTTTAAGGTGCCCTTAGCAGTAAGCAACGGTCGATCTAGCTATATCATCCCATTTTTTCCGCAGAGGACAGTCATGGCTAAACGCATTATGCTGTATACCATGCTCGAGTTTAGCCTTCACACAATTTCGGCAAACAGGCGGTGAACCTGAGAGCCAGTCCGAACACTCCGATCTCATATGAGGACCTCCGCAGTGGCCACACAGGTCTGCAGGCTCTTTGCAAAACCGCTTACCGTGTCCAAAGCCCAGGCAGCGGGTGCATTGAACCAGCGGGGTCTGATCTTCGACCCTGATGCGCTGAAGATCAATGTGGACAGTCCCAATATCCACCGCTCGCTGCCAGATGATGGGCGAGACACTGACTATCACATGACCAATGTGAGGGTTTTTTGTTCTTCTTCGGTACCTCACTTCCACCCTGTTCTCCTCAGTGTCGAGGCCATCAAAAACACGCTGGTTCTGGTTTCGTAACGCCCTAAGGATGTCTTCGTTAGTATTTACTACTAAAACATTCCTTAAGATCAGAAGCGGATCCTTGTTTTTGACTTCCTCGACAGTGAGGCCAACACCTTCTTTTTGGAGTCGGTCTTTTATCTTACCCCTTTCCTCCTCAGTTTGTAAACCTATTATTATTTTCCTATCCCTGGCTTTCCTCACCCTTTCCACTTTTATCCATCCATCTTTTGCATTCACTACTTTCCTAACTTTATCGAGCACCTCGTCCCCCGTTTCTGTTTCATCTTTGGACGTGACCACAACCGAGTGCAAGGTGTTACGCTTTGGCATCATTCCCGCTCCCTGGGCTGAGGCCACGTTCGCATAGGTAAGTCCTTGCTCGAGGGCTTTCTTCTGACAGTCCATTGCGTCCTTTAACTCCACTACCTTCTTGTGGTTTTCCACAAGGAGATTTGTTTGAAATTCTATTTTTTGTAGAATTTTAGCAGTGTCAGGACATTCGCAGGGCGTTTTGTCAGTTAATTGAGGCTCAGGGAGTATGGGCCTTTCCCCGGTCATTTTTTGTTTAGCTAGTTTTAGCTCCGTTTCGACTTCCTTTACTAGCTGGTAAAGTCGTTCAGTAGCTTCAGAGATGGCGTTTTTAATCTCCGTCTTAGTGTTCCTGGAGCTGTTTAAATGAAGCTTTGCCTTTACGAGGCAGGCCTTTGCTTCTGCAGTTCGGTCAGAATACTTAGCAGGTGGTGAGAGTATGTCAACAGACTTCCCTCTTTGTGTCACATTCACACTCTCCTGCGTAAAAGCCAATTTTGTTTTGATTTTTGCAGGGCCGGCCTGCGACGTCGTTTCTGTTGTAGTGCGAGGAGCTCTGCCTGGTAGACGGTACTATAAGACGGCAGAGCAAGCTTGAGGGCCTTCGTCTCCGCGTCGCCAGTCCATACCGACAGTGCGGCACCGACTTTGCCCTCAATCTTGCTGCCGTCTGTGAAAATACGCACCGCATAATTGCGGTGTTCATTGTACTGTTCCTCGTCTACCAGGCGTCGCAGTGCAATAGCTCTCTGCTCAGCCGGATGTGGCATCTGCAGTGCCGATACCACTCGCTCGATCTCCCGATCTCCTAGCGCTGGATGGGGTACCCCTCTCTTGGCCTCGTAGAGCGAGGCTGCCTCCTGAATTCGGAGATCAAGAGGGAGTATCCCAGCCAGCACCAGTGCTGAGTTTAGGGAGACCGTGCGGTAGGCCCGGCACAGCTTTTGCGCGAAGCTCCTCTGGACGGCGCGGGGTCGCCCTGTTCATGAACCGGGAGTCGGAGACGCTAGGCATAAGTTTCTGTATTGGTTCAAACCACACTGGAGCCAAAATCATAATTTCACCGGGTCTAGCTACCCTGATCAACGGGAGCACATCAAAAACGAGCATCAAAGGAAGCAAGTACGCCGCGCTGCAGTTGGTGGAGATAGCCGCTCACAAGTGCCGTTTAATGCGATTCAAAGGAAAGACAATCGCATTACTCGAGTGGAGAGCGGAGACCCCATTTGCCCAAGCGAGCTCGCTGCTCCAAAAGATTAGGGAAGCAGGTGAAAGCACGTGCATAGCACCCCGCACGATCAGCATCGATGCTATGGCGGTCGGTGGTGAAAGAGGAGACATCGCAGACCGTTTCGGCTGCCTTAAAGCTTCCGAACAGCATGAGGTCGTGGTCTACGAGGACCGGGGGGAAACTCTAAGCTTCCTCAAAGCCCCCAGAGACCACACAGGCAGCACGATGAGTTCCACTGAGAACCCGACCGCCATGAGCGGAGCTGAGAGGGCCCAGCGAAAACTAACGGCAGAAAAAGAAAGAAGGGACAAAGGCAATAACATCAGGCCAGAGGACCGAGTACGGTCCAAAAGCCGTCTCAAAGCAATCGGCACCTTCCTCAGTGCACTGCTCCCGAGTACCAGCCGCACATCACCAACTGAGCGGCAAGAGTCAGCGGTCATGAGGTTTTTCAAGCCGAAACCTAGGGAAACACCAGCACCAAAATCCAAACCAACCAGAGCCGACAAAGGGCAAGTCAGCCCACCGACACTCGCTGTAAACTCGGGTGTCATAGACCACATACAAAGCGCATTCCTCGAGTATGTGTCAGTTGTGAGGGCAACCAGAGAGGTAAACCTCGCAACATGTAGAAAGATTCTGGACACCTTTCATTGGCAAAATGAGGGTTTGTTAGGGGTCTTGCTCGGGGAGGCAGAGGCAGCTGTGTACGACAACGTCAAATCCCAGGTCATTGCTGGAGAAATGACGGGGTCGTATATGGCAGCCTACAGCGCGGAAAGTGGTTTTGTGACCCTGGACGAGGAGAAAACGGAGCGCTCAGGGAAAGTTACGTTCTACACACCCGAAGACGACCCGATAGTGGTTACCGCCAAGTGTACCAAAATTATGCTGGACGACAGGATCCTCGAAATGGCGCAATCCATTTCGGGGGCCTCCGTTCCCTCGGCTTCAGAGGCGTATTGGGCGGTACCCAAAATCAGCTGGGTAAACGGGGTTCCAGGGTGCGGCAAGACAACCTGGGTGGTGAAACATTTTGACGAGGAGAGCGATATCATAGTGACCACAACAACCGAAGCTGCTAAGGATCTCAAAGAGAAGCTAGCGCACCGGCTAGGAGATCGCGTCAAGGCAAAGGTGCGCACTATGGCCTCAATTTTAGCCAACGGGGTCAAACCAGAGGAGCAATGCCGTCGCCTTATGGTTGACGAAGCCCTCATGAACCACTTTGGGGCCATAGTCATGGCAGTGAAGTTGTCTGGAGCGAGCGAGGTCGTTCTTATCGGAGACGTGAATCAGCTACCATTTTTGGACAGAGAGAACCTGTTTGAATTAAGGTACACCCGTCCAAACTTGGTGACTGGAATCACCCGGGAGTTACTCTGTACGCATCGGAACCCAATGGACATCGCACTAGCCCTGAGTGAGATATACCCCGGTATATACTCCTCCAAGACGACGCTGTCGCGGGTCCACTCCCTGAGAGTGAAAAGGTTCACGGGAGCGCGAATACCAAAATCCACCCAGAACACCTTATTCTTGGTCCATACGCAGGAAGAGAGAGCCTCTCTTGCCGACCAGGGCTATGGATCTGGCGAGGGGTCGCGTATCCTCACCATCCACGCAGCTCAGGGGTTGACCTGCGACAGCGTTATTATAATAAACACCAAGTCAAGGAGGCTCCAGATCCACGACAGCATCTCCCACGCAGTTGTCGCAGTGTCGAGACACACGGTCAGCTGTGTGTATTACACCGACGACGCCGATGATGCCACGGGCCGTTTCGCCCGGAAAGCGATGGATGCGCCTTCTAAAATGGTCGTCGAATATAACCTTAAGACGGCCATGCAGTATCGAGACACCGCAGTCGTAAAAGCTCTAATGGAGTTAGTGAAGACTCTGGGCGGCAGATAAACCCGGTACCCAAACTCTACCCACCAACCCTAAATCCAACCTGAATTATAGTGTAATCAAGTATTTAGGTACAAGATAAGTGTGATTACAAATGTATTTCACTATAAGTATAGTGAAGATGAGCAGCGCAAAGCCACAGTAGCGCTGATCCAGGAGCCCTACGTGGGCAGCGCGAAGAGGATGAGCGGGACCAGAGGTGTCAGAATCTTTCAGAGCACCGGGAATGGAGATGGGACTGTCAAAGCGGCAATAGCCGTTTTTGACCCACGCATTGCCGTCAGACAGTACCCGGAACTCACCACGAACAATATTGTCGTGGTGGGAATCCAAACCGGTGCATGGAGACTGACTCTGGTCTCGTTCTACTTTGAGCCAGACCAGCCCTTAGGGCCATACCTGGACAGCCTCAGGAAGGTGGAAAGCGAGACCGGCCCGCATAAGCTCATTATGGGAGGGGATGCCAATGCTTGGAGTATCTGGTGGGGCAGCAGTGGGACAGATAGCAGAGGCGACGAGATGCTAGGAGCTCTCGATCAGCTTGGACTGCAGGTACTAAACAGAGGGGAAACTCCAACCTTCGACGTAGTTCGTGGTAACAGGCGTTACACGAGCTGCGTCGACGTCACAGCCTGCACGGCGGATATGCTGACGGTGACCGACGGCTGGCGAGTCGTTGATGACTTGACGGGGTCGGACCACAACGGCATAGAATTCAACGTTTACCTCCAGAAGTCCTTGGGCATCACGGTTAACCGGACTACCAGGATCTACAATACCAAGAAAGCTGATTGGGCGCGGTTTCGTAAGAAACTGCGTCAAATTATGCCTGTAACGCTGTTCGGCGAAATCGACAGCAAGGATAAACTAGACCTGGTAGTCGAGGGACTTACGACGGCAGTGCAAGACGCCTGTGCATGCGTGATGCCCAAAAGGAAGAACATGGAGAAGTTGAACGTGCCGTGGTGGTCCGATGAACTCGCCAGTCTGAAGAGGCAGGTGGTCACCAAAAAGCGGAGGATTCGCTGTGCAGCGCCAGTTCGTAGACCAAAGGTTGTCGAGGAGTACCTGAAACAGAAGGAAGAGTACGAGCGTGCAGTAGTCCAGGCTAAGATCGAGAGCTGGAAGGGGTTCTGCGAGAAGCAAGACAGAGAAGGCCTGTGGGAAGGCATATACCGGGTGATCCGTAGAACGGAGAAGAGAGAGGAGGATTTGCCGATGGTGAGGGATGGCAGGACCCTAGACCCGGAGGCCTCGGCGAGGTATCTGGCACAGACGTTCTACCCAGAGGACCGTTCGGAGGGGGATAACGAGGAGCACAGGAGGGTGCGGCAACGAGCTGAAGAGGTGAACGGGGGGAACGAAGATGTACCTTTGGACCCTCCCTTCACACTCGACGAGCTGGAGCGAGCTGTCTCCTCGTTCAACCCCAAAAAAGCCCCCGGTTCCGACGGTCTGACGGCGGACATATGGGACCACGCGATCCGTCAAGACCCAGAACTTGTTCTGCACTTGGTGAACAAGTGCCTGGCGCATGGATACTTTCCACGGTCCTGGAAAGAGGCAACTGTGGTCGTGCTCCGCAAGCCCGCGAAGGATGACTACACCACCCCAAAATCGTACAGGCCGATTGGGCTTTTGCCTGTCCTCGGCAAGATTTTCGAAAAGCTGCTTGTGACCCGACTCAAGTTTCATCTTCTACCCAGGATGAGTACTCGCCAGTACGGCTTCATGCCCCAGCGAAGCACCGAGGACTCCCTTTATACTCTGATGGGACACATTCGTGGCAAACTTAATGCAAAAAGACTTGTCACGGTTCTGCGACGTTCTTCTGCCTCCGGATTGGAGCGGCACAGCGGATCCTGCGCCTCATGGTATTGACTGACCTCTTCATCCCAGCGAGTCTCTCGGACCACCACGGCAAGGTGAGTTTTTCTTTAACTTTTTTACATGGTATTGTTAATTTACAAGCTTCATCTGTTACTTTATTGAAATTATTTGTAAAGATATCTATTTCATTTTTGTTTTTGATTTTATTTATTTCGGCAATTGTTAATTTATTTTCTTTTTTCAATTGTCCGAATTTCGTATGGAATTCGGACCAATTGGCTTTTTTGGTGTTGAATTTACGCGTAGTTCTCTCTATTTGAATTCCTTTGGATTTCTCCAAGAGAATGTTAAACACAATGCCGTTGTGGTCCGAGCTCGTGAGACCCTCGTCAATCCTCCAGTCGTCCACCAAGTCCAGGATGTTGTTGGAACAGGCAGTGACGTCCACGTAACTGCTGTACCGCTTCCCTCCTCGGATGGTGTCAAAGGTCGGAATTTCCCCTCGGTTGAGTATATTCAGGCCAAGCTCGCCGAGAGTTCCCACCACTTCCTCTCCTCTGTGGTCATTCTTCGGACTGCCCCACCATATGTTTTTTGCGTTGGCGTCC
This sequence comes from Leucania comma, assembly GCA_958295575.1. Taxonomy (NCBI): domain Eukaryota; kingdom Metazoa; phylum Arthropoda; class Insecta; order Lepidoptera; family Noctuidae; genus Leucania; species Leucania comma. Next base: position 78,898 of record OY282471.1, on the reverse strand, counting down.
CCTCCAACGATCAGCTTCCCGGAACCGACGGTGAGCCCTATTCGCCTTAGATGTTCTAAGTAGGGCTCGATAGGCTGGTCCGGCTCACAGTAAAAAGAGACAAGCGTGATTTCCCAGGCACTGGTCAGGATTCCCACCACCGAGATGTTGTTGGTGGTGAGTTTCGGGTACTGCTTGACAATAAGATCGTTGTTGAAGACAGCTATTGCTGCTTTCACAGTCCCACCTCCTATGCCAGTGTTCTGGAAGATCCTAACGCCCCTGTGACTCTTCATTACTCCATCCCCGGCCGTGTACGGTTCCTGCAGAAGCGCCACTGCTACTCCACGCTTTGCAGCTTCAATAAGAAGCTCATTGGTGGCCAGCTTTTTTCGTTGGAGGTTAGCCTGCAATACTCCATAGGGGGTATTTACTCCCGAGGTGCCCTTAGCAATATGCCACAGTCGACCTGGCCACTTCGTCCCATCTTATGCGCACTGGGCAGTCGTGGCTAAACGCATTATGCGTGCCCTGATCAGTCTTAGATTTGGCACAGTTACGACATGCGGGCGGTGAGCCTGAGAGCCAATCTGGGCACTCCGATCTCATGTGCGGGTCTCCACAATGACTGCAGAGGTCCGCAGGCTCCTTGCAGAATCGTTTGCCGTGCCCGAAGCCCAGGCAGCGGGTGCACTGCACCAACGGGGATTGATCTTCAACTCTAACGCGCTGAAAGTCTATGTGCAGTGTCCCGCTCTCTAGCGCTCGTCGCCAGATGGTGGGCGAGACGCAGACGATGACGTGGCCGACGTGCGGGTTGCGCGTCCTCCTTCTGTACTTGACCTCGACTCTGTTTTCCTCGTCGTCGAGGCCGTCAAAAACACCCTTGTTCTGGTTTCTCAGGGCCTTAATTATGTCTTCATCGGTATTTACAACCAAGACGTTCCTGAGGACCAGCAGCGGGTCCTTGTTCTTGACTTCCTCGACGGCGAGGTCCACTGCCTCTTTTTGGAGTCGGGTCTTCGGTTAGGTTAGGTTAGGTTAGGTTTTTTTTTTTTTTTTTTTTTTTTTTTTTAAATTTTAACGCCACTCCCTGCCCTGAACAGGATTGTTGAAGAATCAGTGTTTTATTTTTGGTGTTTTATTATTATATTTAGTGTGTTATTTTTGCTTATTTCTATATTAAATTCTTGAGCATGTCGTCCTTGTGGATATTTATAGTTCGTTTTTTGGTTTAATTTATACTCGTTTATACTTCATTCCTAATACTCCTTACTTATTATATTTTGATATTTATATTATTGTGAATATTCTTATTCAATCCATTCTTGATACATCATTCCTTCCTCAAGGGTTGCGCAAACTCTTGGTAATTCCCAATTCTTTGCGCTTTCTTGAGGCCGCTTTCGTTTTCTTTCTTACCTCTTCAATCCATAATTAATTTATATGTTATTCGATTAATGTTTACGTATATTTAGTTGTTTTATAAATGTATATAGTACAATAATTTTTTGTATCCTTTATTTATATCTTACATATATTCATTTATTCTTTTTTATTACTATTGCTGCCACTTTTCTCGAGTAACTTAAAAATATATCCCTTTTCTTTTTGTCAGCCATTATATCCTTAACTGTATTTATATTAATTGTTTGCTGTATTTCTTGCTCGCTATCATATCTTGCTCGACCATAGATTGGGCAGTCGAGCAAAATATGTAGCGCAGATTCTTCTGTTCCAGGGGCACAAGGGCACGATGGGTCCTCCTTACACTTGAATCTAGTCAGGTATTCGGAGAACCCGCCGTGCCCTATCAATATCTGCGTAATTACACTGTCCAGCTTTATTTTCCTGATTATTTTGTACCCCTCTGTGGCGTCCGGAAAGAAGACTTTTGTGGTCGCGGCAGTTTCCCCTGACCGATACCTCCGGTTCCACTCGCCAAGAGACTCCCGACGGATTTGCCCCTTGACGAATGAGACCGGGCACTTATCGTAGTCAGGGGCTCGTTTTAAGGTGAGGGCAGCCATTTTTGCCAGACAGTCGGCGCGTTCGTTGCCCGCAAGTCCTGCGTGGGCCTTCAACCAGAACAATGACACAGATTTCCTCTGTTTAAAGGCCCCTCGCAGGTTTTTGCGGGCCTCGACCGCCAAGGGATGCAGGGAGCCGTTGTCAACGATAGTGTCCAGCGCGGATTTGGAATCGCTGTAAATTGCGAAGCTCTGCTGAGCACTCCGAACAATGTCACCCGTGGCTCTGCATATGGCCAGGAGTTCTGCCTGATAGACCGTGCCGTAAGATGGCAGTTTGAGCTTGACGGCTTTGGTTTCGGCCGCGCCTTCCCAGTAGGATACTGCGGCTCCAACCTTGCCGTCAATCCTACTGCCATCTGTAAATATTCTGACGGCAAAGTCGCTATTGGCGTTTAACTCGTTTTCGTCTATCAGGTTCTTGAATTCCAGGTGCATATGCATTGCCGGGTGTCCATTTTCGGTATGTGCTGCTCTCCGCTCGACCTCCCTGCTAGCCAGATCTGGCCGGGGTACTCCCCTCTTTGCCTCGTACAGGGCGGCAGCCTCCTGTATACGTATGTCGAGTGGGAGTATCCCGGCAAGGAGCAACGCTGCGTTCAGGGAGACCGTGCGGTAGGCCTTGCAGAGCTTCTGAGCGAATCCGCGCTGGACGGCATTCAGCTGTTTTTTGACTCCCAGCCTCCCCACTGCCGGTGCCCAGGCGCTCGCCGCGTACATAATCACTGGTTCAATGACTGCGTTATATATTATTCTTATAACATCTGCGTGGAGGCCCCAGCTGATCTTGGCCGCCCTCGACAGCTGCCCGTATATATTAACTACTTTTTTACATATATTAGTAATATGTTTGTTAAATGTCAGGCAGCTGTCGATAGTTAGACCGAGGATTTTGATCTCTTTTGTCAAGCCAATACTGACTCCGCCCATACTCAGGAGTGGTTCGTCATATTTTAGTTTTTTGGTAACCACCATAGCTTGAGTTTTATGGAGCGCAAACTTTAACTTATTTTTGACTCCCCACTCCCTAACATAGGCGAGAGCAGCATTGGCCTGTCTCTGGACCTCCAGCGCAGTGTCTCCATCAACAACCAGGACTATGTCGTCGGCAAACGCCTGGCAATAGACGCCCAAGGCAGTCAGCCCCTTCAGAAGTGGGTCGAGGACGAGGTTCCATAGGATTGGACCTCCTATGGAGCCCTGGACACACCCCTTGGTCGTGCTTACGGAGTGTGTCTCCCCGCCATACCTAATCTCGACCCTTCTGTCCTGAAGGTAGCTGCCGATCATCTTTCTAATATTGCCGGGACAACACTCCTCTCTCAGTCTTACTTTTATGGCGGGCCACCATGCGCTATCGAAGGCTCCCTCTATGTCCAATGAGATCACAGTTATTAGCTTTTTCATCTTGAGCTTGCTTCTTATGTGTCCCATTAGGTCATAGAGGGAGTCCTCGGTGCTTCTTTGGGGTACAAAACCATACTGGCGGGCGCTCATCCTGGGGAGGAGGTGCCATTTTAGTCTCCCCACGATCATCTTTTCGAGCACCTTGCCTAGGACCGGAAGTAGGCCGATTGGCCTGTACGACTTTGGCTGGAAGTAGTCTTCTTTGGCGGGTTTTCTAATAACAATTACAGTCGCCTCTTTCCAGGGCTTCGGGAAGTGACCCAGTTGAAGGGACTTATTTAAAATGGCCAGAAAAGTTCCCGGGTCCTGCGAGACCGCTCGTGCGCAGATATCTGCCGTGAAACCGTCGGCACCCGGAGCTTTCCTTGGATTAAAGCTTTCCACGGCCACTCTCAGCTCCTGTTCCGTGAACGGGGGATCATGGTTGTCATCATGTTCCCCGCTCACGGCTTCGGCTTGCCGTCGAGTGGCTTGGTGGTCTGCATTATCCTCAGTTTCCAGGTCTTCCGGGTAGAAGGTTTCAGCGAGCAGCCTCGTCGACTCCTTCAGGCTCAGGAACCTTCCGTTCCACTTCAAGGGGACGTCTTCCACTCTCTTTGTCGTGCGACCAATCACCCTATAAATACCTTCCCAAAGCCCTTCCTTGTCCTGTCTTCCGCAAAACTCCTTCCAGCTTTTAGTCTGGGCCTCCCTGGTCCTGGCAAAGTACTCGGTTTTTGCCTGCAGGTACTTGTCTATCACTCCGGCCTTTCGGGAGGGGGCCGCGCAGCGTATGCGTCTCTTCCTGGTGGCGACTTCCCTCTTCAGAGTGGCTAACTCGTCGGACCACCACGGCAAGGTGAGTTTGGTGTGTGTTTTTATGAGTGGTATGTGTTCAGTGCATGCTTTGTGTATATTGTTTGTGAGTGTCTTTATTGTGTCTTCAAGTTGTTGAGTGTTACTGATCGCTGTTACTTCAGACGGGCTGATTTTCTGTTCTGCATTTAACTGGGCCAGTTTCTCACGAAACTGACTCCAGTTTGCCTTCTTCGTGTAATACAGCCTCGTCGTCCGTTGTGTGTGTGTAGTCTCACCTCTCCTCAATTTTATATTGAAGGTTATACCGTTGTGGTCCGAGTTCGTCAGGCTCTGATCAACCTTCCAGTCGCCCACCAGGTCGAGTAAGTCCGTCGTGCATGCGGTGATATCGACGTGACTTTTGTACGTTTTTCCCCCCCTCACAGTTTCGAAGGTCGGAGTGTCACCAGCATTAAGCACCTGCATGCCAAATTGATCAAGAGCGCCCGCCAAGCTGTCTCCCCTGGTATCGGTTCCGCCGCTACCCCACCAAACACTTTTGGCATTCGAGTCCCCCCCGATGAGAAACCTTGCCGAACTCGCCGCTACAATTTCTCTGAGCTGCTCCAGGTATGGTTCTATGGGCGTGTCGGGCTCAAAGTAGAAGGAGGCCAGTGTAATTTCCCAGGCAGTCGTGCGGATTTTCACGACCACAATGTTATCGGTCGTGAATTTTGGGCACTGTATGACTTCTATTTCTTGGTCGAAAATGACAATTGCTGCCTTTACAGTGCCCCCCGGACGGCAGCTGTTTTGGAAAACCCTGGCCCCCCTGTACGGCTTCAGAGTTCCGACTCCGCCCACATACGGCTCCTGGAGCAGCGCAACTGCAATTCTGCGTTTGGCGGCCTCCAGCATGAGCTCGTCCGTGGCCAGTCGCATTCTTTGCAAGTTGGCCTGGACAAACCCATGATTCTTAACGTTCTCATCGGGAAGTACTCTCGCCACGTCGATCACGGTGGTGCCTTTAGCAATACGCAACAGTGGATCGCGCAATTGCGTCCCACCGCTTGCGTAACGGGCAATCCGTGCTGAACCCATTGTGTCCTAGGTTGTCGTGGCCCGCTTTCTTACAGTTATTACATCTGGGAGGCTCCCCGGCAAGCCGCGATGGGCATTCGGCTCTTAGGTGAGCGTCGCCGCAATGCGAGCAGAGGTCATCCCTCCCGGTGCATTGTTTCCGGCCGTGGCCAAAACCAAGGCATTTCGTGCACTGCACAAGGGGGGTCTGATCAAACACCCTCACCCTTTGCAGATCAATATGTGCACGGCCTGCCCGGGTCAATACCCGCCACACCGGAGGGGAGACCTGTGTGCCTTTATCCAGAACAAGTGCACTACCTTGTTCTGGAGAGAAACAGTAGTTAGGTTTTCCCTTGCTTCAACCGCGAGGGGGTGAAGGCAACTGTGGTTTTTCACCGTCATGAGGGCCGCCATTGAGTCGCTGTATACACCAAAGCTGGACGCCGGGCTCCTTCGGATTTCCCCTGTAGCCCTACATATCGCCAAGAGCTCTGCCTGATAGACCGAGCAATAGTCCGGTAACGCCAGCTTGAGGGCTCGCGTTTCGGCCTGGTTGTTCCAAAAGGACAACGCAGCACCAACACGTCCCCCAATTTTGCTGCCGTCGGTGAAGATTCTCACCTCCGGTTTGGCGCTGGCGTTAACTTGCTCCTGGTCTACCAGGCTTCCGAACTCCAGTTCGACATGCGTGGCAGGGTGAGGGGATTTCAACGCGGATACAGGCCTCTCCATCTCCCTATCTCTCAATATTGGCAGCGACACTCCCCTCTTGGCCTCATATAATGAGGCCACCTCACGAACTCGGAGGTCCAGGGGAAGTATCCCTGCCAACAGAAGTACCGAGTTGAGGGAGACGGTGCGATATGCTTTACATATCTTTTGCCCTATTCCGCGTTGCACGACGCCCAGCTGTTTTATAATCCCCAGTTTATTGGCTGCTGGAGCCCATACACTGGCGGCGTACAGCACAATCGGCTCCACTGTAGCTACGTAGATTGTCTTGATAACCTCAGGGTTTAATCCCCAGCTGATCCTCGCCGCCCTGCATAATTGTTTGTACACATTTATGGCCTTTTTGCATACATTTCTGACGTGCGTGTTAAACGTCAACTTGTCGTCGACGGTGACACCCAAGATCTTGATCTCTTTTGACATGGTTATTTCAACCCCGCCCATGCTCAGTCGTGGGGTGTCGTATTTGAGTCTTCTTGTTATGGTCATCGCACTAGTCTTGTGCGGTGCGAATTTCAACTTATTATCGACACCCCACGCCTGAACACGTTCAAGGGCAGTGTTTGCCTTTCGTTCAATTTGAGTCGCTGTGTCACCGTCGAAGACAAGGACCACGTCATCTGCAAACGCCTGTGCGTACACGCCATACCCTGTCAGATCTTTTAGGAGGGGGTCCAATAGGAGGTTCCAAAAATTTGGGCCTCCGATGGAGCCTTGTACGCAGCCTTTACGCGTAGCCTTGGAGTATTCTTCGCCCGCATACCTAACCCTGACCCTTCTGTCACTCAAGTAACTGTCGATGACCCTCCTCAGGTTAAGAGGACACTTTTCCTCTGCCAGCCGGACCCTTATAGCTGGCCACCATGCGCTGTCGAAGGCTCCCTCTATGTCCAGCGAAATTAGTACGACTATCTTTTTTAGATTCAGTTTTCCTTTTATATGTTGCATTAGATCATAGAGGGAGTCTTCGGTGCTTCTTTGGGGCATGAATCCGTACTGGCGAGTACTCATCCTTGGTGCGATGTAGAACCTGAGGCGGGCCACCAACATTTTCTCAAATATCTTACCCAGTACTGGCAAGAGGCCGATGGGCCTATAGGACTTTGGGGTCGTATAATCTATCTTCCCCGGTTTCTTGAGCACCACCACTGTGGCCTCCTTCCAGCACCTGGGGAAGTAGCCGTGCTCAAGGCACTGATTCAAGAGGGCCAGGAAGGTATCGGGCTCCTCTCCTATGGCTTGGCTGCATATGTCGGCTGTGAGGCCATCTATTCCTGGAGCTTTTTTAGGATTGAAGGACTCGCAAGCAGTTTTGAGTTCAATCCGTGTGAAGGGTGGATCTTGAGAGCCTTGTTGTTCTTCTATATTGACTGTTTCGGCTTTGGCTCTTAAAAAGCCGTGATAAGGGTTGTCGGTGCTCGTAAGGTCTTCAGGGTAAAAGGTTTCTGCTAACAATTTAGCAGAACCCTTTGCATCAAGCACCTCCCCATTTTCTATCATTTGCAAGTCCACCCCTCTTTGCATCGTTCTCCCAATCACCCTATAGATGCCCTCCCATACCCCCTCCTTGTCCTGCTTGCTGCAGAACTCTTTCCAACTCTCGGTCTGAGCTCGAACCACTTCCTTCTCATATTCTTCTTTCCGTTTCAGGTACTCTCCGACGACCTTCGACCTCCGGACTGGAGCAGCGCAGCGGATCCTCCTTTTGCTGGTAGCGACGATTTTCTTCATCCCAGCGAGTTTCTCCGACCACCATGGCATGGTAAGTTTATCCTTAGGTTTTTTAATGGGCATTGAGGCTTGACACGCATCCTGTATGATTTTTGTGAAATTTGTTGTTGTAATTTCTAATTGTTCTGTGCTATTGATTTGCTCTATTTCAGGCTTCTGGATTTTATTTTCTATTTTTAATTGGTTCAGTTTCTCATGAAACTTGGTCCAATCGGCTTTTTTACTATTGTAGATGCGTGTCGTCCTTTCTGTAATGTTTATATTGAAACACTTGATATAGTGGATACTAGATTTATTAGACTTAGAACATGTACATAATATTAAGATTAATCAGACACTGCTTAGGCGGCCACACCCATACCGACAATGAGAATATGACTCACTAGGGTTGTGACCATTAGTTAGTTAGTAACTAGTGATGTGATATTACAACATCCCCCTTGTTAAGTTCAAATTAACCTTTAACAAGCAATGTAACATAGGCTGTGGATGGACTTGACTTAAATTCAATTGACAATACAAAGTATCTGACAAGTACTTATTTAGTTTTACAATACAAAACATCTTGGCTTAAATATGACTTAATCTAAAATACACTTTAGTACATTTAATTGATTTCATCAATTAGCCTTCTAGTTGGCTTTACAATTCTACCATAACGGGTTGACTTTTGACCTATGAATTGAGATGAGGATTCTTGAGGTGCTGACTCCTGACTATCACCTTCCTCTCTCCCCTGCGACGAGTTGGATAACATAGGAGAATATTTATGCCTTAGGTGAATTCTGTTTCTCCTATACCTAACTCCATTGACATCCTCAATGATATATGACCTATTTCCTGTCAACCTTTGTTTGACAATGGCCTGTTCCCAATTATAATTTGGTTTTCTTTTGAAGTAGACATGATCATTGGGATATAATATTGACAATGACTTAGTATTCTTGTTATAATACTTAGACTTATTTTCATTGTTCTTATTGACACACTCTTTATAATTTTTAAATGTTACAACCTTTGGTTTTAATTTTTTGTATGACATTGGAATGTTATCTCTTAAATTCCTAGACATTAACAATTGTGCTGGAGATGGTAAGTTATTCTTAGGTGTATTTCTATATTGTAATAAGGCTATATATGGGTCAGACGAATTTTCTCTACATTTTTTTAACATATTTTTGACTATTTTGACTGAACTTTCTGCTTGTCCATTTGACTGTGAATGATATGGACTAGTTACATTATGTTCTATGTCCCATTCATGTAGGAAATTTTTAAATTCTAATGACTGAAAAGGAGGTCCACCATCTGACACTAATGACAAAGGTATTCCATGACGGGCAAAAATAGACTTTAAATGTGTAATTACATTTTTGGCTGTACTGTTTTTATTTAACAAAGCTATTTCTATGTATTTAGAATAATAATCTGTGACAATTAAATATGTAAGGTTATCAAAATACATTAAATCAATACCAACTTGTTGCCATGGATACTTATTTATTTCAAAATTTTGTAGTGGTTCCTTTTGATTACACGGTTTATATTTTGCACATATGAGACACTGTTCTACCACATTTTTAATATCTGCTGACATGCTTGGCCAATACAAAGAATCTCTTGCTACTTTTAAACATTTATTTATACCTTGGTGACCTTCGTGGATTTTAGCCAACATTTCTTTATACATAGACTGAGGTACTATTAATTTTGAACCTTTAAACAACAAATCTTTGACTACATGAATTTCAGCTTGTGTACTCCAAAATGGTTTTGCCAATGGACTGACTTTATTTTTATTTTTTGGCCAACCTTCATAATAATATTTCTTTAACAATTGCAAAGTTTCATCTTTATTTGTATGTTGCAACAGTTTTGTACTGTATTCCTTTGTGACAGCTAAATTTGAATACATTAAATTGACATGACAAGACATTTCAGATTCATTCTCTGGTATATAATGATCTTTTAAGGCTGCTCTGGACAATGTATCTGATATATACATCTGCTTTCCTGGGACATGTATAACTCTCAAATCATATTTTTGTAAAGTTAACATCATTCGCTGTAATCTAGCTGGTACATCATGTAATGGTTTATCAAATAAGTAGACTAAGGGTTTGTGATCAGTATGGACAGTTACCCTATGACCATATACATACTGGTGAAACTTTTCACAACCAAATTGTATTGCTAACAATTCTTTCTCAATTTGAGCATACCTAGACTGAGTTTCTGTTAGTGTTTTTGAACTATAAGCAATGGGTTTATTGTTTTGTATAATGACTGCTCCCAATGCTGACTTAGACGAATCTACTGACAAGACTCATGGAATATTGGGGTTATAATGAGCTAAGACTGGTGACTTTGTGATTTCATCTATTAAACTCTTAAGACATTTACTATGATTTTCATCCCAAGTCCAGACTGAATCTTTTTTCAAAAGATTTCTTAAAATTTGAGTTTTTTCTGACAAATTGCTAATAAAGGGACCTAAATAGTTGATCATACCTAAAATTCTTTGCAATTCTTTGACATTTTGTGGTGTAGGCATATTGACAATTGCTTTTACTTTTTCTTGATCGACCCTAGCACCATGTTTACTAAAAACATAACCTAAAAAACAGACTTCAGAAACTAGAAATTTACATTTAGACTTATTGAACTTTAAATTGACTTGACGTGCTCTTTGCATGACCTTATGTAATCTCTCATTATGTATGGCCTCATTCGGTCCATAGACAAGAATGTCATCGATGAATATTAAGACTCCTTCTAAATCACCAAACAAATTCATCATAACTCTCTGAAATATTTCTGATGATGCATTTATACCAAAAGGCAATCTTAAATATTTATATCTACCAAAGGGTGTTTGAAAGGTACATAAATCAGAACTATATTCATCTAATCTTAACATCCAGAATCCTGAAAAAGCATCTAAATGAGAGAAACATTCAGCTCCAACTAACTGAGATCTTATCTCATCAATTGACTTAAGTGGATAGATTTCCCTTATAATATTCTTATTTAAATTTCTAGGATCTAAACAAATTCTCAACTGACCTGAATTCTTGACAGTAATTACTATGCTATTCACCCATTCTGTAGGCTTAGTGACTTTCTCAATCACCTGCATTCTTTCCATGCGATCCAACTCTTCGCGAAGTTTATCGAGCAACGCAAATGGTACTCTCCTGGGAGGATCCACACATGGCACTGCATCAGGTTTGAGTTTCAGGTGACAGACAGGAGGCAGACATCCAAGACCCTGGAATACATCATTGTATTGTGTAAGAATTTGTTGACAAAAATTTTGTTTTGACACTGAAAAAACTCTTTTAATTATACCTAATTTCTCACAAGTGGGAAGACCTAGGACATTTGGACAAACTAAATCTGCGACTATAAATACTATATTTTCTATAATAGTACTGTTATTCAAGGTTAAGCTGCATCTGACATTGACTTTACCAATTATGGGTATTGACTTGCCACCAAATCCAGTGACATTTATCTGACATTTGACAAGTGTCATTTGAGAATGACGTTTTAAACAAAGAAAAGTTTGTTTTGACATTATGTTAAGATCAGCTCCTGAATCAATGATACAACTAATTTGTGTATGACCTACTAAAATGTTTATGTTCCATGACTGATTAGAATAGTATTTGTTTTGTGTTGTATCTACTGTGTTGACTTGTTGACTTTGTGGTGATGTGATTGACGTACTTGTTCTAAGTGTAACAAATGACTTTTGATGAAATGGTTTTGTTATGATAGTGAGTGATTCCTCAGACATGTGTCTGTGTTCATCATTGAGATATGAACTTTGACTTTGACTATATTTATTTGACTTCTTTGACTTGACACTGAATCTCTCAGACTGGTGATTGCATTCATCACCGAGGCTATTTTTGGACCTCTCAGATATTACATTTTCACCACTTTCATCATTGAGACATGACTTATAATTACTGAATCTCTCAGACTGGTGATTGCATTCATCACCGAGGCTATTTTTGGACCTCTCAGATATTACATTTTCACCACTTTCATCATTGAGACATGACTTATAATATTTTTTATGACAATGTGAGTCTACATGAGATCTCTCAGATATGACACCATTCTCATCATCGGAATCATTCCTAGACTGTGACTGGCCATTATATGACCACCCTGACTGTGATTGTCGGTGTAGTTGCATTGTGCGTGACGGTGTGCCTATTGACTTGACATGTTTATGTGACTTTAAATGACTGTTGGATTGACTTGACTTATGACTTATAATTCCAACAAAATTATCTTGACTACTGTTATCACTTGAATTAAACGACTCTAAATGACTGACTTTTTTATTTGTAAAACAATACTTAGCAAAATGACCAAAAGATTTACATGACCTGCATTTGACTCCTTGCGCTGGGCACTTGTAGCGGTGAGACTGCCCACAGCGGCTACACGTCCTCGAGCGCTTTTCAGGGTTGGGAGACTGTTTTCCTTTGTTGGGTGACTTCCCTGCGCCAGATCCCTGCTGACCGACTGGTGAAGCTCGCTGTCGACGTTCCCCTCGACTACGGCTCCTCCGACGTAGATGCATGACATTTTCCGTATTTTCCTTTGTAGAACCATTGAGCATCTTTTCTGCATCCTGCTGAGCAACGATGAGTGTCCTTGCTAGTTCTCGCATCCTCTGGTATGTCAGATCAGGTTCCTGCAGCAATCTCTGACGGACATGTGCTAAATCTAGATTTAGATTTGCGATAAAAATATCCCTGATGAGTGATTCCCTGAGCGTTCCAAATTCGCATTCTTGACTTTTATTTTCTAGATCTGCCAGGAATCCCTCGATGGACTCGGATTTCTGTTGTCTCCTTGTGAAGAAACTATAACGGCACATGGTCAAGTTTCTCCTAGGCTCAAAATAATGGTCGAATTTTTCTTTGACATCCAGTATCGTGGTCTCTTCTAATTTGAGGTTAAAAGTGTTAAATATATTTAAACCGTTCTCACCAATGAGATGGAGTAAAATGGCGATCTTGCGTTTTTCACCTGCCCTGTCCAGACCTGTGGCTAACAAATACAGCTCAAATTGCTGCCACCAGCGTTTCCATGCTTCCGCATTGTTGTTTGTTGAATCTGAGGTGATTTTCAAGGCTTTAATCGCATTGTTCAGACTTTGTTCAAAATGGCTACCGCTTTTGACTGTTGATGAGTGGTCCATTTTTTTCGCGATTTTCTTCGTGTTTTTGGATTCTTCACTTCTGACACCATGTAATGTTTATATTGAAACACTTGATATAGTGGATACTAGATTTATTAGACTTAGAACATGTACATAATATTAAGATTAATCAGACACTGCTTAGGCGGCCACACCCATACCGACAATGAGAATATGACTCACTAGGGTTGTGACCATTAGTTAGTTAGTAACTAGTGATGTGATATTACAACACTTTCAACTTGCACCGCTTTGGCTCTCACCAATCTAATATCAAATAGAATGCCATTGTGGTCGGAGCTCGTGAGACCTTCGTCGACTCTCCATTTCTCTACCAACTCCAGGACATTATCCGAACACGCTGTAATGTCAACATGACTACTGAACCGCTGACCTCCTCTGATGGTGTCGAAGGTCGGGATTTCCCCTGTGTTGAGAATGTTAAGCCCGAGCTCACCGAGAGTTCCGTACACGTCCTCACCCCTGCGGTCGACCACTGAGCTGCCCCACCATGTACTCTTCGCATTGGCGTCCCCTCCAACGATTAGTGGCTTCGAGCCAATTGCAGTTCCTATCTGCCTCAACTGGTTGAGGTAGGGTTCCAATGGTTGGTCCGGCTCGAAGTAATAAGAGACAAGTGCGATCTCCCAAGCACTGGTCTGGATACTCACCACTACGATGTTTTGCGTGGTGAGTTTTGGATATTGAATTATCCTAAGGTTTTTGTCAAAGACGGCAATAGCCGCCTTAACAATCCTGTCTCCTACTCCAGTGTCTTGGAAGATACGCACTCCCCCCTGGCTTCTCATACAGTTTGAATTACCAACATATGGCTCCTGCAGAAGGGCCGCGGCTACTCCGCGTTTCTCCGCTTCCAGTAGCAATTCATTAGTTGCCAGTTTCTTTCGTTGGAGGTTAGCCTGTGCGATTTTATAGGCAGCTGTTACGCCCTGTGCACCTTTAGCAGTACGCAGTGGTCGACCTTGCTACCGCATCCCATCTCCGGCGGACTGGGCATTCCAGGCTAAATGCATTATGCTCCTTATTGAGCATATTTGCTTTCTCGCAATTTCTGCAAGTCGCCATCCCTCCTGCCATCCAATCTGGGCATTCCGTCTTCATGTGAGTACCACCGCAGTGACTGCACATGTCTGCCTTTTCTGCACAGTGCTTCCGCCCGTGCCCGTAGCCTAGACAGCGAGTGCATTGAATGAGTGGGGTTTGATCCTCCACCCGGATTCTTTGTAGGTCCACGTGAAGGTACCCTCTTTTCGTTACGCGCTGCCATAGCTCCGGGGACGTACTCAACACTATATGTGCAGAATGGGGATTACGCGTCTTCCTTCTATATTTAATTTCCATTCTTTCCTCCCCAACGCAGAGGCCGCGAAAAACGTCCCGATTTTGATTTTTCAGGGCTTTCAATACGTCTTCGTCCGTGTTGATCGCAAGGACGTCCCTTAGTATCAACATCGGGTCCCGGTTTTTCACGGCCTCTACGGTGAGATTGACGCCGTCCCTCTCTAGTCTTTCTTTAACTTTATCTCTCTCACCCTCAGTTTCGAACCCCATGACCACCTTCCTATTTTTAGCCTTTCTAACCCTTTCTACCTTGACCCAGCCTTCTTTCGCTTCCACTGCTTTCCTCACCCTTTCCAGTACCTCTTCCCCGGATTCAGTCTCGTCTTTTGAGGTGACCACGACCGAATGCAACGTATTGCGTTTTTCCAACACTCCGTACGTGCCCCGAGCCGCAGCCACCTTCGCATATGTAGGCGTTTCAGTATGAGCCTTTTGTTGTTCTAGGGTGGTTTGCAATGCCTCCAAACGCCTGCTATTTTCTTCCAGCAGCTTGGAGTGCATTTCTATCTTGGTCATTAGGAGAGCTGTATCTTCTCCGATGACCTTTCCCACTCTATCTTCGGCTTCTCTTCTCTGGGTCAAGTTTTGTTCCAGTTCAGGCTGTCCAGGTTTCAATTTTAGAGCTTCAATTTCGGTCGCTGATTCTTTTATAAGCTTATACATCGCTTCGACTGCCAGAGTGATTCCCGCTTTTATCTCCGACTTCAGGTTCCGCGATTCACCCAATTGGGTTTTCGCCCTCTGAAGCCAGGTGCGGCCCTCAATCACTCTGTCAGCCGAAACGATATGCTTTTGCGACCCGCCCATGGTCTCGATAGAGCTTCGACGTTTTGTGTCTTTTCCGATCTGAGTAAGTGTGATCTTTGGCGCAACCCTAGAGGGGGCCGTCGAAGTCTGCGCTTGTTTCCTCGGTGACACGGTGTATGTGGCCGATGCAGCTATTTTGGGATCTTTTGCTCTACTGGCTTCCCACTCACCAATGCTCCTTCGAACATTGGCAGTGGGTGTCGTTTTTGGAGAGGGCCCTGCCTTCTCCTTGTCAACTGGTGAGTTGGTATCTGGGGCAATTTGCTTACGGGGCGTATGTGCGAGAGGCATTTTGTATTGTCCCGAGGTAGATCGTCCCAAATTTAATATAAAAGTATTCTAGTAACTAGGTTACTGTCCCTATCCTTGTATATGGAGGATGGTCATAAATAATCTAATTAGGAAAATAAAGGTCAAATACAGAAAATATAAGAGTTTTTTAAAGGACTTTACTATCTCTGTAAAGAGGAGATAGTGTGGTCAAATTTTACCTTCTACTTATTGCCCCTAAGCAAGGGGGACTACGTCTGGTTTCAGTGGAGTAGGAGCGATCAATAAAGTATGCCCTACACTGTCGTATGAATTTATACACAGTCAATAATTTCCCAATATAAAACTGGTCTGTCTACACCCAAAACATCTAAGTGGGTTCTCAGTGAGCCAAGGGAGAATTTAGTTAAAGGAATACGAAAATAAAAATAAGTAAACAAATAAAATAAATTTTTTAAAAATTTTAACAATAAAAAATTTTTTGACTCTAGGTAGAGCGGAACTCTACCCCCGAAAAGAGAGCCCTCTCCGAGCCCGCCCGAATGAACCCAAACTCGGCAACTCTAGCCCTGTGGGTTCCGGAGATATCACTGTTTAAAATTTTGGTTAAAGATCCAAGATGGCGATCAGGTTTTGGTTAAATGTGGTTTTCTCCGGAACCGCTGGTCCAAATACCGCCGTTCCCGGGCTCCCCGAACTTGGCTCGACGAGGTCTATAATCTGGGGCAGGTTTCAGCAAGAAAAAATTTCAGGCCTGGGATTTCAGTTTTATCACCCCAAACTGAAAGAGTATGGCCCGCCGACCTTCCCAAAGAAAACCCGAGATCTCTACGACCCCCGGTTCGGGAGCCACCCAAGTCTAAAATTTGGTTTGACAGTTTGAGAACTGTCAAAGTCAATCCTCAACCGGGCACAACTTTCCTTCCAGGAGTCGCAGAACACTCGTGTTCGGGCTTGCCTGACTTGGCTCAACTTGCTCCACCGGGCAAGGTGGTTTTCAGGATCCTGAAAATCTTCAGCCCCTATTGGCCTGAAATTCAGCCTATCGGGTAGAATAGCATTCACTGATCCTCTTTTAAAAAACCGCAGCTCTCAACGACCACTAGGGCCAGAGTAACGCTTGGTCAAAGTTCTCCAAGATGGCCGCCCAGCTGTCAAAAGCCAACTTTGTTTGAACACAGCTCCGCAACCGTTTGCCGGAGAGAGATGCGGTTTTGGACACAGCACTTGGCTTCACCCCGTTAATCAACCCACAGCCGTTTCAGGGATAAAAATTTTCAGGTCCTGAAAACGCCTGAAAACCCACTGACACTTCCTCAGCGTATATCAATACAGGCTATGGAATTCCGGTGCTCCTACGTTTTATGGTTCGGAAGTTATGGAGCTCCAAAGTCTTCAACCCAAAAACCAAAATGGCTGAAAATGCGGTTTTTTCGCGCGACTTGGCGGTTATTTGCCTTAGGAACACGAGATTTTGGGAATTTAAGGTGTTTGTGATCTTTTAGAACCTTCTGTGCTGAAATTTTTTGAAGAAAAATGTTATTTCCCAATAATCAAGTCAAAAATCTTCAAAATTCCATATCTTCCGAACGAGTTGACATAAAAATCCGCTAAAATATGTTAAATTTGTGTAAAATAAAGCTTTACACGATCACAAAAGAATTTTTTAAAAACTATAAACTTTTAATGGTTTTAAAAATAAAAAACCAGTTTTTTAACTAAATTCAAAATATCCCGGAATTTTGTTACGATAAAATTTAAATTTAAATTCAAATGAACTAAGAATTCTAGCGCGCAGCGGAATCCTTCTTAAAAAATGTATGTTCTCACTTTACTTTCCGAGATATTTTGCGTCGAAGTTTGGATATTTTAATGCTTATAACTAAAAGACTAATTAATTTAAAATTATTCTAACAGTACCGAGAGTCTTCTCTGCTTGCAGGGCACGTTGCTGCGAAGAAACGAAGTTCCTACGACGACTCCTTCTGCTACCACGTGCACATGTGCTTCGTAGTTTTCGGCTATTTTCTTTTGAATTTTCCGCCGGAAAATTCTAAGAGAGGTCTCGGGCTGTAGGTCTTCTGAGTCCACACACAATTCCAAAATAAAATTTTGGGGTCACCGCTTTAGTTTTTATAGCGTTTGCGTTTTTATAGTTTTACACTTAGAGAAACATAACCTAAACACGGTTTTTCTCTTTTTCCACTTTTCCACTGCAATCTGTGGATGTCACTTTAACTTATGCACATGCCCCGACTGTTTCCGCGTCGAATGACACAATTTTCAATATGATCAGACAACGTTTGACCACTTTTATGATTTTTTCCGTACGGAGCGTTATAAAAACGATGCGTTCTCGAGCGCGGTTGGACTCAGACTCGGTTAGGTTAGGTTAGGTTAGGTTAGGTTAGGTTAGGTTTTTTTTTTTTTTTTTTTTTTTTTTATTCTCTACTCCTGACATAATCAGGAACTACTATATATCCAATACACTTTCACACCAGTTCTCGCTATCTTTCCTCTCGCACTTTCATTCAGCATACTTTATCTTTCTTTTATTCGTCTTCTTTCAGTCTTTCATGGGTGGGACTCCCATATTCTACGTTACTTTTCTATTTTTCTATTTCTTTTATTTATTATTTATTTATTTGTGTTCTGTATAGTGTCGCAGGGAGGAACTATATGCTTAGGTTTTCTTTATTTTAAATATACATTGTTTCTTACAGACTAATTATTATTATTGATAATGCTTATTCATCTAACGTGTTTTTACAGTATTCTTATATTTATTTGTTTATTTTTATCCATACATTTCTATTTCTTATTATAGCTTAACATCAACGCATATTAATTCTGGGGTACATAGTTTTATTTGTTACACAGTATTTTAGTTCTTATATACTATCTACTTGCTAAGACTTATACATAATTATTTTTCTACCTATTTTATATGCACGACTCATATATCATCCAATATATGGCAGTACATACTTTATTGATCGCTTCTGTTTCTCCTTATTACTTTTTCCGCTAATTTTGTACAGTAGTTTATAAATTTTTCCCTACATTTACCAGACATTATTTCCCCCACTTTCTGTTCAGTTAAATTTTCTTCAATTTCAGCCTGTATGTCATTCCTTTCACGCGCATATGCAGGGCAGCAAAGCAATATGTGAGGAACCGACTCCTCTATGCTCGGGTCACAGATGCACGAGGCACTCTCCTTACACCTGAACCGATTCAAGTATTCGGAGAATCCCCCGTGCCCTGTCATGACCTGAGTCAGAATTCCATTAAGGTTCATCTTTCTAACTATCCTGTACGCCGCTATCGCATCTGGAAAGAACATTTTTGTCACCGACGCCGTAGTTCCAGTCTTGTATCTTCTGTTCCATTCCTCAAGCGTCCGCATACGAATGTTGCGCTTGAGAAATGAAACAGGACACAAATCATAATCTGGCTTCTTTTTGCTCATTATGGCAGCCTCTTTTGCGAGCTGATCCACTCTTTCGTTACCTTCAATCCCTGCGTGAGCTTTGATCCAGAACAAGGTGACTATCTTGTTCTGGAGAGAAACAGCTGTTAGATTTTCTCGTGCTTCTACCGCCAGGGGATGAAGGCAACTGTGGTTTATCACTGTCATAAGGGCTGCCATCGAGTCACTATAAATGCCGTACGTTGATGCCGTGCTTCTCCGGATTTCCCCGGTTGCCCTACATATCGCCAAAAGTTCCGCCTGGTAGACCGTGCAATAACCTGGTAACGCCAGCTTGAGGGCACGTGTTTCGGTCTCGCTGTTCCACATGGACAACGCAGCACCGACACGGCCCCCAATCTTGCTCCCGTCGGTGAAAACCCTCACCTCCGGATTGGCACTAGCGTCAACTTGCTCCCGGTCCACCAGACTCCCGAACTTCAGGTCGATACGCGTAGCGGGGTGCGGAGACTTAAGTGCAGAGACTGGTCTCTCCGCCTCCCTATCCCCCAGTATTGGCAGCGATACTCCTCGCTTGGCCTCATATAATGAGGCCACCTCACGAATCCTGAGGTCCAGAGGGAGCATCCCCGCCAACAGGAGGACCGAGTTGAGGGAGACTGTTCTGTAAGCTCTGCAGATTTTTTGGGCAATACCTCTTTGCACGACACCTAGCTGCTTAATGACTCCTATTTTGTTTGCCGCTGGGGCCCATGCGCTAGCGGCGTACAGGATGATTGGTTCTATTGTGGCTGTATATATAATTTTTACCACTTCAGGGTTAAGGCCCCAGCTAATCTTCGCTGCCCTACACAATATCTTATAAATATTTATTACCTTCCTGCAAACATTCTTTATATGCGCATTAAAGGTTAACTTGTCATCGATGGTGACACCCAGGATCTTTATTTCCTTATTCATGGCTATTTCGACCCCGCCCATGTTCAGTCTCGGAGTGTCGTATTTTAACCTTCGGGTTATGGTCATCGCGTAGGTTTTGTGTGGTGCAAATTTTAATTTATTTTCCACACCCCAAGCCTGAACATGCCCGAGGGCATCGTTTGCTGTCTGCTCTATTTCCATAGCTGTGTCACCATCGAAGACAAGCACTACGTCGTCTGCGAATGCCTGCACGTAAACATTTTTGTGCACCAGGGATTTAAGGAGGGGGTCAACGAGTAGGTTCCACAGGTTGGGGCCGCCGATGGAGCCCTGTACGCAGCCTTTGCTAGTACCTTTGGTGTATTCTTCACCCGCGTACCTCACTCTGACCCTTCTGTTGCTAAGGTAACTGTCTATGACCCTCCTCAAGTTGAGCGGACATCTTTCCTCGGCCAGTCGGGTCCTAATAGCTGGCCACCAAGCATTGTCAAAGGCTCCCTCTATGTCCAATGATATTAACACTACGATTTTCTTTAAGCTAAGCTTCTCTCTTATATGCTTCATAAGGTCATAGAGGGAGTCCTCAGTGCTTCTTTGGGGCATGAACCCGTACTGGCGAGTACTAATTCTTGGCATTATATGGTACTTGAGGCGGGTCATCACCATCTTTTCAAAGATTTTTCCTAACACCGGTAAGAGGCCAATTGGCCTGTATGCCTTTGGCGTGGAATAGTCAGTTTTACCGGGTTTCCTTAGTGCCACCACTACGGCCTCCTTCCAGGGCTCGGGGAAGTAATTCAGCTTCAGGCATTTATTCAGAAGGGCCAGGAAGGCCCCGGGTGCACATCCAATGGCCTGACTACATACATCGGCTGTAAGGCCGTCCAACCCCGGCGCTTTTTTCGGATTGAAAGACTCGCATGCTGTTCTTAACTCTACCAGAGTGAAAGGCGGATCTTGCAGGTCATCTTCATCATTTTTACTTATTTTATCAGCTTTGGCTCTAACCTGACTGTGATAAATACTGTCCGTTTCACTCAGATCTTCCGAGTAAAATGTTTCTGCAATGAGTTTCACAGACTCTTTTGGGTCGAGCACTTTTCCGTCCTTAATCATCTGCAGATCAACCTCCCTCAGCGTAGTCCTTCCAATAACTCTATATATACCCTCCCATACCCCCTCCCTATCCTGCTTGCAACAAAACTCTTTCCAGCTGCTAGTCTGGGCTCGGGCTGCCTCAACTTCATACTCCTCTTTCTGTTTTAGGTACTCTTCCACCACTTTCGACCTTCGGATTGGAGCAGCGCATCGTATCCTTCTCTTTTTAGTGGCTACTTTCTTTTTTAATTCATCAAGTTTCTCCGACCACCATGGCAGGTTGAGTTTTTCTTTTGACTTTTTAATTGGCATTGTTGAATTGCATGCTTCTTTTATTACTGTTGTGTAAATATTTACCATTTCATCTAATTGTTTTGTGTTGTCAATTTTTTCTATTTCTATTTTGTTTAATTTGGATTCTATCATTAATTGGTTGAGTTTACTATGAAACTCTGGCCAATTTGCTTTTCTTGTATTAAAGATTCTCGTGGTTCTTTCCACTTGAATCCCTTTTGATCTTTTCAGTCTAATGTTAAATATTATGCCATTGTGGTCGGAGCTTGTGAATCCTTCAACTACTTTCCAATTTTCTACTAGGTCTACGATGTGATCAGAGCAAGCCGTTAAGTCGACATAGCTGCTGTAGCGTTGTCCTCCCCTAATCGTGTCGAAAGTTGGAGTTTCCCCTGTGTTGAGTATATTCAACCCGAGCTCCCCAAGAGTTCCGCACATATCTTCGCCCCTACGGTCAACCATCGAGCTTCCCCACCAGGTGCTCTTCGCGTTGGCGTCCCCTCCAACGATAATGGGTTTCGAGCAGTTTACAGATCCTATTTCTTTTATTTGTTTTAGATAGGGCTCAATAGGTTTGTCCGGCTCAAAATAGAGTGAGACGAGTGTGATCTCCCAGGCACTGGTCTGGATTCCCACCACAACTATATTTTTTGTGGTGAGTTTCGGGTACTGTATCACCTTGAGGTTTTTGTCAAGGACAACTATAGCTGATTTTACAGTCCCATCTCCCATTCCAGTGTCCTGGAAGACCCGCACTCCCCTCTGGCCCTTCATAGTATTTGAGCTACCCACATAAGGCTCTTGCAAGAGCATCACTGCGATTCCCCGCTTTTCAGCCTCTATCATTATTTCGTTTGTTGCCAGTCTTTTTCGTTGGAGGTTGGCCTGCGCGAATTTGTAGTCAGTTCTTTCCGCCTGCGAGCCCTTAGCAGTACGCGGTGGTTGACCGCGCTACGGCATCCCATTTGCGGCGTACAGGGCATTCGAGACTGAAGGCATTGTGCTCTACATCCGGCATATTTGCCCTCTTGCAGTTTCTGCAGGTGGCCATTCCTCCCGCGATCCAGTCCGAACATTCAGTTTTTAGGTGTGGTCCACCGCAGTGACTGCATACGTCAACCGTTTCTGAGCAGTATTTCCGTCCATGCCCATAGCCTAGACAGCGAGTACACTGTATCAAAGGGGTTTGGTCTTCTGCCCTTACTCGCTGCAGGTCTATATGGACATGTCCTCTTTTTGTTATTCTCTGCCAGATAACGGGGGACGCGCTTACCACAACATGCCCAGAGTGTGGATTTCTTGCCTTCCGCCTATATTTAATTTCTAGCCTATCTTCCCCATCGCAGATGCCATGAAACACGTCCCGATTCTGATTCCTAAGTGCTTTGATAATATCTTCGTCTGTATTGACTACTAGGACGTCTCTAAGTATTAGCATCGGGTCTCGGTTTTTCACGGCCTCTACGGTGAGGTCGATTCCTTTTTTCTCTAGCCTAGCCTTTACCTTGTCCCTTTCCTCCTCGGTCCCGAAGCCCATGACAACTTTCCTATTCTTTGCCTTCCTGATTCTTTCTACTTTAACCCAGCCTTCTTTTGCGTCAACCGCCTTCCTCACTTTGTCTAGCACCTCTTCTCCGGTTTCGGTCTCATCCTTTGAAGTCACGACGACGGAGTGTAGCGTATTGTGTTTTTGTAGCACTCCGCCGCCACCCCAGGTTTGGGCTACCTCTGCATATGAAGGTCTCTCTTTGTTTAATGCCTTCTGCTCTTCCAGCGCAAACCTGAGCTCTTCCATCCGTCTGTTGCTGTCTTGTAGCAATTTGGAGTGCTCCTCGATGGTTTTTGTAAGGCGGTCTGCGTTCCCAGTTGTTATTGCTTGCTCTTCCCACTCGGTTATTTGAGTCCCTTTGTCTCTTTTTTCTGAAGGGCAAGTGTTCTGTCTTTTGGCTGAGTCCGAGGCCTCTGCTGCTCCGTCTTTAATTAGTCGAAACATAGTTTCTACTGCTTGGGTTATGCCCGCTTTTAGGTCTGCTCTCAGATTACGCGAGTCGTTCAGATGGGCCTTCGCCCTCAGGAGCCAGACCCGGCCCTCATGTACTCGGTCAACGGAAGCTACCGGTCCCGGCGACCCTCCCGTAGCCCCAACAGAGCTTCGCCGCTTCGAGTCCTTTCCAACATGGGACGATGCGGCCCTCTGTGTAGGCCTCGGCGGAGCAGTCGAAGTTCTCGCCTGGTTTTTCGGTGACACTAAGTATGTAACCGAGGCGATTGTTTTGGGGTCATTACTCCTGTTACCTTCCCACTCACCAATACTCTTTCGAACATTGGGAGCAGTCGTAGGTTTTTGAGGTGAAGGTCCTGCCTTCTCCTTGTCAACCGGAGAGTTGGGCTCTGGGGCAGCAGTCTTGCGGGGCGTATGTGCGAGAGGCATTGTAGTTCTGATAGTCGGTAGATCGTCTATGTGGTAAAATTGTCCTAATTGCACTTAAATGTGCTTTACTAACCCTGTAAAGAGGGGGGATCGAAATATAGTCTGTAGAATAAGTTACTATTCCTGTAAAGAGGGAAAGTAATTAGTCTGAATTATTCAGTTTATACCTTACTAAGGAGAAGGATGTCGTACGAGGTCAAGGAGTCCGAAACGATCAATAAAATATGTGGCACCTTCTAATAAAGTATACACTTTGAGCCACTCTTCGTCAATTTAAGTCTAAAATAAGTGAGAATCAGATCTCTGGAGCCCAATCAGTCATAAATTACACTTCTTGAATTATCTAAGAGAAAAAACAGAAAATAAATTTTTTGAAAAATTTTTTGAAAACTTTTGAAAATTTTTTGAAAAACTTTCCCAATCCAAATATTTCAATCGATAGCCCCTTCCAAGCCCTTCAAAACAAGCCCAAACACCACGGCTCTACTCCAAAGGGTTGTGGAGAAAATGCGGTCCGAAATTCTGGTTGTCAGCTCAAGATGGCGACCAGAATCTGGTTTATTACGGTTTTCTCCGAGACCGCTCAATCGACTACCACTGTGTTTGGGTTCTCCAGAACGAGCTTGACGAGCCCGACTCCCCGAGATAGGTTTCAGGGAGAAAAACACTCTAATGCTGGACTCCTGAAATCTCACTCCCAACAGATAGAGCAGAGCCCGGGAACGACCTCAGAAAAAATCTGAGCCCTCTACGACTCCTGGTTCAGGAGCTATCCAAGTTTGAAATTTCGTTTGACAGTAGATGAACTGTCAAAGTCAACATTCAACCCGGTATAACTCCCGATCCCGCTGCCGCAGCACACTCGTGCTTGGGTTCGTTTGGTCCGGCTCGACCCACTCCGTCCCAATATAGGGTTTTCAGGGTCCTGAAAATCTTGACCTCTAACGCGGCTGAAACCTGAAAAATAGGGTGGTCACGGTTCCTCAGAACACCTATGTGAAAACGGCAACTCTCTACGACCTTTAAGTCCGGAGCTATCTTACTACAAAGTTTCCCAAAATGGCCGCCCTAATGTCAAACGCCAGGTTTAAATGGCTGTAGCTCCGCAACCATTGGTCGGAGAAAGTCGCGGCTTCGGATACAGTAGTTGCCCCGAACCCCCGCGTGCACCCAGGCAGGTTTCAGCACCAAAAATTTTTCAGGCCTGAAAATCCCTGAAAATATATAGAAAATATCCGCAGTTGTTCTACGCTTACAACCCTGAAAATCCGCGGTTTCTACGTCCAATATCTTCGAAGATATTCAAATCTTTATGTAACAACCATCTAAAACCAAAATGGCCGCAAAGTCAAATTCCTTCAATTCTCAAGCTATTGGGCGCGTTTTTGGGCTCAAACAAGGCCAGATACGAGCCCTGAACACAATGCTGTGGTTAAATTCTGTTTAAATCTATTTATTATTAAATTATTTGCAAAAATGACTAAAAATCTAATATCTTAATAACGGCAACATATAAAAATTTGGAAAAAACTGTAAAAATAGTGTTAATTTTTGAGCTAACTAATCCAAGAAGAAAATTACTGATTTTGTAAAAATTTTGAAAGAAAAACCTTGAAAAACTGAAAAAACTACGAAATACGAGTTTTTTCCAAAGTTACAACGTGAAAAAATCTTATCTTATGCCAGGAGTCTTCGTCCAGTGAGCGCGCAACAGGATCCACCAGAAAAATGGGGGGTTCTGACTGAAGAATTTTCAGCAGAGCGAGTTGAAGTTCAAATGTTTGAGCTTGAATATCTTCGGACTCCAAGGAGCTAAAATTCTGTTGCAAACGTCGTTGCGCTTGTCTAGTAGGTCTTCTTAATTGGTCCAAAAATCAGCCTTGTCCAACATCGACTTCGACGAACTCGTGGGCGATTTTTGAGGTTATGTTTTCCCTTTTTCTTTGATTTCTCGGTGATGCGTGAGTGGATTTTCACCAACGCAGTGTCAAATGATTCGCCTGGGAGTTCCCCGCAACCCAAGGCGAAAAAACTGGTAGGCTATCGATATAATTCCAGACTTATAGCGATGAATAGGTTCACGAAAACATAACTTTAACGGTTTTTATAAGATAATTTTCCACACTCAGTTTTCCGGCGAAAAATTTTTATATTCACGTGTGCAATGCACTATTCCGCAACTTTTGGTATATGGCACAACACTGTAGCGCGAAAAAATACCACCAAAATGATTTTTTGAAGGCGGAGCTTTACAAAAACGTGGTGTTCTCGAGCGCGGTTGGACTCAGACTGGGTTAGGTTAGGTTAGGTTAGGTTAGGTTAGGTTAGGTTAGGTTTTTTTTTTTTTTTTTTTTTTTTTTTTTTTTTTTTTTTTTTTTTTTTTTTCCCTACCTCCGACGTTATCGGAGTCTATTTTAAGCCTAATTCTCTTTGTCATACCAGTTCTCGCAATTGTTCCGCTCGTACGTTCATGCCGCATACTTTTTCTTTCTTCATTCATCATCTTTCATTCTTTGTTCTGGGTGGGATTCCCATTTCGAACCTATTCGAATTATCTTTTTCTTGATTTTCGATTTATTTCCCTTCTTTATTATGGTTTGGGGGGGGGGGGGGCGGGGAATAATGAACCATTTTGGTCTTTTATTTCTTTTACAATTTTTCCTTAACCTATTATAGTTTCTTTGTGTTTTTATTCTTAACTTTATTTTCTTATTTCTATTTCTACTTACATTTATGCTTACTCTAGTTACATTTGTACTTATTTCTATGCTTAATATATATATTTCTAAATATACTACCAGCATACTTTCTTAGACTGTTTTATTCCGTTCTATTGCCTTCTGTGCAATCCTTGTGCAGTAGTCCAAAAATCTCTCTCGGTCTTTTCCTCGCATCACTTCCCCCACCATGGTTTGGTCCAATTTTATTTGGAGGGCCTGTTCCAACTCGTACCGGTCCACCGCATGTACAGGGCATTCCAGAAGCAAGTGTGGCACGGTTTCGTCCTTGTTTGGGTCGCAGATGCACGATGGACTCTCCTTGCACCTGAAGCGATTCAGGTACTCAGAGAATCCACCGTGCCCCGTCATGACTTGTGTCCTGATGTTGGTAGGTTTCATCTTCCTTATAGTTCTGTACGCCGCCACTGCATCTGGGAAAAAGATCTTGGTAATCTTAGCGGTTTGGCCGGATTTGTATCTCCGATTCCACTCGTCGAGCGTCGCCATACGTATGTGTCGCTTGACGAATGAAATCGGGCACAGGTCGTAGTCCGGTCGTTTCTTTAGGTTCATGGCGGCCTCTTTTGCCAGCTGATCCGCTCTTTCGTTGCCCTCTAACCCTGCGTGGGCCTTTATCTAGAACAAGGATATTGCCTTGTTCTGGAGAGACGCAGAGGTTATGTTCTCTCTGGCCTCCACCGCCAGGGGATGAAGGCAACAAGGGTTTTTCACTGTCAATAGAGCCGCCATGGAGTCGCTGAAGATCCCAAAGGTAGGCGCCGTGCTCTTCCTAATTTCTCGCGTTGCCCGGCATATCGCGAGTAGCTCAGCCTGGTAAACCGTGCAGTATCCCGGTAACGCCAACTTGAGGGCGCGCGTCTCGGCCTCTCCATTCCATATGGAGAGCGCCGCACCGACACGCCCCCCAATCTTACTACCGTCAGTATATATTTTTACCTGTTGGTCAGAGTTGGCGTCAACATCTTCACGGCTTACCAGACTGACGATCTTTATATCCCTTCGCTGCGCGGGATGCGGGGATTCCAGTGCAGAAGTCATGCGTTCTACCTCCCTGTCCCCCAGTATGGCCTGTGGTACCCCTTTTTTGGCTCTGTACAGCGATGCTGCCTCGTGAATTCTAAGATCCAGGGGGAGTATCCCGGCTAGTAGGAGCACCGAATGTAGTGAGACAGTTCGGTACGCCCTGCACATTTTCTGTGCTATTCCCCGCTGCACGACGCCTAGTTGTTTAGTAATTCCCAGTTTGTTTGCGGCTTCCGCCCATGCGCTGGCCGCGTACAGGACTATTGGTTCCACCACAGCCACATATATGGTTTTTACAACCTCTGGATTTAGGCCCCAGTTTACCTTTGCAGCCCTGCACAGCTGCTTATGGACTGCGATAGCCTTGCGGCATACGTTCGAAACGTGCTCGTTAAACGTGAGCTTGTCGTCGATGGTGACACCCAATATTTTGATTTTCTTGGACATAGCGATGTCGACCCCGCCCATGCTCAGGCGTGGGGCGTCGTATTTTAACTTCTTCGTAATGACCATCGCACTGGTCTTGTGTGGTGCAAAGTTTAGCTTGTTTTCCACGCCCCACGCCCGAACATGTTCGAGGGCGGCATTCGCCTGTATCTCTATTTCCAATGCAGTGTCACCATCGAAGACCAAGATCACGTCATCTGCGAATGCCTGCACGTAAATTCCTCTTTTCTCGAGGTCTTTGAGGAGGGGATCCAGTATGAGGTTCCAGAGAATGGGGCCTCCAATTGAGCCTTGCACGCACCCCTTTTCCGTGCTTCTCTGATGCTCAGCACCGGCGTACCTTACCCGTACTCTTCTGTCACGAAGATAGCTGTCGATGACCCTTCTCAGATTTACCGGACACTTTTCCTCAGCCAGTCGGACTCTTATAGCTGGCCACCAGGCATTGTCGAAGGCTCCCTCTATATCCAGCGATATTAATGTTATTATTTTCTTTAGTTTCAGCTTAGTGCGTATTTTTTGCATGAGGGTATAGAGGGAGTCTTCGGTACTCCTCTGTGGCATGAATCCGTAGGTTAGGTTAGGTTAGGTTAGGTTAGGTTAGGTTAGGTTAGGTTTTTTTTTTTTTTTTTTTTTTTTTTTTTTTTTACATATTTTACCGCAGACATGATGGTCTGCGCCATTTTTTACATTATTAGGTATTTGTTTATCGCTTTTTTGAATTGGCATCTCTGTCGTGCCCTCATCTTGACAACTTACTTAAAACTAAGCTTAATACTACGCGAGTCCACCTCAGACTCATTAATTTTTTTTTTTTTTTTTTTTTTCTTTTTTTTTATCCTTTTTTTTTTCATTTAACATACTATTTTTTTTTTTTTTTTTTTCTTTTTTTTTCTTTTTTTTTTCTTTTTTTTCACTTATTGCTATGTATAAATTGTATGTATATCTATGTATAATTATTGGAATAATCCAACAATTTAATTTATAACATTATATTATTATATTAGCATTATATTTTTTATATTTAATTGTTAACCAATCGTATCAATATTAAAAAATATTGATATGATTGCTTAACAATTCATCTTCACTATACTTATAGTGAAATACACTTGTAATCACACTTATCTTGTACCTAAATACTTGATTACACTATAATTCAGGTTGGATTTAGGGTTGGTGGGTAGAGTTTGGGTACCGGGTTTATCTGCCGCCCAGAGTCTTCACTAACTCCATTAGAGCTTTTACGACTGCGGTGTCTCGATACTGCATGGCCGTCTTAAGGTTATATTCGACGACCATTTTAGAAGGCGCATCCATCGCTTTCCGGGCGAAACGGCCCGTGGCATCATCGGCGTCGTCGGTGTAATACACACAGCTGACCGTGTGTCTCGACACTGCGACAACTGCGTGGGAGATGCTGTCGTGGATCTGGAGCCTCCTTGACTTGGTGTTTATTATAATAACGCTGTCGCAGGTCAACCCCTGAGCTGCGTGGATGGTGAGGATACGCGACCCCTCGCCAGATCCATAGCCCTGGTCGGCAAGAGAGGCTCTCTCTTCCTGCGTATGGACCAAGAATAAGGTGTTCTGGGTGGATTTTGGTATTCGCGCTCCCGTGAACCTTTCCACTCTCAGGGAGTGGACCCGCGACAGCGTCGTCTTGGAGGAGTATATACCGGGGTATATCTCACTCAGGGCTAGTGCGATGTCCATTGGGTTCCGATGCGTACAGAGTAACTCCCGGGTGATTCCAGTCACCAAGTTTGGACGGGTGTACCTTAATTCAAACAGGTTCTCTCTGTCCAAAAATGGTAGCTGATTCACGTCTCCGATAAGAACGACCTCGCTCGCTCCAGACAACTTCACTGCCATGACTATGGCCCCAAAGTGGTTCATGAGGGCTTCGTCAACCATAAGGCGACGGCATTGCTCCTCTGGTTTGACCCCGTTGGCTAAAATTGAGGCCATAGTGCGCACCTTTGCCTTGACGCGATCTCCTAGCCGGTGCGCTAGCTTCTCTTTGAGATCCTTAGCAGCTTCGGTTGTTGTGGTCACTATGATATCGCTCTCCTCGTCAAAATGTTTCACCACCCAGGTTGTCTTGCCGCACCCTGGAACCCCGTTTACCCAGCTGATTTTGGGTACCGCCCAATACGCCTCTGAAGCCGAGGGAACGGAGGCCCCCGAAATGGATTGCGCCATTTCGAGGATCCTGTCGTCCAGCATAATTTTGGTACACTTGGCGGTAACCACTATCGGATCGTCTTCGGGTGTGTAGAACGTAATTTTCCCTGAGCGCTCCGTTTTCTCCTTGTCCAGGGTCACAAAACCACTTTCCGCGCTGTAGGCTGCCATATACGACCCCGTCATTTCTCCAGCAATGACCTGGGATTTGACGTTGTCGTACACAGCTGCCTCTGCCTCCCCGAGCAAGACCCTTAACAAACCCTCATTTTGCCAATGAAAGGTGTCCAGAATCTTTCTACATGTTGCGAGGTTTACCTCTCTGGTTGCCCTCACAACTGACACATACTCGAGGAATGCGCTTTGTATGTGGTCTATGACACCCGAGTTTACAGCGAGTGTCGGTGGGCTGACTTGCCCTTTGTCGGCTCTGGTTGGTTTGGATTTTGGTGCTGGTGTTTCCCTAGGTTTCGGCTTGAAAAACCTCATGACCGCTGACTCTTGCCGCTCAGTTGGTGATGTGCGGCTGGTACTCGGGAGCAGTGCACTGAGGAAGGTGCCGATTGCTTTGAGACGGCTTTTGGACCGTGCTCGGTCCTCTGGGCTGATGTTATTGCCTTTGTCCCTTCTTTCTTTTTCTGCCGTTAGTTTTCGCTGGGCCCTCTCAGCTCCGCTCATGGCGGTCGGGTTCTCAGTGGAACTCATCGTGCTGCCTGTGTGGTCTCTGGGGGCTTTGAGGAAGCTTAGAGTTTCCCCCCGGTCCTCGTAGACCACGATCTCATGCTGTTCGGAAGCTTTAAGGCAGCCGAAACGGTCTGCGATGTCTCCTCTTTCACCACCGACCGCCATAGCATCGATGCTGATCGTGCGGGGTGCTATGCACGTGCTTTCACCTGCTTCCCTAATCTTTTGGAGCAGCGAGCTCGCTTGGACAAATGGGGTCTCCGCTCTCCACTCGAGTAATGCGATTGTCTTTCCTTTGAATCGCATTAAACGGCACTTGTGAGCGGCTATCTCCACCAACTGCAGCGCGGCGTACTTGCTTCCTTTGATGCTCGTTTTTGATGTGCTCCCGTTGATCAGGGCAGCTAGACCCGGTGAAATTATGATTTTGGCTCCAGTGTGGTTTGAACCAATACAGAAACTTATGCCTAGCGTCTCCGACTCCCGGTTCATGAACAGGGCGACCCCGCGTAGTCGGGTACCAGGGACTCCGTCTCTTCCACATACCAGGAAGTGTGTTACTGACATGTCGGTTGGGATCGTCTGTTGGTTTGTCCCTGTTGTTGGTACCACTGGCGCTGTCACTAGTGCTGGTTGTGTGTTTGTGCTCTGCTGTGTATTTGAAGGTGACGGGTTTTGTGTGATTAGTGTTGGTGTTGTGATTGTATGTCCTGTATTTGTGGGTAATGGGTGTTGTGTAATTTGTGTGGATGGTGTGTTTGTGGTGGGAGTACGAGTAGATGGTAGCCGGACTCGACTTCGTGCTGGGGCATCTGATTTGTTCGGCCCCGCTGCGGTTATGGCAACTCTACTCGCGAATGCTAGGAATGGGATCCTCGAAGCTGGCTTTCCCATGAAGTTGGGGAGTGAGGATTGACTTAACTGGAGCCCTGTTTTTCGCTCCAGTTCCATTCTTTCAAGGCAGAACCTTGGGCACTCGAAGAGAAGGTGCCAGACTGTTTCCTCGCAGCTCTGATCACAGATGCACGAGGGATCGTCTTTGAGGTGGAAGCGGTGGAGGTATGCTGCGAAGCCTCCGTGTCCCGTCAAGATTTGAGTATGGGCCGGTGTTAGGACTGTTTCCCTAAGGATTCTTTTCGCCGCTTGGACGTCTGGAAAGAATACCTTTGTCACCGCACCAGTACTCGAGGACTCGTACCTAGCTTGCCACTTCCTAACGGTCCCCTCCCGTATCTTCCTTCTGACGTATGATACGGGGACTTTGTCGTAGTCCGCTGTCTCCTTTGTTAGGGCTGCCTCCTTTGCCAGCTCATCTGCTCTCTCGTTCCCAGCAGTTCCCACGTGGGCCTTGAGCCAGAAAAGCCTCACTTTTCTGCCCTCCTCTCTGATTTCACGGATGAAACTCTTTATTTGGAGTGCCAGGTGGTGAGTAACAGACGGTCTCTTCAGCAGGTCGAGCGACGACCTTGAGTCACTCAGTATGCTTATAGAGGCCGCCTTAGATTCTCTTGCCAGCTTGACAGCTCTAAAGAGTGCATACATTTCAGATTGGAAGACAGTGTTGTGAGGCTCCAAGCCAAAAGTGTTGGACATGGATTCCTTTCCTCCCTCCCACCAAGTTAGGGCAGCTCCAACTTTCCCCTCTATTTTGCTGCCATCGGTGTAGATTTGGGGGCCGGTAACATGGTGAGTCTGTAAGGTTTCGGGATTCCAATCTTCTAGGCGTGCGTACTCAGTTGTTGTGAGTCGCGCTGGATGAGGGTGATTTAAATAATTTATATTCCGTTCCAGCTCGCGGCCCGGTGGTAGGAACTCTCGGGAATGGCCCTTTTTGATCTCGTAGAGGGTCGCCG
Organism: Leucania comma; assembly: GCA_958295575.1. Lineage (NCBI taxonomy): Eukaryota > Metazoa > Arthropoda > Insecta > Lepidoptera > Noctuidae > Leucania > Leucania comma. Next base: position 46,381 of record OY282471.1, on the reverse strand, counting down.
CCTCAAGTACCCGGAGGTCTAATGGGAGTTGGCCCGACAGAACCAGTGCCGATGTCAGAGACACCGTGCGGTATGCCTTGCAGATCTTCTGCGCAAAACCCCTCTGTAGCGAGTCAAACTGATTTCGTGTCATCAGTTTCTCAGCTGCCGGGGCCCACGCACTCGCTGCATACATCACGATGGGCTCTATCACCGACACGTAAATCGTCCTGATTATCTCTCTATTGAGACCCCATGTCACCTTCGCTGCACATGCGAGTTGCTTATAGATGTCCGCAGCCTTTTTACAGGTGGCGGACACGTGTGCATTGAAAGTGAGTTTGGCGTCAATAATGAGCCCTAGCAGCTTGATCTCTTGGACAAGGCCCAGCCTTGTGCCCGACATGTGCAGAACCGGGTCGTCGTATTTCAGCTTTTTCGTTAACACCATCGCATTGGTCTTATGCGCGGCGAAACGCAGCTTATTTCGGGCGCCCCACTTCGACACTACGTCCAGCGTCTCATTGGCTTTCTGCTGCAGGGGGCCGGTCTCATGGTCCGAGAATACCAGGACGACGTCGTCTGCAAAGGCCTGGCAATATACCCCCATACTAGCCAATTTGTGAAGGAGTGAGTCTAGGATCAGGTTCCAGAACGTCGGACCGGCAATTGAGCCCTGGACGCACCCTTTGTTGGTTCCTTTCTCACTAGTCGCTCTGGCGTAGTTGACCTTAACGTGGCGATCTTTTAAGTAAGAGGCAACGAGAGTGAACAGATTTTTGGGACATTGTTTGGCCACCATCTGTTTTTTTAATGCGGGCCACCATGCGTTGTCGAAGGCCCCCTCTATGTCCAATGATATCAAAAGCACTATCTTCTTTGCTTTGATTTCTGCACGTATGTGTCCCATTAGGTCATAGAGGGCGTCCTCGGTACCACGCTGTGGCATGAACCCGTACTGGCTTTTATGGAGTGTTGGATAGAAGTGCCACTGGAGTCTGCCTACAAGGAGTTTTTCCACGATTTTTCCGAGAACAGATAGGAGACCTATTGGGCGGTATGACTTTGGACTGGTGTAGTCGTCCTTGCCTGGCTTGCGTAGGATGCACACGTGGGCGACCTTCCACTGCCTCGGAAAGTGTGATAGCGACAGGCATCTGTTTGCGATCGCCAAGAACACTTCCCTGTCGCAGTTTATTGCCGCTGTGCAGATGTCCGCCGTTAATCCGTCGGGGCCAGGGGCCTTCTTCGGATTTTGGTCTTGGAGGACCATTTCCAGCTCTGTGATTGTAAAGGGTGGATCGTCGGCGGACAGTCCTTGTGGATTTTCCTCGCTCGCGAGTTGTCTGAGTGCACTGTGGTACGGTCTTTCGCCATCTGTGGAGTCATCTGGGTAAAAGGTTTTTGCTAGTAGGTCCGCGGATTGCTGTGGGCTAAGAGTTTCCCCTGCGGTATTTCTCAGGAGGGTGTCGTCCTGCCTTCTGGCTGTCTTCCTTAGTACCCTGTAGACGCCGTCCCACATGCTCTCTCGGTCTTGCCTTGTACAGAACTCCCTCCAGCTTGCAGTGGCAGCTTCCGTCGCTGCTGAGGTGTACTTATTTTTTGCTTCGAGGTAAACGTTTATCGTGTCTTCCCGCCGGTGAGCGGCTGCGTTCCGAATCCTTCTCTTCTTCGTCATTGTGTCTTTTTTAAGACGGTCTAAAGTAGAATTCCACCAAGGGGGTTTTGCGTTGTGTTTTGGGGATCCCAATTTTGGGATCGCCTCGTCACATGAACGGTGGATGGCGTTTAAATATTCTGTGAGGATTTTTTCCAGATCCCTTGGGTTCGGGGCCTTCGAGATCCTGGCCTTTGTTATTTCTTTTTCAGCCAGGTTGTTCTTGAAATGCGTGCAGAAATCGGACCACTTTGCCTTCTTGGTGTTATAGATGCGCGTCGAGACAGGCCTTAGGGGTTCCAAAGCTTTCTCTAAGCGCATCGAGAAGGTGATTGCATTGTGGTCGGATGAGGTCAAGCCTCTTTCTACACGCCACTCCTCTATTTTTCCCAACAGCGACAGACTGCATGCAGTTACATCTACTATGCTTGTGCACCACCTGTCGCTCCTGTAGATCTCGAAAGTCGGTGTCTGACCCGAGTTTAGGATCTGGAAATCCCGCTCATGGAGGAAGGAACAGTATTCGGCACCCCGATGGTTTTCGGATACGCTGCCCCACCATTGGCTCCAGGCATTTACGTCACCTCCCACCAGGATGTTGTTTGTGTGTAGTTTGTTGGTTGTGTCTTGTAATGCGGAAAGATATGGGTTTAATTCTTGGTCTCCCTCAAAGTAGACCGACAGCACTCCCAGATTGAGCTGGCCCACCTTCAGTAAAACGGCCGCAATGTTCTCAGTTACGACTTGGGGGTCATGAATGACTTCCAAACTGCTCCCGAAGATCACTATTGCCGCTTTCACTGGTTTTTGGCGGTTGAGGCTGCACTGGATAACTTGTGTGCCGGGACTCTGTTTCATTACACCTGTTCTTCCCACGTAAGGTTCTTGAACGAGTGCCACAGAAATTCCGTTGGCCTGAGCCATCTGATGGAGTTCATCCGTGGCCAGCTTTGAGCGCTGGAGATTGACTTGGATGAATTTTAACTTTGCTGTCGATCTTTGTGAATTTTGAGGGGGACTTTGTTGGTGGCTTTCCTGCGGGTCGCCCTTAGCAATAGGAAACTCGCGACCGTGCTATCCCATCCCACTTTTGGCGTTCCTGGCAGTCTTCACTAAACGCGGTGTGTGCCAGGTCGCTTCCTTTTTTCAGTGCCACCTTGCAGTTTATACACGTGGGTTCCTTGCCTTCTGCTCTATTCTGACAGTCCCTGCCATCATGCGCACCGCTGCAAAAGAAGCATGACTCCTTTGCCGCCCCGCATATGGACCTATTGTGTCCGTATCCGAGGCACTTTGTGCACTGAACGAGTGGGGACTGATCCACAACAGAGCACCGCTTGATGCCCACGTGCACTCTCTGGGCTTGGGTTAAGTTAAGCCACATTTTCGGTGAGAGTTCTAATACCGGGTGGCACTCGTGGGGATTTCTTGCGCGCTTCCTATATCGCACCCTGGCCGTCTGTTCACCCACAGCAACATCTTGCAGAAGATGCTTATTCTGCGCTAATAGAAGATCGACAATCTCCCCGTTGCTGTAGCTGGACAGCACTCCCTTTACGCAGACTAACGGGTTTTGAGGCTTTGACTCCTGAACCTTGAGCCCTTCGTTTTTCTTGAATTGGTCCCTGACCAGATTCAAGTCGGCTTTGCTAGCGCACCTCAGGACTACCTTCTGGTTTCGGGCCTTCCTGACGGCGTCCACCTTGGCTCCGGTCGTCTTGAGATCCAGGGCGGCCCTGATCCTCTCGATAACGTTGTCCCCAGTGTGTTTGGGGTCCGTCGACGAGACGATCAGGGTGTGGTTTGGCTGTAATTGGTTCGGCTTAGGGAGGGGTTTTGGTGTACTTGCAACCTGGGCAAAGGTTTTTGGGCCTTGTTGTTGTTGTGGCTGTCTATCCACTTTACCCAATTCTGCCACCCCTTTCTCAATGTTTTGGAGGTGCTTCTTGACCTCCACGACCGCCAGTTCTGCGTCTAGGTTTGGTGTTGCCATGATTTGGGTGGGGGGTTCTTTGTCCCGCAGGACACGGATGTCTGCCGAGACCAGGTCCAGTCTTTCCGCAATAGGTTTAAGGTGTTTTTGGAAGTCCTCTCGTAACTGTGTTGGTGGTGGTAGGGGCGCGGGTTTAGTCAACATTTCTTGGATATGTACCCGCATCTTCTCCATCTCTTCGTCAAACCGGGTGTGCGTTAAAATATCTTTTCCCGCCTCAGACACCTGGCTTAGGTCCGGTCCTGGCTGGGTAGGGTCAGGCTTTAGTTTTTCTATTTCCTGACGGAGCACGTCCAGCTGGTTCGTGATGCTGGTGACGTGTGACTCCAGGCGGCACAATCCCCCACTCAGGAGTTCCCCTTTGGGATCCCCAGGTGACTTCATAATGTCCGACCTGGTCTGTTCGTGCTCCTTGGAGTTCTTCAAGCTCACCAGCTTGACTTCCTCCCTTACCTCCTTTAGACTCTTGAAAGCTTCAAGAGTCTCGTGGCCCAGCCAGTCGCGGATACCCTTTGCCTCTTTTTTTGTATCGGTCAGGTCAGTCCGCATAAGCGAGAGCTCCGTTTTTAAGGTCATCACGTCTCGAGTGTGAGCTCTCTCGACCCGCACAAGCTCTTGTGCATGTCGAGAACGCTCCTTCTCGAGATTGAATTTATGACGCGCCCGCGAGTCAGCCAGAGATAGAACAGTCTCGTAGAGACCCTGGAGGCACTCATGGGCAGTGACCTTACACTCTCGCTTCATGTTTCCCGCCGCTTCTAAGGCGTCTTTCCCCCTTTGAAGCAGGTCGTTTGCTTCTTTTGTGGCCAAATCCATCTGTACACCCGTACCCCTTCTTGGAGTTCGGTACAGGAGACTCTGACGCTCGGGTCTGTTTAAGTGACCTGCTGAAGAGGCCACCGAGCTCTCATCGTCTGAGATGATTTGGCGTGGGGGGGAAATTCCACATTGCTCCCAGTTGATTACTGTCTCCGAAACTCTACAAGGGATTCCCTCTCGCATCTCAGGGCCCGATGGTGTTGTGTCCGAGATGTGTGTTGTACATGCCGACACGTCTGAGCCTGCTGCCTGTGGCTCCGACGACGCCTTTGGAATCGGTGCCGAATACTGAGGCGGCTCTGATAGATGCGCCACCTTTTCGGACACCGCAGATTTGGTAGTGTTTCTTAGTATTTTCTTCCGGAGATTAGTGGAGACTCCTGCGGTTGTTTTACGGGAGGCAGGTATGGAGGACTGCTGTGACGACATTTTATTTTATTATTGTGGTATTGCCAACAGTTAATTAAATGTATCCACAGACAATTTAATTTAACTAGGTATAACAGAGAAAATGAGTAAATGATTATGTTATAACTATTATGGCGAAGAAAATGGATAGAATTAAAGGCACAGAAATATTGTTAAAATTTTACACCTTATTTCTACTTTTATAGCTAATTATAATTTAAATATATAAAATAAATTTTAAATTTGAAGTATTTTTTTTTTTTTTTTTTTTTTTTTATTATTACTGAGGTGGACTCACGGAATCTTCCGTCGCTGGTGGTCGGCGACTGCTGTCCGATGAGGAGCCCGACAACTGCTAGAGCTCGATGTTCTGAGCTCTAAGTGCGCACTGGTGGTAGTCTTCAACGAAATTGTGAAGTGTCGCTGGATCGCTGCTCGTGTAGGTACCGAATTTCGGGATTCTGTTGGGGCCAAATTGAAGAACTTTTTGTGTTCTACCAAATGAGCCCAAACTCGGCTATCCTAGCTCTAACGGGAACGGAGTTAGGCCGCGGGGGGGTGAGGTCACCCTGAGGGGGGTTGGGCGGGGGGGAGTCTCGTGGGGAGACTATTGCGTATGGCGTACTGAGGGAGGTAATGTGGAGAGGGGGGATGGGGATGGGGATGGAGATGGGGATAGGCTAAGGATCTCCCTGGAAAGGTCCCAAAGTTCCAGATCAGATGAGCCCAAACTCGGGAAGAGTAGGACCCGTCGTTGAGGAGTTCCCTCGGGCTAACCTGATGATAAGCCGCGGAGTCGTGACACTGATGGCTGGTCTGCAGGCAGATTCTTCGGCCGGCAACGGAGTCTTCAGTAAGGGCTTGATATGTTGTTTCGACGTCACGCCTCGTGTCACCAAACACACGTGGAGCCAAAGTGAGGTTAATTTGACACTAAAACCACGTGTTTTGACGTTTTTTAAGTACCAATAGCTCCCAAACCCGTGCTCCGATTTTAATGTTCTTGGTGTCGCTGGATAGATCTCTGCTGCGTCTTTCAAGTGTAATGTTTACAGCACAATGCCACTGCCCTTGGCTGAGAAATTCTGCACTAAAGTTTCAAGCGTACTGCTCCGCAACCAGAAGAGCCAGATACTTGCCCACACGTATCCTGGTGAATTGACACTGCACAATTTCACTGATAACCGTTTTGCGCACGTAACTCAACGCATTAAATTTTCGTGAATTTTTAACGCGGAGGCGATGTTATTCTGTCGAAGTGTTATCGGTTACTGGTTAGGTTAGGTTAGGTTAGGTTTTTTTTTTTTTTTTTTTTTTTTTTTTTTTTTTTTTTTTTTTTTTTTGGTGGCAGGAGTGGGAAATCCTTCATGGACACCCAGACTACCCCACAGTGGAGGCAGTCTGGGTAGTGCCGGACTCCTACCGGCTAAAAACCACTCCTGCCATGCTGAGAAAGGCCCCCTGCCGTCAAGTTTCGCAGGGGCTATTCATGGGCCGTACATTGTATTGTTCTTCTAGAATTGATTTTAATTTCGACTAAGTAATAGTATATATGTATATATTTTAATAAGTTATATTTCCATTTTTGTAAAAATTCATCATTATTTGTGATTTATCTATAATTTCCATTTGACAATATATTTAGAATCGGTTAAAACAAGTAAAATCTCTTAATAAATAATTCTTTAAAATAATAATTGCAGGTAAAAGTCTGTAAATAATAATTTAAATAATAATTAAATGTTAAAATTTACAATAAATAATTTAAATATAATATAAAATAATAATTATTCATAAATGTTAAAATTCTGGGTTTTGTTTGCAATAATATTTATGGTCGGCTTATGAGGTCACATTAGTTTTGTTTCTTTTATTGACTGAAATTACAATCCTGGTGACGTAATCTGTGAATTCAGCTCTATATTTTTTATTACTAATAAAGGCCCTGAGATTTTGTTCGGTCATATTTTCTCCAATCCTGATTTCAATATCGTGTCTATGGGAGGCATACACCGGGCAATCCGTGAGGAGGTGGAGGATTGTCTCCTGCTGTTCCGGGTCGCAGGCGCACGCCGGGTTCTCCTTACACTTGAAGCGAGTAAGGTATTCGGAGAACCCGCCGTGGCCTGTCAGGGCTTGAGTCAGCTCCTTGGTGATCTCCATCTTTCGCACCGTCCTGTACGCAGCGATCGCGCAAGGGAAGAACATCTTGGTCGTGGCCGCCGTTTCTCCAGTACAATACCTCCGGTTCCATTCGTCCAGCGTTCCCATACGGATCATGCGCTTGACGAATGAAACCGGACATTTGTCGTAGTCGGGTTGCCGCTTCGACTTCAGGGCAGCCTCCTTTGCGAGCAAGTCGGCTCTCTCATTACCCTCCAGCCCCGCGTGAGCTTTGACCCAGAACAAGGAGACGCTCTTGTTCTGGGCGTTGCTGCGGCGGATGGCGTCCCTTGCTTCCACTGCAAGGGCGTGGAGGGCTTCGGGGTTCACGACTGCTTGGAGAGCTGCCATGGAGTCGCTATAGATAGCGAACGCCGTCTCGGTCCTTCGGAGGGCTTCCTTCGCGGCTTTGCAGAGGGCGAGGAGCTCTGCCTGGTAGACGGTACTATAAGACGGCAGAGCAAGCTTGAGGGCCTTCGTCTCCGCGTCGCCAGTCCATACCGACAGTGCGGCACCGACTTTACCCTCAATCTTGCTGCCGTCTGTGAAAATACGCACCGCATAATTGCGGTGCTCATTGTACTGTTCCTCGTCTACCAGGCGTCGCAGTGCAATAGCTCTCTGCTCAGCCGGATGTGGCATCTGCAGTGCCGATACCACTTGCTCGATCTCCCGATCTCCTAGCGCTGGATGGGGTACCCCTCTCTTGGCCTCGTAGAGCGAGGCTGCCTCCTGAATTCGGAGATCAAGAGGGAGTATCCCAGCCAGCACCAGTGCTGAGTTTAGGGAGACCGTGCGGTAGGCCCGTCACAGCTTTTGCGCGAAGCTCCTCTGGACGGCGCTCAGCTTCTTTTGCACCCCGACTTTCTTTGCGGCCGGCGACCACGCGCTCGCTGCGTACAAGATGATAGGCTCCACTGCAGCCGTATAGATGCAGCGGATTACCTCTGGATGGAGACCCCAACTGACCCTAGCAGCCCGCGACAGCTGCTTGTAAATGCCGATGGCTCGGGAACAGACGTTTGCGACGTGGGTGTTAAATGTCAACTTGTGGTCGATGGTGAGACCGAGCAGCTTGATTTCGTCCGACATGCCAATGTCTACCCCGCCCATCCTGAGACATGGGGTGTCATGCTTCAGTTTGCGCGTGACCAGCATTGCTTTGGTCTTATGCGGCGCAAACCGAAGCTTATTCGTGACACCCCACGCTCGCACGTACTCAAGGGCGACATTGGCATCCCGTTGGACCTCAAGTGCAGTCTCTCCATCGAACACAAGGACAATATCGTCCGCAAACGCCTGGCAATAGACCCCTATCGAATCTAGACCCTTCAGCAGAGGATCCAGCAGAACGTTCCACACTATGGGACCACCGATAGACCCCTGGACGCATCCCTTCTCGGTCCTGGATTCGCACTCCACTCCCGCGTACCTGACTTTCACCACCCTCTCGGACAAGTAGCTGTCCATGACCCGTCTCAAGTTCACAGGACACTTTTCCTCAGCCAGACGGACCCGTATAGCCGGCCACCAGGCGCTATCGAAGGCTCCCTCTATATCCAAGGACACAATCGTGACAAGTCTTTTTGCATTAAGTTTGCCACGAATGCGTCCCATCAGAGTATAGAGGGAGTCCTCGGTGCTTCGCTGGGGCATGAAGCCGTACTGGCGAGTACTCATCCTGGGTAGAAGATGAAACTTGAGTCGGGCCACGAACATCTTTTCAAATATCTTGCCGAGAACAGGCAAGAGCCCAATCGGCCTGTATGACTTCGGGGTGGTGTAGTCGTCTTTCGCGGGCTTGCGGAGCACGACGACGGTTGCCTCTTTCCAGGACCGTGGAAAGTATCCATGCGCCAGGCACTTGTTTACCAAGCGCAGAACTAAGTCTGGGTCTTGACGGATCGTGTGGCCCCATATGTCCGCCGTCAGACCGTCGGAACCGGGGGCTTTTTTGGGGTTGAACGAGGAGACAGCTCGCTCCAGCTCGTCGAGTGTGAAGGGGGGGTCCAAAGGTTCAACTTCGTTCCCCCCGTTCACCTCTTCGGCTTTTTGCCTCACCCTTCTGTGCTCCTCGTTATCCCCCTCCGAACGGTCTTCTGGGTAAAACGTCTCTGCCAGATACCTCGCAGAAGCCTCTGGGTCCAGAGTCTTGCCGTCCCTAACCATCGGCAAATCCTCCTCTCTTTTCTCCGTCCTACGGATCACCCGGTATATGCCCTCCCACAGGCCTTCCCTATCTTGCTTTGCGCAGAACCCCTTCCAGCTCTCGATCTTTGCTTGGACTACTGCTTGTTCGTACTCTTCTTTCTGTTTCAGGTACTCCTCAACAACCTTTGGTCTCCGAACTGGCGCTGCACAACGGATTCTCCGCTTCTTGGTGACCACTTGTCTTTTCAAACTGGCGAGTTTGTCAGACCACCACGGCACATTCAACCTCTCTACGCCCTTCTTTTTGGGTATCACGGATGTGCAGGCGTCTTGCACTGCTGTTGTAAGGCCCTCGACTACCAGGTCTATTTGGTCCACGCTGTCGATACCATCGAGCAGACTTATAGTACCGTTCTCTTGCATAATTTGGCGCAGTTTCTCGCGAAACCGCGCCCAATCTGCTTTTTTGGTATTGTAGATCCTGGTAGTCCGGTTTACCGTGATACCCAAAGACTTCTCGAGGTGTATGTTGAACTCAATGCCGTTGTGGTCCGACCCCGTCAAGTCGTCGACGACCCGCCAGCCGTCGGTCACCGTCAGCATATCCGCTGTGCAGGCTGTGACGTCGACGCAGCTCGTGTAACGTCTGTTTCCACGAACTGCGTCGAAGGTTGGAGTTTCCCCTCTGTTTAGTACCTGCAGTCCAAGCTGATCGAGAGCTCCCAGCATCTCGTCGCCTCTGCTGTTGGTCTCACTGCTGCCCCACCAGATACTCCAGGCGTTGGCGTCTCCTCCCATAATGAGCCTATGCGGGCCGGTCTCGCTTTCCACCTTTCTGAGGCTGTCCAGGTATGGCCCTAAGGGCTGGTCTGGCTCAAAGTAGAACGAGACCAGAGTTAGTCTCCAGGCACCGGTTTGGATCCCCACCACGACGATGTTGTTCGTGGTGAGTTCCGGGTACTGTCTGACGGCAATGCGGGGATCAAAAATCGCTATTGCCGCTTTGACAGTCCCTTCCCCTTGCCTGGTGCTCTGGAAAATTCGGACACCCCTGGTCCCGCTCATCCTCTTTGCACTGCCCACGTAGGGCTCCTGGATCAGCGCTATGGTGGCTTTGCGCTGCTCGGCCTCAAGCATAAGCTCCTGAGTCGCCAACTTCTTCCTCTGAAGATTCGCCTGGAGTATCTTGTGCGGCTTTGTGTTCGTTGGGACCACCTCAGCAATACGCGACGGATGCACGTGCCAGCCGGTCCCACCTGACCCGAACAGGACACTCGGGATTGAAAGCATTGTGATCGTTCTTCCCCATCTTCGCCAAGACACAGTTGTGGCACTTAGGTGCTTCAGCCTTTAGCCACTGGTCACATTGTGCTCGCAGGTGCGGGCCCCCACAGTGGCTGCATAAGTCGGCGGGTTCTTTACAGAACCGCCGACTATGCCCGTATCCCAGACACCTTGTGCACTGGACCAGTGGCGACTGGTCATCGACGAAGATGGTCTGGAGATCAATGCGTGCTCTTCCCTTCTCGAGCATCCTGCTCCAGACAATGGGGGACGTGCTGACAACTACATTGCTGGTTTGGGGGTTCCGCGCGTTTCTTTTGAATTTTATTGACATTCGATCCTCCTCGCTGGCGAGGCCGCGAAAAACATCCCGATTTTGGTTCCGCAACGCCTCCAACAATTCCTCGTCAGAGTGTATGCGGAGGACGCCGCGGAATACCAATAGTGGGTCTTTGTTCTTCACGTCCTCGACAACAAGGTGGTCTCCTGACTTTTGGATTCTTTCTCTTACTTTGTTCCTCTCTTCTGCCGACCTACAGCCCATGATAACCTTTCGGTCTTTGGCCTTTCTTACACTCTCTATCTCTACTCCCCCCTCTTTTGCTTTAACTGCCTCTCGTATCTTTTTGATTACCTCCTCTCCTGAATCCCCTTCATCTTTCGACGTCACCACTATGGAGTGCAGCGCGGTCCTTCCTGGGGTCTGCCTTTTCGGTGGACCCGCCGCCACACTCGCATAAGTGGCCGTCTTTTCTAGTTGATCCCTCTGCCTCTCCATCGCCTCCTGAAGCCTCACAATCTTCTCGCTGCTCTCCTTCACCAGCGCGCTATGCTCCGCTAGTGAAGCGAGCAGCGAGTCAACCTCCGGAATGCTCCTGGTTGCTTCTGGCGGAGGTATTGGTTTAATGGCCTCATCCTCCGCCAGCCCAGCCCCCTTCGCTTGTTCAGCAGCCGCCGCCTCTTCCTTCACCAGCTGATACAGCCGTTCCACCGATTGGGTGATCCCAGCTTTCAGGTCTGCCCTCAGGTTCCGCGAATCGCCGAGGTGCGATTTCGCGCGCAGAAGGCAGTTTCGAGCTTCGGTCACCCGATCGGCAGGTTTGCTCTGTGACAGCTGGTTCAACCCAGGTAACGATCCCAGCGTCTCAGTGGAAGTCCGACGCGCTGCGGTCTTGCTGGTCGGCTGTGATGCAGCGCGCCGTGTAGACTTCTGGGTGGTCACTCCGATCGGGACTGCCCTTTTGGGTGAAAGCGCGGCGGCCGACGGAAGAGGCTGGGATTCCGCCATCTTACCATTTTCCCACTCACCAATGCTTCGCCTCACACTAGAGGCCTGAGTTGAAGCACTGGGAGGGGAGAGCTCCTTGTCGAAAGTGATGGAGAGTACTGGGTTCGATGGAGAAACACAGGGGCCTGCGCAGGCTTTCTTTGCTGGGGTCCTGGAGAGGAACATAATAGAGAAGTAGAGAGCAAATTATTTGAATCAACAAAAATACTGGTCCCTGTAAAGGGGGAACCAGTAAAACAAATGATTAAATAAAATATTAACTATAATTTCAAAACTAAAATACTGGTCCCTGTAAATGGGGGGCCAGTAAAATAAATAATTAGATAAAATATTAATAATTATTCTAAACTTAAGTACTGGTCCCTATAAAGGGGGGGCCAGTAGGTCAAATAATAAAATGTCAGGTACTTGTCAAAATCTTGCGCTAGAGTGCTCCTAAGCGCGTCAAAATAACAAATAAATGCGTCAAAAATTTTTCTAAATATTCCCGATGACAAATGAAATAATAAAATAAAATAAAAAGTTTTGAAATTTTTTTCAAGTCTGTTGTTGGTCTTCTTCCTATATATAAAGGGCGGGCGGGTGGGCAATTTTTTGTGTGAGCTAGACTCGCGTGCGAGGTGTCGTTAGACGCGTCTCGGCGAGCCCTAGCGAACTATGCAGAAACTAGATTTTTAGCCGAAGAAAAATTTTGGGTTTTCGAAGAAAAACCTGTTTTTTGGTCGAAAAATGAAAATTTTGAAAGAGAACCTAAATTCGGGTTCGCGAAAACGCTCGCCAGAATATAGGTTCAGATGATATGAATATGTTGCCGAAAAATGAAGTCAAAATAATGAATAGATTTAGAGATAAAAATATTTAAATTTCGAATTTTGATGAAAATTTCACAAGTTCCAGGGAAGAAAATCAATGTCGCGAAAAATGAATTTTCACCGTACGGATAATAGGTACTAGCCTATTTAACGTCAATTACGCCGAAAACCGTGTCAAAATCGGTCTCCAGGAGACAAAGTTATTGGTTAGGTTAGGTTAGGTTAGGTTAGGTTAGGTTAGGTTTTTTTTTTTTTTTTTTTTTTTTTTGTGGTGGCAGGAGTGGGAAATCCGTCATGGACACCCAGACTGCCCATGAAGGCAGTCTGGGTAGTGCCGGACTCCTACCGGCTAAAACCACACTCCTGCCATGCGAAAGGCTCCCTGCCGTCAAGTTTCGCAGGGATTTTATAGGCTGTAGGTTTAATTAGTTTTCGTTTGATTTTTGTGCTAGTCGTTTAAATTTGTTAAAATTGTATAAATAAGGTAAAATAAATATAATAAATAATTCATTAAAACTAGTTAAAATTTTCCAATAAATAATATAAAAACTTGTATAAAATTCCAATAATTAAAATTCAGTCACTTTTTAAAATTTTTCTAAAATTTAGTTTATTTTCATAATAACGATAACATAACAGTACATACAGTTTGGTTCGAGTTCCTTAGTAAAATTCATGTTTTATTCCTTTTGTTAGCTAACACTACAATGTTGGTGATAAAATTCTTGAAAACCATCCCATGTTTTTTACTTTTTATAAGAACGCTGAGGTTCTGTTTCGTCACTTTTCCCTCGATCTTCATTTCTAAATCCCATCTATGGGAGGCATACACCGGGCAATCCGTGAGGAGGTGGAGGATTGTCTCCTGCTGGTCCGGGTCGCAGGCGCACGCCGGGTTCTCCTTACACTTGAAGCGAGTAAGGTATTCGGAGAACCCGCCGTGTCCTGTTAGGGCTTGAGTCAGCTCCTTGGTGATCTCCATCTTCCTCACCGTCCTGTACGCAGCGATCGCACAGGGGAAAAACATCTTTGTCGTGGCCGCCGTTTCTCCTTCACAATATCTCCGGTTCCATTCGCCCAGCGTCTCCATTCGGATCATACGCTTGACGAATGAAACCGGGCATTTGTCGTAGTCGGGTTGCCGCTTCGACTTCAGGGCAGCCTCCTTTGCGAGCAAGTCGGCTCTCTCGTTACCCTCCAGCCCCGCGTGAGCTTTGACCCAGAACAAGGAGACGCTCTTGTTCTGGGCGTTGCTGCGGCGGATGGCGTCCCTTGCTTCCACTGCAAGGGCGTGGAGGGCTTCGGGGTTCACGACTGCTTGGAGAGCTGCCATGGAGTCGCTATAGATAGCGAACGCCGTCTCGGTCCTTCGGAGGGCTTCCTTCGCGGCTTTGCAGAGGGCGAGGAGCTCTGCCTGGTAGACGGTACTATAAGACGGCAGAGCAAGCTTGAGGGCCTTCGTTTCCGCGTCGCCAGTCCATACCGACAGTGCGGCACCGACTTTGCCCTCAATCTTGCTGCCGTCTGTGAAAATACGCACCGCATAATTGCGGTGCTCATTGTAATGTTCCTCGTCTACCAGGCGTCGCAGTGCAATAGCTCTCTGCTCAGCCGGATGTGGCATCTGCAGTGCCGATACCACTCGCTCGATCTCCCGATCTCCTAGCGCTGGATGGGGTACCCCTCTCTTGGCCTCGTAGAGCGAGGCTGCCTCCTGAATTCGGAGATCAAGAGGGAGTATCCCAGCCAGCACCAGTGCTGAGTTTAGGGAGACCGTGCGGTAGGCCCGGCACAGCTTTTGCGCGAAGCTCCTCTGGACGGCGCTCAGCTTCTTTTGCACCCCGACTTTCTTTGCGGCCGGCGACCACGCGCTCGCTGCGTACAAGATGATAGGCTCCACTGCAGCCGTATAGATGCAGCGGATTACCTCTGGATGGAGACCCCAACCGACCCTAGCAGCCCGCGACAGCTGCTTGTAAATGCCGATGGCTCGGGAACAGACGTTTGCGACGTGGGTGTTAAAAGTCAACTTGTGGTCGATGGTGAGACCAAGCAGCTTGATTTCGTCCGACATGCCAATGTCTACCCCGCCCATCCTGAGACATGGGGTGTCATGCTTCAGTTTGCGCGTGACCAGCATTGCTTTGGTCTTATGCGGCGCAAACCGAAGCTTATTCGTGACGGTTAGGTTAGGTTAGGTTAGGTTAGGTTAGGTTAGGTTAGGTTAGGTTAGGTTAGGTTAGGTTAGGTTAGGTTAGGTTAGGTTAGGTTAGGTTAGGTTAGGTTAGGTTAGGTTAGGTTAGGTTAGGTTTTTTTTTTTTTTTTTTTTTTTTTTTTTTTTTTTTTTTTTTTTTTTATTCTCTCTACCTCCGACAGTTGCCTCTCGGAGCCCTTGCTCAACTAATTCGCATTCATTCCAGTTCTCACATTTATGCTTCTCGTACTGTCATGCTTCATACTGTTTCTTTCTTTCTTGCCATCATCACTCATTCTATGGGTGGATCCCCATTGATTGCTAACCTAAGCTTTCTATCCTTTATTTCTTAACTATTTTATCTATACTTTTTAACAATTATATCAATACTTTCTTAACTATTCTATTCTATCTGTTTATTTCTATCTATATTTTTCTCTATTTTATTATCTTCATTGTACACGGGGAAAATAACGGGTGGACATGTTTTATTTTATTGTCACATACAGTTTTTCTTAATTTAATACAATTAACTTAATCTAATTTATTTACTCTAACATAATTTTTTATTTCAGTTTTTCATCTTATTACTGCTTATTCTAATACATTTTCTTAAACTATTTTCTATGTTTATCTTAGATATATATAACAATATATTTGAAAACATAGTTTTATTTGCTTTTGTTTCTATTTATGACCTTTTTGCAGATGGTTTTGCAGTAATTTACCAATTTATATCGGTGTTTGCTTGATTGCATTAATACACTAATACTTTCCCTACTTAATCTTGTTTCTAGCTCTGTCTCCAAATCGTGTCTTTCCATGCCAAAGATAGGGCAGTCCATTAAGATGTGTGGGATTGATTCGCTGATGTTTGGATCGCAGATGCACGACGGGCTCTCCTTACACTTGAAGCGGTTCAAGTATTCGGAAAACCCGCCGTGCCCGGTCATAATTTGCGTTGTGGTCGCGTCAGTTTCCAGTTTTCGGACTATCCTATACGCCGCCACTGCATCTGGGAAAAACATTTTCGTGATCGAAGCAGTTTGGCCCTCGACATATCTCCGGTTCCATTCATCAAGCGACATCTTGCGAGTATACCGCTTGATGAACGAAACAGGACACAAATCGTAGTCTGGCTTCTTCTTGCTATTCATGGCGGCCTCCTTTGCCAGCTGATCCGCTCTTTCGTTGCCGTCAAACCCCGCGTGGGCCTTTATCCAGAACAGATTTACTAATTTGCCCTGGAGAGATATAGTTTTCAAATTATCTCTGGCCTCCACCGCCAGGGGATGAAGGCAATCATGGTTTTTCACTGTAAGAAGAGCCGCCATGGAGTCACTGTAGACCCCGTAAGTGGATGCAGCGCAGTTTTTTATTTCCCTAGTTGCTCTGCATATAGCCAGAAGCTCAGCCTGGTAGACCGTGCAGTAGCTCGGCAGCGCCAGCTTGAGGGTGCGCGTTTCGGTCTCACTGTTCCATATGGACAGTGCAGCACCGACGCGCCCCCCAATTTTACTTCCATCTGTAAAGATTTTTACCTCTAGGCTAGCGCTGGATTCAAATTGCTCCCGGTCCACCAGGCCTACGATCTCCAGGTCTATACGCTTTGCAGGGTGTGGAGACTCCAAGGCGGGTGCCATACGTTCCACCTCCCTATCCCCCAGCACCGCCTGAGGCACTCCCTTCTTAGCCTCGTATAGTGAGGCTGCCTCACGGACTCGGAGGTCTAGAGGGAGAATCCCAGACAACAAGAGCGCTGAGTTCAGGGAGACAGTACGGTAGGCTTTGCACATTTTCTGTGCAATGCCGCGCTGCACCACACTCAGCTGCTTTATCACTCCCAGCTTGCTTGCAGCTGGGGCCCATACACTGGCGGCGTACAGGATTATAGGTTCTATCGTTGCTGTGTAGATAATCTTGATTACCTCGGGGTTCAGCCCCCAACTCACTTTTGCTGCTCTACACAGCTGTCCATAAACGGCGACAGCTTTCCGACACACACTTGAGACGTGTGCATTAAATGTCAACTTGTCGTCGATGGTGACACCCAAGATTTTTATTTCTTTTGACATCCGTATGCTTATCCCGCCCATGCTCAGCCGTGGGGTGTCGTACTTCAGCCTTTTGGTAATCACCATCGCATTGGTTTTATGTGGCGCAAAACTCAATTTATTACGTACACCCCACGTCCGAACATGTTCAAGAGCGGCATTGGATTTTTGTTCAATTTCTAACGCTGTGTCACCATCGAAGACAAGGACTACATCGTCCGCAAACGCCTGGCAGCAGACCCCACTCATCTCCAGACTTTTGAGGAGTGGATCCAGGATCAGGTTCCAGAAAATGGGGCCTCCAATCGAGCCCTGTACACAGCCTTTGTTTGTACCCTTTACGTACTCTTCGCCACCATATCTAACCCTGACCCTTCTGTCCCTCAGATAACTATCTATGACCCTCCTCAGGTTTACCGGACACTTTTCCTCAGCCAGTCGAGCCCTGATGGCAGGCCACCAAGCATTGTCGAAAGCTCCCTCTATGTCTAGTGATACCAATACTACTATTTTCTTTCTGTCTATTTTACTGCGGATGTGCTGCATTAGAACATAGAGGGAGTCCTCGGTGCTCCTCTGGGGCATGAATCCGTACTGGCGAGTACTCATCGCTGGCAAAACATGGAACCTGAGGCGGGCCACCAGCATTTTTTCAAAAATTTTGCCTAGGACAGGCAATAAGCCTATTGGTCTGTATGCCTTCGGGGTGGTGTAGTCACTTTTTCCCGGTTTTCTGAGCGCCACCACCGTGGCTTCTTTCCAGGCTTGTGGAAAATGACTGTGTTCTAGGCATTGGTTCAGAAGGGCCAGGAAGGCATCCGGCGTATTGCCTATAGCACGGCTGCATACATCGGCTGTGAGGCCATCCATACCCGGGGCTTTTTTAGGGTTAAAAGATTCAGTAGCTACCTTTAGTTCCGCCATAACGAAGGGTGGGTCCCTACTATCGCCGAGCTCCCCTTTGTTTATTTTGTCGGCCTCTATTCTAATGTGACGATGATAATCATCGTCATCATTTGATAGGTCCTCCGGATAAAAGGTTTCCGTGAGTAACTTCACGGAGCCCTTTGCGTCTAGCTCCTCACCATCCCTTACCATTGGCAAGTCCTCTTCCCTTCGCTTTGTCCTACCTATAACCCGATAAATACCCTCCCATACTCCTTCCCTATCCTGCTTGCAGCAAAATTCTTTCCAACTCTCGGTTTGAGCTCGAGCTGCTTCTATCTCATACTTTTCTTTTGCTTTCAGGTACTCTTCGACGACCTTCGATCTTCGGACAGGAGCAGCGCACCTTATTCTTCGCCTTTTTGTAGTGACTTCTTTCTTCATCTTCGCGAGTTTCTCCGACCACCACGGCAAGGTAAGTTTCTCTTTTTTATTTTTTATTGGTATTGCTGAAGTGCATGCTTCTTGTAATATTTTTGTGTATCTATTTACTGCTGTATTTATTTGTTCCACGTTATCAATTTTTTCTATTTCTGTTTTTGTAAATTTATGTTCCATTACCAATTGGTTAAGCCTGTCATGAAACTTAGACCAATTAGCTTTTTTCGTATTGTAAATTCTGGTTGTTCTTTCTATTTTAATTCCTTTAGATCTCTGAAGCCAAATATTAAAAGTTATGCCGTTGTGGTCGGAGCTCGTGAGATTTTCATCGACCTTCCAGTCATCGACCAAATCAAGGATATTCGTCGAGCAGGCTGTGATATCGACGTAGCTGCTATAGCGTTGTCCTCCTCTGATTGTATCGAAGGTCGGAATTTCCCCTGTATTCAGTATGTTCAGCCCAAGCTCTCCGAGAGTCCCGCACACGTCCTCACCCCTACAGTCAACAGTCGGGCTCCCCCACCAGGTGTTCTTCGCGTTGACGTCACCTCCAACGATCAGTGGCTTGGAGCCATTCACCATTTCAATATTCTTTAGCTGTTGCAGATATGGCTCTAATGGTTTATCAGGCTCAAAGTAGACAGAGACAAGCGTGATCTCCCAAGCACTGGTTTTGATTCCCACCACAGTGATATTGTTTGTGGTGAGTTTCGGGTACTGCTTGACAATTAAGTCGTTGTCAAAGACGGCGATTGCAGCCTTTACGGTCCCTTTTCCTATATCAGTGCTTTGGAAGATCCGCATCCCATTTTGGCTCTTAACTACTTTTGCACTGCCGACGTAGGGTTCTTGCAGAAGTGCAACTGCAAACCTACGTTTCTCAGCCTCTACCAGTAGCTCGTTTGTAGCAAGTTTTTTACGCTGGAGGTTAGCCTGCACGAATTTGTACGCGAATTTTGCACCTTCGGGGCCCTTAGCAGTACGCGACTGTTGACCGTGCCAGTTCATCCCATCTGCGTCGCACTGGGCATTCGACACTGAAGGCGTTGTGTTCCACGTTTGTCATATTTGCCTTTTGGCAGTTTCTACAAGTGGCTTGCGTTCCGGCCATCCAGTCGGCGCATTGTGCCTTCAGATGAGGGCCACCACAGTGGCTGCACATGTCCTCGGTCTCATGGCAGTACTTTCTTCCATGCCCATAGCCCAGACAACGAGTGCACTGCATCAACGGGGTCTGATCTTCCACCCTGATACGTTGAAGATCTATGTGTACGTATCCCTTCTTTGTCACCCGTTGCCAAACACTAGGCGAGGTACTGATGACTATATGTCCAGCATGGGGGTTCCTCGTCTTCCTCCTAAACTTAATTTCTATCCTATCCGCTTCACCGTCGAGGCCATGGAAAACATCCCGGTTCTGACTTCTCAAGGCTTTAAGTACATCCTCATCGGTATTAACGAGTAGGACATCCTTGAGAATCACCATTGGGTCTTTGTTTTTTACTTCCTCCACGGTGAGGCCGACTCCTTTCCTAACTATTCTGTCCTTTGCTTTATCTCTTTCTTCTATCGTCTCAAATCCCATTATCACCTTTCTGTTCTTCGCCTTCCTCACCCTTTCTACTTTAATCCATCCATCCTTCGCATCCACTGCCTTTCTTACTCTTTCTAGAATTTCTTCCCCAGTCTCTGTCTCAATATTGGAAGCGACTACAACTGAGTGTAGAGTATTTCGTTTTTCTGGAGCTTTGCCACTCCGAGTTGCAGCCGCCTTTGCGTAAGAGGATAATTCTACCTTTTCCGACTTCTCCTTCTCTATCTCTATTGTGGCCTTCAACTCCATTACGCACTTATTGCTTTCCAGTAACAATTTGGAGTGTTCTTCAATTTTCGCCATGAGTTGGCTCGTGTCCTGGATTTTTAGAGTCGGTGGGTTCGGATGGCAGTCTTCGGTCTCATTGTCCACTACTTTATTTCCCGCTTTTAATTCTGCCTCCACTTCCTTAACCAGTTGGCAAAGTCTCTCTACGGCTTTTTCCACCCCTTCTTTAATTTCGGTTTTTAAGTTACGTGAATTTTTGAGGTGGATTTTTGCCTTGATGAGGCAAGCCGTTGCTTCTGCTGTTCTGCTTGCATACACTTTTGGTGGTGTAGTGTTTTCTACCGAAACTCTACGTATTGTGGTCGGCTTGGGACCTTGTGCCTTTTGTGATTTCTGCAGAAGGGTTGTCTTAGTTGTTATTACAGCAAGACCTGCCTGCATCGTCTCACTGGTTGAAGGGGAAGTAACGTCATTGCTCTGTTGCGTGGTCTCCCACTGGTCAATACTACGTCTCACGCTAGAAGTTTGCTTACCGGGAGATTTCTCATTCTCCATTTTCTTAACAGGCGTTCTAATCCCAAACATAATGGAGGTAAGAGAGAAACGTCAAGTTAGAGACAGCAAAAAATTGTAAAAGTGGTAAAATAGCTGCTCTAAGTTTCAACACAGTACAAAAAAAATAATAGTAAAAATAAAACAATTGCAGCCGGTCAAAAACAAACACAAAAGCAAATTTTAGGAATAAACCTAAAAAAAAAAGTCAATTTATTCGTCAATAATTGTTTCCAGACGTATGTCTGGCGTTATAGAGCCTTCAGGAGTGTACGCGTTTTATATGATTTCGAGTAGAGCCGAAAAATTTTTTCGACTCTACATAGAGTCGATCTCTACCTTGCAAACGACAGGCCTTCCCGAGACCTTTCTGATGAGCCCAAACACGACTACCCTCGCGTAAAGGGTTCCGAAGATACAGGTGTTTAATATTTTGGTTTTTTAATGTGAAAAATTACCAAGTTTGGTTACCAGTGGTTATTTCCGGAACCGTTCATACGAATACCACCGTGTTTGGACTTTTTTGTCTCGTCCTGATGGGACCTAGCTCCCGGAATCGTCTTTGCCCTGAAAAAAATTTTACTCCTGAAAATCCCTGAAAAGCCAACAATCGCCCAGGGAAGGTCCAGACAATGGCTCCAGAGGAAATCCGAACTCTCCACGACCTCCGGTTCGGGAGCTACACGAGTCTGAAAATTGGTTTGACAGTCTAAGAACTGTCAAAGCCAATCCTCAAACTGATGCAATTTAGCTTCCACCAACCGCAGAATACCCGAGTTTGGGTTCCTCTGGCTTGGCTCGTCGTGCTCCAACGCGCAAAGCTATTTTCAGGCGCCTGAAATTTTTCAGCGCCAAAGCGCCTGAAACCGAGTGGAACGGGTAGAATTTGTCTCTTCAAACACCCCTGTGAAGTCCGCAACCCTCTGCGACCACCAGATCCGGAGCTATAGTGGGCCAAACTTTTTCAAGATGGCCGCCCAGCTGTCAAAAGCCAAATTAAATTGACTATAGCTCCTCAACCGTTTGTCACACAGAGCCGCGGTTTCCTATGTGATGCTTGGCCTGACTTTGGCTATCCGTCCAATATGGCTTCAGGTCTGAAAAATTTCAGGTCCTGAAAACGCCTGAAAATGAATAAAAAATGTTCCCGATCAATTTCCACAGGGACCTGTGGAAGTCCGAAGTTTTTGCGACCAATAGCACCGAAGATAATTTAAGTTTTGTACGGCAACCGGGAAAACCAAGATGGCTGCTAAATGCTATCTTCCCTATTTTTCGAGCTATTGAGGGCAAATTTGGGCTTAAACTTAACACAATACGCTGTCTGAAGACGATCCTGGTGTCTATTTTAATTAATTTCTATTTATTTAATAATAATATCGAAAAATATGGAAAAATTCTATATCTTTGTGACTGGTACAGATAAAAATACAGAAAAATTTGCACAATTTGTCTAAAATACAGGACTTTCTAGCTACTGTATAAAATTTAAAAAATATATATTCCTTCATAGAAATTATTTGAAAAAACAAATATTCCTTAAAAATCTTTATAATTTAAAGAAAAAATACATTTAAAAATCTAAACTTAATACAGGCTTCTTCATCAGATGAGCGCGCAGCAGAATCCGCAGTAAAAAAGTGGGGTCCTGCCTGAAGATTTTTCAGGACAGGGGGTCAAAGTTGCAGGCTTTGTAGGTTTTTTATTCTGCTCCTAATTGAGATAAAAATCTGGTCTAACCGGTATTTTCCTTGCTTGGTAGTGGTGTTTCCGCTGCCAAAAAATGAGGTCCCTGTGATGTCTGGTTCTGCAACCTCGTGGTCCAATTTTAGGTTATGTTCCGTAGTTTTCTTCAATTTTCTTCACAGTGCGTTGGAATTTTTTCGAAACTGAAGTGTCAAACGACGCAGCTCAGCACCCTTCAAATGACTGCGTCAGAAAATCCACGACGTCGGACGTGAATCCAGAGCTATTCAGCCTCAAAGATTCTCAAACTGCGAATTTCTGTGGTTTTTCCGCACCAGCTCTTTTGTATTAGTTTTCCGGGAAAAACCAATTACACAACTGGATGCCCCGCACAAAAACACAAATTTTGGTATATAACACGGCGTGTTTGCGTGAGAAAATACCACTTTTTAAGATTTTTGAACGCGGAGCGACCTCAAAAACGATCCGACCACCACGAGGGTTGGGGGGGAACTGGGTTAGGTTAGGTTTTTTTTTTTTTTTTTTTTTTATATAAATATTTTTAAAATACGCCACTCCCTACCCTGAGCAGGGTCGTTAGATACTCAATACTATATGGTATGTTCTGGAAAATATTTAATTTAAGTGTTATTTCTATGTACTATTATTATTATATTATTATTCCGTATATATTGTATTATGTATTGGTTCTGTTCTCATTTCTCTCCCTTCCTCAAGGGTTGCGCAAACGCTTGGCTTTTTTACCAATATTTTGCGCTTGCTTGAGGCCTTTTTCACCGTTTCAACTTTCCTTCCTACTTTATCAATATATACTTGTATTTAATTTATATGAGCATACCTTTATGTTATTTATTTTGTTTTTGTATATGTAGATTGTTTTACTTATTATTTTTTATTACTATCTCTGTTACTTGTTTTGCATATTTTAAAAATACTGTCCGCTTCTTTCCTTCAGCTAAAATGTCTTTTAGTGTGTCTTTGCTAATTTTTTGTCCCATTTCCTGTTCACTATCATACCTTGCTCGACCGAAGATCGGACAGTCGAGCAAGATATGTAGGACAGTTTCTTCGACCCCAAGGGCACAGGCGCACGATGGGTCCTCCTTACACTTGAATCTTGTCAGATATCCGGAGAACCCACCGTGCCCTGTCAATATTTGCGCCGTGATGCCGTCCAGCGTAATCTTTTTGACGATTCTGTGCCCCTCAATGGCGTCCGGAAAGAAGACTTTTGTAGTCCCGGCAGTTTCCCCTGACTGATACCTCCGGTTCCATTGGTCAAGAGACTCCCGTCTGATTTGCCCCTTGACAAATGAAACCGGGCACTTGTCGTAGTCAGGGGCACGTTTCAATGTGAGGGCGGCCATTTTGGCTAGGCAGTCGGCGCGTTCGTTGCCCGCAAGCCCTGCATGGGCCTTCAACCAGAACAAGGACACAGTTTTGCTCTGGTCAAAGGCCCTCCGGAGGTTTTTGCGGGCCTCGACCGCCAGGGGGTGCAGAGAGCCGTTGTTGACGACAGTCTCCAGCGCGGATCTTGAGTCGCTGTAAATTGCGAAGCTCTGCTGAGCACCCCGAACAATGTCCCCAGTGGCTCTGCATACGGCCAGGAGTTCCGCCTGATAGACGGTGCCGTACGATGGAAGTTTAAGTTTGACGGTTTTGGTTTCGGCCGCGCCTTCCCAGTAAGAAACTGCGGCGCCCACCTTGCCGTCGATCTTACTGCCATCTGTGAAGATTTTAACGGCGTAGTCGCTGTTTGCGTCTAGCTCTTCCTCGTCTATCAGGCTCTTGAACTCCAGGTGCATATGCGTTGCCGGGTGTCCATTTTCGGTGTACCCCGCTCTCCGCTCGACCTCCCTGCCCGCCAGATCCAGCCGGGGTACTCCTCTCTTTGCTTCGTACAGGGCGGCTGCCTCCTGAATACGAATATCGAGTGGGAGTATCCCGGCGAGAAGCAGCGCAGCGTTCAAGGAGACCGTGCGGTAGGATTTGCAGAGCTTCTGCGCGAATCCACGCTGGATGGCGTTCAGCTGCTTTTTAGCTCCCACCTTCCCCACTGCCGGAGCCCAGGCGCTCGCCGCGTACATAATCACCGGTTCTATTACGGCGTTGTAGATAATTCTTATGACATCTGCGTGGAGGCCCCAACTAATCTTGGCCGCCCTCGACAGCTGCCCGTATATTTTAACTACTTTTTTACATATATTTGAAATATGCTTGTTAAATGTCAGGCAGCTGTCGATGGTTAGGCCGAGGATTTTTATTTCTTTTGACATGCCAATACCGACCCCGCCCATGCTCAGGAGTGGTTCGTCATATTTGAGCTTCCGCGTAACCACCATCGCTTGGGTTTTGTGGGGTGCGAACTTTAGCTTATTTTTGACTCCCCACTCCCCAACGTAGGCGAGGGCAGCATTGGCCTGCCTTTGAACCTCCAACGCAGTGTCTCCGTCAATAACCAGGACTATGTCGTCGGCGAACGCCTGGCAATAGATGCCCCTGCCGGTCAGCTCCTTCAGAAG
This sequence comes from Leucania comma, assembly GCA_958295575.1. NCBI lineage: Eukaryota > Metazoa > Arthropoda > Insecta > Lepidoptera > Noctuidae > Leucania > Leucania comma. Next base: position 21,650 of record OY282471.1, on the reverse strand, counting down.
CGGGTCAAGGACGAGGTTCCATAGGATTGGACCTCCTATGGAACCCTGGACACACCCTTTTGTCGTGCTTAGGGAGTGCGTCTCCCCGCCGTATCTGACCTCGACCCTTCTATCCTGAAGGTAGCTGCCGACCACTCTTCTAATGTTGCCGGGACAACCTTCCTCCTCGAGTCTGACCTTTATGGCCGGCCACCATGCGCTATCGAAGGCTCCCTCTATGTCCAATGAGATCACAGTTATTAGCTTTTTCAGCTTGAGCTTGCTTCTTATGTGTCCCATCAGGTCATAGAGGGAGTCCTCGGTGCTCCTTTGGGGCACAAAACCGTACTGGCGGGCGCTCATTTTGGGGAGAAGATGCCACTTTAATCTCCCCACGACCATCTTTTCGAGCACCTTGCCCAAGACCGGGAGCAGGCCGATTGGCCTGTAAGACTTTGGCTGGAAGTAGTCTTCTTTGGCGGGCTTCCGCAGGACAACGACGGTCGCTTCTTTCCAGGGCTTCGGGAAGTGGCCCAGCTGTAGACACTTGTTAGTGATGGCCAGGAAAGTTCCTGGATCCTGCGAGACCACTCGCACGCAGATATCTGCCGTGAAACCATCCGCACCGGGGGCCTTCTTCGGGTTAAAGCTTTCCACGGCCACCCTCAGCTCGTGCTCCGTGAAGGGGGGGTCATGGTTGCTATCATGTTCCCCGCTCACGGTGTCAGCTTGCCGTCGAGTGGCCCGGTGGTCTGCGTTATCTTCACTTTCACGGTCCTCCGGGTAGAAGGTTTCAGCGAGCAGTCTCGTCGACTCCTTCAGGCTCAGGAACTTTCCGTTGTGTTTTAAGGGGACGTCTTCCTGCCTTTTCGACGTGCGACCGATCACCCTGTAAATACCTTCCCAAAGCCCTTCCTTGTCCTGCTTCCCACAGAACTCCTTCCAGCTTTGAGTCTGGGCTTCCCTAGTCCTAGCAAGGTACTCTTCTTTTTTCTGCAGGTACTTGTCAATCACCCCGGCCTTTCGGGAGAGGGCCGCGCAACGTATTCTTCTCTTCCTGGTGGCAACCTCCTTCTTCAGGATGGCTAACTCGTCGGACCACCACGGCAAGGTGAGTCTTGTGTGTGATTTAATGAGTGGTATGTGTTCAGTGCATGTCTTGTGTATATTGTTTGTGAGTGTGTTTATGGTGTTTTCAAGTTGTTGAGTGTTTGTGATAGCTGAAACTTCCGACGGGCTGATTTTATGTTCTGCATTCAACTGGGCCAGTTTCTCACGAAACTGGCTCCAGTTTGCCTTCTTTGTGTTGTAGAGCCTCGTCGTCCGTTGTGTGTATGTAGACTCACCTCTTTTCAATTTCAAATTGAAAGTTATGCCGTTGTGGTCCGAGTTTGTCAGGTCTCGATCCACTGTCCAGTTCTCCACCAGGTCGAGCATGTCTGTCGTGCATGCGGTAATATCGACGCAGCTGGTGTACGTAATCCCCCCCCGTACAGTTTCAAAGGTCGGGGTGTCCCCGACATTTAGTACCTGCATATCGTTTTGGTCTAGAGCGCCCGCCAGTGCATCTCCCCTGGAGTCCGTTCTCCCACTGCCCCACCAGACGCTTTTGGCATTTGAGTCCCCCCCAACAAGGAGCCTCATCGGACTCGCCGTCGCCACTCGCCTAAGCTGCTCCAGGTATGGCTCTATGGGTGTGTCTGGCTCGAAATAGAAGGAGGCCAGTGTGATTTCCCAAGCAGCCGTGCGGATTCTCACGACCACGATGTTGTCGGTAGTGAGATTTGGGCACTGTATAACTTCAATGTCTTTATTGAAGACGACAATTGCCGCCTTTACAGTGCCCCCCGGACAGCTGCTGTTCTGGAAAATCCTGGCCCCCCTATACTGCTTTAGCGTTCCGACACTACCCACATATGGCTCCTGAAGCAGCGCAACCGTGATTCTGCGACTGGCGGCCTCCAGCATGAGCTCGTCCGTGGCTAGTCGCATTCTTTGCAGGTTGGCCTGGACGAACCCATGCCTCGCTGCTCCTCCCCGGAGAGGTACTCTTGGCAAGTTGATCGCAGTGGCGCCCTCAGCAATACGCGACAGTGGATCGCGCAATTGCGTCCCACCGCTTACGTAGCGGGCAATCCGTGCTGAACCCATTGTGTCCTAGGTTGTCATAGCCCGCCTTCTTACAATTGCAACATCTGGGAGGCTCCCCGGCTAGACGCGATGGGCATTCCGCTCTCAGGTGAGCGTCGCCGCAATGTGAGCAGAGGTCATCCATCCCCGTGCATTGCTTCCGGCCGTGGCCGAAACCAAGGCATTTCGTGCACTGCACAAGGGGAGTTTGGTCAAACACTTTCACCCTTTGCAAGTCAATATGTGCACGACCTGCCCCGGTCAAGACCTGCCACACCGGAGGGGAGACCTGTACCACTACGTGACTCTCGTGTGGGTTTCGTGCTCTTTTCCGATATTTTACGGCGACCCTCACCTCCTCCCTCTTAAGCTCGCCCAGGAGGTGTTGGTTTTGCTTTAGGATCGCTCTGGTGATGTCGTCGTCTGTGTTATAGGATAAAACATCCGTCAACACCACCAGAGGATCCCTATTGATGGCCTCCTCAATTTTCAATCCGGTCGCGGAGCCCCCCAGTCTGCTTTTTATTATGTCCAATTCCTGGCGGGTTTGACAACCCAGGACCACCTTCTGGTCCCGTGCTTTACGGACCTTGTCCACACGGATACCCGTCTCCTTAGCGTCCACCGCGATCCTAATTTTCTCGACGACTTTGCAGCTTGTGTCCGTGCTATCTTCGGAGCTTACGATGATCGAGTGCAGCGGGCGCGGCGGCACGTATGACTTACCCGCCCCCGCGGCGACACTCGCGTAGCTCTGACTGCAGGTTACTGGGGAGTGAGGAGCAGGAGGAACACTCGCGCAAGTGGTCGTCTTCTCCAATAGCTCTCCCTGTCTCTCCATCGCCCGCCGCAGACTCTCCATCTTCTCGCTGCTCTCCTTCACCAGCGCGCTATGCTCCGCTAGTGAAGCGAGCAACGAGTCAACCTCCGGAAGGCTCTTGGGTGCTTTTGGCGGAGGTGTTGCCTTAATGGCCTCGTCCCCCGCGAGCCCAGTCCCTTTTGCTTGTTCAGCAGCCGCCGCCTCTTCCTTAACCAGCTGGTACAGCCGTTCAACCGATTGGGTGATCCCGGCCTTAAGGTCTGCCCTCAGGTTGCGCGAATCGCCAAGGTGCGATTTCGCGCGCAGAAGGCAGTTTCGAGCCTCGGTCACCCGATCGGTGGATTTGTTCTGAGATAGGTGGCTCGCCCCAGGTGACGCTCCCAGCGTCTCCGTAGATGTTCGGCGTGCTGCAGCCTTACTGTTCGGCTGTGATGCAGCACGCCGTGTGGACTTCTGGGAAGCCGTCACGATCGGGGCTGCTGTCTTTGGTGAGTTCGCGGTGGCCGACGGAAGGGGCTGGGTGTCCGCCATCTTCCCATTCTCCCACTCCCCAATGCTTCGCCTCACACTAGAGGCTTGAGTTGAAGCACTGGGAGGGGAGATCTCCCCCTCGAAGGTGATGGAGAGTGCCGCATTCGACGGAGAGACACGGGGGCCCATGGAGCCCTTTTTAGCGGGGGTTCTGGAGAGGAACATGATGGATGAGAATAAAAAGGATTAAAATCAGTAAATAATTTAAATAATATAAAATGACGAAGTTGATTATAGATATTTAAATTTTTTTTTTTTTTTAAGATCTGGATCCTGTAAAGGGGGGCCCAGTAAAACAAATAATTAAATATAATAGTAAAAACAATATTAAAACTAAAGAACTGGTCCCTGTAAAGGGGGGGCCAGTACGTCAAGCTAGTAAAATGTCAGGTACCTATAAAATAATCCCTCTAGTGAGGTGTCGAAAATATTACAAATAGTCAATAATTTGCGCTAGAGGGCTCCTAGGCGCGTCAAAATAACCATTTTTTATATTTCCCTAATTCCAATAACGAAGCAAATCAAATGTGAAATTTTCAAATTTTTGGAAATATGTTGTTCACTCCCTTTCCTATATATAAAGGGCGGGTGGGAGGGCAATTTTTTCTGTGAGCTAGACTCGCGTGCGAGGTGTCGTTAGACGCGTCTCGGCGAGCCCTAGCGAACTGTGCAGAAACTAGATTTTTAGCCGAAGAAAAATTTTGGGTTTTCGAAGAAAAACCTGTTTTTTGGTCGAAAAATGAAAATTTTGAAAGAGAACCTAAATTCGGGTTCGCGTAAACGCTCGCCAGAATATAGGTTCAGATGATATAAATATGTTGCCGAAAAATGAAGTCCAAATAATGAATAGATTTTGAGATAAAAATATTAAATTTCGAATTTCGATGAAAATTTCACAAGTTCCAGGGAAGAAAATCAATGTCGCGAAAAATGAATTTTCACCGTACGGATAATAGGTACTAGCCTATTCAACGTCAATTACGCCGAAAACCGTGTCAAAATCGGTCTCCAGGAGACAAAGTTATTGGTTAGGTTAGGTTAGGTTAGGTTAGGTTAGGTTAGGTTAGGTTAGGTTAGGTTAGGTTAGGTTAGGTTAGGTTAGGTTAGGTTAGGTTTTTTTTTTTTTTTTTTTTTTTTTTTTTTTTTTTTTTTTTTTTTTTTATCTCTACTCCTGACATAATCAGGAACTACTATATATCCAATACACTTTCACACCAGTTCTCGCTATCTTTCCTCTCGCACTTTCATTCAGCATACTTTATCTTTCTTTTATTCGTCTTCTTTCAGTCTTTTATGGGTGGGACTCCCATATTCTACGTTACTTTTCTATTTTTCTATTTCTTTTATTTATTTATTTGTGTTCTGTATAGTGTCGCAGGGAGGAATTATATGCTTAGGTTTTCTTTATTTTAAATATACATTTTTTCTTACAGACTAATTATTATTATTGATAATGCTTATTCATCTAACGTGTTTTTACAGTATTCTTATATTTATTTGTTTATTTTTATCCATACATTTCTATTTCTTATTATAGCTTAACATCAACGCATATTAATTCTGGGGTACATAGTTTTATTTGTTACACAGTATTTCAGTTCTTATATACTATCTACTTGCTAAGACTTATACATAATTATTTTTTCACCTATTTTATATGCACGACTCATATATCATCCAATATATGGCAGTACATACTTTATTGATCGCTTCTGTTTCTCCTTATTACTTTTTCCGCTAATTTAGTACAGTAGTTTATAAATTTTTCCCTACATTTACCAGACATTATTTCCCCCACTTTCTGTTCAGTTAAATTTTCTTCAATTTCAGCCTGTATGTCATTCCTTTCACGCGCATATGCAGGGCAGCAAAGCAATATGTGAGGAACCGACTCCTCTATGCTCGGGTCACAGATGCACGAGGGACTCTCCTTACACTTGAACCGATTCAAGTATTCGGAGAATCCCCCGTGCCCCGTCATGACCTGAGTCAGAATTCCATTAAGGTTCATCTTTCTAACTATCCTGTACGCCGCTATCGCATCTGGAAAGAACATTTTTGTCACCGACGCCGTAGTTCCAGTCTTGTATCTTCTGTTCCATTCCTCAAGCGTCCGCATACGAATGTTGCGCTTGAGAAATGAAACAGGACACAAATCATAATCTGGCTTCTTTTTGCTCATTATGGCAGCCTCTTTTGCGAGCTGATCCACTCTTTCGTTACCTTCAATCCCTGCGTGAGCTTTGATCCAGAACAAGGTGACTATCTTGTTCTGGAGAGAAACAGCTGTTAGATTTTCTCGTGCTTCTACCGCCAGGGGATGAAGGCAACTGTGGTTTATCACTGTCATAAGGGCTGCCATCGAGTCACTATAAATGCCGTACGTTGATGCCGTGCTTCTCCGGATTTCCCCGGTTGCCCTACATATCGCCAAAAGTTCCGCCTGGTAGACCGTGCAATAACCTGGTAACGCCAGCTTGAGGGCACGTGTTTCGGTCTCGCTGTTCCACATGGACAACGCAGCACCGACACGGCCCCCAATCTTGCTCCCGTCGGTGAAAACCCTCACCTCCGGATTGGCACTAGCGTCAACTTGCTCCTGGTCCACCAGACTCCCGAACTTCAGGTCGATACGCGTAGCGGGGTGCGGAGACTTAAGTGCAGAGACTGGTCTCTCCGCCTCCCTATCCCCCAGTATTGGCAGCGATACTCCTCGCTTGGCCTCATATAATGAGGCCACCTCACGAATCCTGAGGTCCAGAGGGAGCATCCCCGCCAACAGGAGGACCGAGTTGAGGGAGACTGTTCTGTAAGCTCTGCAGATTTTTTGGGCAATACCTCTTTGCACGACACCTAGCTGCTTAATGACTCCTATTTTGTTTGCCGCTGGGGCCCATGCGCTAGCGGCGTACAGGATGATTGGTTCTATTGTAGCTGTATATATAATTTTTACCACTTCGGGGTTAAGGCCCCAGCTAATCTTCGCTGCCCTACACAATATCTTATAAATATTTATTATCTTCCTGCAGGCATTCTTTATATGCGCATTAAAGGTTAACTTGTCATCGATGGTGACACCCAGGATCTTTATTTCCTTAGTCATGGCTATTTCGACCCCGCCCATGTTCAGTCGTGGAGTGTCGTATTTTAACCTTCGGGTTATGGTCATCGCGTTGGTTTTGTGTGGTGCAAATTTTAATTTATTTTCCACACCCCACGCCTGAACATGCCCGAGGGCATCGTTTGCTGTCTGCTCTATTTCCATAGCTGTGTCACCATCGAAGACAAGCACTACGTCGTCTGCGAATGCCTGCACGTAAACATTTTTGTGCACCAGGGATTTAAGGAGGGGGTCAACGAGTAGGTTCCACAGGTTGGGGCCGCCGATGGAGCCCTGTACGCAGCCTTTGCTAGTACCTTTGGTGTATTCTTCACCCGCGTACCTCACCCTGACCCTTCTGTTGCTAAGGTAACTGTCTATGACCCTCCTCAAGTTGAGCGGACATCTTTCCTCGGCCAGTCGGGTCCTAATAGCTGGCCACCAAGCATTGTCAAAGGCTCCCTCTATGTCCAAAGATATTAACACTACAATTTTCTTTAGGCTAAGCTTTTCTCTTATATGCTTCATAAGGTCATAGAGGGAGTCCTCAGTGCTTCTTTGGGGCATGAACCCGTACTGGCGAGTACTAATTCTTGGCATTATATGGTACTTGAGGCGGGTCATCACCATCTTTTCGAAGATTTTTCCTAACACCGGTAAGAGGCCAATTGGCCTGTATGCCTTTGGCGTGGAATAGTCGGATTTACCGGGTTTCCTTAGTGCCACCACTACAGCCTCCTTCCAGGGCTCGGGGAAGTAATTTAGCTTCAGGCATTTGTTCAGAAGGGCCAGGAAGGCCCCGGGTGCACATCCAATGGCCTGACTACATACATCGGCAGTGAGGCCGTCCAACCCCGGCGCTTTTTTCGGATTGAAAGACTCGCATGCTGTTCTTAACTCTACTAGAGTAAAAGGCGGATCTTGCAGGTCATCTTCATCTTTTTTATTTATTGTCTCAGCTTTGGCTCTAACCTGACTGTGATAAGTACTGTCCGTTTCACTCAGATCTTCCGAGTAAAAAGTTTCTGCAATGAGTTTCACAGACTCTTTTGGGTCGAGCACTTTTCCGTCCTTAATCATCTGCAGATCAACCTCCCTCAGCGTAGTCCTTCCAATAACTCTATATATACCCTCCCATACCCCCTCCCTATCCTGCTTGCAACAAAAATCCTTCCAGCTGCTAGTCTGGGCTCGGGCTGCCTCAACTTCGTACTCCTCTTTCTGTTTTAGGTACTCTTCCACCACTTTCGACCTTCGGATTGGAGCAGCGCATCGTATCCTTCTCTTTTTAGTGGCTACTTTCTTTTTTAGTTCACCAAGTTTCTCCGACCACCATGGCAGGTTGAGTTTTTCTTTTGATTTTTTAATTGGCATTGCTGAATTGCATGCTTCTTTTATAATTGTTGTGTAATTATTTACCATTTCATCTAATTGTTTTGTGTTGTCAATTTTTTCTATTTCTTTTTTGTTTAATTTGGATTCTATCATTAATTGGTTGAGTTTACTATGAAACTCTGGCCAATTTGCTTTTCTTGTATTATAGATTCTTGTGGTTCTTTCCACTTGAATCCCTTTTGATCTTTTCAGCCTAATGTCAAATATTATGCCATTGTGGTCGGAGCTTGTGAATCCTTCAACTACCTTCCAATTTTCTACTAGGTCTACGATGTGATCAGAGCAAGCCGTTAAGTCGACATAGCTGCTGTAGCGTTGTCCTCCCCTAATCGTGTCGAAAGTTGGAGTTTCCCCTGTGTTGAGTATATTCAACCCGAGCTCCCCAAGAGTTCCGCACATATCTTCGCCCCTACGGTCAACCATCGAGCTTCCCCACCAGGTGCTCTTCGCGTTGGCGTCCCCTCCAACGATAATGGGTTTCGAGCAGTTTACAGATCCTATTTCTTTCAGTTGTTTTAGATAGGGCTCAATCGGTTTGTCCGGCTCGAAATAGAGTGAGACGAGTGTGATCTCCCAGGCACTGGTCTGGATTCCCACCACAACTATGTTTTTTGTGGTGAGTTTCGGGTACTGTATCACCTTGAGGTTTTTGTCAAGGACAACTATAGCTGATTTTACAGTCCCGTCTCCCATTCCAGTGTCCTGGAAGACCCGCACTCCCCTCTGGCTCTTCATAGTATTAGAGTTACCCACATAAGGCTCTTGCAAGAGCATTACTGCGATTCCCCGCTTTTCAGCCTCTATCATTATTTCGTTTGTTGCCAGTCTTTTTCGTTGGAGGTTGGCCTGCGCGAATTTGTAGGCAGTTCTTTCCGCCTGCGAGCCCTTAGCAGTACGCGACGGTTGACCGCGCTACGGCATCCCATTTGCGGCGTACAGGGCATTCGAGACTGAAGGCATTGTGCTCTACATCCGGCATATTTGCCCTCTTGCAGTTTCTGCAGGTGGCCATTCCTCCCGCGATCCAGTCCGAACACTCAGTTTTTAAGTGTGGTCCACCGCAGTGACTGCATACGTCGACCGTCTCTGAGCAGTATTTCCGTCCATGCCCATAGCCTAGACAGCGAGTACACTGTATCAAAGGGGTTTGGTCTTCTGCTCTTACTCGCTGCAGGTCTATATGGACATGTCCTCTTTTTGTTATTCTCTGCCAGATAACGGGGGACGCGCTTACCACAACATGCCCGGAGTGTGGATTTCTTGCCTTCCGCCTATATTTAATTTCTAACCTATCTTCCCCATCGCAGATGCCATGAAACACGTCCCGATTCTGATTCCTAAGTGCTTTAATAATATCTTCGTCTGTATTGACTACTAGGACGTCTCTTAGTATCAGCATCGGGTCTCGGTTTTTCACGGCCTCTACGGTGAGGTCGATTCCTTTTTTCTCTAGCCTAGCCTTTACCTTGTCCCTTTCCTCCTCGGTCCCGAAGCCCATGACAACTTTCCTATTCTTTGCCTTCCTAACTCTTTCTACTTTTACCCAGCCTTCTTTTGCATCAACCGCCTTCCTCACTTTGTCTAGCACCTCTTCTCCGGTTTCGGTCTCATCCTTTGAAGTCACGACGACAGAGTGTAGCGTATTATGTTTTTGTAGCACTCCGCCGCCACCCCAGGTTTGGGCAACCTCTGCATATGAAGGTCTCTCTTTGCTTAATGCCTTCTGCTCTTCCAGTGCAAACTTGAGCTCTTCCATCCGTCTGTTGCTGTCTTGTAGCAATTTGGAGTGCTCCTCGATGGTTTTTGTAAGGCGGTCTGCGTTCCCAGTTGTTATTGCTTGCTCTTCCCACTCTGTTATTTGAGTCCCTTTGTGTCTTTTTTCTGAAGGGCAAGTGTTCTGTCTTTTGGCTGAGTCCGAAGCTTCTGCTGCTCCGTCTTTGATTAGTCGAAACATAGTTTCTACTGCTAGGGTTATGCCCGCCTTTAGGTCTGCTCTCAGATTACGCGAGTCGTTCAGATGGGCCTTCGCCCTCAGGAGCCAGACCCGGCCCTCATGTACTCGGTCAACGGACGCTACCGGTCCCGGCGACCCTCCCGTAGCCCCAACAGAGCTTCGCCGCTTCGAGTCCTTTCCAACATGGGACGATGCAGCCCTCTGTGTAGGCCCCGGGGGAGCAGTTGAAGTTCTCGCCTGGTTTTTCGGTGACACTAGGTATGTGACCGAGGCGATTGTTTTGGGGTCATTACTCCTGTTACCTTCCCACTCACCAATACTCTTTCGAACATTGGGAGCAGTCGTAGGTTTTTGAGGTGAAGGTCCTGCCTTCTCCTTGTCAACCGGAGAGTTGGGCTCTGGGGCAGCAGTCTTGCGGGGCGTATGTGCGAGAGGCATTGTAGTTCTGATGGTTAGGTTAGGTTAGGTTAGGTTAGGTTAGGTTAGGTTAGGTTAGGTTAGGTTAGGTTAGGTTAGGTTAGGTTAGGTTTTTTTTTTTTTTTTTTTTTTTTTTTTTTTTTTTTTTTTTTTTTTTTTTTTTTTTTTTTTTTTTTTTTTTTTCTCTACCCCTGACATTACCAGGGTCTTTTAGTTACTAATTCTCTTTCATACTAGTTCTCGCTTGAATGCCTCTCGTACTTTCATTCCTCATACTTTGTCTTTCTTTTATCCTTCCTCACTCATTACTTCTTATGGGTGGGACTCCCATTTTCCTAACTATTTTGTCCTAACTACTTTATTTTAATTTCCATACATGTGTGCTTTTTATCTTTCCGGGTTTAATAATTTACACAAATCTGTTTTATTATCTTTTCTTTTACAGTTCTTATTGTTTTATGTACTCTATAACACTCTTGTATTATTACTTATATCTATCTTATTCTAGTTTTACATTTTTATCTTTCTAGTTCTACTTACATCTTTAATACTTTCTAGTTACACTCTATAACACCGCTTTGCAGGCCTATTTTTATTGCTTTATTTTTCTTTATCTTTAAAGGTTGGAACATAACACTTATATTTATAAAATTTTTGACTTATATACTAGGATATACTTAGGGCTAATTTGCTTTATTTTACCAACTTATTTTTAGGTTTACAAACTGGAATTCTCAGTAATTTTACTGCTTTAACACTTATTTTTACATTGTTTATCTAGTCCATGTATGCACAGCTTATATATAATTAAATATACAGTAGTTGCATACTCCATCAGTCACTCTTATTCCTTTTTATTACCTTCTTTGTTATTTTTAGGCAGTACTCTAAGAATTTCTCCCTGTTTTTACCTATCATTATTGCCCCCACATTTTCTACCGTGAGGTCTGTTTCCAATTCCTGCATTATTTCGTTTCGTTCACGAGCATATACAGGGCAGCGAAGTATCAAGTGTGGTACCGACTCTTCTACGTTTGGATCGCAGATGCACGATGGATTCCCCTTACACTTGAATCGATTCAAGTATTCTGAGAATCCACCGTGCCCCGTCAAGGTCTGAGTCAAGTGCCCCTCAATCCGTAGCTTCCTGACAACCCTGTATGCCGCCGTTGCGTCCGGAAAAAACAGTTTTGTGACCGAAGCAGTAGTAGCGGTTTTGTATCTATTGTTCCATTCGTCAAGCGTCGCCATACGGATGCAACGCTTGACGAATGAAACGGGACACAAGTCGTAATCTGGCTTCTTTTTACTCAGTATGGCGGCTTCCTTTGCCAGCTGATCCACTCTCTCGTTGCCCTCGATCCCTGCATGAGCTTTTATCCAGAACAAGTTCACTAGCTTGTTCTGGAGAGAAACAGCTGCTATGTTTTCTCTTGCTTCAACTGCCAGGGGATGAAGGCAACTGTGGTTTTTCACTGTCATAAGGGCCGCCATCGAGTCACTGTACACCCCAAAGGTGGCTGCCGGGCTCCTCCGGATCTCCTCCGTTGCCCTGCATATTGCCAGGAGCTCCGCCTGGTAGACCGAGCAATACCCCGGCAGCGCCAGCTTGAGGGCACGTGTTTCGGCCTGGTTGTTCCAAAAGGACAACGCAGCACCAACACGCCCCCCAATTTTGCTTCCGTCAGTGAAAATCCTCACCTCCGGTTTGGCACTGGCGCTGACCTGCTCCTGGTCGCCCAGGCTTTCGAACTCGAGTTCGATACGCGTGGCGGGATGAGGGGATTTCAGCGCAGACATAGGCCGCTCCATCTCCCTATCCCTCAATATTGGCAGCGACACCCCCCTCCTGGCCTCATACAGTGAAGCCATTTCTCGCACTCGGAGATCCAGAGGGAGTATCCCTGCCAACAGAAGTACCGAGTTGAGGGAGACGGTGCGATATGCTTTGCATATTTTCTGCGCTATTCCGCGCTGCACAGCGCCCAATTGCTTACTAATCCCCAGTTTGCCGGCTGCTGGAGCCCATACGCTGGCGGCATACAGGATGATCGGCTCTATTGTGGCTACATAGATTGTCTTAACCACTTCGGGATTTAATCCCCAACTGACTTTCGCTGCCCTGCACAACTGCTTGTGAACTCCGATAGCTTTTTTGCAGACATTTCGGACGTGTGAGTTAAACGTCAACTTGTCATCGATGGTGACTCCCAATATCTTGACCTCTTTTGACATGGGCACCTCCACCCCGCCCATGTTCAGTCGTGGGGTGTCGTATTTGAGTCTTTTTGTAATTGTAATCGCATTTGTCTTATGTGGTGCGAATTTTAACTTATTGTCGACACCCCACGCCTGAACACGTCCAAGGGCAGCGTTTGCCTTTTGTTCAATTTCTATCGCTGAGTCACCATCGAAGACAAGGACCACGTCGTCTGCAAAGGCCTGCGTGTAGATGTTATTTCCTGTCAGGTCTTTTAGGAGGGGATCCAGCAAGAGATTCCAGAGATTAGGGCCTCCGATGGAGCCTTGTACGCAGCCTTTAGTTGTCGTCTTGGAAAATTCTTCGCCCGCATACCTAATTCTGACCCTTCTGTCACTCAAGTAGCTGTCGATGACCCTCCTCAAGTTCAGAGGACACTTTTCCTCTGCCAGTCGGACTCTTATAGCAGGCCACCACGCGCTATCGAAGGCTCCCTCTATGTCTAGCGAAATTAATACTACTATCTTTTTTAAGCGTAGTTTTCCTTGTATATACTGCATGAGATCATAGAGGGAGTCCTCGGTGCTCCTTTGGGGCATGAATCCGTACTGGCGAGTACTCATCCTTGGTACAATATAAAACTTGAGGCGGGCCACCAACAACTTCTCGAATATCTTGCCTAGTACTGGTAGGAGGCCTATGGGCCTATATGATTTTGGGGTGGTGTAGTCTTTTTTCCCTGGTTTCTTTAGCACCACCACCGTGGCCTCCTTCCAGCACTTCGGGAAATAACCGTACTGGAGGCACTGATTCAAAAGAGCCAGAAAGGCATCGGGCTCCCCTCCAATAACTTGGCTACATATGTCGGCTGTGAGGCCATCTAATCCCGGTGCTTTTTTAGGGTTGAATGACTCACAGGCTGTTTTAAGCTCAGCCCGTGTGAAGGGTGGATCTTGTGTGCCTGCTTCTTCTTCTATATTTATTATTTCGGCTTTAGCTCTAATCAAGCTGTGGTGGGAGTTGTCTGTGCTCGTAAGGTCCTCTGGGTAAAAAGTTTCCGCCAACAGTTTAGCGGAACCCTTTGAGTCGAGCACCTCTCCATCTTTTATCATCTGCAAGTCCACCCCCCTTTGCATTGTTCTACCGATAACCCTATATATCCCCTCCCAAACACCTTCCCTATCCTGTTTAGTGCAAAAATCCTTCCAACTCTCGGTTTGAGCTCGGGCTACTTCTGCCTCGTATTCCTTTTTGAGTTCTAAATATTGTTCGACAACCATCTGTCTCCGAACTGGGGCTGCGCATCGAATCCTCCTTTTTCTGGTGGCAACCTTCTTTTTCATTTCCGCTAATTTCTCCGACCACCATGGCATAGAAAGTCTCTCCCTGGATTTTATAGTTGGCATAGCAGAACGACACGCCTCTTGTATAATTTTCGTGTAGATTTCCGTTTTTTCATCTAAGAGTTCAGTGCTATTTATTTTCTCTATGTCTGATGTTTGTATTTTGTGCTCTATCTTTAATTGATTGAGTTTCTCATGAAACTCAATCCAATTAGCCTTTTTGGTGTTAAAGATGCGTGTCGTCCGCTCTACCTGACTTCCTTTATCCCTGGTCAATCTAATATTGAAGAGTATGCCATTGTGGTCGGAGCTCGTTAGGCCTTCATCGACTCTCCATTGTTCCACCAGACCAAGGACACCATCCGAGCATGCCGTTAAATCGACATGACTGCAGAAACGCTGCCCCCCCCTGATGGTGTCGAACGTAGGAATATCCCCTGTATTGAGAATGTTTAGCCCGAGCTCAACGAGAGTCCCACACACTTCCTCCCCCCTGCGGTCAACCACCAAGCTCCCCCACCAGGTACTTTTCGCATTGGCGTCCCCTCCAACGAGAATTGGTCTTGTACCGTTGGCAGTACCTATTCTTCTTAATTGATTTAGGTAGGCGTCTATTGGCTTGTCCGGTTCAAAGTAGAAAGAGACGAGTGTGATCTCCCAAGCGCTGGTTTGGATTCCCACCACTACTATGTTTTCGGTGGTGAGTTTTGGGTACTGTGTTATTTTGATGTTTTTATCAAAGACGACAATTGCCGCTTTGACAGTACCCTCCCCCGATCCAGCGTCTTGGAAGATCCGCACTCCCCTCTGGGTCTTCATAACTTTTGAACTGCCAATGTATGGCTCTTGCACGAGAGCCACGGTAATACCCCGTTTTTCCGCCTCCAGCAGCAGTTCATTAGTTGCCAATTTTTTCCGTTGGAGGTTAGCCTGTGCGATTTTGTAAATGCTGGAATCACCTGGGGGGCCTTTAGCAATAGGCAGTGGTTGACCGCGCTATTGCGTCCCACTTGCAGCGGACCGGGCACTCTGTACTGAACGCGTTGTGTTCTTTATTAAGCAGATTTGCCCTCTCGCAATTTCTGCACGCCGCCGTCCCTCCTGCCATCCAATCTTGGCACTCAGTTTTCAGGTGCGGCCCGCCGCAATGGCTGCACATATCCTCTTTCTCCATACAGTGTTTTCGCCCGTGCCCGAAGCCTAGGCAGCGGGTGCATTGCATGAGTGGGGTTTGGTCCTCCACTCTAATTCTCTGTAAATCTACGTGGACATACCCTCTTCTTGTCACCCGCCGCCATACCTCCGGGGACGTGCTCAACACTACATGGACGGAGTGAGGATTCCTAGTCTTCCTCCTGTACCTGATCTCTAACCTATCTTCCCCGTCGCAGAGGCCGCAAAAAACGTCCCGGTTTTGGTTCCTTAGAGCTTTTACTACGTCTTCGTCCGTATTGATCGCTAAGACATCTCTAAGTATTACCATAGGGTCCCTATTTTTCACGGTCTCCACGATGAGGTTGGTACCTTTTCCCTCTAGTCGCTCTTTTACTTTATCCCTCTCGCCCTCCGTCTCAAACCCCATGACCACTTTTCTATTTTTGGCCTTCCTAACCCTTTCTACTCTGACCCAGCCTTCTTTAGCTTCTACCGCTTTCCTGACCCTCTCCAGTACCTGTTCCCCAGTCTCTTTTTCATCCTTTGAGGTGACCACGACCGAGTGCAGGGTGTTGCGCTTATTAGGCGCACCACCGATGCTCCCGGCCGCAGCCACCTTCGCATATGAGGGCGATTCGGTGTGTGCTTTTTGTTCTGCTAGAGTCGTTCTTAATTCTGCCATTTGCCTACTATTTTCTTCTAATAATTTGGAATGTATTTTTATATTTTCGATGAGGGAGGCTGTATCTTCTCTCATCATTTCATCCGTACCTATTCCTATGTCTTTACTCTGGGTTAGTTGCCCTTCCATTTTCTGGTCTTGGGGGGTTTGTTTCAAGAATTCTATTTCTACCGCAGCATCTTTTATTAACTTGTACATTGATTCGACCGCCAGAGTGATTCCTGCCTTTATCTCTGACTTCAGATTGCGTGACTCTCCTAATTGAGTTTTCGCTCTCTGAAGCCAGGTCCGGCCTTCCGTCACTCTGTCAGCCGAAGCAATTTGTTTTTGTGACGTACTTGCTGCTTCCACAGAGCTTCTGCGTTTTGTCTCCTTTCCAGTTGGGGGGAGTGTGACCCTCAGCGCAGCCTTCGGAGGGGCCACCGATATTTGCGCCTGCTTTCTCGGTGACACTAAATATGTGACCGATGCAGCTGTCTTTGGGTCCCTGCCCTTACTGGTTTCCCATTCGCCAATGCTCTTTCGAACATTGGCAGTGGGTGTCGTTTTTGGAGACGGTCCTGCCATCTCTCTGTCAACAGGAGAGTTTGCCTCTGGGACTACTAGCTTCCGGGGCGTGTGTGCAAGAGGCATGTTTGCTTTGTCACGGGGTAGATCGTCTGTATTTAAAAGTGTCCTAATCACTAAAAGTTACTTTCCCTATCCCTGTATATGGGGGAAGGTTAAAGTCAAGATAAAAACAGTAAGAGCATGAAATTTATACGAAAAGGTTTCTTACAATTCCTGTATAGAGGGAACTGTAAAAAGGTCGAAAATATACTTGTTTCCCTGTACAGGGAAAACAACGTCTAATCTCGAAGGAATAAGAGCAATCAGTAAAGCGTTCTCCGCTTTGTCTTAAGAAAAAACTTAGTCACTAATCTATTTGGGTGCGTTTGCACCAGGAGCACCAGTTTGGAGACGTTCTTGGTATAGTGGAAGAATATAGATACCACAAAGAACAGCTCAGCACAGTTTACAGGCTTTAAAAAACTTTTGCTCTATGTAGAGCTGAACTCTACATCTGATCAGAAAGCTCTCCTCAAGCCCATCAAAATGAACCCAAACACGGCAGCTCCAGGCCCAAGGGCTCCGGAGATATCAAGGCCCAAAATTCCGGTTTCTGATCTAAGATGGCGACCGGAAAATGGTTACCCGCGGTTTTCTTCGGAACCGTTCCGCCAAATGCTACCGTTCTTGGGCTCCCCGGTCTCGGCTCGATGAGGTCTATCTACCCATATAGGTTTCAGCATGAAAAACTTTCAGGTCAGGGATTTTGAAAATCTCCCTCTAGACGGAATGAGCAGGGCCTGCCGGTGTTCCGAAAGAAAACCCGAGCCCTCTACGACCCCCGGTTCGGGAGTTATCCGGGCCCGAAACTTTGCTTGACAGTTCAAGAACTGTCAAAGTCAATTTTCAACCCGGTATAACTTTCCTTCCCGCAGTCGCAGAACACCCGTGCTCGGACTTGTCCAACTCGGCCCAACCCACCCCACCGTGCGAGATGGTTTTCAGGGTCCTGAAAATTTTTAGCGCCAAAACGCCTGAAATTCAGCCAGTCTAATAGAGTACAGGTCCCCAATACCCCTTTAGCAAACCGCAGCTCTCTGCGACCACTAGGGCCGGAGCTATGTCTACTCAAAAATTAACAAAATGGCCGCCGAGCTGTCAAAGTTCGACTTTGTATGGCCACAACTCCGTGACCGTTCGTCGGAGAGAGACGCGGCTTCGACTAGAGTACGTGGCACAACTCTGCCTATATGGCGATAGTCACCCTAGGGCGAAAAATTTTCAGGCCCTGAAAACTCCTGAAAGTCCTAAAATACTAATCTTCAGAAATCCCCAGTGGCAAATCTGAAAATCTGGTGCTCCTACGTTGCCTGGTTAAGAAGTTATGGAACTCTAAAGTCTTCAACCAAAAAACCAAAATGGCCGAAATTTTACTTTTTTCTCGCAGTTTGGCCCCTTTTTGACCTAGGAGTGCGAGATTTTGGCTATATTAGGTATTTATGGGTAGTAGAGTACATCTACGGTGGTAAAAATCTCCGATAGTAATTATATACCTATTTTTCGGCAAAAATTCTTCAAAATTCCACCACTTCCGAACCCGTACACATAAAATTTGTCTAAAATATGTCAAAGATGTGTAAATTCAGTCTCTACTAGACTACGAAAAGAATTTTTGAAAATTTTTGAAATTTAATAGATTTTAATATAAAAAATAGATTTTTCGTTTAAAAAAGGATATTTTAAAATTCTAAAAAGATAAAATTATGGTTAAAATAGATTTTAAAAGTTAATTGAAGCGCGCAGCGAGATCAAAAATAAAATTGATGTGTTCACGCTTCGGTTACAAAGATATTGTAGGTCAAAGTTTGAATTTTCTAATGCTTATAACTATTTTATTATTCAACTTAAAATTATGATTACAGTACCGAAGGTCTTCTGTCTTCACAGGGTATGTAGCCGTGAAGAAACGAAGCTCCTGTGATGTCTCCTTCCACCACCTCGTGCACACGTGGTTTGGTGATTTTTCAAATTTTCTCCTGAACTTTCCACTGGAAAATTCCAGAAGAGATGTCAGCTTGTAGATCTTCTGAGTCCACACACACCCGCAAAATAAAATATGGGGGTCACCGCTTTAGTTTTTGCTATATATGCGTTTGAGTGATTTAGCACTTGGGATAAAATAACCTCTAAACGGTTTTTCCCTGTTTTTCACTTTTTCACCGCAATCCAAGGATTTCACTGTATCTCCTTCGCGTGGCCCGACACTTTCCGCATCTATTGACACTTCTTTCACGTAAATCGGTCAACTTTTTACCACTTTTAAGAATTTTTTACTACGGAGCGTTGAGAAAATGATGTGTTCTCGAGCGCGGTTGGACTCAGACTGGGTTAGGTTAGGTTAGGTTAGGTTAGGTTAGGTTAGGTTAGGTTAGGTTAGGTTAGGTTAGGTTAGGTTAGGTTAGGTTAGGTTAGGTTAGGTTAGGTTAGGTTAGGTTAGGTTAGGTTAGGTTAGGTTAGGTTAGGTTAGGTTAGGTTAGGTTAGGTTAGGTTAGGTTAGGTTAGGTTAGGTTAGGTTAGGTTAGGTTAGGTTAGGTTAGGTTAGGTTAGGTTAGGTTAGGTTAGGTTAGGTTAGGTTAGGTTAGGTTAGGTTAGGTTAGGTTAGGTTAGGTTAGGTTAGGTTAGGTTAGGTTAGGTTAGGTTAGGTTAGGTTAGGTTAGGTTAGGTTAGGTTAGGTTAGGTTAGGTTAGGTTAGGTTAGGTTAGGTTAGGTTAGGTTAGGTTAGGTTAGGTTAGGTTAGGTTAGGTTAGGTTAGGTTAGGTTAGGTTAGGTTAGGTTAGGTTAGGTTAGGTTAGGTTAGGTTAGGTTAGGTTAGGTTAGGTTAGGTTAGGTTAGGTTAGGTTAGGTTAGGTTAGGTTAGGTTAGGTTAGGTTAGGTTAGGTTAGGTTAGGTTAGGTTAGGTTAGGTTAGGTTAGGTTAGGTTAGGTTAGGTTAGGTTAGGTTAGGTTAGGTTAGGTTAGGTTAGGTTAGGTTAGGTTAGGTTAGGTTAGGTTAGGTTAGGTTAGGTTAGGTTAGGTTAGGTTAGGTTAGGTTAGGTTAGGTTAGGTTAGGTTAGGTTAGGTTAGGTTAGGTTAGGTTAGGTTAGGTTAGGTTAGGTTAGGTTAGGTTAGGTTAGGTTAGGTTAGGTTAGGTTAGGTTAGGTTAGGTTAGGTTAGGTTAGGTTAGGTTAGGTTAGGTTAGGTTAGGTTAGGTTAGGTTAGGTTAGGTTAGGTTAGGTTAGGTTAGGTTAGGTTAGGTTAGGTTAGGTTAGGTTAGGTTAGGTTAGGTTAGGTTAGGTTAGGTTAGGTTAGGTTAGGTTAGGTTAGGTTAGGTTAGGTTAGGTTAGGTTAGGTTAGGTTAGGTTAGGTTAGGTTAGGTTAGGTTAGGTTAGGTTAGGTTAGGTTAGGTTAGGTTAGGTTAGGTTAGGTTAGGTTAGGTTAGGTTAGGTTAGGTTAGGTTAGGTTAGGTTAGGTTAGGTTAGGTTAGGTTAGGTTAGGTTAGGTTAGGTTAGGTTAGGTTAGGTTAGGTTAGGTTAGGTTAGGTTAGGTTAGGTTAGGTTAGGTTAGGTTAGGTTAGGTTAGGTTAGGTTAGGTTAGGTTAGGTTAGGTTAGGTTAGGTTAGGTTAGGTTAGGTTAGGTTAGGTTAGGTTAGGTTAGGTTAGGTTAGGTTAGGTTAGGTTAGGTTAGGTTAGGTTAGGTTAGGTTAGGTTAGGTTAGGTTAGGTTAGGTTAGGTTAGGTTAGGTTAGGTTAGGTTAGGTTAGGTTAGGTTAGGTTAGGTTAGGTTAGGTTAGGTTAGGTTAGGTTAGGTTAGGTTAGGTTAGGTTAGGTTAGGTTAGGTTAGGTTAGGTTAGGTTAGGTTAGGTTAGGTTAGGTTAGGTTAGGTTAGGTTAGGTTAGGTTAGGTTAGGTTTTTTTTTTTTTTTTTTTTTTTTTTTTTTAAATTGGCAGTAGTGCGTTGTAACACACTTCTGCCCTTCCGAATATCCCCTGACATAGTCAGAGACCTTATCTTGCATTTATTTTTCTTTAAAATTTCGAGTTTAAAATTTTAGTGTCAATTTGAGCTACGCTTAACTTTTATATATATGTCTATATATTATAGAAAGCATAATTTTTTATTCTTTGTTCCTTTTTATTGTCTTTATTGCTATTATTTGGCAATATTCTAATAAAATTGGTCTTAATTTGTTGGAACTCATTATTTCCTTAGTTGTATCTCTATTAATGCCGGTCTGTAGTTTTATTTCTAGGTCTCTTCTCTCGGCCTCATGGACAGGACAATCATATATTATATGAGGTACCGATTCGAGCGCCTCCGGTTCGCAAATGCACGATGGGCTCTCCCTACGTTTAAAGCGGTGCAAGTATTGGGAGAACCCACCGTGCCCGGTCATAACTTGAGTCAACACTCCTGCAGGTCTTATTTTCTTAATAATATTATATGCCTGGATGGCGTCCGGAAAGAAAATTTTTGTTACCGAGGCAGTCGAACCATCCCTGTATCTCCGGTTCCACTCGTCAAGCGACTCCATACGTATTTGCCGCCTGACGAATGAAACCGGGCAGCGATCGTAGTCCGGTTTCGTTTTCAAATTTAGGGCGGCTTCCTTCGCCAGGTGGTCCGCACGTTCGTTGCCCTCTAGTCCAGCGTGTGCTTTTATCCAAAACAAGGAAACAACTTTGCCCTGGGATAAAGCTACGTTGAGGTTCGCCCTTGCCTCCACCGCCAGCGCATGGAGAGAACCCTGGTTTGTGACTGTCTCCAATGCAGCTTTTGAGTCACTATAGATACCAAAGGTTCCCTCCACGCGCCGCAGTATCTGCCGTGTGGCCACGCATACGGCCAGGAGTTCCGCCTGGTAGACAGTACAGCACGACGGCAGACTTAACTTGACAGACTTGACTTCGGCTTCCCTGTCCCATAGGGACAGCGCTGCTCCGACCTTGCCTGCAATTTTGCTGCCATCTGTGAAAAATCGGATGTCTTGGCTGTTGTGGGTCTCCACAAGTGACTGGTCTACCAGGCTCACGAACTCCATGGCCGCATGTTTTGCCGGGTGCGGAGTGTCCGCAAAGGCCACCACACGTTCCACCCCCCGGCCTGCAAGCGCTGGTCGGGGTACTCCCCTCTTCGCCTCATACAGAGCAGCTGCCTCCTGGATTCGCAAGTCGAGTGGGAGTATCCCGGCCAGCACGAGCGCAGAGTTAAGCGAAACGGTGCGGTAGGACCTGCAGAGTTTTTGGGCGAACCCCCGCTGGACCGAGTTAAGGAGCTTCTGAACTCCAACCTTCTTTGCTGCTGGTGCCCATGCACTGGCCGCATACAAAATTACTGGTTCGACCGCCGCCACGTAGATGCT